>JALIRH010000014.1:14132403-15332403 GCA_023055505.1 Callipepla californica brunnescens
AGAAAGCAGAACTTGCTATCGCATCCTGTTTCCATCAGTGTGCCCTGCTGGGAAAGTTTAAGTTCAGCTCAGTCAAAGATCAAGAAGAAAATGCTTTTTATGAGGGTCAAAACTGCTGTGTAATCTGCAGTATCAGATTGAAGAAATAGTTTCGGATGATTCTGCACGTCAAAGGAAGGCCTCTGACATGTCATAACAGCAGCTCTCCCTGCCCCACAGTCTGGCTCTGTGTATGTGGCACTGAAGATGTCATTATGCCTTCTGCTCTTGGTGTTCTAGGATCCACTTCTGCCACAGAATCAGAAAACTTTTCACCATTCTCTACTGTGGCAATACAAAGTTTATTTCCCTTTGACTGTTCGTCTTCACTGGAAACACCAAGAACAAAATGTAACATTCAAATCAAGTGATGACCTCTCTGAGTCGCGACCGTGCCACCAGGCAGCTCATCCTCCCCATGCCATCAGCTGGATTCTGCCCTGAGGATCTACAGGCAACTCAGCTTCCCCACGAAAGAATTTTTCGAGTAAATTCACTAGAGTGTGCCCATTTCTGTCATTATTTCATAGGACTTTGATAGTTCCATACTGATCTTTCCAATTGGAAGAACCAATCCATCAGTTCCAGCGTGCCAACTGTAATGTAAACTGATTAGCTACTTTGGACTTCATGTGTAGTTCTTTTGATGTCTCTTGCTGAGCTCTGGAGCTTCTATTTGTTGTAAAAAACTGAGACTAATTCCCAACCATGCAATATCTGACGCTGCAGTGGTTCATTTCAAATCTTGAGTACCACCTCTTCCTGCATTAGCTCAACTGCATTTGTCACGGAGACGGACATGATCCCATCACTTGACTGTGTTTCTACGCACAAGGGGAGAGGCAGAGTGAGTAGTTAGGAAGGAATTGCGTTGGTTTTTTTTTTTATCAGTCCTTTCACTAGAGAGAAACATTTGGAGACATTACTGGCATAGTCATGCGTAGCGTTTTTCCAGACTATGTTTCTGTAAAGGACTTCAAACTCTAATATTATGTGAGAAACAGATTAATTCAGCATTGCTTTAGAGCTGGAGTAACTTACAGTAGAGTACAGCCTACCACATTGCATACAGACAGAGCTTCATTATCTGAACTCATACAGCTCATGCAGAATGTGTCAGGGAAGTAGTCCATGGTGAAGACCAGAAAACAGATCTATTCTCCTACATGGATAGAGAACAGCCAGACAGGGAAGTGCTGGAGGCATGCAGGAGGGTGTGGGCAGTGGAGGTATCAGCTGGTATGGGACAGGATGGGATGGGATAGAAGCTGCCTCTGCCTTCTGCAGGCAGACAGACATATGAGGCTGCTATTTTATCATATGAACGTCTTTCACACCGGGTCACCCCTGGGCAGGTTGGTGATTCAGTGAGGTTTATTTCCTAGTTCCCCAAGGTCACTCTTCTATTCTTAAGCACTATCCTCCCACAGCACTCCGAAAGCATGGCTGCTTCGGTCTCAAGTGCAGCTGAACTGCTTCTAGAGGCTTGAGACTTACGTTCTCAGTTCGTCTGGGCACAAGGCATTGCAGTCCTGAGCAAAATGGTGCACAGGTATTTGTAATGATTTGGATTTAAATGTCTTACCTAAATTTACATTAAGAAAAAGTATCGGTGGAACACAAGACTGAAGCAGGATCTGCTAAAGCTCATGTTCATGTCTAATCCCTGAACCATCTTTCCCTGGTCCACGCAGTGCTTTACAAAGGAAAATGCTACAAGTTCCATTTGTGGGTTCACCTTAGAGGTGCCACTAGGCAGCAAGCAGGCTCAGTAGGTGTTTCATGTCCCTTAAGAGTACTGTTCTGCTTTCACAGTGCTTTCTGAAGCTCAGCAGACCAGCTGCTCAGAGCCTGTTCTTACAGCTTACAGACCGGGCACTGCAGCATCTTGGCAAGTAACTTCTGTGGGATTGTGCTTCAAAGGAAAGTCTGAGGGGGGTAAGTTGCAAAATTGCACTCCTAGTTACATTCACAGATACTTACTGTCTATTATTGAAAATTGCTGTTACATTTCCTTCAAAAGTGGCTGCTGAAGCGCTGCATCCAGCTGCTAACAGCCAGGGTGCTGGGGAATAGAATGTGTGTGCTAAGCCATTTTCCCGGAAACCTTTTGAGATATCTAAATACAGTCTTAGGAGGGGAACAATTTTCACTCAGGATACCTTCTTTTGTCAGCTTCCTCTGCCAGTGGTGCTCCTCTGATGTCTCACTTTGTGGAAGGAAGCAGAACGGCTCGTTGCAAACACAGAGGATGCTGCCTCACCACAAAAGATCTGGCAAAGTGCTCTGTGGGTTTTGATTCATCGTGAGTAGCGCATGATCAAAAGAGCAGCTTCATTCTTTTCCTGTATCAAAACAAGAGAAGCTCGGAGGAATGTAACCGTTCCCATACACGCAAGGCGAGAGCTGGGTGAACGCAACAAAGCCTTATCAAACAGGAGAGATGAATTCCCTCGGTCGCTGTCAGCCTGCATGGGACTGTTCGGTGGCTGAGCACTGATTCACGGGGACATCTGTGTGCACCTCAAAGAACTACACACCGCATTTCGTCAGAAGAGCCACGCTGGAAAAAAGAATACTCTAATTCACCATTTCTGCATTCTGACACTTCAGTATTCGTTCCAAAGGTGCTGCACAGAATGCTTTGGCCCCGGATATTGTACAGCACGGAGATGGACATTTTCAGAACACATAGGCTTAATTTTGCCTTAGGGTATTACTACGCTAACAATTATTACTCGAACAATTATGTCCACATCAGACACAAGCAGCTGGCAAGGAATACATAGACAGAAGAGGAAATAATATAATTAATATCTCTGGATTGTTTATTTTTTGTCTTTTTGTCCTAACAGCACCATTAGAGCTTGGTTATCTTAGGATAGCTAATTTGTTTTTGAAAGAGTCTCCATGTGTGGAACATGTTTTGTTAAATCTATGCCAAACTTGGTAGAAAGGAATTGTATTTTTTGCATGCCAGAAAACGATGCATTTCCTGTTAATTTTGCAGACATGGCTTCTAATTTTCTGCCCAGTTAATTGAGCTCAGCTCAGCTAAAAGACAGTCATTACCGAAACCTCCTCTAAGTTGTCACTACAGAGAGAAATAGGAACTTTTTATTAGAAGTTATTAGGTTTTAATAAAAGAGGAAAGAGAAGTGGATGTGGGTTATTAGGATACTTTTTAGTTCGTTTATTTATTTATTTATTTTGGCCAGAAGAAGGGAATGTTTTACTGCAACACTGAACCATTCCATAAGGCACAGCACAGGACAGTCCGAAAAAAATGAAGAGGGGTACTGGATTTTTTGCCTTTAATTTTATTGGCTGCAACAAAAGCACTCAATGTGCTCTTGGGTGTGATTTCTCGAGTGCTGAGCAATGCAGCATTGGAGTAAGAATGTCAAGGTGTGAAGAGCTGGAGCCTTCAGGCACTGAATTCTTATAGGGCTGCCCTTCTGGTTCGTCTGGGAGATCTCTTGCGTGGCAAAGTGATGTATTTCATTGCCTTTTGTGTTCAGCTGATGGGAGCTTGAGCCTGGGACAGCAATACTGCAGGATGCCACAGAGATACTTCCACACTGAGCATCACAAAGCAGCTATTACTTTTGCTGAGGCCTTTGGCAAGTCCTTCACTCCACTGGAATAGGAATAGGAGCACTGTTTATCTCCTCTGGTGATTCTTTGCCTCCTTAAAACCAAATGAAGATGTCAAGTTGTAGGTGCTATGAATAAGTCCTCCTACAGACATCGCTGTACGTTAATCACCATGCATATAGATCTGAGTTCACAGTCCCAAACTGCAAATTGTGCACACTGCCTCCAGCATCACAGTTCTGTGCTCTGAAACCTCCAGCAATTTCTGCTGCCTTTGACATCTTCCCGGCAGGTGAATGCCGATGAAGGAAAATGGGCAGATGTGAGTGTGAACAGACACAAATGTTCACCAACCATCAGAGGGAAGGGTTTCCCTGCGGCCAGGCTCAGGTAAAGGAGGGCACTGCCTCACCAGGTGCTGACATGAAGTAGCAAAAGCCAGGAAAACAGCAGTGTGAACAAGAAAGGAAGAACCAGGCTCCAGCTTTGCTCTTGGTTTTTCCTCAGGGGATGACACACAGGATAGCTGTGGGGCACATCTACCGCTTGCGCAGCACTTCCATGAGAGATGCTCAGTTTTGAGCTGTTTACAGGAAAGTGCAGTTTTCAGCAGAGCCTGATTGATGCAGCAAACGTTGCTTCTGAAAGCTCAGATCTCTTCCTAACTACTTAAGCCATCTGTAGGGAACACAGATCTGAGGTTCACAAAGCAGCTGTGTGTCGTTGCTTTTTTTCCTTAAGAAGATCACATTCTGCATCTGTAAATTAACACAGCTGCTCTCAGTCAGTGCGGCTGAGCTCTGATTAGTGGGTGAACTTTTGCTATATTTAAGAGCTGCAGCATTCATGCTCTTTAAACTGTACCTGGGTGATTTCATCTGTGGAGGAGAAGTTATCTTTGTGCCTGTGTATCTAAGGGGTTAGGTAGAAGCTCAGTGTGGTTTGGCGTTAGCAACCAAAGAGGGATCTAGCAGACTTAAGGCAGTGAGTAAGCAGTGGTTTGTGCTGCTAACTAGAGGAGAAAGAGGAAGAATAGGATTGTCTTGGATCTTCTCAGTCTGTGAAATAAATGAAGTGGTGTTTATTACTGTTTATGGAAACTTCTCAGAGCTTTGCCCCTAGGAGAAAGGATGTTCCCTGCTCTGAGTTGTGTTTTATCCTAGCCTACCTGGAAGAGATATATCAAGGTAGGCTGTAACAACTGAAATACAACCTGCTGAGCATTTCTTACTGGAACCATATGACCAGCTCTGTGTTGGGTGAGTGTTTCTAACTTGTGAGCATTTATCTCAAATCCTCCCATCCCCCTGTGCGTTATAAAAAGAAAAGCTGGAAGAAAAGAACTGAAGAAACTTAAGAGGAGAGAGTAGGAGGTCTTCTGTAGTGTCAGCTCTCCTCAGCCCCTTATTAGCGCACTGAGACTTTGGTATTAACTTCACTGATTAAAGTAAATAGAAGCTTAAATAAATGTAAGTGCATCTAGGAAGTTGCACTTAAGGATAGAATACTCTAAGATGCAAGAAGTAGGCAATGCATCATGCGCCTCGGGATGGAGTTCTCCTGGACTTTTGTGGAGGTAAGTGCTGCTATGGAACCTGGCACTGAACCTAACGGTGCTTCAGTAAACTTGCAAATGTAGGGGTTTAGAAGCACAAGCAACTGTACAACATTTTGTTGCCCTTCATACAGCTGTGCTCAGTTGTTGACAACATGGTTTGGGAGAAAGCAGATGGTTTTGCACTCCAGAAGTCTGGAGTTCATTAGTGGAAATTTTCAGACTTTTTTTTAATTCCTTGGCTTTGCTGTGAGTCAAAGCAAACAGAGCTGAAAATTCATAGCAAGCAGCATGAAAGAGTTTCTTTGCTCTCTTTCACCAAGAAAGTGACTGGACAGAAAATTAAACACTTCAATTTCTTTCTCCTGCTTTGCTTTATCTGTGTGTGTGGGGGGGGGGGGGGGAGAACTTTACAGAGGAAAATAACTCTTGAGAGCTTCTCTGGAATTCAGGTTTATTTGGAGAACACCAAGGTACTTGCTTGTGAAGTCTGTATTTGTGCTGGTGCCTTAAAGGAAAGGGAGGGAGACAGGAGAAATGCTAATTTACTCCCTGAAAAGTTTGAACTGTGTAGTTTCTCCAATGAGGATCTTGTTCTCCTACTGAAAACACAAAATCCTGCCATGTAATACCCTGACTTGGGACAGAAGCAAGGCTCACTGGATGCCCTGCTCTGGGTTACCCTGTGTGGGGGGCAGCAGCATCGTCCCATCTCCTGGCAGCTCATTTCTAACCCTTTGCAGCCATTTCCCTTGAGGTCTGTGCCTTAAGAATGCCCCAGGAGCCACCTTTCCTCCCACTGTGTTATTTCCCAGCAGCCTTCAGATGAGAAATATTCCTGTACCCCGTGGCACTTTCCTATCCTATTACACTCACCCAGTGCTATGTTGCAGGGGGAGCTGGGCTCTGATCCAGGGCCAGCAGCTTTTCTGACAAATAACAACTTGGAAATCTTCCTTTTCCATGCGTAAGGGGAAGGTGAAGAGAGAAAATGGGCACATGAAACATTATCTACTAAAGTTTTCTGGCACACATGATATTCCAGTGTGAACTTCTGAAAGCTGCATGGGTTGCAATGCTGAGGTGCTTCAGAGCATCCACAGTCTGGGCAACGCTCTGAGCTTTATGTGAACGCAGTAGAACAAAGCTATGCTGCCTGGGACTTTCAAAGAGTTGGGTAAACTTCTTTGGAATTGGGAGACTCAGTTGCTTGAAGGAAAAATCACTGTTTCCTCCTTCTCTGTCTGCCTGGATTTCCTGGCTGAGTTACATTTTCTCCTCCTATGCAGACATGGAAGGAGCAGATCCCATGTGTCAGAGCATCCTTGAAGCAGAAGTCGTTTCATAAAGGAGCTTTTCCTGATGACTCTCCCTGGTTCGACTGAGGTTAACATCTCAGCAGCCTCCATCTCTAGTGCATAGCATGGAGAAGGTGCTGTGCTACTTCACTAAACATCTGTGCTCCTTGCACCTCAGCAGCCAGTAAATAATGTGACTCAGAGAAAATTATATCAGATTATTTTTTTTTCCTCTTTAAGCTGCTATGTGTAATTATTGGAGAAGATAATCTTCCATTTCTTGGAAGAGGCAGAGAATCTTCGCTGGGATTTCCTTACTATGACTCAGCTTAGAACTCAAGTGACGCTTCATGGAAATCAGTGAGAAGCAAAGTAGCTGTCTGGTCCTCAGTGCCAGGATGTGAGTGCTGGAGTCCCTGTGAGCAGCCAGCCTTCCCCAGAACACACTGCCGTCGGTTCCCAGAACTGGAAATCTCAGTCCAACTCCATTGGCATGTGGCAGGCTGAAGCTGCCCTTCCTGACTTCTTTTAGTTCTGTGTGCTGTCAATGAACTCAGATGTGATACAAAAGATCTAATTGTTCCATATTGAAAAGGTCCCCGTGAGTGTACGGTGTTTCAGTACATCCAAGTTAAAACTGCATTCACTGAAGTTGCTTAGAGGTAATCTACCTGCCATGAAAAACTGGGGTTTACAAGTATGTGCACCCTGGTTAAACGATGGTCTCTTCATTCTTTAGGTTCAACACCTATCAGATGGGGTAAGTTTGATTTAATAATGACATGGCAGAGGCCAAGCTCAGAATCTGAAGTGACAGCACAACATTCAGGGGCTCCTTTAGGCTGTGGCAATGCTGCCTGTAAAGCTGTGCAACCACCAATACAAACACCATTACAGCTAGAAGATCTTAGCACGACTTCCACTGCAAATGTGGGCAGAACTTCCACAGCTTGTAAAGCCAGGAGAGACTTGTGACCTTTCCCTCTCCCTGATGCAGCCGTGGTGGTAGCAGCCTTGCTCATGTCCTGCAGCATGAGTATCTGCAGGGGGTGGAGGAGAGCCTGGTGTCTGCAGCTGTGCAAATATGGGCTGAGGCTGCTTTGGTTTTGTGTGTCACCCATTTTTGGTCAGTTGAACTGAGAACTGTGTGCGTTTGTTGACAAACTGTAGAGCTTAAAAAAAGGGGGGTTGGATTTGACCTGAAATAAAATGTAATGACTAGGGAGAATATTTAAGGCCAAAACCATTTCCCTTTAAGATATAACAGGTATAAACATCTGCCTCTCTGAGCAGGTCTTGTATATGGTTTCTCTTGAATTCCCCTGTGTGCAATGCAAGTGTGCCACAAACTGATTTTGACAACAGGTAGATTATAGCAGATCTGCAAACTCTAAATATAGAGACATAGAGGGGGCACTAAGTGGCAGTCTAAGGACTTGAATGCTTCTGTTTAAACAGAATTCATGCCATTTTTCTCTTTGTTGAAGAAGATACAGAAAGACTATCGTAAGCTGTTGAAAAAAAATGGAAGCTGTAGCTGTGATTTATATCATGCATTCAAAATGAAAAAAAACAAACAACCATAGAAACAGGAGGAGCTCTGGCTGCGAGACTGGTGGGACTGAGATTGATGGTCTCTGTCCAGATCACAGATATCATATTAAATGATTGAGACAAATCTTGGGACGTATTTGCTCTGATCTCTCCCACCAGCCGTGCAGGATGAGCTCAGAAACGGTTGGTGCTCAGAGTGGAGAGGGTGCAAAGATGTGAGACGTTGTCAGGGAACACAAAGCTGGAAAGGAAATTCTGCGGATCTGTTTGTGTGCCTTGCACAGCCCTGGTGGGGAGGTGGTCAGGTGGAAGGCCCATGAAAACTACGTCTGCTCTGAGTGTAAGGTTCCAAGGTTTGGTGCTTGGGAGAAGGCATCAACCTTTGTGCACCCAGGCTCTTAGTTCAGAAGTTTTTTCACTTAATCCTTCACTTCTAAAGAGCATTTTCTTGTGCTGGGATCCAGCAGGAGACGCAAGGATTTCCAGCCTCTGTCCCATCTTTGACTGTAATCAGTATCAGAAGTTTCAGGATGGTGCAAGAAACCCTTAACTGAAGATCTCTGAACTAACCCATTTGTGAGGTGAGTTTCCTTCTGACCTCATCAGCTGTCGGGCAACGGCATCCCATACCCACCGTATTAAATGTTAATGGCTCTTAAAGCCGGGAAACCTTGGGTCACCTGTGGGTGTTCAGCAGTGTTTGTGCACGAGGCTCTTTACTTCCAGACTCTTCTTAAGCAAACTGTAACACCATAGCTGCAGTGCTAAATACAGCAGTCCCACACCTTTGTTTTAACCACAAACAGCATTACAGGGAGAAGAAGGTTTTAAGTTCTCAGTAGGTCACCTTCTGATACTTATCTTGAAATAATAAGGGCAGTGGATTTGAATGTGTGAGGTAAAGCCAGATGCGTCTTGTTACACGGGCTGTTTGTAGACAGTTGGATTTGTTTTCTCTTCATCTGGAGCTGCTGATACGTGGAGCTCTGCAGAAGTGCCTCATCCTCCCAGCACCTCGCTCCCCTGCCGCTCCTCCCAGCTGCTCCTGCAGCAGTTTCTTGCTGGGCAGAGGTGGCAGAAGCCATGTAGAGGAGTGTGAGGGTGGGGAAAGTTGGTTTTTTAATTCAGCCCTCCCCTCTCTCGCTGTGTGGATAGTGCTGGTATGTGTGCTGGAGAACAGCAGGTTTTGATTTGCAAAATCAGAAGCTTCTTGCCAGAGAGCTGTCTAAAGGGCAAACCGGAGGGCAGCCAGCAGCAAAACTATTTTCTAGCTTCAAAGGTGTTCCTTTCAAAGGCCAGTTGAAACCCTTGAAGTATTAAAGCTGAGAAAACAAATCAGGAGAAGAATGGAATGAAATTATTCTTACCAAAATAGCAAGCCAGGTTCATGAGCTTAGAAGCAGGAATTAACCAGAACAGCACAGGAGGTATGCTTCACTCTGCTGCGTGGTGTGGGTGCAGGTTGGAAAGTGCTGAATTCCTGCTCTGCTCCCTTCGACCTCACTCTGTCTGTGAGATCCTGTACTTAGGAAATATACTGAGCAGCTAGGCCTGATAGACAGAAATAGAGGGGATAGGGTTAGGTATACAGATACCTACGTCCTTCTGTCAGCATTTCTCACTCTTGGCCAAAGGACCACACAAAAGGCTGAGAAAACTGACCCTGCACCAAAAGCAAGCTTCCTTGAAAAACCTACAGCTTGCTTCCAGGCGCTTCCTTTTCTCCCTGCCGTCTCCCATTAAGGTCTTTGCAGCTCCTACTATAACGAATTTACATCAGCAACTCAGAAAACTCCTTAATGCTGCTTAAAACACCGTGCTTTAAATGAGTGGTTATTAAACTCACCTTTGTATTTTTCAAGTATTGCAAATGTTGCTAATTAGCCCGGCTGGCTTTACATTACACGTGCTCATCACAGCATTTCTGCTGAAAAGCTGTCATGGAATTAAACCCCGGATGCATAATTCTCAGTCACAGGTATGATGATTCACATATACGCAGAATTTCCAGTGTTTCCAAGTCAGCTGTTGGACCCGTTCTCAAACAGCTTGAAAGCTGTTAATCACCATCGTGTACTCTTAAACCGAAGACTTCGACTTCCTTTTCCTAGACAAGTCCTAGGTGAATTGCTCATTGACACCTCCACTGAGAGAGCCATCAATGCAACAAACATCTTTTCCTCTCCTTTCAGCTTCTCAGCAGAGGAAAGGTGTTGCTTTCACTTCAGAGAACCTGGCTGCATCCTGTTCTGAGCACACAGGCACTGTGCCATGCACTGCTCAGCCTTCTCTGAGTGCCAACATCAGCCCCTTACATTTTTATTTTTTATTTATGGACCTCAGACAGTTTATAAGGAATGACTGTGGGTTGACAGCAGTCACTCTGCTACCAGAGGGAGAAGAAATCAGTGGAAAAATCAGATCAAGCTGGCAGCCCAAAGATTCCTGAATAACTCCATCCTACATTATTAAAACTGAAGGGGTTGGCAGTGAGAGTGCTTTTCTCAACATTGCAAGTATCTTTCTTGAAAGTGTGTAAGGATTGCAGAAGGTGCAGGAGTCCATCTGGGGAAGGTAGTGGTGACCTGCTGTGTACAAAGGCTGCTTTTGGTCTCCCAGTTTTTACATTTTGAAGATCTGAAGGAACTCTCATTAACTGTTCCTTTTCTCTAATTTTTTTTTTTTTTCATTGAGTTATGGTTTTTAACACAGGACCTTCTCCTGCTTATTTCAGTATCAGTGTAGCTGCAGGTTATTGGTTCTCAGAAACTGGAGGCACCATTCACCCAGCAGGTGATGAACAAGGAGTTTTACGACCCAGCTGTGATGACAGAATCTGCAAAGGACTTCCATTTGCTTACCCACCATTTCTGCATCACACCCAGACCTCCTCGCTTTGCTGCTTCATAGGACAGTGCTCAAGCTGAGTGCTGTCACCAATGGAAGGGCCATAAAGCAGACTGGCACCTGGCCTACTGCCTATCTGCTCCTCCTCAAATTTTCCTAGTATTTATCACACTTCTTCCATGTTGCAGCTCACGTTCACTGTTACTTTGCCTGATGCTGTATACTAATGACAACGTCTTGGTCCTTTTACTCTCTGGGATAACTGTATTTACTGAAACTCCTCAGTAGGAAGCTCAGTCCTCTGGTGTCCAGTGCAGAAAAGAACAAGATGTGTAGATGTGTCTGAATCCCTTGGTTATGCAAATGCAGTTTGAAATGTTTGTCCTTAAACTACTGCTGAAAGCTTTTCAGGGCAGATAATGAACACTGTAAGAACTAATATCAACATCAGAAAAACGTAAGCTGAAATCCTTCTTTTCAACCACATGCTGAATGATTTTCATCGCTCCTCACTTTTGCCTAATGGTGCCCCAGGCAGCTCCTTTGTTACTCGATGCTAAAGCAGGGATATAATATTCTCCTTACTGTACCCTATTATTTGCCACTTTTTTTTTGCTCACTTGTGCAAAGACAGAAAAAAGGAAAGTAGCAGTTGGGCGAAAATAATACTAATACTCTAAGGATTCGTATTTGCATTCAGACTGTCATGTGAAATTGCATCACTTGACCTTACTTTGCTCCTCATCTGCCTGTCTCTTATAGTACGAAAATGACAACCTTTAAATTCTAAACTCTGTAAAAAGTACTGATTTCTTTTGAACAGTATCCTGAGAAGAGCACTTCACCGAGTGTGGCGGAATGGAGATGACCCGCTCGTGTTGTTGATGGTTGAGGATACTTTCACATGTTTTGGCTTCTGGACTTAAACAGGTTTTAATGAGAAATGGGATCATTTTGATAATCCGAGTGCTGAAAAAAGCCACGCAGACCAACCAAACCAGTGTGTGTATTCTTTCATACACTTCCAAAAAAAATCTTGAAAAAGCCAAATGGCATTAGACAGATAAGTCTGGGAAGCGTTGACTGGTAAGTAATCAAAGTGACACGTTAACCAGCAATCAGTGCAATTCAGACTTTCAGCTGAGTCTTTTTTGTTTAGCATTCTCCACGGGAATATCACATGGGAAGATGAAATTTCTTGCATGAGTGAAACTCTGGGCTCTGATTCGCGATCTTTGTTAATTAGCGCTGCAGTGGTGTTTTTAAAAAACCCCACAGTGCTGCTTTCCCACTGCCTGTGCCACGTGTTAGCTACCACCCCAGTACCAGCAGCAGCAGTGAGGTCTGAGCCTTCCCAGGTGCTGACACACCAACCCGTGAACAGCAACAAATCGAGATCAACGGTAGTTTAAAATAATACACTGGAGGCTGAGGAGCAGATGGGCTGGCTATAAAGGAGGTAACCTTGAGCACTGCGAGGGAGAACAGCTGAAAGCGGTGAAACTTTGAGCTATTGTACATCTGTATTTGTGTATATTTCTTAGCCCGTGTGCTGGTTTTCTTAGAAAAGATCAGGGGTTTGGTATGAATGTGTAAAAAAAAAAAAACAAAAACATCAAGAGCTAACAAGTCAGTAAAATCCACGTTGTACAGAGAACAAAAAAGCCCTGTTTGTTATATTACTTCACGTAAATAGCAATGTCCTTTAATGCACATGGCTGAGATGAGTAACTTCCCCTTATCTGGGCTAGGCCTGGGGAAACACAAGATCAGAGATTGCTTCAGAGGAGGAGCAGGGTGATCTGAAAACAAGACAAACTGGAATGGTGTCCCAACAGCCTGCCTGATGGCACAGCACATCAGCACAGCGTGGCACAGCGGGGGCTGCAGCAATGGCAAATCAGGGCCTGGTTCTGAGTGGCGGAGGGGTTACTATCAAGGACGGTGAGTGCAGTAAAAACACACATCCATGTGTTCTTTTCCCAGAAGCTGGTTTAAAGCAGAATTCCTAATAGTATACTGTTTTACGACTTCTAAAGATTTTAAATCTTGTCTTAAAATTGAAGCATAACTTCCTCTGTAAACTCCTGCTCTACTTTGAGTAAGAACCACGTCTTTTGAGAAGTCAAAGTGTTGATGCTCCAATCTTTATTCTTCATTCAACCTTACCATCAAACCATCAGCAGCAGAAGTGATGGAGCTCGGCACAATCGCTCCCTTACGTTAAAGATTTTCTACAAAAAGAGATGTTCGATAAACCGAGCTCTAGATAAACCGAGCTCTTACTTTTGAGTTTAAATACAGTGCCCTGTGCTTGAATTACACGCATCCAAACATCTTCCTGAGCTACTTCTGCCAGCAGCGTGCCAGTTCCCCCAGCAGCACGCTCAGCCGCAACTTTGCTCGGAAGAGGCTTCCTGAGATAACAGATTTGGCCATAGATTTGGGCAGAAAAGGTGAAGCTGCCTGGGTCACATCTGCGTGGCTGGGAGCTGAGCTATGCCTGAGCCCGAAGCGTCGGGAAGCTCTGCGGTGCTCTTCTCGCAAAAGGATAAGGAACGATTGCAGAAAGACCACACCACCCAGCTGAGAGCTCAGGCAGCTGCTGCTGGGAACCCTCAGCCGCAGGCGGGGGCCGATGGCCGTCACCTTTGGCCCTTGTGGCGGTGCTTTTGGCCCCGCTCGGCGGAGGTGAAGCGAGCCGCGGACTGCTCTTAAACGCTTGTGAGCGGACACGGAGCAGAGCACGGCCAGGACCCTCCCCCCCCTCAGCCCGACCGTCCCGCGCCGCGCCGGGCGGGACACGGCGCCCCGGGCAGGGGGAGCCGGGCGGGGTCTGGGCGCGAACCGCCACCGCGGCCCTCCGCCTCCGCCTGAGCTCTGCCCCCGCCGTGCACCCGGATCGGGGCCCGGGCCCGGCCAATGAGCGCGGAGGCAGCGTGGCCGCGTTATAAGAGGCTGCCGAGAAGGCGGCGAGCTCTCAGCCGGGCCGTCGGGTGGGAGCCGCGCTTCGCGTCAGCGAGAAGGGGTCGCCATGTGCGGTGAGTGACGGAGGGGGCGGCGGCCCGGAGCCCCGCGTCCGACCCGGGAAAGGAGCCGGACGAGGGCTGCTTTGTTCCGTGCGCGCCCGCGGGGCGGAGAGCCCGTGGGATGGGGCGTCCATTTTGCGGGGACGGGGAGAGGGGACGAGCGCTGCGGGAGCGGCCCCGCGCTGAGCAGCCTGCGGAATCAGACAAAGGCGGTGAGGGAGCCTCGTTCTTAGCTGGGGAGTGCTTATCCACCTTCCTTATCTCGTGAAGACAGCGGAGATGGTATCTCCATCCGCTGCTGGGTTGCTTAAGGTGTGCTGCGGGTGAGGTTAAAAGGGCACGGAGACCGCTAGTGCGGTGTATACCTGTTATGAGAGAAATGGAAGCGGAGCTTCACCTGCCCGCTCCCTGAGCCTTCCCCTGAGCCTTGGAGGGGTGTTTCTGGTGGAAGGAGTAGAATCTGCGCTTGTCATTTTTAGCAGCCCCAGACCAAACCTTCTTTGAGAGATGCAGGCTGACAAAAAGCTGATCCGCTCCCCAGGAGCGTTCGTTATGAGCTAGGTGGCTCTTCCCCTACCTCCACGTTCTCTTTGTAACCTCAAAAAGCAAGTTGCCTCGGAGCCTTTTGCTTGAACGGGAGCAGGAGGTGCCACCTAGCACCTGTGTGACACAGCGGCTGTCCCCGGAGCCTCAGGTGAGAGATGGGCTCGGTGCACACCATAGGTGTGGGCTGCAGGCCAGGCACACCGTGATGTGCCTCACCGTGTCAGTGACTTGTGATTGGGAAACGAGGGTGTTAACGCTGTTCGATGAGTTTGGTAGATCAGCGAGCCTGGGGTGGAGCGACTGACTCAGTGCGGAATGGCACGGAGCAGTAATTCATAAAGGCAGCGAGGGCAGCGTTGGTTTGTTCCCATCAGTGTTTGGAGATCCATCGCCTACAGCAGTGGCAAAATGGGCAAATGTTGCAAAATAGGTGGGAGCAAAATGTCCCAGGGAATCACCGGTCTGTTCCCCAAACTTTTAAATCTTGGCCCGTTTAAAGTGATGGTTGTTAACGTGGAAGCTCTGCTGTGTCTCCTTCCTACACTGGATGTACAGAGTCACAAAAAAGAGTTCAAATTGGAAGGGTCATCTAAAGATCAGCTAGCTTCAGCTGCCCCTGCCCTGATGTAGGAACTGCATAAGTTTTGAGGTTTAGGGGTAGGAATATGTTCGTTTGTGTTCTCTCTCACTCTGTGTTGCACCTGAAGGCTTGATGCCTGTGTTCACCACTTTGAAGGTCCTTAGGTACTGACATATACATTCTCTTTAGGAAACAAAGTTGAGATGTTACCATGCTCGTGTATCCAAAAACAGGTTAGCAAAACTATGCACGTTTACGAAAAAGAACGGGTAAAATATTCTTAAAACAGTTTACCTATTCTGAATAAAAATTCTTTTCATCAGGATATGAGGTTCTGTCTGGGAGTGCCTCAGAGCTGAGTTTCTGGCATCAACGATGTGCTTACCTCATTAAAGGCACCCATTTATTTAAAAGGAATAATGATCATTTTTGCTCAAACTTCAAGTCTAGGCTGCCCCCTTCTTGATTTTGGTGAAATCTTGCAATTGCAAGGCTTCTTGTGGAATTTTCCCACAAAAAATACTCAATGAATGGTTTTTTTTCCTCCCTCCTTAATGCTCAGCTTGCAGTCGTGAATAGGGAAACTTTAAACTCACGGTGTGCGTGCAGGGGTGGACATCCTTGCTTTCAGTGTCTGAAACCCTCTGTGAGTGTCTGATCCTAAAGCTAAGCAGTGTTGTGGTTGAGGTAGTTTGTGCTTCTATGCAAACTAGGTAATAGTGGGAAGTTGTAAACTAGACTCAGCACTGAGGTCAAGAGAGCAATGCCCTGGTAAAATGCTCCTTAAATCGTTTCACTGGATTATGTGTTTGTTTGTATCACTTAGGAAAGTATTACGCTGCTTATGTTGTGCCAGCACTTGATACTTGTCGCATCAGTATTGCATTAACTTAGAGAACACTTGGGTCTTTATTGGGGAGAAGGGAGCTCTGGAAATGGCCTCTAACAGCTTGAGGAGGCTGCTACAAAGGGACTTCT
This sequence comes from Callipepla californica brunnescens, assembly GCA_023055505.1. Lineage (NCBI taxonomy): Eukaryota > Metazoa > Chordata > Aves > Galliformes > Odontophoridae > Callipepla > Callipepla californica. The sequence goes on from JALIRH010000014.1 coordinate 14,148,427, forward strand.
AGCATCACAGACCTCTCTTTATGATTCATCTAGGATTCAGTCACACTGATTTGCTTCCAGAAGGAATTTAGCCATAAGAACTCTTTATCAAATGTTGCTTCTCTGCGTGTTGAGCAATGTACTTTAAATCTAGTCAAAACGATGATTGAGTAGGGTAGAAAATATGCAGTGGGTATATCACGAAGCAGAGGAGTAGCAAGGAAACAGCGCTGAGAGCAAGATTGATTTCCTCTGAGTGGAAGAGTCTTAGTGTGTTTCTTGATAAGGCAGGCTGCAGTTATTGCTTTTGTTGTAACAGCCCCGGTGACGTCTGAGCCTCCCCTGGCTCACGTGTGTGAGCACAGCCCTAGCTGCCTGCAAACAAGGATCCCTTTAACAATCGCAGCACACTGCTAGCATTGTGAGGACGGTCCCGAAGGAAGGTTTTTCCTGGAGCTCTGCATGGTCCAAGATGCCGCGTGGAGCACACAAGCCCGATGCGTCTTAAATACATTGTGAAATCTGGCCTAGAAAATAGAGCTGAGTTTGAAACGAGGTGTGTAGCAATGTTTTGGAATGATGTTGAGAAATTTGTATTGAAGAATGCTGCTCTTGAGGCTCGTGGTTACTGCCAGAGAACGGTAAATGTCTGTCTGGAAAAATGATCAACAAGCTCTCAGTCTAAGGTGGCTTTATGTAACTGGAGGCACAGTTTTTCAAAGCATCCACGAGGAACAGTGTTTAGCTGTTCAGATTCCCAAATGCCCCTTTAAATGTATCCATTGCCTTTATATCTCCATTAGTGCTGGACTTCTAGAAACAGTTAGGTGAAGATCCTCGTAAATCTCGCTTCTTAAGGAGAAATCTGTTTTCCAGCCTCTAATCCTTCCAAGATAAATGCAGAGACCAATGTAACAGTCCCTTAGTCACTGTCAGGTCAGCAGCATTGGTGGCTTCAAACCAACAGAGTCCCAAATTCCCAACAGTATGTATGCAGAAGATTTACTGGCACATCATTGTGACTGTTTTTTTTTTCCTACAACCCCTTACAGTTCAAAAGCTGTAATTGGAGGGGAAAAGGGTGTTGAATTTCAAACAAAGGCTTTTTCTATTTAAACCGCTTGCTTGTCTCTGAACTTCTTATCTCTTCAAGTCTGGCTTTTGTGAGCTTAGGTTCCAGTCCTGACTTGCTGCTTGGAGGAGCTATTGAAACAGTGAGGTTAGACTTCTCTGTTGTGCTGGAGTGCAGATTTATGAGAGTTAATGTCAGGGCATAGTTTACACTTACAGATGCAGAAGTCTCCAAGGAAGTGTAGTAGGCAGAAGAAATAAAGCAGTTGTGCTTTCCTTTGCTGGTGATGCTTTTTTCTTAAACCTTTCCTAAGGATGCGATGCCACCCTCCCAAACTAAGTTTAAGAAAAAAAAAACGCTTGTTTGGAGGGGAGTGAGGGTGGAACAACCCAAAGACAAAAAAAAAAAACCCAAAACCTGCTGCTTGGTTGATGAGTGGCCTGTTGAAGAGCAGAGAGGTCAGACTTGCAGGCTCTTCCAGGCTTACTTCTGTTTGCCAAGCAGGCAAGGAGTGATTTCGTGCCTTTCCTGTGCTGCCTCTTTAGAAGCTGACCTGAGTGACGTGGGGCAGGGGAAGGGATCTGATGTCTGTGCAGGGTTTGTCAGGCAGCTTTGTGTGAGGCAGCACCACAGGGGAATGCTTGGTTTTTTTGGGTGAGCCTGTTCTGCATCTTCTGTTTCTTTCCTTTGTTGTCCTATCCTTTTGACTTCTGCCCTTTCTTTATATTGGCCTCTCTGTTCTCTTCCTGCTGAAGTGGCTGTTGTATACCAGATTAAGCTGGAGCCTTTCAAAAATAGTGTTGTGCCTAGTACCTAACCATGGGTATTTAGGGCCGTGACTTTGATTACAAAAATCTCCTTGTGTTAGGGCTGCTGAATATATTCCTTCTTTGAATGTCTAGTTTTAGATTTGGATACGAAATAGATCACAATGTTCCCATTTTCAGCTGTGGTTTTCAGGAAAAGTAGATTTATTTTTTTTTTTTAAGCTTTCAACTGTTTAACTCCTGGTGGGTATTAAGGGAAGAGTAAATCAGCCAGGAAAGCTTGTGTTTGTGATTGCTCTGATGCTCCTGATTTATTTTGTGTCTGAGCTCTTTCAATTTAAAAGCCCATTAGCAAGAATTGTAGTAAATGAGAGGTGGTATCCTCCTAGGGCTTCTCTGTAATGCTGATATTAAAGAGTTTTAAGCTGGGTTTGAAGGTATAATGACTTTACAAAAAAAAATATTTGCTTTTCTTAATTCTCTTTCCTCGTTTCTCTTTAAACAGGAATTTTTGCTTATCTGAACTACAGAGTACCTCGGACTCGGAAGGAGATTTTTGAAACCCTGATAAAAGGATTACAGAGACTGGAATACAGAGGATATGACTCTGCAGGTATCTCAATTAACTCATCAAATTAATTTTAGCAACCAGTCGCTACTTATGTTACCCGTGTGACTTTTTGGACACTTTCAGCTTCATCAGATTTTTCCCTGCAGTCTTTCACATTGGAAGGCCAGTACTATTTGTCTTAATTCTTGGAGCTGTTTCTTTCAACTTTACTCAGGGCTTCCGACTGGGTGTTGAGGTCTGGAATCAGATGGTGGTTAAGTTTAGTACACCTGAGCAAAGTAAATGAGCTGTGAGGAAGAAGACTTCCCTTCAGGGTCATTTAGTTTGTGCCTCATTTTTATTTTATTTTTTTTTATTTTGGTACATGTAAGTCCTAGTGAAAAGTTGGGGAATCTTGAACTTTTAACTTGAGTTTCCTAATTTTGCCAGGCAAAATATACCAGTATATCCTCAAGCAAAATTTGAAATGACTCTTCTGCTTTTTTGGTCTGTGCATGGGTTAGATGTCAACTTGATTCGATTTTAAGTGATTTGGAATCAGGTAGTTTGATTGGAACATACATAGATCTAGTGACAGATATCTCTTGGAAGGATAGTTTTCAAATAACAATTGCGTTTGCGTGTGCTCAGTTGTATTTCCTCAGCCCTTTTCTCATCAGTGTATTTCACACTTTCAATAACACTTATGTTTGTGTCCCGTATTGCAGGAGTGGCAATTGATGGAAATAATAATGAAGATAAGGAAAGGTTCATCAAACTTGTCAAGAAAAGAGGAAAAGTAAAGGCCCTGGAGGAAGAGTTGTACAGTAGGTGCCTTTAAAAAATACCCCTTTACTTTGGCCACCTGGTCAGGTAATGTCTGCATCTCAGCAGAATGTTGGACCGTGAAATTTACAGTTAGGATTTTGTAGCAGAAATAACTGCATTATGTAATCTAATGGTGGTAAAATAGTCCACTTGAAAGGCAACCTGGCCTCTAGATACCATGCTGTGAAACTATCGGTCTACTTCCCATCTCATTTAGTTGCCTCTTTGTTCAGTACTTGGGCTCCCTTGGTGCTTTACTTCAGTGATTTCTGTGCTTGGTAGCTGAAATGTCAGAACGTGGACTCTAACAGAATTTATGAGCATTTAAGCAGCTGGCTGCCATCACAATCTGCTTTGTGCAGTGCTTCCATCTGTGAAGTTGTGCTTTAATAAGTTTATATTATTATTTGTAGTAATGCATTCTGTTGGCCTAGCTGTTAATATTGGCTGAGAATGCTTCAGTCTTGCCAAACAAAGTTTTAATCATCACAGTCGCTTGAACTATCTGAAGTGTAATGTCAAGTAAGCAAATGGTTTAAAAGAAGCCAGAAGATAACTTCTAGATTTTTGCTGTAAGAATCCTCTTCAAGTTTTATTTACTAGTTCTGTGTGAGTGAGAGACAGACTCAACTTTAAATATTGAATAAGATGTATTTCTTGTGTGTAGAACAAGATGGCTTGGATTCCAAAGCAGATTTTGAAACACATTTTGGAATTGCTCATACTCGCTGGGCGACCCATGGAGTACCAAGTGCAATAAACAGTCACCCTCAGAGATCAGACAAAGGGAACGGTATGTATCCTCTGCAGCACTTTGAAACTGTAGGAATTCGAAGTGCCTGAATCCACATAGCACAGATACCCTATAGCAAGTAAGAAAAGAGGCTGTGTCATGTACTAGGGCTAAGTTTTTGCTGTTCTACTTAGGTTAGACACTTGTACAATAAAATAGCCTCTTTTGAAACTAAGTAGTGCTGTAAAAGGCTTATGAGGTCTGTTCTCTTCAAACTGATGTGTGTTAGTCGTAGGACATCATTCCTTCTAAAAAGGGAAGAACCCAAAAATCACTCAGTATCGTCATGGCTGGAAAAAAAGACTTCAGGTTGTTTTAAGGCATATCTTGGTGCTATTTTCTTGGGTAAATAGTTTGGAACAACCTTTATATGCCTTCAGAATTCCCAAGCTTGAGCTTGCTGCTGTGCATGTTATAATAAACTGTAGATCTGAAAACAATAGAGGATAGTTTCTAGTGTACTTCTGACCCGTTCTCCCTAATTGTGTGTTGTTAATTAAATTACTTAAATACACATACATAAGTAATGTATATGTTTGTTTTTCTTTCTTTTAGAATTTGTTGTTATCCATAATGGAATCATTACAAATTACAAGGACCTTAGAAAATTTCTGGTAAGTCTGTGGCTTGTTGATTCTAAAGCAGAAAGTAAATGTCCCACCATCTGCTGTTTGGTCTTTCACGGCTGTTAGAATCTTAGTTCAAGTTTCTTGATGTCAGCTATAAAATAGTAGTGTGAAGGGAGTGTAAGAAAGATACTCAGGAGCTGCTGAGTTGCAGTATGTTCTTATAACCCTACATGCAAAGTAATTACAGATAGAATACATTGTGCTCAAACTGACTGAAAGCATGTGTGGAGTGGGCTCCCTCCTGCCTCACTGCTTAACAGATGTCATAGCTTACTCTTTCAGAAGCACTGTAGTAAGACTTGCTTAGTAAGACAGGTCTTTATATTTTGTAGCTGTGTGTGTGTATATGTGTACGTCTGCACATGTATGTAAAAACCATTCCAGTGCAGTGCTCTGAGCAGTCTGTGCTCACAGTTTTACTGTGCAGTATCTGATGGGAGAGAGATGAAGTGCTTCTTGCCTGAGGATGATATCTTATAATTTCTTATATGATGTTTCAGGAAAGCAAAGGCTATGAATTTGAGTCTGAAACAGATACGGAAACGATCCCCAAACTGATCAAATACATGTATGACAACAGAGAGAGCGAGGACACCAGTTTTTCAGCCTTGGTAGAAAGAGTTATTCAACAGTTGGTAAGTGGGAGGTTTGTTTTTATTTTTTCTCCCCTCTACCAAGTTATTTATGGGGCTCCTTAGGATTCTGCCTTTGTGCCTCAGGACCCTCTGCAGGATTCCTTAGAAGATTCTGCAAGAAGCACTTTTTGGCTTCTGAAGAATGCTTAATAGACCAAGAAATCAGATTAAAAATCTGGAAGCTTCAAAGGCTTTTCAGTCCTAAATTTTAAATTGCATTAGAAGGTGGTGGGTGGCTTTGGGGTGTGTGGGTTTTTTGTTATTGCTGTTTTTTGGGTTTGTTTTTAATTTTAGTTTTATTTTTTTAAGAAAGAGGCTAGCATGGTTTCTGAACTGAGCAACTAAGTTAGAAATAAATTAATTGATGAAGCCTCTGGGGATTGCTATCTCTCACAAAGAACAGCATACTTTCAAAGGCTACTCTGGTCTTTTAAAACTTAAAACACTGCTATGATGCAAATTTGTCTGATAAGATGCTTTGACTCCTAAGTTTGGAAACAGATCTAACAAGCTGTAATGATTCATGGCTTAGCTGATTCTGAAACTGTAAAGTGGTAATCTACTGTTACTTTGTGTGAATGCTACAGATCTTTGATAGATGCACCGTAAACTTAGAGAAAGCTTGCTTTGTTTCCTACCCCAATCTCCAGGCACATGGTTTCTTTCCCCTTCCTGCCGTTTCTTACACTCTTTTTGACCTCTTCTTCCTCTCTAAAGCAGCTCTGTAGTGTTCTCCCTAGAGCAGGGCTGGGATACACATGAAGCAAATGCCTGTGTGGGTCAAGAGGGAATAGTGCAGTAACCTAGTTGAGAGGAAGAGTAACTTCATCTGTCTGCAAGAACAAGTGCACAGCAGTCTCAAACTAGAGCATTGTAAGAAGAGTTAGCATTACTATCTCTTTTCTCTTCGTGGGGTGGGAGAGCTTTTGTTCTTCCCTTCAGAGCACTTCTCAAGCTGCATTCATACTGTGGAGTTATTGATTGTGTATTGCTGTTTTTGTTGTTGCATTGGGATTTGGTGGCTTGTTTGTTTGTTTTGAGAGATGCACTGGTGAGATTTTGCTGCTTAAACTAGAACTGTAGTGACTGCAGAATTTTTAGTTTAAAATGCATGACAGGCAAACTGATGTGCATATTATTAAATTTGTAACTCAACTTTTATGTTGGTTATCAGTAACTCTCTTGATTTCCTTAATCCTCGTATTGTTTCTATTTATAAAAGGAAGCAAACTATCTTGCCTAAGTGCTTGCTTCCTGATCTTTCAACTGTTGCACTGTGTGTATGTGTGAGCTCGTTCTGCTTAGTGACCAATTCCTTCTAAAGGTGCCATCTGCCCTTCAGAAGGAGATTCCTGATAGTACTAAGAGCTTCCTTTTGGACCCTCCTCAGGAAGGGAGGCCCCAGTTATATGAGGCACAACTAATTGAGATAAGCTGTTCAGGATTTTTTTTTCCTCTTTTCTGTCTCCATGTTTTCCAGGAAGGTGCTTTTGCACTGGTTTTCAAGAGCATCCATTACCCAGGTGAAGCTGTTGCAACGAGGTTAGTAAAAGTCCATTTTATATGTAATTAATGTCATTTTAGGTTAAGAACATAAAGAGTATGTGAACATTTCTGCTTTGTCAAAAAGGGGAGGGAATGGGTCAGGTACAATTTTATTTATTTTGGAAATAAAGACTGCTTTGTAATACAACTAAAAAGCCTGTTGCTTCTGAGGTCTGAAATGGGACTGTATAAAGTCATGAAAAAGCCATCTGTGCCATCATTCCAACTGAAAAACGTCTTCTGAACTGAACCGTTCTATACACAGTTTGAGTTTTCAAGAGTAAGGGGATTAACAGGAGCTAAAATTGTGATCTGAGGTCTTGAGAAAATGATTTACTCTTATTCCTGTGAGACTTTTAAAATAAGCTCTTTAATATGACACATGACACATATAGTTCATAAACTTCAGAGAGTCTTAAATGAGACAAGTTTGTACAATTTCTGTCATATAATAGTATTAGGATCAGAGTTTAGGTTAAATGGGATATTGTCTTTAATCTTCACGGTTTTCCTTTAACTTCTCTGCATGCAGTATTCTCTGTATAAACTTGGATGTTTTTCCTTTGTAGGAGAGGGAGTCCTTTGCTCATTGGAGTTAGAAGCAAGTACAAGCTTTCCACTGAAGAGATTCCTGTTTTATATAGAACATGTGAGTTGATAAATCTAATTGCATTGTTTTTAAGAGCTAAAATTATAGTTACTTTTTGTCTGGAAACAAGGTTAATTAGTCTTTGTACCATAAAACTGCCAGTTGAGGCTCCCAATGTCTTCTTATCTGAAGGTGTTCTATTTTTACACTGCTGAATGTGTCATTCATGTAAAAGTGTTCCCTTCCCCTGAGAATTATTTGTGTAACTGTGCAGCTGTGATAACTTTAACCTGTATAGTCTGTGATCTCCAACTTGAGCAGGTCTGGTTTTGCATTTAAAGCGCTTCATTTCTTCAATAGGCAACATTGAGAATATGAAGAACATGTGCAATTCACGAATGAAAAGACTGGACAGCTCTACTTGCCTTCATGCTGTTGGGGATAAGGCGGTAGAATTTTTCTTTGCTTCAGATGCAAGGTAGTAAAGTACTTGAACTTTTCTCAAAGAACTGCTTTTGTTTTTAAAGTTAGATGGTTTTGGAACTCTTATGCTGTCTTGTTGCTGCACAGCTGTGTTCTGGTAGGATAGCTTCTTATCTGAGTTACTTCATTAAACCCACAAGATAAGACAACTGAGAAACGTAGAGGCTTGACGACAGCATTTGAGTTGTTTACTGGTGTGGTATCTGCAAATTACTCATCTCCTTGCCTTCTGTATAAAATGCATGCAGTGAGAGAAGGTGGATACAAATAGCCACTCTCAGGCATTTATTTAGGCAGACTATATTTGGGTGTGGGTTTTGGCATTTTAATCCAGCTATCTGGGATATCAGAGAAGGAAAAGGCAGGGAAGTTCCATACTGAAGAGGAACCTGGGTACTGGGTACATGCTTGTCTCAGAAGCAAGATCCTGACATCAGGGAGCTGTCTGAGATCACAAGAGGCAAGGTCACATCGGCCCCAGTTTGCTGACGTGAGTTGCTGTGCTGGAGCCTCCTGCTCCAGTTTCCTGTGAGTGTGCAGGAGGAGCAGCAGATGGAGCCATTTCCTTTGAGATGGCTCTACTTGTGGTTAGGTCCAAAAGGAAGATAGAAGTGGAGCCAGGCGTGTAATATAACATATTTAATTGCTTTGAGGAGTGCTGCTGCCACCTCTTACTGAAATGGCAGGTTTCTCTCACTTTTTTTTTCCTGTAGTGCTATCATTGAGCATACCAACAGAGTCATTTTCTTAGAAGATGATGACATTGCAGCAGTAACTGACGGCAAACTTTCAATTCACCGACTGGAGCGTTCAGCTAGTGACGATCCTTCCCGGGTCATTCAAACCTTGCAAATGGAATTGCAGCAAATCATGAAGGGTGAGTTGTGGCACATGTAAATGAGTGCACGAGTTCTCTTTGTAACTCCAGACAACAAACCATATCTAGAAGCATGACCTTGTTATCTTTTTCTTAACAGGTAACTTCAGTGCATTCATGCAAAAGGAAATTTTTGAACAACCAGAGTCAGTTGTAAATACTATGAGAGGCAGAGTGAATTTTGAGAACAGCACAGGTAACTCAGAACAGGCCTTCAGGCTGCTCCAAGCACTCTGATTTTGGGCGTGTTAACTGGAAAATACAATAAACCATTGATATATGCTTTTTCTTCTGTTTGTTTGCAGTTCTGCTGGGAGGCCTGAAGGACCATTTAAAAGAAATCAGAAGATGCCGAAGACTGATCATTATTGGCTGTGGGACTAGTTATCATGCTGCAGTAGCTGTACGTTCAGCCTTAGCTGTAATACATCTATAACTCCTAGTTGCTGGGATTTTAACACAACAGATCTTCATCTGTTTTTCCTTCTGTTCCAAAAACTGCCTTTCATTGAGGGGTTGCACCATTTGTTTAATCTGCCTTTGTGTCATGTTCTTTATTAGAGCTCCAGTGCTATTACCTACCACGCTAGAAAATTAATTTTCTATTTCATCTTGGTGAGCTCTAAGTCTGAATCTTCTGTACTAAGAATCAAGTCAGGTTATTTTTTATTCTTTTAATGTCAAGACATTGTGGGAGGTGATATTAACTAATATTCCATGCTGCTTGATTACAGACTCGACAAGTACTTGAAGAATTAACTGAGTTGCCTGTGATGGTGGAACTTGCTAGTGACTTCTTGGACAGGAACACGCCTGTGTTCAGAGATGACGTCTGTTTTTTCATAAGTCAGTCAGGTGAGCTGCTTCTGCTGTTTGTCTTCAACTGAGTGCAAACTAAAGAGAAATGAAAAACATTTTATTACTTTCTGAGTGTTGTGAAGAAAGGCGATGGGCTGTGTTTGTCTGGAATGAAAATTTTGTCTTGATTCAAATACATAGACAATGAGCGAGTGCTGAAACTTTATTTACTTTGAGCATGGATATAGTTATTCAGAATAGAATGATTTCTTTTGTAGTGTTTTATGCTTTTCAGGAATTGTTGCTATCCTACATCAACTTTAAGTCAAGTTGTGAATGTTTTCCAGGTGAAACTGCAGATACACTTATGGCTCTGAGGTACTGTAAGGAACGCCGTGCTCTGACAGTTGGGATCACAAACACAGTTGGAAGCTCCATATCCAGGGAGACTGACTGTGGTGTGCATATCAACGCAGGACCTGAGATAGGTGTGGCAAGCACAAAGGTAATAGCTGTTCCATGTTCGATTTTCATACTTCACTGCTGTGTAATCTAATTAAAATTTTAATTGTAGCACTTCAGATTGAGGTCATACTACCTCACTTCATGCTTAGCTGCAAAATGTTCTGTCTTGTCTGCAGGCTTATACCAGCCAGTTTGTGTCCCTTGTGATGTTTGGCCTCATGATGTCTGAAGACAGAATTTCTTTGCAGAAAAGGAGACGGGAAATCATTAGTGGACTAAAATCATTGCCAGGTATATTGATATTTATTTTGGTTCTGAGGAGATCTTATTTAATGGGTAATATAGAAATATAAACTACTACTCAAAAAACCTTTTAAAAAAAAATATAGTTTCACTTTTCCTTTCTCCCTGAGAGGTAGATAATATAAGAGAAATATACTATTATGTTCTACACTAATCATCAGTTTTACAAATACGCTTCCAAGAGACTTGGCAGGAAGAGCAGAATTACAGTAGGATGGCTTTGTTTGAGAATTGTTCCTTGATCTCCTACACGGATAATCTGAAATCTGTAATGCCTTTCGCTTTAAATCAGCGTAGATAAAACAAAACTAATCCAAACGGACATTAAAACAGATGTTCAGAATTTCCTTTAGACATTCAAATGGGATGCATGAACTCTGCTTAAACTAATAGTGATCTTACATTTGTTACTATATGTAAGATTGGACAAACCATTTTTAAAGCACTGTCAAAGTTGTAGAGATATACTTAACATAATTCTATTAATTATAAAAAAAAAAATCATTAGAGTATCATCCTACAAAAATCTAGGAAATAATATTTTTTTCCAGTTGATAGAGTTTTTTATATGTGCTTTTTATGTGATCTGATAGAGATGATTAAAGAAGTCTTGTCCTTGGATGAGAAGATACATGACTTGGCTCTTGAACTGTACAAACAAAGATCACTGCTGGTTATGGGTCGTGGATATAATTATGCCACTTGTCTGGAAGGAGCTCTGGTAGGACCATCTCAAAATCATTGGATGCTACCTGAAATTAACTTTTGCTTCTGCAGCACTTTCTCTCATATTTATTTACAGTTTAATTCTGCTATAGTTAAACTGCTGCCATGTATAACTAGAACATTTAATCCTGTTGGACTGAACACGTGCATAAGGTGAATTTGGTGTCATTCTTACCCTACAACTTAATACCACTTAAAATGCTGGCCTGTTTGAAAACATCTTAAAACACAGTGAGTTCAGTATGCTGGTGTTCAGGCAAGATGTTCATGCAGGAAACTGCTAAATTAATTACAGATATCCTTGTGTAATGGAGTGATATCCTTCTTGAGTAAAAGTTAGAATTGTGGTGCTAAATGTTAAGGGCTTAAATTCCTGTTGATTACTCCATTTCATTATCTGCAAATGCACGTGCGTGAGCAAGCTCCATTTCTGCCAGCAGCCTGCTGGAAGTCCCAGTGTACAGGGGTGTTTGTCCTAGCCATTAACTGCTTTTTGAACATAGAAACTTGATACTGCGTGCTTGCATTTAACTGATGGATGTTTTGCTTCTTGCAGCTTTCATTTCTAACTTGCTTCTAACTTTCTGATATCTGCATTTGTTTTGTTAGAAAATAAAAGAAATCACCTATATGCACTCTGAAGGAATCCTGGCTGGTGAGCTTAAACACGGTCCACTAGCTCTAATAGATAAACAAATGCCTGTTATCATGGTCATAATGAAGGATCCTTGCTTCACCAAGTGCCAGAATGCTCTGCAACAGGTCACTGCTCGACAGGTAAGCTGTTTAAGTAGTGCGGTGCTGTAGGGAAAGAAATTGTGCACAGTGGATTGCTGCTGAGTATGCTTCAGAGGCAGGATGTGGTGATTCACCTTTTCTCTACTTAAAAAGTTATAAATAAGGTACAGCATTACAGCTTGGCATTAAAGGTTAACTCCAGTAGTGAAAAGTGATTGTATGTAGGTGTTTCTTGATCTTGAAGCAAAGAGGATGATATTAAAACTATGTGGATGGTTGCATGAGCCTTGAACATTTTCAGTGAGTGACAGAAGCCATTGTGCAGAACTGACATTATCTTCATTAGCTATCTTTGTTATTTTTCAGACATACTACAGATATGCTGTGAACTAATATTTCAAAGCAGCTCTAAGCCAGCTTTTAACTGTAGAACTTATTTTCAGGGTCGTCCAATCATCCTGTGTTCTAAAGAAGACACAGAAAGCTCAAAATTTGCCTACAAAACCATTGAGCTGCCTCATACAGTTGACTGCCTTCAAGGAATCTTGAGTGTTATTCCTCTCCAGTTGCTTTCATTCCACCTGGCTGTTCTCAGAGGATATGATGTAAGTGCTTTCTACATTTAGCATTCCAGTTAGAGCAGTTTTGCACTTCCTCCTGCAAATGTTAAGGGAGAGATAAGTTTATATGGCATTTCTAACAAAGAATGATGATAATAGTTGCTGCAACTGATACTTACTGTGATAGCAGAGGTGGCATTTCACTGCCAATTTTTCAACCTTTTGTTGAATTGGTATGGATGATGATTCTAAAAAAATGTAGAGATCATTTGCTTAGTTTGATTAGTGAAGAATGCAGATAATATATATGCATATTTTCAGAAAATTAAGCATTGAAGTGTGATATTGAACTTTAACAGAGAACAGTTTATTGCTTTGTACAGCTTAGTTTGTTGACTCTAGGTGTGTCAGTTTGATAGGGATGACCCCAGTGGAAAGTCACCCCATGCAAAACAACATAAAGATTTGTTAGGGTTTTGTGAGTAAGGATGAATTCAGCAGTGAGTTATATACAGATCGGTAATATCTTGTGTGCATTAGTGTGTTCAGGGTAAAGCAGAACTCAGTAGGAATTCTTTTGTAAAAAGGCAAAAAAAAAAACAACCCAACAACCAAACCAAAACAACACACTGTATGAGCTATCAGATGCAGAATGCCAGTTGTATTCTGTCATATGCTGAAAAACTGTCTTTTCATTCTAGGTGGATTTTCCAAGAAATTTGGCCAAATCGGTTACTGTAGAATAGCAGCCAAGAACAGCGGATATTTTGTCTCCAGACCTCTATGTTACATTTGCTGACATTCTGAACCAATAGGTACACGTTTTTGAAAGGGAATGAGAGTGAAAACTGGAGAGTGTCAGAAGGATTTATCTTGCAGCTTTAAAAGCTTTTGATGTGCCTTGTTACCCAAGTGCTTTTGCTCACAGCAGATATTCCTAAGTCCTGAAATTGCCAAAGGAGAAGATAAAAACTCATTGTTTACACATGGTATACTGAATGAACTTTTTCTACTGTGCAATATATATTTACAGCTCTCTTCAGAGTAACTGTGAACTTTTTTTTTTTTAGCCTATACTACTTAACTAGTTTTAAAGATAAAGTATTTATAAGTACAACTGTATAGCTTTTCTTAAGTTATTTTTTTTTTAGTACGTTGCTTAACTATAGCATTGTTAATGAGGTGACATGCTCACTGCTCATGGGGAGTTTGTGTACAGTTTTTTTAGACTTTTCTACTACAGCCTCAAACTGGAAATTGGTTGTCCTCTTCCTCCCAGCTTCCTGCCCCCCTCCTCCTACAGTTTGCTTCTGGTTTGTACTCCATCACCTTTTGCAAAGAGTTCCCGTGGCTGTAAATTCTCAGCTGTGTTTTCAGCTCCTTTCAGCTAACGCTGTGAGGAGGCCCAGCAGTGTTTTGTGTGGAACAAACAAGGGAACTTCCAGAACAGCTACCTTCTGAAAGGTACTTCTGGTGGAAGTATGTACAATGTAATTAATATGCAATTAAAGAAAATGTTACACACATTCTTCTGGTTCGGGGGCTTTTGTTTTTTTTCCCCTGCCCTTAATGTTTCACTACAGCACCGCTGCAGTGCTCTGACAGCAGCAGGAGTGTTGTGTCCTAGCACTCAGGAACTGAACATCACTTGAACATCATCATTAATAAAAAGAGTAGTTTAATAAAGTTTAAACGTGTAGTTTATTAAAGCCTCCTTGGTGACTGTGCTGGAGAGACGGTGCCACCCTGCACTTGTGCGACGTCAGAAGTGTGGTGCCAGGCTGACGTGAGGTGATTACCTCACAGCCGAGGGCGGGAACCGCGCCCCCATTGGCTCGACCTCCCCGCTCCCTCTGCGGTCCTTCCCCGCTACCCTGCCTTATATAGCCCCAGATCTGTCCCGCCTCCGGGCCGCCATTGGCTGAGCGTCGCGGTACGGGGTCGCGATTGGTCGGGGCGGCCGCCCGTCAGCGCGCGCAGGCCTGGCGCGGCCTGCGCGGAGCACCGGGAGGCCATTGTGGCTGGGGCGGCCCTGCGCACCGGAGGAGGTGGAGGCGGCGGAGGTGGCAGCGCGGCTCGCGAGCGCCGCGCCCCGTCCCGCTGGAGCTTGGCCGAGTGAGCAGACGGTGAGGGAGGGCCGCGAGGAGCGCGTTGCGGGCGGCCGAGCCGGAGCTCCCTGAGCTGAGCCGAGCCCCCCCCCCGGCCCTGCGCTCTCCGGAGTCCCCGGCTCTTCCCGCTGGGCCCGGCCCGCCGAGGCGCAGCCGGGGCCGGGCTGTGTTTCCCCGCGTGTCGCTGCCCCGGGCCCGGCCCTCCGGAGCGGGGGAGGAGGCGGCGAGGCCGAGCTGGGGGCCCCTTCCTTCTTCTCGGCCCTGCCGTGCCCCTCGCCCTTCCCGTGCCGCACCGCTGCCCCTGCCCGGCCGCGCCCGCTGCCCGGCGGGGCGGGGGAGCCGAGCTGTGCCCGGCGGGGACAGACATCGCCCGACTGAAGGAATTCCGTGAGCGCTGCGCGGCTGCTTCGTGATTTCAGCGCGGAGTAATTGCACGGCGCCTAACACGTCTGAAGTTTTTTCCCCCCCTCCGTCTCCCGGCCGAGCTGCGCCCGCTCGGCGTTTGCTTTCAGCGTTCGTTTAGCACCGGGGCTGCCGGTGAGGTGTGCTGGTTAAAGGCAGAGGTGCTTCTCAGAGAGCCGAGAGGGTAACACCGGCATCGGTTGCTTTGCAGAGTACGTTTGTGTAGGGGAATATTCCGTGCGGTTTCCTCGTCTTTTCACACGTCCGTGTGTGTGTGCACCGCGCGTTCTTTCTGTCTGCAGTGCAAGTCAGCCTGAAGTTCAGTTTCGTGATGTTCATTGTGATAACGTTTGTGTATCCAAAACAGCACAGGGAACGTTCCCAGCTGTTCCAACCTGTTGGCTCCAGAAGCTTTTGCCGTGGAAAATATCCAGAGAATGGATCTGGTTAATAATAAGTTGCCATTTTAATAGGTGCCTTTTGCAGAGGTGACTGGTGCGGTATGTACATACACTGTAGTGCATTGCTTTCAGCCCCTGAATGTTTCCCTACTGCAGTTTTGTATGACAGATAATACGTTTGTTGGAGGTGGGTTTGATGCTTCTGTTTTCCTATTTTGGTTATTTTACCTCGTGTGAGCTGAGGCTGAAAAGCACTTCTGTGAGCGCTTGCGATTCCTTTGCATAGAGTAAAATCAGCTTGATGATTTTTAATTTTTCCAGTATGTTACTAAAACAAACACACAAACCTGTGCCCAAGTTATCTGCGTCCCGTGTTCAAAAATAGAAAACTATCTGGAAACGCTGTGATTGAGTAGAGTGCCCTTATCGTTGCTCAGAACTGTGCTGACCGGCCCACGAATGAATGACTTCCACGTTTGGCACTGCTCCTGTCTGCTGCAGCTAGGAAGCCATCAATGAAAATGTCTGTTTCTGAAATGGAAGTAATGCCAGCTTCCAAAAGATTCCTGTATGGGAGGTGTGTGGGGTATGTCATGTAAGGGGGAGTGATGAATCAAACCATCTCGTGTAGTGGAGTAACAGCTCAGGTTTAAGAAACTTGCCTATGGGATGTACTTATCCCTCTCGAGCAGTGGGCAGCATCCTTATTCAAGGGGTTTAGCCCCCAAAATAGACTCTGAGCCTTAAATCACATCGATACCTACATTCTCATAGCATTCAGTTTTACATTAGTGTGTGTGTCTGAAGTAACCTTGGTCCTGCTGCTCCCAGGCAGAAGCTGGGGCTGGGGAGGGGTGGGTGCTCAGTGCACTGAACTCCAAGGATATCTGAATACATAGAGCTTGTGTGTTGCACTTACAAATCCCTCTTTGGGTCTCTTCTAAAGAGCTTATCCTGGTCTTTAAACTGTTTTCAAGTGATGACTTTGTACAGACAAGATTTCTAAAAGTGGGGGTTCTTTGGTTCAGGATCACTTCCTTTTCCCTCTGCTTCTTTATCTCTTACAGAACAGCAGTGATCTTCGTTAACCCATGAAGGAATACTAGCATAGGTCCCACCTAACTAACAAGTCTAACTTGATTTCCAGCATAATCGACAGCTGCACTTTTTTTCCCCTCTTTAAGCTTTTTTCAGAGAGAGAATCTTGACCTTTTTCTAAGTCTTGTCTTTCCAGCTGTGTCTGTCTTCCAGCATTTGGAGATGTACTTCAGTCTCCATTAGGATTTGCAGCATTTTGCTTGTTTTCCTCATCCGTTTCCTGTGTTCCTGTGCTCAGGCCATGGGAAAGATGCTGATCCGTCCTGCTCCCACCTGGGAAGGGAGAGGCCCGAATTCCAATTCCTGAAGCTACTAGAAGCCACTCGTGTGCCTGTGCACCCTCCCAGGGTGTGCTTCTGGGTTGCTGTCGAGGCTCTTCTGCTTTGCATGGGCCCACCAACATTCTGTAAACTGGTAAAGAGGGAGAGAATACTGCTCTTTCTTTAGCTACAGATGATACAGTACAGCCGGGTGGTTAGGCTGGCTGCTTGTAGGGGAGGTGATCTGCTTTCATTTCCTGTTTCAAGGAACTCTTGGCTGTGCAGTTTGGTCTGGGCTGTAATGACACGATCTATCATGATGCGTGTGAAATTAAAAATTGGAGAATTTCTCAGGGTCCTCATTGGTTATCACTGAGGTAATTGTCTGGTAAGGCTTGGAGGGGAGATGGATGCCCAGGAAAGTGAGGTCTGTGCTCCTGCTACCGTAGCATTTGGAATTGAAGAGGTGTAGTCCACTACCTTGTTCTCTGATTAATTGCCTACATCTAATTCATTGCAGACTGACGACATCCAGTGAAGGAGAGCCCATGACTTCCTTAGGGAATCTTCTGTATCACTACACCACTTCTGCCTTTACAAAATGGACTGTTTCTCTTTCTTCCCTTTCCTTCACATCTTCCAAAAAGTCTAATCAAAATCTTTGTAGCGCGTTGCTAATCACATCCATTGTGTTCATGCATTATTTCATTCCTCCTTTCCTCTCTCTGCCTTTAGTGCAGTTCCTTCTCTCTGTTTGCAGTAACCCAGTTAACAAGATGTCTTTTCCTCCTAGACCTTGCTCCTTACTGCCCTCTGGACTCGGTCTTTCTGGAAGTCCAGTTGCAGCTTTGAGAGGAAAGCAGATGAGAACTGTGACTGCCTGGATGGGATTGCTGTTTGCCTGCAGTTTGCTTTTCCCTTTGTTAAAGGGAATTGTTAACATGCACACAAAACAATCCTCAAGCACTGTAATGCATTTGGGATAAGACTTACTGTTGTAGCAGGGCCAGGTCTTAGAAACTTTAGTACCAACTCTTAATCCTTGTGGGACTTGAACTGTTAGCATGGGATGTCAGTTTGTGTTTCGGACAGGACAGTGGGAGGTCATAGCAGTAACTCAGAGTTACAGAAGTTCTGAGTCCTGGAGTCTCCTTCCAGGAGGAGAGACTGAGGGCGTTGTTTGTTTTCACAGTTGTTTACTTAGCTGCTTTTTGTTTTAGTGATTGGAATGGAAATGTTTGCTTACAGCTGGGAAAGGTATGAGTATTTGTTGTCTGATCTGCGGGGCTTTTTCATTAGCAGTAGTTGTAAGTGAAGCAGAAATAATGCTTATTTAATAGTATGCTATTGAAAAATTCATGTGTTAAAATATGCATAATCTATTTTCCATCTTGTCGGCCTTGAATTACTCAAATTGAACATTTGTTTTCTTTTTTTCTTTAAGATCTTGAAGCCTGTACCAGGTCCTTGAGAGAGAAAACTACATGACACTACACCATGAGTGACAGTAAATGCGACAGTCAGTTTTACAGTGTTCAAGTTGCAGATTCAACATTCACTGTACTAAAACGTTATCAGCAATTGAAGCCCATAGGATCAGGGGCACAGGGCATTGTTTGGTGAGTAATAAATACTTTGTTTAAACATAAAAAGCTCTAAATGCATGACAGAATTTGAACGTTCCTGATAGGGGTGCCAGAACGTCAAATGTTTATCAAAATCACTGTGTGCTTTGTCTCTTGCTACAGGGTTATGAGGGACTAAATAGTTACTAAAATACATGCGTACTGTAGTTCATGTGTATAACAAGCTTTGGTTTTGATTTTAGGGGAAAAATAATATTTGGATAACAGCATAAATGAAAAGGGTCAACAGATTCCTTTCTCATTAACCACTTTATTTTTGTTCTGGTTCTCACCTTCCCCATGTAGTTATGCTATTACAGTGTATGACAGCGAGATGGTGAGAGATTTTGGGTTTTCCTCGTGTCTTCATCATGCCCCCTTTCTTCCCCCTGTGAGGGGTTGGGCTGGCCATCTTTTCCTTGCTCTGTCACCTCAGCTGTGTGTCCAGCCTCCACTGGGCCAGGATGTGAGAGTTAGTCTGATCCTGAACCTTAGTCTCTTGTATGGCACCACACCTCTGGGCCAGCTAAAGGCAAACACTTCCAAATGGTTTTTAGACTGCAGCAGTCCATCCTGCACCACTTACTACCAGCCCTTGTTTTGTTGGGCAAAACTTACTTGGTAAGTTCTTAAGTAGTTCTTATTGATGAGGTTTTACGGTTTCTTACACGAGGGAGCAAACAGATATACTTAGGAACTCTGTAGTTTCAGACTCGATCAGAAACGCATGCTGAGTTGTTCATGCTTGAAATCCAGTCTGCAGTGTCTGTTGGCCTATAAATTCTGCAGAATAAGTGTGATGACTCACACAGTGAGCAACCCTTTCTACAGCACCTGCCCATGACTTGATGGCTTTTTTTAAAGCCTTAAAAATGTTTTATACTTAGGAAAACAGTGCAGAGAGTTGGTAAATCAGTGAAATGAGAACACCATACTTGGTTCTTCTTCAGTGGGTTGAGTGAGGAGTGGGTAGGTGTGCTAGATCTTGGTATTAGTATTTAGGTAAGTGTTAGAATAGTGCCAACACAACATGTTCTGGGTATAAATATGTTTAGTGCTATGCTGGTGGTTCTAGATTGCATGCAAGTGTTTGCAATTGCTTCTCCTTTCATTGGAGGTAGTGCATTTCTCAATGATAATGACTTAAACTAGGCGTTGTTTCAGAGCAGTTGGGGTAGTGTTAAGGTCAGCATCTTGGGTGGAGAAAGGGATGATCTGATTTATGGGCTTGTTTTGAGAAAACTTGATTTTTGGAACAACGGAGTGAAACATTGCATAAATTCTCTTTGTGTGAAACATCTGAAAAATATGTCCAAGTTGAAGAAGGTGCAAAATCTAAATTTCTCTGTAAAAGTCCCTAAAATACACAGGGGAAATATGCAGAATATAAGGGTACATCATGTAGAAGTCTCACCATAGGATGAGTGCTATCCTGTCATTTTTGTCTAGGAAAACGTCAGCATCATTTGTGTGTTGCATAAATGAAATACGAAATGAGAACTGTAGGAAATGAAAAAGGAACTTGGTTGTTTTATATAGAGTTTATTTCTGTATTTTATATACTGAGTGTGATTCTGTACGTGACTTTCCACACTTCTTGAGTTCTGACGTGCTCAAAACCTTAGAATCTATTTGCAAACGAGTAAGCACTTGCACAAAATGATTTTCTTGAAATAATTCTTGTTTTAGACTTGATATCAGTTTTTCCTTTCTTGCCCTGGATTTCCTGTGTTTAATTAGTCCATCTGACTTTTCTGTCCCAAGGAATTTCTTTTACCCTTCAAGATAGCAAAACTGTGATCTAGCAAGCTCGTGTGAGTTTGAGTTGTTGATAACTTCCCTGCAGTTGCCCTTGAAGAAACAGTCAGGAGTTTATTGCTGTTTGCAAGCTCATGTATAGGCAGTAGGGAAAGAGTGAGAGAAGTGGAACTGGTGAAACAGGAGTGCACAGCAGGAGCACATTGCAGTGCAAAGCCAAAGCCCTTTGCCTACAGGACTGAAGCAAGTACAGGTGAGGTTGTTTGTATGTGCTGGGATGGAGTCCTGACACATACCTGGTTTCTCAGATTGTAAAGGGGTATCTTCCCCTGTCTGTCCCACTGCTGCAGTGGTCTTGCTGCTCATGACTGGCTTCAACAGCTGTTTAATTTGGACCCTGTTGATTAGTGGTTGTTTACTAATACTTGGGTGCTGTTAAAGCCATTAATACACATAAAATTATACAAAAAATGTCTTCTATGTGAAATACTGGAAACGCCAGAGCTCTCACTTTTCGTATCTGTGAGGAAAACAGTTTGTCTGGTTCCCGTTTTGTTTTGCATGGTTAAATAAAAAGCTTTAAATATGAGAGTGATCCTGTCACTGAGTAGTAACTTGCATGTGTCACAGAACTGAGTCAGAATGAAAACTAGCAAGCCTTTAATGAAAAAGGCAAAGTGATTCAGATTTGGCATTGAACCATGCCTCCCATTAAACAGCTTCTCTAGGTGAGCCCTGCCAAATCCCTTCCAGGAGGGAAGGCAGTGATCTGATGTTGGTAAACTTCGTAGAATTTGAGTACTGGTGCCAGAGATGAGCTGCACTTCTTGTAAGAGTGCTGTAATGTGGTGGGCCTTTACGTCTGGTGCTGTATGTGTCCTGATGAGACAGGGAAGGAGCTCACAAAGTGGCAGCTTTGGAGAAGACCTGAGTGAGAATTCTTTCCTACCTTATGAAAGTAGCACTGAATGGAAATCATGTGGGAATCCTGATTAAAGCTAGAGAGGTAACAGACAGGAACTGCTGTGTTGTTCGTGGTATGCATTTGCAGGTATTTGTCAAATTCCCTTTGTGTTAATAATGAGGGATATTCCAACCTTTGTCTCGTTCTGGATATACCCATAATTTAGCCTAAAGGTTCTTAGAGTTTTTAAACTAAAAACATCTGTACCTTAAACTACAGAGGGAAAGAACAAAAACAACTGAAAACTACTCCCAAATTAATGGTCATTTTAAATTTTAAGCTGTTGCATTGCTCCCTACAGTCTGTAAATCTTCCTCACTGATTTTTGTTTGTGCTGAAACTGGACAATGAATTTTCTGTGAAGCACTAACATTGCTTTGAGTTGGAAACTATCCATGTAGATGAGGGCACTGACGCCTGCAGGACAGTTCAGATGCTGTGACTATTCTTCAGGAAAGATGAACTTGTACTGCAAATGTTAAGTGACTGTCAGTCAGCAAGAGTGTCCAAAAATGTTCCCAAGTGTGCAGACTAAGCTGGAAATACAGGCAGCTGAAATACTGCTTGAAAACATGCTTAATGTATTTTTAGATCTCCCAATTTTGAATCAAAGTCTCGAGTCATCAGATTCTGTCTTACTTGGGGGGGGGGAGGGTGCAGAAGGCTTTTCAGAAGAATGTTAGTGGCTTCTGTTCAGCCTACCTTTGTTTTCTAAGGAATATTTCAATTCTCTTTTAATGTTTCCTTTCTAAATGTAAAAGCTTACTCGATACTTATTTCCTCAAATCTTGATTTCTCGCTGTGTTCCCATCTCCCTTCTTCCCTCACCTCTCCCCCAAGCAGACTTCAACTTAAGCTGTTTGTCTCTGACAACTTGCAGTGCTGCGTTCGATACAGTCCTTGGAATAAACGTTGCCGTAAAGAAGTTGAGTCGTCCTTTTCAGAATCAAACCCACGCAAAAAGAGCGTACAGAGAGCTGGTTCTTTTAAAATGTGTCAACCACAAAAATGTAAGTCTGCCTTTGTATTTCCCTCTCTCGTATGTAAAAAGCTCAAGGTTTGCTTTCTTGCAAATCTTTAACTGAAGCAGTGGAAAAAATGGTGAGAGAAAACAGCAGAATTTGCAGTGGGTTATACAGTTGTTCAGCGTGTGTGGTTCAGCTCTTGGGTGAGCTGTTGGGAGGATGAAGTGCCAAGAACAGGAGGCTTTTGTTGCAGTGTCAGTGTGGGTTTACCATTTGAAGATGGTTTTGCTGTGGTGAATTTGCCTTTTTACCTCTGACAAAGCCTGTTTGGCGGCGTGTTTGGTTGTGGGTTTGGCTCTTGTAGCTGCTCTGTAGTTCTATTTTCTGAGTTTATGCAAGATTTTTATTACATACAGTGTTTATCTGGTGGGTTTGAAGGGTGTAGCGGTGCAACTTAAGAACTTACGTGTGCATTTCACTTTTGTTTATCAATACCATACATGCATAGAAGATCACTGAACCTCCTCACGTTCTAGGCCTTCATGTCCATACTTGAATGTCTAAGTACAGCAATACAAGGATCACAGACACTGCAATGCCAACGTGAGCTAGAAACAGTGCTGATGGTGAAAGTTTTGTACTTGGGTGTCAGAATTCCTCAAGTCGAGTAGTCTTCTAGGACTGCTGAAATAAGCTTCTGGTGAAGTCCAGAAGGGAGTGATTAAGGATGGCAGTACAGTAATGGTAGCTGTTCTTTTAGAAATAGTGTTTAACAAGGTAAATTGAATGGGATGGCATGGGGCACCTTCACACTCGTTGTTGGACAGTCTCAATATGCAATTTAAAATAAGGGATTATTGTTTGTATGGGGAAAAAAGGGGATACATTTCAGGTTCTGAAGAAGGACGTGACTGTCATATAACTTGGAAAAAAAATCTGTGCTCTGTCTTAGTCCCTTCAGTACATGTGCTGCTGTTTTCAACTGTATTTGAAACAGCAGTTCTTCAGTGTGAGTTAAGTGTAACCTAGTAATATTAAATTGTGCACAGTATCACTGTACATTTTGTTTTCAATAATAATTTCTGTAATAATTGGATTTTTACTTGAATTAAAGCTGAAGCTTCTTTTTTCTTTGTAGATAATTAGTTTATTGAATGTATTTACACCACAGAAGTCACTAGAAGAATTTCAGGATGTGTAAGTACTGGATTTTTGTTTCAGTTTTTCCTGAGAAATATTAATCTCACAGTGTAGCTCCACTATCTCACAGACTTTATGCTTTGGAAGTAGAAAATAACTGAAGTCTAATTTGAAGCTTTAGTTTAGTTTAGTTTTCAGTCTTTCTTGATGCTTCTGAAATAAATTGGGGGATAAAGTTGTTCTGCTACAAACACCAAATGGAAGTGGGAAATAGTTATTTACCTTTTGTCCTTTTGTTTATCTGTGTATGAAACTTTGCTGATAGCACGTGCATCTGCTTTGTGTGCGTTATCTTTTTTTAAATGGGTCACTTTGGGATAATAACTCAGTCTGGACAGCCAGATAGAATGTAGGTGATGGTTTTTTTGTTTGGTTGATCTTTTTTTTTTTTTTGTCTTCTTGCTGTGCAGTCATATTTCTACCATATTTCTTTGGCCTCAATTTAGAACTCATTATATCCATATTTTATGCCAGGTAAGTCAATCAAGCTAGATAGGACTCACGGTGATTTAATATTGGGGTATTCATACACTACAGTGCATGATCCTAATTTTGAAATTGTGGTAATGCATGATATTTTTCTTAAAATCATAAGCTTTCATAATATTTTCTAACGTTTCAGATATTTGGTTATGGAGCTGATGGATGCCAACTTGTGCCAAGTAATTCATATGGAATTGGATCATGAAAGAATGTCGTATCTCCTTTACCAGATGCTATGTGGTATCAAACATCTGCACTCAGCTGGTATCATCCACAGAGTAGGTAGTATTAGATCATTACTGATATTCTTTATGAACATGGATGTTCTCATGCACTCTGGGGGGGTAGGCAGGGAATTGCTGCTTCATACGTTCGTATTCTTTCATTTGTATTATTGGAAATTTTCTGATTTGAAGACTAATGTATTGTTAACAGGTCTTAAAACAGATCAGTTCTGTGTGTTTAACTGATGCTGAACTGATTAACTCATAAAACATGAGCAACTGTACCTTCCAAATTACTAAGGAATGAGTATTTTGAATTTAATATTTAACTTTTCTAAGTTATATCAGTGAATGGTTTTTCAGAACTTTAAATTCCTGGTTGTACTTCATGCAACTCTGGTTCTGGTTTCCTGCAGCTGCTCCTTGTATTTCCCATGGCCAGTCAGTCTGCTTGACACTCGTGCTTGTTTTTGTTCCTTTTTCCCTATTTCCTGCACAGACCCTTTAAATCTCCTCTGCCTGGTAGCTGAAAAATTCAATCAGCTTCTAGTCTAATGTGCTTTTTCTTCTTCACATTCAATCCAAAAGCGTAATTGGGAATTGGTGTAAATTGCAATTTTCTTTACCTTTCTGAAAATAGCTACCATTGTGTATAGTTAACATGTGTAAGAGACCAAAGGGGAGGGCTGGAACCCCAGCTGAACTCCGCCTGACTTGTTGGCTGTGATTTGGAGATGAAGGGGAGACAAAATGTTTGGTGAGAAATTTGAATCCATTGGAGCAAACGGAGCAGTTGGACAGAAGCGATCCTGGTTGAGTATGGAAATGGGCCGTTGGAGGAACCAAACTAACCAGACTGTGAACAGCTGAACAAAGGCAGGAAGTTTATTTAAATAGGCTAAAGTGGATTGTGTTGGGTTAGTCTGGGAGCAAACCAAAAAGACCTGTCAAGACCCTGAGTGGAAACTCTGGATTAGATGAGAGACTGGATTTTGGAAAGAAGCCAGGCTAGGAAAGGGACAGAACTTGGATAGCTCAAAGGAATATGTCTAGGGATGACTTAAAAGAGTCTGTGACTAAACAGAGCTTGAAATAATGTATGTGACACCAACCTCTGTTATTAATAGATGAATATTGAAACCTGATATGCTTCACATGGCCCGGCATTATAACAAGATGAGATAACAAATTTCACTGCCAACTACTGTAAATAATTATTCAGTTATTTCAAGAGAAAAGTCTGAGCAGACGATTAGAAATTGCAGGCAAGCTGATTCAATACCAGACTGCAAAAATGTGTTGCTTTCCTATTTGCATGTCCCTGCTTCTCTTAAGATAAGGAAGTTCTGCACCTGAAAGCATAGTTCATGTGGTTGAAACTATGTCAGATACTTTAGCAGAGTCAAAAAGTACATCTGTAATGCAAATTCTTGTGAATGTAAATGAATGTTAAGCTGCTAATGTGAGGTGAACTGGTGGCCTTACTGACTTTAGAGGGGGCATGTATTATTCAGTATGTTGATCCTTCCTTAACTGCACTAATTTCTTGTTAGGATTTGAAGCCCAGCAACATAGTAGTAAAATCAGATTGTACACTCAAAATCCTTGATTTTGGACTGGCAAGAACAGCGTGTACTAATTTTATGATGACTCCATATGTAGTAACACGATATTACAGAGCACCAGAGGTTATCCTTGGAATGGGATATAAAGAGAATGGTAAGTTACTGGAGTAATGCTTTAAATTGTTTGTCTAAAGCATATGTGTCTTTGAACATAACAGCTTTAAAAGGCTGGGACAGAGCTAATTTCCCTCTGCTATGTCTATTTTTAATTCTAGTCATGTTACTGGAAATTATTAAAACATAAAAATAAAATGTACAAAAAGTATTTTGTGGACAGTAAGAGTTTTCTGCTGTATGCACATCTCCATTTAGCATATACTATTCCTGCTGCCCTGCTGTCTTACCTTTTCCTCTGTTGTCCTGTTGCCATTTTCTTTATCCTGCCAATTTATGAGATAACTAAGCTGCATGATGTTTTAGAAAACCAACTAACCAACGATCAGTGTGTAAATAATAAACCCTTTTACCATTGTGATTTTTACTGTGAAGCATATTTTAAGTCTGTCCCCTTTGTGTATGTGATGACTTCATTAAAAATCTATTTCAGATTCTCCAATAAACCATGTCTTTTCTTCTCCTAAATCTGTATAAATAGCACTTAAAGAGGCTGGGTGTTGTACTATATATATACTGGGTTTAATATATTGAACATTCAGCCAACAAAACTATGGTCAAGGAAACTGTCCTTGACCTGCATTACTGTTTTACTTGCTGATATTTACTAGCTGTAAAGTAACTTGCTGCCTCCTCTGGTCTTCTAACCTAGTACACCTTTTCACTTTTTCGCTGGGGCTTGGTGATGTCTTACTGTTCATAACTTTAGCTCTGTGATACAAGGGACTCGCAGGACCTTGCTGAGCCTCTGAAAAATATATATTGATGCATATGGCACTTGCACTACTGCAAGTGCTCACGTGGATGAGTACATCTCTGGAGGCAGTTCTGGATGGGACAAAAGTACTTATCTGCACGACTATAAATAAACAGTGTGAATTTACGAATAAATAATTGTCATATTTAAAAAAAATCCTCTTTAATCTCTTGTCCTTGTTACACCTAACACATGATAGTGGATATCTGGTCTGTTGGGTGCATTATGGCAGAAATGGTCCTCCATAAAGTCCTGTTCCCAGGAAGAGATTGTATCCTTCTTCACGGTCGTTTCAGAAATGTAAACACTGATTGTATTTTTACAAACTGCTGAAAAGAAAATTTAGCAACAGTTGAATTAGTTGGTGTGGAAATGATTGAAAATTCATGTTAGCAGTTCAGTTTTCCACATCGTTGTGTTTTATTGTAGGTGCTAGATGTCTTCATTTTGTTTGTTTGTTTTCCTCGCTTTTGTTCATGATACTTCATAATTTGATCATTTCATTTTTACTTTCAGTTGATATCTGGTCAGTTGGTTGCATCATGGGAGAATTGGTGAAAGGTTGTGTGATATTCCAAGGCACTGATCGTATCCTTCCCTAGTCATCCCTCAACCCCTTTCCACTTCCAACAGAAACATGCTTTGATCTGTATAAAAGCATAAACTGTTTTCAGTAATGTTTTAGTAGATCTACTGTTATCTATGAAATTAGTGTCATTGACCAAATTGTTGAGCTTCCTATTTCATTTTCTTAGCAGAATATACTTACTGTAATCTGTACTGAATGAATCCATAAGAGCTTCAGCTTTTCTATCTTTAGTAGGATGCTGGTAGGTTAAAGAAAAAACGAGAGCATTACCTATTTTTTTCTGACTGTTGTTCTTAGTAGATAAGTATTATAACAGAAATCTACAGTTAGCTTTTACTGTGCATGGGTTTTGCTTCCTGTTTGGTTGAACTTGTTTTTTAACGTACGAGTTTCTTGAGTTTCAATCAGATATTTTTTTTCTCACTCATTAGGATGCTGCTGTCCAGCAAGTGCTAATTGCAAGCACGCTGCATGACGTCTCTTTTTCTTACTGTTATTATTTAATATAAAAACAAATTTTTGAACTTTTGTTATCATTTTACGAAAATTTTATTTTGGATTTACTTTTTCTATAAGATTATCATTCTTTCCCCTTCCCCTCCAGGATTTTTGACCCAAGTTTGTCTTCACAGAACTGTAGTTTGTTATGTAGTAGAATTTGTGGGAGTTCTTCTATATTGGAAACAAACATTTTTATGCCCATGTGCCCTTAGACTTGGAAGTCTCATTAATGTATTACTGGGTCAGAGAGAAGCATTTACACTGTGCAAGGTGAATAAATTTAATTAGATATATATTGTTAAATGATTTTATGTGTTTAAAAGTATTTCCCTAGAAAAAGAAGTTGAAACAGTGGGCTAATTATCAAGTTCCAGTTAAAGGCAACTTGGTTTTAAACCAATGTAATCCTTTCTATAAAAAACAGTCTTGCATAGTAGTAGTGTTCCAGGGCTAGGTATTCCAAATTGGTCTTGAAGTAAATAGGACGTGGAATACACAATTAAACCACGATTGCCCATGAGGGCTGTGAGCCACAAGAAGCAAAGGACTTTGTATTAATACATTTTATAGTATTTCTGCTTGTCAGCAAGTAAAAGCTGGGTCCACCACTTAGAATACCAAATATATGTTCCTATAATCTTTTCATAGATAGCTATATATCTTGCAGAGGAGAATTTTAAATTGAAAGTTTCATGACACTAATCTTCAGCAGTTGATCGGTTATCAGTTAGTAGCATAAATTATTGTTAAATAAGTCTCTTTTCTACCTTTCTTCCTTTCTATATTGTTTTTACCTTTTAAAGCCTTCAGACCAACCTAACACAATTCTTCATATTTGTTACGTGTCTTTCACCTGCATGTCAGCATGGGCTGTTTTGGTTTCTTCATGAAAAAAGAAGGAAATTTTGTCTGTATTTGTTGAATATGCAGTTACCATTTGTGGGTCGCTGAAGCTCCACCAGTCCATATTTCAAAGGGATTTTGATATGTCATAGTGTTTCAGAATTTAGAGCAGGGAACCAAGCTCAGTGCCTTGTCTAACAGTGTGCTCATGGCTGTCTTCAGGAGGACCTGCTCTCTGATCCAGTAGTTCGTGTGTTGCTGTAAGGTCAGCAGGGATTTCTTGGAGAGTTGCAGCAGAGCCCTGCTTGGGCTGTGTATGGGAACTGTTGAATCACGGCCTGAGCCACTGATGGATCACCTGAGGTGAGCACTGAGTCAACTGCAGGAGCACAGGTGAAGGCAGCTCACCTGTGTGAAGGGTTGGAGTCTGGCTCCACCTCTTCCAGACCCCATTTAAGGGCTGACTACCACTGGGGAAGGGTCTCTTGTTGGAGATCTCTGCTTTGGAGTTCTTTATGAGCCTTGACCATCTGCAAAAGGTGAGCCTCTCTTTATTTACTGGTTGTCTGTTTACCAACCAGGTAAGCCAAGCAAAATATACCACCCACTTCATTATTTTCTGTGGATGCTATTCTTTTGGGTTATTCACCCTACGCTTTGAGATGTTACACATCATTGGGGTGGAGGAAGGGCTGAACCTGCTCCTAGCTGTAGCCTGAGCTGAGAGGCTGGCAGCTGCTGTTGCACTGGAGGTGAAAAATGTAGGAAAAACACGCTGTGTAGTTTCTGGAGATGAAGTAATGGAAAGCCTAGTGGCACCAGAGAATGTTTTCAGTGCTCTTCTATGCAGGAGGTGAAGGAAGCTGCCTGACTGATGGAAAAAGCATGAGAGCATAGCCATGATTTCTTGGGAAAAGTCATGCTTTATTATTAATTGATTATAATACGGGCTCTGTTTTCAGCATTTTCTCCCGCAGTCTCACAAAGCAGACAGACATGCTGCTATGGGCTAAACTGTTCTGGGTTACTTGTGGCCTCTAGGTCATTAGTTGGGCAGAAAGGGTAAATTTGTCAGCAGACTACAAGTGTATTCATAGGGACACTGCATGCTTTGCACCAACATTAAGTTTTGCTCCCAGTTGGGTTTCTGATAACAAACATAGTTGATTTCATATCCAACCTGCGTTGGGGAAAACATCTTTTTAGTTTTTTTTCCCCATGTTTTTATTACAGAAGAGTAGGTCTCCCACCCCCAAACCACCAGAGAATGCCTCTGAATTTGGCTGGCTGGTAAACTCAGCTGCTGTCACTCAAATAATGGACGCTTTCTTGAATCTGGATTGGTGGAGTTCTCGCACAAATTACTTTTCCAACAAGAAACAAAATTTCCTGGTGTGTGTCAAGTCTTGCGTTGTATGTGCTCTATCTCAGCATGAGAGTCAATAACACTGACTTCTTGATGCTTATTTTAATTCTCTGTTTCCATTGGAATGTATTGACTAAGCAGATGCCATTTTCAATCTTTGCATCAGAAGTCTATAAAGTTTTAGTGGGAAGCATAGTTCTGGATGTATTTTTGGCATGCTAACGTAAAGCAGGTGTTTCTTAAACTTCAGTGTTTTTTAAATACAATTTGAGGCGCAGTAGATATGTCTTGTTAAGAAATTGGTATGCAAATCAGTAGTTTGAAGTGATAAGAGTCTGAGTTTAGGTGTGTTTGCAAGGTTTGTAGTTAGATTGCTAGAACTGCATATTCCTATCATCAGAAAGTGTTGAGTAAACTTACTGCATTAGTACTGTTGATAGTGTACAAGTATGTAGAAGATGTACTATGTATTATGTATTCTTTTATGTGTTTTTCCCTCCCAACCAAAATCTTGCATGTGGTAGCGTTAGGTGTATGTCAGATGATTCACCAGCAGCCTTTCTTTTCTGCCCCCATAGCTGTTTCGTTATGGGCATCATTACAAAATGAAGTTTCTTTTCAGTTCTTCAGAAGTAGTGTTTTCAGCCTGGCTGATAGGTAATAATTGACAGAACATACTTAAGCCTAATAAGATGTGCAGCATTTCCAGCCTGTCCTTACCTTACCAGGCTGAAATTTTACATGTTTGCCAGCGTAGCTTTTCACGTGGCAGTTCTAGAATGTTGTTGATGTTAGAATGAAGTTCTTATTATCAGTGCTAGTTTTCAGCTTTTCAGATTTCTGCAAGTGATATTTTCGTGTAGTGCAGACTTCCAATTCTGCAGCTGATTTTCCTAAAGATGTGGTGCAGATATTGATCAATGGAATAAAGTTATTGAACAGCTAGGAACGCCCTCAGCAGAATTCATGAAGAAACTGCAGCCTACAGTGAGGAATTATGTAGAAAACAGGCCGAAATATCCTGGTATTAAATTTGAAGAGCTCTTTCCCGACTGGATATTTCCATCAGAATCTGACCGTGACAAGTTAAAAAGTAAGATGGAAAATTTTGGTTTTTTTTTTTCTTCTTCTGGAGGTGATTTAAAATGTTTGCAATACATTTAATTAAAAAAATTATAAAGCAGCAGACCATGCAACCAACAACTAATATAAAATATCTGTATTGCAATGGATGTTGACAGAAGTTCCACACGTGCTGATTTTTTCACTTATGACAGGTTCTGGTTTTTAATACAGGTTATGAAGTATGCAGATATTTCACTGTTCTCGCTGTTCTGTTTAATTCACTTCATTCTAATGAGTTGAGTAATGTTTGTGGCTGAAATGTTCCTGGAAGTAATAACTCATTGAAGTTATTTGTATTTTTTCTGGTTCATGTGTGAATATAATTCATGTCAGCTGTACCTGGACTTAAGATAAGCGACCAAAAAGTTGGAAAAAATCTGTTCTATAGACACACATAGGACTTTACTCTAAATTGGCTACACCAAGTTGTTTTATTCTACTGCATTTGTAGTTGAGACAAAGAAAGAAATGTCAGTCAAATGCCACTGCAGCGAGTAGCCATTTACTGTGCGTTTTAAATTGAGGCTTATGCACAGTAGCTGATGACAAACTGACCTATGCAGCAGCACAAGTGCTCAAAATTGAGATTGGCTTGTGCCAGCTGCAGGGTTTATGTTTTGGATTACAGTAAAATAACATTGACATTAGAGGATTGTGACCTCCTTTTGAAAGAAATCTGCAGCAGCGTAGGAGAGCTGCCGTCCCTGTGCCTGTCCTGGCAGCTCAGCCCGACCCTGCCGGGTATGTAGTGAGATGTGGAGCTCCAGTGCTACGCTGCTGATTTAAAAACAGTGCTCACTGAGACCTATGTAACTCCAGAGGATTAAAAGTTAAGTATTCACGTGTCACCGACAAATGGAACTTGTTGAAAGGAAGAGAAGCTTAAGAGATCTGTTTGTGTATGCTTTGTCAGATGTTTAAAATCTACAGCTCTTTTATGTATACGTTCTTTTTCATTTTTTACTTTCTAGCCAGTCAAGCTAGAGATTTATTATCAAAAATGCTTGTAGTAGATCCAGACAAGAGAATTTCCGTAGATGAAGCCTTACGTCATCCCTATATTACTGTCTGGTATGATCCAGCTGAAGCAGAAGCTGTAAGTTTGCATTTAAAAATTATCATTGAACAGATATCTAAACATTAAAGGAATGACTTTATTTTGGGTCCAAGTGCATGCTTTGAACTCATTCTTTGGTTAGTGAGAGGTGCACTGATGTAAAGCATTCAGTTTAATGTTAGAGATGGAACCACCTGAAGAGCTGAAGTGAATTGATAGTTTTGAAAGTGATAACTGATAGCTCCCTTTGTGGAAAGCGTTGCCTCACAGGGCAGAAATCTGCTGTATTTTGGGAAGTGGGCTTCAGCTGAGGCCCTGCCACACCTTACAAAAATTAAGTTTTAGCTGATGCTTTTACTCAGCAATTGAGTAGGAGGTAGAACCTAAATTCTGGAGATGTAAAATGAATGTAAATTGGAGTTGTAGGGACTGCCAGAGGAAGGTAGCAGTTGGCTAAGAAAATTATCATTATTAGTTTTGCCTGCAGTGTGATGGGTGACACGTAGACTTACTTTTCTTTGTAGCCTCCTCCTCAAATTTATGATGCGCAACTGGAAGAGAGAGAACATGCAATTGAAGAATGGAAAGGTAAAAAGTGAGCATGACCAGTTAATTTGTTGTGATCACTTGTACTGTGAGTTGTGTGTTAACCTTGTGTGTGTGCTGGGTTGTGCAACTGGAACTCACCATTCAAAATATGCAGCACTGCTTGTAGTGATATGAAAATACATTGATAATGGAAAAAGTATTCTGTTTTGAATCAATATACGTGTGTATGTATGCTCTGCAGTAGTAAACCCTTTCCTCTAGGAGAGTTGAGGGTAAGACATCCTGCTTGTACTGTTCCATAGAGAACTAAAACAAAATAATGAATCTTGATTAGATTTAGAAGAAGGCTGGGTCTTTGTTACATTTAAATGATATTGTATTCAGGTACTGTGTCCTAAATCTAGTTCTCATCCTGTAAGTACAGTGGTACTGACTGACCTGTAACTGTTTAATTGTACCTTTACTCATTTGTAAATAGTATATAAATCCTTTGTGATCTTAACATCTTTATTCCATCTCATTTCTTCCTCCTGCCTCTTAAGAGTTAATATACAAAGAAGTAATGGATTGGGAAGAAAGAAGCAAGAATGGTGTGGTAAAAGATCAGCCCTCAGGTTAGTCATCGTTTCAGTAGTTCTTCTATAACATTATACTGCATAGAGTGATCTGTTGGACTAAAGGAAGGAAAACAATCCTACTTAATTCAGGTAGGCAAAAGTTCCGTTGTTATGGACAGAGATTCTGATCAGCCCTTGGAGGTCTGTGGGCAGTAATTTTTCATCGTTATGAAATGAATGGTATGAGAACAAGTCCGAAGTCCAGGATGTCCAACACGTGGGACTCTCTTCTCCCCAGAGGTTCTCCCCAGAATGCTCAGTCATCAGCTGAAATAATTGATGCTGTGTTACATCAGCTGTTGCACAGATGTATTTTATGCTGGATGCTTATTTGCTTATTCTTGGCTTTGTGTGAATGTGTACCTTTCATGCACGTTTAAACATTTTTTTGGAGCTTTTTATTTTAAGACCCCCTAGTAGTATGAGGTATTTTTGCCTGCTCTTTGATGTTCTCTTGGTTCAGTAATTGGAATGTTGTGCTGCAAGTTTTAACTGTTAGGAAACGTATTGCTTGCATTTCTACTCTTCAATGTTTGTCTATTTTCAAAGAGTTTCTCTGAGGAAAATGATGTGCTCAGAGCCTACAAGTGTGGTTATTTGTGCTTGCAATATTGTCTTGCCTCAGATTTTATTATGTTTGGTTTACTTAGCACAGATGCAGCAGTGAATAGCAACACCAGTCCTTCCCAGTCATCATCTATCAATGACATTTCATCCATGTCAACAGAGCAAACATTGGCTTCAGATACAGACAGCAGCCTCGATGCCTTGACAGGACCCCTTGAAGGATGCCGATGATCAGCCAGGGTTGCAGACTTAATTTTGGAAAAGAACTTGCTTCCATTGGGCCTGAATTGCTTGTAAGTTAATGGAACAAAGTAGAAAAACTCCACGTTCTGCATGTTCTGCTAAAGTAATGCCTGTTTTTATGTTTACTCAGTTGTTATGAAACTGCCTGCTTAATGTTGTAGAATGAAAGCAAATCATTGTCTAAGGAACAAAAGAAAAAATAAGTTTAGACACTATTACAGGCTTTTCTTTGTTTCAGCCTATTTCAGGTGAGCAGTTATAATAGACTTCTAGCCAATAACTTCTCTTGAGTGAGTTCATGCATCTTCAGTCCTAACTGGCAGGCTTTTGTGACATCAGTGGTTGTTTACATTTTAGTACAGTATTGCTCATTTGTAGGTTTTTTTTTTTTTTTTTTGAATGTACAGTGTCTATGAAGTTTGTTTTAACGTGTGACTATGGCAGTTTGCATTATTTAATGACTGGAGTGTTGTGTGTAAGTGTTAACTCGCATGGTGAACGCTCTCAGTACTGTGTTTAAGGGGCAGTTACTTTTCCATATAGCACTTTTTTGAGCCCTTTCTATTTTCACTTCCCAATGGTTCTGTCCTCTTGTAGAAGGGAAAAACACAACATTCAAAGAGTATAGCCATACCTTCATACTTCATCAGTGAATATCTGACTTTTTTCTAGTTATTTAAACATGGATGGAGGATACAGTGGCTTGGTTCAATCTTGAAGAAGGATGGGTGACTTTTTGTGAAGCTGTGCCTGTTCAGAGGAGGGGATGGTGCTGAACTGTTTTGTATTTTTTTTTAGCTCTTGATACTGATCCTTTAACTAAACCAGAAAAGGAAATTGCATATGTGATGCTCTTCATTCAGTGCAGGTGAATTGGAGAGACTTGCAGTCTAAGTGCCCTGAGAAAAAGAACTGCATAAATGTTTTCCATTTTTTTTAATGGGTCCATTCTATCTAGTCAGTAATTAAAAAATATTGTAGCTTTGAGTCATTTGTCAATTATTTACTGAACTTAGCTCTAGTTCCAAATTAAGAAATCCTCTCTGTTTCTGCTGGGAGAGGAAAACGTAATATATTTAATACGTGCATTTTCTAAATACAGTGTCAGAGGAGGGATTATTTCTGTTTCAACACAGGCTTCTCAATGCAGTTTTCAGGACTGTGTAACACAAACACCACCTGCACAATCTGTTACATTCTTAGAAAATGTCTGTGATAGAGTAGGGCTTGAATTACCAGGTACTGCACACCTGTGAGTTTGTGCACGTCCCTTCAGAGCAGTGCACAGTCGTGTGAAGTTCTGCTAAAGGACTGTGTGTGTGTGTGTGTGTGTGTGTGTGTGTGTGTGTGTGTGTGAGAGAGAGAGAGAAAACTGTGTGACTGTAACAGTAACAGATGTGCAAGTCGAGGTAAAACACCACTTTCTTAAAGGCACTGTATTTAGCTGATGGTCCAGATACTGCTGACTTGAATATATACAGAGGACTTATAAAATGTGCTGGCGTAGCTAGCTGCTGCATTACTGAGATGTCTAATAGACTCTTGTAGAAGAAAACTGACCCTTGCTTCTGACCTTAAGATTTGAAAACAGCAACTTTTTCTAATGCAGACATTGCTTTTTCATTATAAATTGTACCCATATGGTTTTAATGAGCTAAATTTGGTGTAGTAAAAATATTGAGGTTTTGCTGCCCCATAATGTAACAGCATTGCATTAAGTTTTTCTTTTAACTTCAGAATGCTCATCTGGAATTATGATTATTTTTTCCTAAAGAAATCTGAGTTGTAGGATATTGAGGGCTTGGGGTTTTAGCCATCGTTTGGTTTAAAACCACTTTCTTTGGATACTGATGATATATATGGAATATTTTTAGTGCATTTTTGTCACTGACAAAGTATCTAAAATACCTATTACTGTATAGCAGTACAGTACAGGCTGCTGTTCTTTTGTATTTTTTTAATCATTGTTATATGTGTAAGTGAAAATTATTAAAGGTGCCTATTCAAAATTACCATTAGTGATTTCAGACTAGCTGTGGTTTTTTACCCTTCCTCTTCAGCCCATCAAAAGCTGCAACCACTGTGGAATGAAACTAAAAACGAGCAAATAAAAGCAACAGAGGAAACTAATGGCTGAATTTCAGAAGTTAGCTGTGCTTTACTGGTCATCTCTGGTCATATTTTCCAAAGTTATCAGTGACACAGTGGCGTTAAGCCAGCAGTCCTTTATGAAGGGGTGGCTTTCCTGACGATGGAAGTTTTGCATTCTCTTTAAAAATAGCATCCTGTGAACTGTCTCGTGTTGGTCGTCCACAGTTTCTGCCTGCCTGTTTTAGAGGGCTGCCCAAAGTCTTTGAAGAATGGTAGAATGCAGCATTTTATACATTTCATATTACTCTCGATGAAAAAGCTTGTTTCCTTGTGTGAACATGAGGGACAAAGATCTCCAGCAGTTTATTCTATCTGCTGCTCAAACAACTGCAGAACAAACCTGTCCCATTTACCTGCATGGTAACTGGCTGGGTCTTTTCCTGCTCCACACCAGAGCCTTCTGTGGAAGTTACTGCTGTGCATTTCAATATTCTTGATTCACTATGGCAGTAATCTTCTGGACTTTGTTTCATGATTGCTCTTTATCTTTTTCATCTGAAGTTACACTGTACCAGATGCATCGTTTTAACCTTTGCTGTTCCGGAAGGTTGAATGCAACAAACAAACATTTTTCATATGGTTCAGATACCAGGTGGCCTCCAGGTGTCTTCCAACCCAATTTGCTCCGTGATTTGAGTAGTTTTTGTAATGTTTTTTGTTTTTGAACACAGAACTGCCCTATCTGCATGATGTGAGCTGATATCTGACCTTCTCCTGGTATATGTGATTATCTCTCATGTAGTCTTTGAACAAAATAAGCCCTGAGATTGAGCTTCCTTGTAAATCTGACTGTAGGAAAAGCTGCTCCATACCTTATGTTCATAAATGCTCCTTGCTATTGCATTCATTGAAGCTTCTGAACTCTGCCATAACATTGTTGCCTATGGAGCGTGCATGAGATGAAAAGTATGAATACTGTGGATTTTGATTCTGGTATAAATGGAAACAAACTGCTAAGTACCTGAATAAGCATCCAGCTCTCAGAAGGCAGATAACATTCAGCAAAACACGTGCAGAACAGATGCATGCTGATGTTCTCATGCTTTTCCAGTGTGCACACAGAGGCTGTACAGCACTGCATGCAGGCTCTATGTATGGTTGTATTCCTGACTGAAGCTTAGGTTCTGTGGCACGTCTCTGTAATGGTCGTGGATGCTGTGAGATCACTGGTGGAGAACAAAATGCACATGTAACTTCACAGGGGTTTGAAAGTGTAGAGAATTTGGTGTGCAATATAATCACTTTTATTCCTAATACTAAAATCATGTATGTAAAGTGATGCAAATGACTTTTTTTTTTTGCACTTTGGCTTTTATAAATATTTATGTGTATTTAAAGACTAAGGATGTGTGTATACATATGCATATATATGGTAGAAACCTGCTCAGTTTTGTAAACACGAATGTTACTTTTCTGTATGAGAGACTTTGTTTAGTGTTAACACTACTGCAGTGAACATAAGCAGTTTATGAAATACAACAAAAAACGAGTGGTGGTCAACATAGATGCAATCAGTACTCTTAACTGCTCACCTGAAGAGAAAAAATTAGAGAATCTATGGCTATTAATCAGATTCTTTACCAGAAACCTTGGTAGATGTATGAACACTGAGTAGCTGACTGGCATTGCAGAAATGGAGTATGTTTTTAAGGTTTATCTGTGCTCATATCATTTTTCCTCAAGAAAACCAAACAAACCCAAACCTTTAGAAGGAGAACCCTGGCATTGTGAAACCTGTAAGTGTGCTTTGAGGAAATGGTATGATATGACAAGCGTTGTTTATCTTAACTGAAAATGACAAAAAAACACAAGGAACCAATGTTAAAATGAAGGCTTTGTCTGCACAGAGCATACACAACAAGCAAGTCTGGCTGGAACCAGTGTTTGCAAACAGCTTTTGGGGCTTTGTGGTGTTTCCTGCAAGGGTTTGCCTTGTCAAAATAGTGAAAATGAAACCAAACCTAAACTTATAATTAATGAATTCGTTGGTAATTTAAAAACCTGTTGAGGACCAGAGGGCTTTTGTCTCTTTAAGTCCTAACAGAGTATATAGATGTTTATTCAAAATTAAGTGGGGGCTTGGGGGAGGAAATAGTAATACCATATGTTTTATTTTTCCTTCCCAAAGGAAGGATCTCAAATGCTAAATTGTAGTGCTGGATTGGTTTCTACTTGCCTTAAAATTACAGTTTTACAACTGAAGTAAGATTTAGACATTCAGAATAAAACTGAGCTACTGAGCCTCCAAGAAGGGGGTGTGCTGCTTTGGGCAGCAGTGCTGTCCCCTCGTTCAATGCGTGCTGGAGTTGAGCTGCTGAGGTGCAGACAAATCTTTCAGGAGCACAGTGCTGGGTCTGAACACAGGCCCGCTCTTGTGTGGAGTGTTTCATTTAAATTGTGACTCTTGAAATGGAAGCACTGGAGTGCAGGGGGGAAATGCTCA
This sequence comes from Callipepla californica brunnescens, assembly GCA_023055505.1. NCBI lineage: Eukaryota > Metazoa > Chordata > Aves > Galliformes > Odontophoridae > Callipepla > Callipepla californica. The sequence goes on from JALIRH010000014.1 coordinate 14,186,799, forward strand.
CAGCCTTTGTATGTTCCACGTATGTCACATGGATTCTATCAGGGCTTGATGCTAAACTTAGTGATGCTGTATGCTGGGAGTCAAATTCTTTCCTGGGATGTGTGCTGTGTAATGCCTGCTCAAAACTGGTTTTGATCCGGGGATACCTGCACCAGATGCAGAATTTGGGCTGAAGTTCCTCTAGGTGAATCTAGTAACTTTGCTTTGCCACAGTGTCTTCAATGTCTTATTTTTTTAAACGTGTTCAAAGTATGACAGAAAAAAAAATGCATTCTGGCTCATTCTTTTACATATATCTTAAATTGTCTCTCACGTGAATAATAGTGATGTTCTTATAAAGCCTATTGCACAACTTACCAAATCACTTCTAATTTTGCCCACTGCGTGCTGAAAATGTCTGGAGCTAAACTAATGTTTGATGTAAGCCATCTTTTCTCATATCAGTGTTGGAGGAAAGCGAAGAGATCATCATTTCTGCTTGTTTTATAGAAGGACTATTTTTGTAGCTAGAATTTCAGTTGTTGGCTTTCAATCCCACATCCTCGTTTGGTGGGTGGAGATTTACCAAGGTCCTCTATTTCAAAAAAAAATATATGTAGAGCAAGTCCAGTATAAAATTAAGGTAATAAAATAGTCTTCTGTGGTTTGTTACTGAAAATATGGCAGATTATTTTGGTCTGAGTATGCAAAAGAAGGTAGAGAATATACACGTAACTGTCTGAGTTTGTTCTCCTTGATGCTGCTGCTTATTTCTTGGAGAGGTGCTTGCAGTTTTGCACAACAGAAATCAGCTTTGTTAATTGTTGGGTTTGAAGCACTTTAGGATTCTTCCAAATAAAACCAGTGCACGGTGTGGGAAGGAGTGACATACAACTATTTGCTCTGTTTAAATCTGGTTGCAGTCAATTTGATCAGCGTTTTTCCTTTGAGTTTGAACCTGTTCTCAGAGGTGTCGTATTTGAGATTTTTTTTTTTGATGGGCTAAAATTTAACACGTAGTAAGAGATCGTTTGGGAAACACCTCTCTATGCAATTGCACGTAGGGTGACTTCAACAGCACCATGACTACCTGGGCATCTGTTGTGTGAACGATGGCAAGCTCTTTATTATAGCTGTATGGAAAGCTCAGCTAGCTGTGGGCACTAGGATTTTTTTCTTAAAGCAAAAAAATCTTCCGTTGGCTCTTAATCCTAATCCAGACGTGTGTACAGTAACATCTGCTTACACTGGGACTCTGCTGTAATAGATGCTCTGTGGGCACCATAGGAGGGCAGAGTCCCCAGATCAGAGCTCTGGCAGCCTGACATCCATGGTGTGCCCGTGTGTGTGTGTTCCCCATGCTGCCTCTTTACTTCCTAGTTTCTAGGATAATGAAAGCAGAGGAGAAAGCAGTCAGGTAAGAGCCACGTTTTATGTCTGCTGTCTGAATCAGTAGTCCTCTTTGTTAGTGAGAGCAGAGCCAGGTTAATACCCATAATACTCGTGCTGTTATTTGGTCTGCTAATGGGGAGTAACTTCTTAAAGAGCCGTGTGTGTCACTAGCTTTTCTATGAATTCAGATGCTTACATTGGTGCTAATTTTTTTAAAAGAAAATGTAACAGATGGTTAGCAGTGTATTTGCCTGTTTTTGATACCTATATTTTCTTAGATGTTGGCGAATTGAACTTTATAAGATGACTAATGTGCATTTTCAGCTTCATCGGGTTTCCAAATTTTCCTAAAGTCAAGAGTTTAAAATCCCATGGTAGTTAACTGCTTTGTGTTTAAGATCCCATGGTAGTTACTGCTTCTTGGGAGCGCCTGTTTCAGGTGTTTTGTACACTGATAAAGTGAACGTGATTAGAATTGATAGCAACACGTAACTGTGATCCTGTTGTTTAAGTTTCAGGGCACGCTGGGTCCCAGAGGTGGTCCTGGGAGCATTGTGTCATCCAGAAACCTAAATCAGGGCAGATGAGATCCTTGTGTGCAGGTACCCAGCACTGCAGAGCCTTCTCGGGTCATTAAGATAGAGAGATTAGATAATTATTATTTTTTTCATCTATTTTAAAGAGAAATGGAACAAATAAATGAACTGGTTTGGTATAAATTCAGTTGTTAATTCCAGAGAATGTATTCTGTGGTTTGCTCCAGAACACATGCTATTAAAGGGAATGGTTGGCTCCTTGAGTGATTTGTTAGGAAATCTGACATCACCTATGATTTAACCCCTTCCCAAAACACTCTGTCCTTCCCCTTTTGGGCCCTTTTTGCCGCCCCTTTCCCAAACATCACAGAGCAGCATCAAGCCCTGCCACTTGTCACGGTGTTCTGATTTTATGGCCTTAATATTAGTTACGATACAGTATATAATTTCAGAAGGAAGATGTATTTTGAAGCCTGATTACACAAACACGTGGCCTCTTGTGCCTATGAAGTTAGGCTTTGATTGTCGTATCTCGTTCTTGTGCAATAGGAACGTGTTCCCTTCGATGCGGTGACGTTTATCTGCTGCTGGACTTTGTGTTCAGGATGATGGAAGGTATTTTTGTTGTATGGGCAGCAGTCATGCTTCCTTGTTTTTTTTTCTTTTGGATTTTTTTTTTTTTTAAGGGAACTAGAATTTCACAAAGAAAGCTGCCAATAACTAGTTCTGAAGTGCTAGTTACAGCCTTGTTCTGAAGCTTTTTTTTCCTCCAAAAATCGTACCGTAAAACAGTACTAAAGCCACTGTAAAATTACAAATAAATATGTATACTCAAGCAATTTGAGCCGTCTGTTTTATTTACTGTAGCTGTTCTGTTTCTCTTGTTTCTTGTGTTGGAGTGGGATGTTCAGTCTAACTGAGAGAATGTGTTCTTAGTTATCTTAAAACATCATGTTTCATTTACCACTTTAGTTTTCATTTCACCAAAAAAGACTGAGTATGACAAACAGATGAGTAACAGCTTTCCGGGGCTGGTGGGAGCTGCTTTCTGCTGATGAGCTGGAACATTTGGGCACACGTACAGCTCTTGGTTTTACTGCCAAGGAAGAAGTGTGTTTTCAGATTTGTTTTTCTACATTGCAGAACCCTTCTGGGTAATACTGGCAGATCTGCATTCACATCCAGACAGTACTGTAATTGCATTTTCAGGCTTTGTTGAGAGTTGCAGGTGAACTGCTGGCTGTAGGTGGCCGTAGGGGTGGGTGTGATTTATCTACATGTATGTAAAAGGACACTGGAAGAATTTTCCTTCCACCTTGTGCTCTAGCAGCATTGTGTTTCCCTTTGTTCTCACTGAATGAGGCAGATGCACGGCTTAAAGGAAGAAAAAAAGCATTCAGTTGCTGCGTTTGGAAGAGGTAAGCTTGTAAAGATGCTGATAGGGTTTCTTGTTTGCTCTGTAAACTCTGAGGGAGCTGAAGTGAAACTTATCTGCTACTTTGATCTAATTGCTTTTCGTGAGGTCTTTCTAATACTGAGGGGCTGGGGCTCAGCCAGGCTTTGGCATTGAAAAAGCTTCACCTGTGATAGCGTGAATTAATTCTTACAGGCACGTTGCTATTTCTTTTGTGGAGAACTTGTAGTTTTATCTCTTCTCTGCAGGGCTTTGCAGCAGAGTATGTGGATGAAGGGGCACACAGTGGATCCCACAGCTCCCCTGTATTTGATGATAGCATGTTTTTCAGGTTCCTTAGGCTACAGAGGTAGACCTAATTCTTTAAATAGAAGAGAACATAAGCAAATAAGCAGCAGTGTGACACGTCCGCAAGGAAGTGCTGCCTCACCCCACTAACCTCGTGCAGTAAGATGGATTCCGTCCTGTTTGACCTTAAAACAAGCTGCTCACTGCTCTCCGGGGAAGAAGAAAAATCTGCTGTTTCTGTGTACACATCATAAGATCTTTGAGTGAGACGTGCAGCTATCAGCTGCGTGGTCACCACTGCTCTGCCTTCTGAAGAACAAAACTGAGCTGTGTGCTCCTGTCATACAAAGTGTGACTATGGGGTTGAGCAAGTTGAAGTATACAGATGCCACTGCTCACATTTCAGCTCCACAGCTGGTGAAAGAACAGAGGTTATTCACTTCTGTGACTTCCAGGGCAGGAAAAATATAAACAGAATGCAGTAATGAGTTTAATTAGAACCAATAGCCAAAGCCTGGAAAAAGTTTGCTTCTGAGGACACAGTGATGAGTGGAAAAAAAAATAGAAGAATGAAGAAATGTAAGAAGATGTCATGGATTTTTCTTTACAGTGTTTGAGGCAAAGCATAGTGGTGTATTAAACCACTTGCTTCTGTCTGTGGATGAGATCCTAGTTGAGGTATAATTGGGTTTTAATCAGTCAGTTGCATGACGTACCTGCAAGTTATAGCTAATGATAGCATATTTCATGTGTTCATTCCTCTTACTTATGTGATAGAAAAGCATCATTTGGAATGTGGAGCCTGGAACTACTCTTGAAGCCACAGTATTGCTTCGATAACAAGCTGAGGCTGAAGCTGTGTTCAGTGTCTTATCTTAGGAAGTTGGAAAATGCTGATGAATGATTTCCTTGGATTTTTAAGTTCATGGCTGAAATGTATGCAGAAAAATGGCCTCCTGCTCCCACACTGAGCACCCAGAGATAATAATGGCAAAAGGCAGCAGGCACACAATGTGCTGGGGTCTTTCAAGAGCTCTGTGCTGTCCTACCAAAAACCTTGGCTGTGCTCAGGCACTGCATGTGATAGTGGCTTTGCTCCAAGTGATGGTGATAATAATCTTGTGGCATTGGCTCCAGGTGCCCATTGTGGTGTGCACCCTTAGAGCATTGCTGTGGGCCTCATAAAGCCATGGCCATGCGATTCTGGCCTTGCACTGCCTTTGGTCAGGGGCTGATGCCTCTGGGATAGCAGCTGTCACAGGGACAGGTCCTGCATTCTGTGCCCCCAGAGCAGCTGAGTGCTCCTTGGGCATCCTTGGGGGCAGCTGAGCCCTGTCAGGTTTCATGGAGGAGGATTTCCCTCTGATTTTGCTCTGCCCATCTTGCTTTGCCCTGTCACAGCCTGTGAGAGCTTTCTCCCTCCCACAGCTGTCTGGAGCCTTTCAAATACTTGGAAGCAGTCTGCTTAGCTGGAACCTGGGTCCCTTGCAGGCTCTGGGTTTTGCACACTGGGGGTTGAGCGCTGCTTTCACTGCAGGTCTGGCTCTCGTTCCCAAAATCTGCTCCTTCCCTCTTCCTTTTTGGCATTATTTGACCAACAGCTCCTAGCAGAGCTGCCCCCCTGTCAGACATTTCATTTCTGGGCTGGAAGAGCTGGGACACTACTCAAATGTGACAAGAAAGGGTTTCACTCTGCACGTGCAGGGCTCCTTGTGCTCCCCTTGCGTGTGTCAGGAGCCACACAAGTCAGATGATGGAGCAGTTGCTGCAAATGTAAGCTTTTCCAGCAGCAAAACCAGTGCTCTGCATGAGCTCTGTGCCTATGGATGATGTGACAGATGAAGTTTCAGATGGATCGTGTTTGGTTTTGTAGATGGATTTCCTTCTCCCATGGAGGAGGGAGGCAGCAGCTGCAGTCCCTGCTGTGATGGCACTGTGGGTGATGTGGAGGGGTGACGTGGTGACAGTGGGGTGAGGCATGTCCCTGTGCTCGAGGCTGCCAGGACCTGTGGTGGCTGCAGGTGTGGAGGTGGTGGGTGTTCATAGCCCGGACAGTTCCTCTGCCTCAGCTGTGGGCCCCAGCACTGCTGCAGACGCTTCCCTTCCCTCCCATGCTTGCAGGTTAGGGCTCCTCATGGCTGTGTTTTGCTGTCTGCTCACCCTGAAGCTGTCCTGGAACTGACATAGGACAAGAAGATAAGGATGGGCCTGCTGAGACCTGCTGCCCGCACAGCATCACAGCCCATGGGTGCTGCGGGGACCTGGCTTCCCACCTGCTCCTGCAGCTCCGTGCTGGTAGTGGGGCACATGGGAAGGGAAGAAATGGCTTCTTCAAACTGCATGGCATCTTTTGTACCCACAACAGGGGCTGCTGAGCTCCAGGGGCATAATGTGGAGCCCTCAGAGCATCGATGGGGCACCGCAGGGGCAGCTTCACGCTGCGTGCTGCTCACATGCACTGTTGGCTCCCCTCCACCTCTGGGCTGACTTTTATTTGTGCACTGTATTCTTTCACTTTCCCTTGACTTCCATTACTTTCCTCACCAATGAAAGCGATGCAAAGCACTGTGGATTTTTGCCCTGAGACAGCAGAAGAGCTCCATCCCAGGCTGAGCCTGCATGGAGCTGGGCTGTTCTGCAAAACCATTGGGACCAACTCAGACTGCAGCTCGAGTTTCTCTGGGATAATCTCTCCTGGAGCACAGTGTGTGGTCAAAACCATGATGTGCTGCCCATGGTTCCTTGCATTGACATGGGAGGGCTGTGGCTCCGTGCTTTGAGGGAGCACAGTGCCCTTGCTTTGGGGCTGCTGACACCTGTATGCATTATTCTGATGGAGCTTCCGCATCTGTGCGCTGTACTGAAAGAAACAGTTCTCGAGGGCTGAGCCATTTACTCGAGGGTTTGTCTCGAGTGATGTTTGGAGGGCAGTGAGGCCGGGAAGCCCTTCCTCACAGATGATGCCCCAATGTGTGGGCACTCGTTGCCAGAGTCCGAAACGGGGTGGGGAAAAAAAAGGCTTTTATCTCAGTTTTATTTTTCAGTTCACGGAAGGTATTCACCTCGTACCCACTAGGTGTCACGGTTGGGTCTGAGTTGACGTGGGAGCTCAGCAGCCTTTTGGGAGCACCGCCTTAGGAAAGCAAGCCAGGAATTCATTTTCATCACTTAAAGGCAAAAAATAACTGAGTGAGGGGGACCAGGTGAAAAGTGGAGGAGTGTGCTCCGTGTGCTGGGCTGCATCAAGGGCAGCATGCCTGGGGTGAGCTTCTGTAGGAGGGAGAGCACGGCCGCCCCAAGAGAACCCCGTGGGCTGTAAGGCTGTGCCTGCTGTGCTCTCAGGGCCGTCCCAAGGCACCTTTCCATCTGGGACTTTTGTCCTTGGGTAAGGAGAAGGCTTCTGCTTTACAACAGCAACAAAGCGGAGAGTTCCTGCAACCCCTCTGGAAGCAATCAGTGTATAACAAATGTCTGCTGATCCAAGAGGCCTGTCGTATTTAGCTGCTTTTTGGATGGTGTCTGTAAAAGCAGCAGCTGTCTGCATGCAAATGGGACTTTCCAGCAGTGCAGAATATGAAAAAGAATCTTATTACTCGTTTAAAAAAAGAAAAAGCAAGAAAGGCTCAATGAGCTCAGACAACAGCAGCTCCAGATCAGCTCCACCAGCACTCCAGTCATCAGATTAATGTGATGTGTGCTCTGCATCCACAGCTCTGCTCTTCTTCAGAGCTAGGAGCAGGGAGCGTGGCTCTGCAGAGAGGTACAGCCCTGCAGGGCTCCGTTTCCTCCATCCCTCCACCTTTCCATCCCGTTCCTGTTTCTTTTCCTCCTCTGCTTGGTGACCTCTTTCATGAACCACAGCTTCAAGCACCTTACTGTGACCCTCATTTAATGCCATTAACCTCATTAGCAGCAGCTGTAAGCAGAGGCCTAGCTGCTATCCTGGCACGGCTGGGGCTGGCCAGAAGCGGGCAAGGAAAACCCGTGCTCAGAAACCTGCAGCTTCCTGCAGGGCGTTCACGAGGGGGAATTCTCCTGGGGCAGGAGTATGGGTGCATGGTTTGGGCAGGGCAGCCGGCTGCGTTGCAGGGCTGTGGCACTGTAAGACAGCGCAGGAGTTGCCAACGAGCATGATCCCTTGCTGTTTGGCAAGGGCTGTTACCTGTTTCATTTGCACATCCAGGGACCAAGGCACACTGTGCTCTGAACCTTGTTGTTCAGGCAGGCTCTGCCTTCCTGCCCCAGGTTGCTCTCAGACAAGGGACACTGCAGCCCCATGGGAAAGGCTGCTCCTGTGCTGTCCTCTGGGCCCTGCAAAAGGGGAAAACATCAGGAATTTCCCATCTTCAGCTGTTGGTTCTCCATCTGAACTGTCCAGAGCCGGATGGGATGGACGAGAACCAGCACTTGTGGGTTTGCTGCTCCACCACAAGCTCCGAGGCCAGCGATTAAAACCAACCGACCAAACAAACACATTCAAACAAATCTCACTTTGTGCTTTTGTGTTTCTTGTGGCTCCCACTGACACAATTGCTTTGGGCGGTATGGGGATGGTGCGCAGCGGCACTGTCTGCATGGAGCGGGATGGGGCATGCTGCAAGTGGGAGGATCACTCCATGCAGCACTGCTCTGCTCCGGGGGAATGCTGCAAAGTCCTCCCATCCCAGGAAAGATGCTGAAGAAGAAGGAAGAGAAGAGGTCGCTTTCCCGTTCCCCCTGCCCCTCTGCAACTATACTCCACCTGCCCCAACATGTGGGCTTTACTTGCATTTTGCCACCAATGCTGCACTCAGAATCTGCTGCAAATTGAAACTGATGGGTTTTCTGCTGCTGAGTTTCCCTTACCATTAATGTAGAGCTGTGTCCGTCCCCACGCACCGCTGACTCTTCATTGATTTCTTAAGTCAACCCCTTCCCAAGGGGACTGTCCCTCCCATGCCTCTGTGCCATGACACCAAACACATTATTTCATCCGAGCATACAGGGCTTCAATACCAGCAGAGCCCAGGGAAGGAATCAATGCATGCCCTGCACTTGGGCACAGTTCTGGGGAGAAAAAGGTGAAGTTGAGCTGAGGCAGAAGGGGAGGGCTCAGCGAGGGCACTGGGTTGCCTCTCCTGGACTTGAAGAGCGGTGGTAATGGGGAGTCATTACCATCCGTTTGCATGTACAACAAGAAGAAGGGAGAAGATCAAAAATCAATAGAGGAATCAATAGAGAGCATCTTGCTTGAGGTCTTGTGCCTGGAGCACATCGTCATTATGCACGAGAGGAGCGGTGCTGCTAATTGAGGGAAGCACTGGGAGTGCAGGGAGGGGCAGCTGGAAAGCCCCCTGAGTTCCCAAGTGCTGCTGTGCTGCTCTGCTCACATCGCAGTGCTGATGCCATCACCTGCAGGTCCTCCACTGTCCCCAGCATTCTGGGGACGCTCTAATGAACACGTTGAGAGCTGTGCCTCGTCCTGCCTGGGCTGCTGGGCTGGGGCTGGCTGCGGGCAGCACACTGATTTGGATCTCTGCAGTGGTGTATTGAATGAATAAACGTTCACTGGATCCACGTTCAGGATGCTCTGCTTTTCCTCTGCACCACAGCTGAGTGGATCCCAGGCGGCCGCCGTTGGGTGACTTTGTGTTTTAGTTGGTTTCTTTTTTCCTTTTACTCATGATTACTGCCACCATTGAAAGGCCCTGGGAAGGAAGGAGGGGAAATTCTCTTTTAAAAACAGAAACCTTGTCAGTAATTCACAGCTTGCTGGCTGCTGTGTGCTGGTAAATGCCTTTCAGCCCCAGTTCCACACTGAGCTTGGGGCAGCGATGTCTGCATGGGATGGAGGGAGATGTGCTCTGCCAGGGCACAAAGCGGGAAGGGGAACAAATCTCCCATCTGCCCATTCTGAAAGGAGTTTTCCAGTTTGCAATCACGCTCAGCACAAACGGGGCTCTTGGAAATGGGGAATGAGACACCTCCTGAATAACAGCTCCGAAGGAACGGATGAGCTAGGGATCCATTTGTTTGATTAAAGCCTTAAAGAGTTTACTCAGAGAGCGCAGATGGAGCTGCAGAGCAGTGCTGGTGCAGAGGTGGGCAAAGGAGTGCTGGTGCCAACATGCTGCCCTTTGTTATCCTCAGCACGTAATGACTAATAAATAAAATAGGAGCAAAGCAACAGCGGGAGCTGCGAAGTTAATTTCTGTGCTACTTTTTTCCCTCTGAGATAGAACAATCAATGCAAACAACCATGGCACCTCTGTGCCCCTGCAGCCACGGTACCCCTCTGGTGTCAGAGCTGCCCTAGCAGTGCACACACCAGACATCCACTGAGTGCTGTTCTTGTTGGGACTAAAAGACTGAACTACCCCATTTGTGGCAGCATTTCTGCTGAGGCTCCAGCACGGCCCGGCTGGCAGTGGAGAAGTGCCTTCCCTGCAGCTGCCTGTATGTTGCCACCATTCAATAACACAAGCACGTTTATTTAAATCAATAGTAATTAATTTTTTCCTCATTTCTCCTACGATAGGCAATGCAGTGGGAGCACAGCAGCACGGCGGGTGAGGCTTTTCCTTTATTTAACGTCTGGATGCAGCAGTTCCCTTCAGCCTGCGGGCTGCATCACATCAGCTGTCACAGGAGGAGCAGCTGAAGGAGCTGCTTGTCTTCACGTTTCCTCTTCAGGAAAAGGATGGCTTTTAACAAAGCAGTGCTAAGGATGGGGAAAAGTGCTCTCAGCTGCGTGATCAGCTCTGGGCCCGTATCCCCCACAGCCCAGTTTGCCATGAGGTATCCCCAAGGATGGATGGAGCCCTTACAGCTGGGGGACAGGTGGAGCCTCTACAAATGGGGGGTGGGTGGTATAAATGAGGGGCAGACCCAGGCTGGGGGTTGATTGATGAGGGTGTGTGGTTGCACCAAAGCTTCCTGGTCTAGTAGGAAGATCTGAAGGGCAATGTAGCCTGCAGAGAAGCATTTCCTAGCTGACCAAAGGAGAATCCAGGTGAGATGTGTTCCTTAAAAATCAAGCTCATTAATGGAGGAAGCTGCAGGTATGTTGGTAGTGCCTCAGTGTGTCACTCTTTCAGCTGAGTTTGTCGTACCCTTAAGTTTTGCTATGTTCCCTCTGGTTCATGGGGTGTGTGTCACCATGTGGATGTGGTGTGCCCCAAGTGCAGCTCACTGGGGTGTTATCAACCTGGTGAAGAACAGGAGGCATCCCTGCTAATGGGAGCAGCTTTCAGGAGGTTCAGGCACTCTTCTTTCTGTATGTAGCAGGTAAGGTAGCTGCAAGTGAGGCTTCCCATCAGTCTGTGAAGAAATCCTCTTGATTTCAGTGTGTTTTAAAGGGCTTTAGAAATGAGGACTGATATTACAGCTTCCACTTTACAGCTGGGAGCCCTGAGGCAGAGAGAAAAGAGATTCCTTCAAGCTTGCTTGGCCCTGGATGTAGGGAGAGCATCACACCTAAGAAGTCAAGGCAGAGCACACCCACAACAGTACATTCTTACTATTCAATCAAAAACTGCTCCGACTTGGGTGCTACAGGCTGCTTTTTCACTGCAAGAAAAACGTGTCAACTTAAAAAATGAAAACAAACAAACAAAAAAAACCCACTGAAGCTATAAGGCTTCGGTTCTGAAGACAGTAAAACTGGAGGGGTAAAAGGAATGTGGAGTATGGCTCGTTTGCCATCCCGAGTAGAACCCCACCCTGCTTCACTCCTTACTGCAACGTAAGTACTTAGTAAAGCATTAATCTTGCTTGTTGGTAATAGCATGCAAATTAAACACCTGCTCTAGGAATCTGTAGTGCTTTGTTCCATCAGATGGTGTTGACGTGTCAGATATTTGGACTCTAATGCAGAAAAATGGTGCCATTTTCATTTATCTTGCCTAATAAAGAACGAAGGTGCGCACTGATACAGAGCTGCCCACAGCAAGTGACTAAAAGTGAAAAACAGTGCTTAATCCAGCCACTAAATTACATGTGACATCTCATTTAAAGATAAACAGCCTGAAGGCATGTGTCCAAGTGGCACTGATGAAAATTTTAAGCATTTCTTTGAATTCTCATTTAACCTCAATTTGATAGCGAAGGTGCTTTGTTGGCTGTGAAGGATTGCTTCTCCTGCTCGAGAAGCAGCAGGAGAAAGCTGTAATGGGAGACACAGGGATGGGTTGACCCCCTCCAGACCCATTGGATCCAGCAGATATTGGTCATGAGATGGGTGGAAGGGGCTCCTGTGCTGTGGGATGTCAAAGCTCATGGGTTTGAGCTTGGTTCTTAGGATGGATGCTGTTGTGAGTGCTGGGAAGGTGTCTGCGTACCTGAAGGTCATCACTCATCTCTTCATTTTAGTCCCTGTTCATTCAGCCTTTTTTCCCACCACTCCCTGGGCTGTTCTTGTTTACCTCTGGACCTGCTGAAGTGTGATGCATAGCTAGACCGAATAATTCAGCTGAGGATCTTCCAGTGCAAAGGAGAGGGGCATAGCTCTTCTAGGGCTGTGTTTCTGCTTACGCAATGACAGCACCATTTTTCAGCAGGGCTTCCTGCTGGGATATCCCTCCTGAGGGCAAAACGGCCATCAGGGAGAAGCCAATTCCTTGTTGTGTGTGCTGGGTGCTCCTCTACAGGCTGCTCCTAGAGGCATGCCCGGGGGCAAAGCACCTTGTGATGGAAATAAAGGCTTTCAGAGAGCAGGCACAAAGCACTGCACTCTCTTGCTTGTCCTTGGTTCTCTTTTTTGTAGTGGCTGCTAAAACTGGTGTCACTAGGAGGTTTTTCCATTGCTGTTCTTGGATGATAGCCTTTGACTTGCTTTCAACCGTTCTCTTTTGAAGAGTGCTCCAGAGATGAGCTTTGATTTTATTTCTGCCCAGCTTTCCAAAATTCTGTACCAGCCATTTTTGTTTGCTTGCTTGTTTTCCCCCCAGAGCGTGGCTGGCAGCAGCAGGAGCTCAGGAATAGCTGTTTTTGTGGCTGGACATGGAACACACAAATGCTCAGGATGCAGAGCTTCAATTCCTCTGAAAATCCTGATCCCAGCCATGCCAAGAAGGCAAACAGCAGGCGCTGGTAGACCATCCATCCCTCTAAATCTTTGATTAGCCATGCTTAACAGGATTTCTTCATGTGTTCTCGAGTTGCCCAGCTATCCTAGCATTGACCGGGCCTCTCTGTGGCCACCCATTGCCACTCCCATATATTGACTCCATTTCTCTTTGCTCCCCCTTGAGCAATGTTGGCCTCCATCTGCAATGTGGTGCTCAGAATTTCCTGGTGTGCGGTCATCTGGCATCCAGCACTTGAGAAGATCGCATACCTCTACTTGTTCAGTCTTGATTTTGATCAAGAGAAGAGCTGATGTCATTTCAGCATTCCTAAAGCTCTGCTCCCTTCTGGCTTTTTTTTTAGAGCAATTTGATACAACAGCCTGTGCTTTGTTGATTCTTATTTCTGCATCTTGAAAAATGTGACAATATCCATAATAAACACAGCCTGGGATTGCTTGTGGAGAATCTATCCTTGCTTAGAACAGGGCAGGGATCTATTCTTGATTTGTCCAAATGCTTATTCCAAGTAATAAAATAGATTCATTTCCCTTCACGTAAAACTCAGTTTGTTTGTTTTTCAGTTTCTAATAACCAGTTTACATTCCCAAGGCTCTTTCCAGCTCTTCACAGTCCTTTCTGGTGCCTGGCCATGCAGCTTGCCTCCAGCAAAATGCTCTCAGTCCGCATGGCTCCTCTGGATGCTGTGCTGCTGTCAGCCCTCTAATTGTGGTTGGCATGGGCTTCCCTGCCGCAGGGAAGTCACGTTTCAGATCCCAGTGTGTATCTGGTGGCGGAGGTGACAACCTGTGAAAAGCTGGACCTGCTCTACCAGCTGAGCAGGAGCTGGGGTTGCATGGAATCACAGACTTGTAGGGGCTGGGGGGACCTTGGGAGACCCTCTATCCCCTGCAGATGATTCCTCAAACCAGCTCTGCTTATTTTCATCCCTGGACATGATATGGTCTTCAATTTCTTTGCTTTCTCCCAGCCACGCGGAATGGGGCTTTGTGGATTTGTTGATGTGATCCTTCTGGCCTTGAAGCAGGATGGGAATTCTTGATTAGCACAGCTAGCATGAAGATCTATCCCAGAGTGGTTTGTTCAACAGCAAATGCTTGGGGAAAGCTGCAGGGCTGCTAAGGGAGTCAGAGAATCATTAGGGTTGGAAAAGCCCGGCAAGAGCATCCACCCCAACCATGTCTAGTGGAGGCCGTGCTGGGTATCCTCCATCCCTGCGCTTCTGCAGTCATGCATGAGGCGTTGCTGTGAGTCACAGTGATGACTATTGATATTTGGGTGGCCTCACCTACTTTCACCCTGCACCATGTAGGTGATTGGGAAATGCAGGAGCTCAGAGCAGCCCAAGGAGCGTGCAGGGGCAGCTCCTGCCAGCCCCAACCTGAGGGCAGACCTCTGTGTGGCACCACAGCTTACCTCCACTCCCCTCAAAAGCACTCAGCATAAAAAGGTGCCCCAAAATTGCCATTGAATGGCTATGGGGCTCTTTATGCTTATTTTCTGCTTTGTATGGCATCCTCTAATGGCAAATCCATGGCTCTTCTGTCCCACATCTTTTTGGTATCCTTTAGCAGTGCCCTTCTGGGAAATAGCTGCAGGGCAGGTTGTGATCTCAGCTCACGGTGAAGGGAATGGGGTGTCGGAGAACCGCTTCTGTAACGAGATGTGAGTGAACATGGCAGCAGGGAATAGCTCCTTAATTTAAATAACGAGCGCCCCTTGCTGCCTGACAGATGGTCACTTTCTGAGAAATGCAAAGTCTTTTTGGAGGGTCAGGCTGCGTGTATTTACATGGAATAATGAGGGAGAGGCACCGGTCCCAACACACGCTGTGTTTTTCACATTTTTCTGGGGGTATTCCCAGCTGGCTCTGAAAAGAACAGATTTGATCCTTTGCAAACGTTGTATGATTTTTGGACCATGTGTGAGGAAACCAAACAACCACGGGAGCGCCTCTGATATCGGGCAGCCATTACAATGCCCTTCGAGCACTTTCAGCTCTTAGAATTGAGGCTCAGCGCTGATGCCAGAAAACATCCCAGGCCTGAACATGGCCTTACTTGTGTGGGGCTGGTGGCAGACCAGCACACAGCTACCTGCACTGCGGTGATGTTTCCGGGAGTTAATGTGGGGGAAAGTGAACGGATGGCAAAGAATTCATGAGGAGTAGGGCATCTTCCTACATGCTTCCACACTTGCTACATCCATTTTTAGTGTAAGAACTGGAGATCAGGTGCCTGAAGTCATGCTTTAACCTGTATTTATCCCACCAGTGCTGATGGAATATGAGCAGTGAAAGTGTGACTTGAATGAATGGCTGAAGGGGTTCTTCAAACCAACCTGAACCCCTGTGGAGAAACTCTTGGCAACAGGTAGCCTTGACTTGGTTTCAGCTGATGTATGTAAATCACATATGCTTTATTTTAATGCTTTAGCACAAGCAAAGCCCTTGGAGTCCCTTTAAGCTTTTCTTGAAATGGAAAGGAACAGAAACCCTAGCCTTGAACTGAAGAAACTCACTGTACTTGTGTCATCTTTCTCTCTTCTTGTATCTGCGTCCCTCATTCCGTACCGCTTCACTCAGTGCCGGGGAAACATGAAGTGTAAAAGCCTCCTGTGTCTAAAAGAACAGAAATAGACAAAAGTTTGAATACCCGAAAGGCGGCTGAGCAAGGCTCCCCAAAATATAGCAGTTTCCTACATTAGTGCTGTGTGGCTTTTGATCCCTGGGTAGCACTGTGTTTGGAAGAAGCCAAGTCAATCACCACCCACTTTTCACAGTGAGTCACTGCTGGTGTCAGATTCTGGTCCACACCCAGTGCCAGAAAGTATTCTCATCTAAATGGGGAGTGTGCCATGCCAAGCTGCAAAATCACTTGTTTCCCAGACGTGGCCCTAAATTATCTGCTCCCTGCCAAGTCTAGGAGATGGAAAGCTATGTTGTATTGTGATAAGGTTTTTTTCTCTCCATTTAGTTAATACTTCTCTGGAGGTGGCTGCTTGCTGTTTGTCTGCATTCCCTATGCTCAGACAAGAAGAGCAACAGAGATTTGGGTCACGTGGGGTCTCTGGCCACATTTTTGTTCATCCACTCCCATAGGCCAACACTGCATGCTCCCTGGTGCTAGGATGAGAGGTAATGGCCTTAAGCTGCTCCAGAGCAGATTCAGGATGGACATTAGGAAAAATTTCTTTTCTGATAGAGTGGTGATGCAGTGACAGAGGGAGGTGGGGGTCACTGTCCTTAGAGGTGTTTGAGAACCTTGGAAACATGACACGTGAGGATGTGGTCAGTGGGGGTGGGTGGAGAATTGGACTTGGTGATCTTTTCCAATCTTAAAGACTCCACGATTCTAATTACTGGGCAGCGGACTTGACCTCTGCACGATTCCCTGAAGGTGTACAGAGGTGTTGGCTTTGCTCCAGCATGCATAAGCTGTTACAGCTTATAAAAATGTTTTTGCTTCTCAGGAATTGTTTTTTAGCTGGCTGAACCAAAGCAGGTGATGGTTACCAGTGCCATCCATGCAGAACTGGGAAGGAGACTGGAGTGGCAAAGCAGTTAGCAGCCTGTAGCACTGATAGGGAGAAAACTTACTGAGTGGTGGCACTCAGAATGGCAGGACTGCTGGGGACAGGCAGGAGTGACAGGCTGGAGCGTTATGGGATGCTCCCAAAGAATGTGCCTGGGTCCACTGCACCATGCATGCTGCAGTTACAGAATGCCAGGTACTTCCTCTGCACTTCCAAATACAGAGGAGGAATCTGTTTATCTACATTCAGAAAGTCAGCATCAAAGAGGACCTCCTGCTGAAAGCATTTGATGCTTTAAAGGAGAGAGAGCATCTGAAAGGGCCTTAAAGGGGAGAAATCTGACAGGTGCTCTGCTGCTCCTGGCAAACCCACCTTGGAGGCTCCAGTTTATGAGCTGTAAGGGTATAATAATGTACCGGGGCATTCAGAACATAAATTGATGTTTTGTCTTTTTTCTTTTCTTTCTTTTTTGGAGGGTTGCACTAAGAATCCACCCTGCAGCTGCCAGATTAATTAAATGCTGACAGCCTGCTAGAAAGGGAGCGGGGGATTTCTCCTGCCCTTTGTGTTGCAGACCAGAGTACACATAACCCTTGGAAATGAGCTTGTTCCATTAGGCAAAATCAATAAGGCACAAATCTCTGAAATTCTTCTATTATATTACAAATAGACAAAACCCCTGTCCCTGCTAAGAGGGATCATTGCTTTTGTGTTCTAGAAAGATGCTCATGGCTGCACTTTGGAATAACAGGCACATTTCAGCCCCTTGACAGTAATCTTTCAGTATCAGAATCCTCATTTTTGTATACAGGTCTTGGACTGCTTCTCAGCTGGGCCAACAGACAATGGGTTCAGCTTATGTAACAGAGAACCATGCTTGTAAAGGCAAAAACTGCAGCACGGGCAGTTTTTGGTGGCTCTTGGGGGCCAGCTCTGCCTCTTGGCCTTGCTTAAACACCCTGTCTCCATCAAATGTATTGCACTAACGAGCTGTATATGCAGCACATGCCACAAAGGTTTATTTTCTTAAGAGACATAACAAAGAGCAAAACTTGCAGAGGAAGCTTCAGCCTTATTAGTGTCATTTTCACAGAAGATGAGTTTCTTGCTGTCTCTCTATCAGGCTGAAAGACCCAATCCTGCCAAAGTTTATTTGGCATAAACATCTGAATATGTTATATAGAAAAGATAATATTTGTGTGTGTGTAGTGGATGGGACAGGAAAGAGCATAGTTAAGCTGCAGTGAGCAGGGCACAAGGGACATAGGAAGGGGCAGGGTTACCTTGGGGAGGTGGATGGGATGGTTGGATGGCACAGTAGGACTGGATGATCTTAGTGGTCTTTTCCAAGCTTGATGGTTCTATGACAGTCTCTGCCTCGAGGAAATGTTGAAGAACAGCCTGAATAGGGAAAATGCTTCTGACAAACCCTGATTGCCATGAAGAGCCAAGGGTTAGGCCCCTCCTGGTTCTTCCCAGGGTTATTTGTCCCCAGTGCTGACAGCTGTGTGTTCTTCAGGTCTGCCATGTACCAAACAACTCCTTTCTCAGAAGTTTCCAGACCAACATTCTCTCTGGAAAAATGGCTTTTCTTAGGGAACGTGTTTTGAAGGGCAGAGTTTAATGTCCCTCCGCAGCATCCCTAGCAACCTGCTTTAGAAACCTCTGCTTGGAAATCTTTTAATCTTCCTTGAATGCTTTTTGAATGTTTTCCTGGAATATGCTCTTTCCCACTCACAGCAACTAAATATACACTCTGTTTGGGTTGCAGACCCCAGTCTATTTTTACATTTCTTTCCAGCACATTTTAACTTTTCTCCCCTTGGTGGCACAGTTTGGGCTGTACTTCAGCTGCTGTCCAACCTCAGCATCACTCAGGAGGAGCTCGTTATTCTGGAGGACTTCTGCCTGGATGAGGGCTGTGACAGCTCAGCTCCTGTCTGGCTGAAGGCAGGCTTACAGCTGGAGGAAAATGGGCAGAAGGAATGGGTGCAGATGTCTGTGTATAAAGGAGAAATTAAGCATTTTTGGAGCCTTAGTCTTGTCCATAAATGGTTAACTGAGTTTTGGGATGGAAAATACTGTAATGGAGCAGTGATTTTTCTCATTCCATCGAGTTGGAATGGACAACAGTTTCCTTCTGTAAGGCAGCAAACAAGTGGCTGCTTGCTTCCTCATCCTCCCATGTGCTGATATTTAGCAGGGCTTTATTTATTTGGTTAGGTGCAAGGGATATGTGCTCACTGTTTGCATAAGTAGGATGGGAATGGGGAAAAACAGATTTTTATCACTGTTACTGTTGTCTTTGTTTGCTGTTCATGTCTCTGGAGTGTTTTTCTGGATCTGGTGAAGATGTAAGGGAGGGAAAAAGAGGAGGCTGAGGGAATGCTCTGTGCCATGTGGGCAGCAGGGGACCTATTCTGCTTGTGAGCAATGACTTGATTAAGCTTACACATCTCCACTTGACCTCCATGTGGAAATGTGCCCTTTAAATAATGGTTCCAAGTCTCTAGGGTGAAATCCAAGCTTCTGTGATGCAAAGCACTACAAACAAGAGCACAGTCTCCTGGGCCAACATCCTGCTGAGCCCAGAGCAGCACTAGGATGTTCCAGCAGGGCAGCTGGCCTGGCCCTGCCTGTTTAGTGCTCTTCCCTCCATGGGCTGTGCCCTCTGGCAGTGGTGGAGGTTAAACCCACCTCTCCTGACAATTTGGAAATAAGATGAATGAGATGAATCCTGGCTCTGTAAGGACAGAAACAAGACCCTTAATGCAGCAGGATGGTGGCATGGAAATGCTGCCCAATGTCTCCAGCATGAGGGAAAGGGTTAAAGACAGAGTCGGTGCTTGTTCCTCCATGGCATTATCTGTGTGATTGCTTTTCATATCTTGTTTACTGTGGTTAGCAGAGCAGCTATAATATGGAGTGCTGGATGCAATAAATCTTGTTGCAAACAGCACGCTTTTCATCACAGCTCGGGGAACTGCAAGGTAAGCATGTGAGGGAAATCTATAGATTTAATTATATAGAAAGTGTAACCCATGTAGATCTTACTGGAAATTGTAATCACAATTACATTATGTTTATTTGTATTATGTATATTGTCCTATTTTTGGTTGTTTTGAGGACACTGATAACAGCAGTGCGGTGTCTGCTGTGGCTTTGTACTACCACGGAGTGGCCGGGGATGTTGGTAATTAAGGGATGAGTTTTAAGGAGGGGTGGGATGGGCAGTTTCAGGGCTTTTTTCTTCCCTTAAGCTTTGTGCCAACCACTTGCTCTCACAGCCCCAGGTGGTGGCTTGCTGCACTCCTCTGTTGTTGGAGGGCGAGCATCACCACACTGCAGAGCTTTCCTTTGCCAGCACAGAACCCACAAAGGCAGCAGAGGAGCAAGGTAGGTTCATGGAGGCTTGTGCTGATGTTGGATTTGTCAGGCTAACACCACGCCATGACCTGTGTAGGAGGACTCAGCCTGGCCTTCCCAGCTCGGGAGAAGGACTGGTGGTAGTTGAGTCTCCTGGATCTGCAGACAGCTGAATTTTGCAGTGCTTTATTCCTCCACCCTTCATTGCAGGCAGGGATTTTCTACTTCTCACAGATGCTGGGAAGATAGAGGTAATTGGTGACTGTAAGTTGCTCTGCTTGAGTGACAAGAGCTGTGCAAATACTAGCTCAATACTAAAAAACACATTTTCTTCTATTTCCTAGTATAGAGATTGAAACATAACCTGAAATCTAAGCTTCCACAAGAAAAATAAATCCACATATTCAATTAACACAAACCCTCATTTCCATCCGCCAGCAGCAGATGCTGGGGCTCCACTCCTGCCTCGGTGGCAGTAGCCTTGCTCTCAACACCAAACGTGCTGAGCACCAGGCATAGCAGTAACTCAGATCTTGCATAACTAAATGCTGAACAGGGCAGATTAAAAATAAAAGAAATTCCTAATGACTGTGCCAGTGATTAAACTGAATAATCATCTCAAGCTCTGCTGGCTGGTAGCAGTGCCAAGTCCTCTTCTCGCAGGGCACTGTCCCCAGCACTCGAGGGCAGTGGTGACATCCTGCCCGGGTCACAGCATGCGTGGGGAATTTTGGCAACCCAGCTGTCTGCTTCCCTCGCTCTGCTTTAAATTCAGGCCATTAATATGCATGGGAGTAGCAGCGTGATCCCAGAAGTGAGCTCTGCTCCTGCACATGGCACACCAAGATGTGCCATTTCTTTCGTGTTGACTGGAGAAATCCTGAGCCTTGTTTTTATTGAGGGATTCTTTAAAGCTGTTTTTGTGCTGATAGCAAATGTGTGATAAGAGCTGGTGCCAGCAGCTGTGCGCACACAACTTGTTGTGTACTTCTTAATTCAGAGTGTGCCTGTGATCTCATGGAGGAGCCCTTCGTTCTGAGACTGCTCCCAGATCCCTGGAGGTGTTCAGGAAAAGGGCAGACGTGGTACTGAGGGATGTGGGCACGGTGTGGATGGGTTGGTGGTTGGAGTGGATGAACTCAGGGGTCTTTTTCAACCTTAAAGATTCCATAGTGCCATCCTGTTCCCACCTCGTATCTCTGGCCCTCATGCTCTGCAGAGAAAAGCAGAGAATCTGCGGTGACCTCTGCCTGTCTTAGGTTTAAGCTGTGAGGAAACGCATCTCCTCTGTGGCTTCCATACAGATCTTGGTAGTTCCTCCTGCACAGGATTGATAGCACAGCCAAGTCAGGCTTCAAGCTACATCTGATGCTTGCACAGCACCAAAACCTTAACGAGAATTAGGAGAAAACCACAGTCCTGATTTATCCAGGCCACATTTGGGGTGATGCTGATCTCCCCTCATGCTATTTCTTTCCAGGGGCTGAGGTTCCCCTCCTGGTTCAGGGTCCAGCACTCGCCCTGTGTGCTCTGAGAGATGAGTTGGTGACAAATGGGAACAATTGAGGCACGTGTCTGGGTTGCAGCACGCAGAGCTGATTTGTAAATGAAGCGTTTTGCTAATGCCAAAGGAAATAGATGGATATTAATTGCTCCTCTGTGGTTTGTCATTTTTCATGTAGCTTATTGATGAAATAGTGGTAACAGCAGCAGGGAAACAGGTTGGGAATGACCTGAAATCAGAGGAAAACCCCTGTAGCAGCTGGAGGCAGAGGCAGGCTCTGCTTTAAGCAGAAGGGTTTTGAGTGGATGTGCCAGTATCTGAATGTTTCAGGCATTCTTCTTGGCTTCACCAACCTGCTTGTATAAAAATCTCTTCAAGTCAAAACATGACTTTAACACCCCCAGAAAGAGCCATTTTGATTTTCCTTTAACTCATTCACTTTCCATTTTGGGAAGAGGGGAAAAAACAATCGAAAAGGACTAATTCAACTACAAACTGAGAGCACAAACAGGACTTTCATTCTAAAGACACGAGCTGTTTGATTCCTGGATGTTTTGATTCTTTTCTATCTGTTTCTTTCCGTATGGTGTCTTCTTGCAGATGAATTATGATGATAATCACACAATTATTTTTCCTGCTGGTGACAAATGTCTGCAGTGGCTGTAGTTCATCTGTTGATGTTGGACCTGATGGACCCCTGAGCATGGGCAGAGCTCACATGGAGAGTGCTGTACTTGGTCCGTGCTGAGATCAACCCAACACCCCCATGGCCATGTTGGACCACCTCTCAGGAGGGGAATCTTTTATAGATAAATGTGTGTGGTCATGCAGTGTTAGAGCTTCCATCCAGATGCAGACAGCTTTGGTCTGGATAAGTGCAAGGGGAGAACGGTGCACTTGTTCTGAGTTTATAGAAAGCTTTGACCTTAAAGGGAATAGCACAGCTTTGCTCTGCCTGTTTGCACTGTGTTGCTCAGTGATGTTGCCTAGCTCTCAGCATGCTGCTTCACTTATACGTGCATTTCTAATAACCCTCTCTCTGTGCTTCAGTCCCTTCCCCATTTTTCTCAGGGCTGCAGCCTCCGCACTGCTGGCAGCTGCTGTGAGTCCAAGCACTGACATGCAGAACAACCCCATGCTCTTGCCATCTGCAAACACAGGCAAAAGTTTTTCACAGAGAAAGGGCTTTGCCACTCTGATCCAAGTAGTACTTCATCTCCCATTCTGGAAATGCCTGAGAAGCCGGGCTGGGCAAAAATTTCCCTAAATGAACCCAATATTTAACAATCATCTGAGTGCATCTCTGTTATTTCACTGCTTCTCTCCCCCTGGTAAGCAGTGACTTGGCCAATACCTGGTGCCTGCCTCCTCCATCACTGGGATGGATGGTGCTGCTCACACCCTCTGGATCCCTTAACCGGATTTTCCACCTGCAGCTGCATGGCTACCAGTGGGAAAGCCTCCCAAAATGCAGCCTGGATAGAACCAGTGTGTTTCATGGGGCTGGTTTTGGAGAGCCCCTTCGATGTATGGGCTCCCCTGAAGTCTGATGGTTCCAGGAGGAAAAAAGTACCTCGAAGGGGGTGCACTGATGTTTGTTTGTTTTCCCTCTCGCTGTTCCCTCTGTTTTGATTTCCTCCCCTGCAGTACTGCAGGGATGTAAGGAAGCTGTGATGATTTTGAGGAAGGAGTTTGGCCACCTGCATCCTGCTCCATCTCCTGCATGTGCAGGGCCTTAGTGCTGCTGAAGGAGCTGTTGTTGTGCACAGAGGTCTGTGGATGAGCAAAGCTAAGCACAAGAAATGGTTTATTCCAGCTTTATGATACAATTTATTTT
Source organism: Callipepla californica brunnescens (assembly GCA_023055505.1). NCBI lineage: Eukaryota > Metazoa > Chordata > Aves > Galliformes > Odontophoridae > Callipepla > Callipepla californica. The sequence continues at coordinate 14,209,714 of JALIRH010000014.1, forward strand.
TGTAGATATTAAAGGAATACAGGGAAACTGGGGGGGAAAAATCAGTTTGGTTTGGGGAAGCTATTTTTTCAAGCTGTTCTTGGGCTGACACTGTGTGTGCTGTTGGCTTTGATCGTGGCAGGGGCTTCTCATACAGGGGCAGGACTCACCCTATTACAGCCCCTCCAGGGCACCCCAAGTCACCCAGGATGCTTTCCATACTGCAGAGCAGCTGGCGTTGAGCACATGCCCTTGTATCCCTAGAAACCCTCCAGAAAAGCACTCCTGAAGGAGTGGGACCCCGTGTCCCACGGATGTCACTGTGGTGGTGATGGCACCTCCATGACTTCAAAGGCAGGAGCTGAGAGGCTTCTCGGAGCCTCCGCTTTGTTATTCATCTTCCCCAGCACTCATAAATTATCAACAAACAATCTCAGCCATCAAGCTGGTGAGGAGGACTGGGTAATTATGTTTGTGGTTCAAAATGAGGGTTGTCAATTTTAATTAGGGAAAGCTGAGGGCGCAGGGAATTTTTAATGTTACCACCTGAACTCTCGAGTGCCGCTCAGGAAATAATTGTAAATGAAAAATTAAACAGAGCTTGGTAGGCATTGCAAGGGGGCATTCCTTTTCCTCTGGTTTTATTTGGCTTTCTTTGAGGCAAACTGGGGTCTGGTTATACAATGGCCAACAGGTTTGCTGTGGGTATGAGGAGGGAAAGCTGGGAGTGGGCACGAGGCACTGTGCTCCTGCATCGTACAGCAGTGATGGGGGCACCAGCACTCATCCTCCCATGGAGCACTGGTGCCACCAAACCTTCTTGTGCTAAAACCGAGGCAGAGCTGTCCCTGAATGTCACCGGCAGCCGGAGGGGCTGTCTGTGTGACTGCTGCTTCTGAGCCAGCAAATGTCAGCTCATCACAGGGAGTGGGGGTTAAGATTTAATCAGCAGGCCAGCGTCCTCTCCTAATTTATTTTCTTTCATTTAGAGAGGATTTGCAGGGCTGTGTGTGATCTTGTGAATATTTATAGTGAAAATTCTTTTTCTGCTGCTGCTGTGGTTAACAAGTTTGGTGCTTCCCAAGGACATGCACAGTAAGGTCAGACCTGGGGTGGCCCCATCCTGTCCGGGCAGAGCAGTGCAGGCATGGCCTTGGCTCATCTGCACACTGCTAGGAAGGGAGGGGTGCTTTTCCAAGTGTGCTTAGTACCAGCAGAGCCTCATCCCAAATATTCTCAAGACAGCAGAAAGTCATTTTAATGGGCTTAGATGATGCCCAAAGTGAGTCAGCTGGAGCAAATGAACTCCCATTTGCTAATGCAGTGTTACAATAGCCAAGCTGCAGAGAAGTGTTTGGCAATCGTAGTTGTTAAGTCAAAAAATGCAATTATTTTTAATACTATGCACATCCATTATGGTAAGAATATGCTGAATCTCTGGTTCAAAATACTTTGAGTGGCTTGTCTGATGCTGGAAGGGGAAAAGAGATCACTTACAGCAGTCTGTGACCGGATGGGATCACAGCTCTCTGCAGGGTCTGGTGATGACTGAAATAACCTGGGATCAGCAGCTGAGCGAAGGTCTTGGTTGCCTGTCAGCATTGCAGCACGTGGAGTAGTTCCCAATGGGTGACTCAAAGAGCTGATTCCCACCACGTAAAACCAAAGTGTCACCTGCAGAACCTCACATTGTGTGGCTCCAGGTGAATGCCTCTTAGCTCAATACAACCGAGCCAGCTCCTTGCACTGGTGATCTGTGCTGCAGGTTGTTTGGTGCTGCACTGATTCTGATCCAGAAACGTGCTTGGTTCAGTGCCTGGCATCACCTGCAGGGCAGAAAAGTACCATCACTCTGCAGAGAGTGTGAGGCTGGGGTAGGGGGGAAGGAGAGGAATTAAAATGTTCCCTCAGAGGCTGCAGACACGTGTTCATCAGCTGCTGCATCTCCAGCAGGCTGGAGTGCATTTAAAGCAACAGCTTAATTAAATGGTGCTGCAGTTCTCACCTTGCCTAGGAAAATTGTTGGCTGATTGCCTCCAGCCCTGTGTTCTGAAAGGGAAGAACAAGCTTGTGCATAGTCAAAAATCTGGGTTGCTAGCCAAAAGCATCCCAAAACACAAAGCATCTGTCTCGACCGCGGGGGAATCGCTCTGCTTCTGCTGATGGTCACTACTCCAAGTGCCTCTGATCTCTGCCACTCCTTGGCATCATCTTTGGAAGGAGAACACAAGGCAGGGGCTGGTTTGCGAAGAGAGACAGCTGCTACCCATCCCTTTCTGTCCCACTGATCACACTGGTGCACTACCCCAGAGCAGCTGCTGTGTGTGAGGATGCTGTGCTGCTTCCAAGGGATATCCAGCTAGGGGACTAGTGAACAGCACTGGGCAGCCATCCTTGGAGGACTTTTGGTCCTTGCTACAGAGCTGTTCCCAAAGATGAGCACAGAGAACCACAAGCTCCTGTCTGTTTGCATTTGTGGGACCTGACCTACTTTTTGTAATTGCAGCACAACAGCTTCCCTTGTTTTCTAACTTGCAGGAGCCTTGTGCTGCAATAAACTGCACCTTAGCAAATCTGCCCTGAGGAAGGAAGGCAGTTACTGGGAGGCCCAATAGCACTGCTCCTGTGGTGATCTTCCACTCCTCCATGGATCCCACAACCACGGGTGTCCATGTGCCAATAGCTGTCCCCAAGGGAGCATCTATATTCTGGGATGCAGGGATGAAGCCGCTTCTATGCCATGATTTGTAAGGAGGCACAGCAGGGAGCATCCCCACGGAGAACTTTTGCTTTCCTGCAGCTCATGCAGTGGCTGAGGAGCAGCCACTGAGAGCCAGGGAGAGGCACCGAGGATGTGCTGTGGGCTTTGGGAGGACCAAGTTCCAACAGCAGGGAAACAGTAATGGATGCTCTTTCCCCTTGTTCATATTTCCTCAAAAGATGCTGCAGCTATCCAGGATGTTCCTCCAAAACAGCAAGTCATAAGTGACGGCTTTCTTAGAGCAATATAGACCGGGAGCTCAGCTAAATGCATCAAATTAACTGTCAAAATAATCTTCCAGGATGCGATGAGCACAACGATTAAGCAGCACGTTATTCTTTCTTTGTGCTTTTTTTTTTTTTTTTATCTTAGCAAAAGGGATTTACTGCAGATTCCAAAATCCATATTTGAAATGAATTGCAAATAGTTTCTTGTAGTCTTGGCCCATATGAAAAGGATTATTACCCAAAACAACACTTCTGTCAGGGGGAATGTAGGTTAAAGAGAAATGGGAATGTAAATAAATGTGCAGGCTTTGCAGTGCATTCTGCAGGGGGCATGTTTATTTTCTCTTTGGATTCCCCAAGCCCGGCTTCCTATGCAATTAAAGGGTCCAGCTCTTCCTTGCAAAACATACACTCATTTCTTTTTTGTGTTGTCAGTAAATATTTGGGCTGAAACTGTTTAAACATAAGCTTTCAATAATCTTTGTTTTGCTTTTCCTGGTTCTCCGGCTGAGACCTGGTTTGAATTTCCATTGACTAAAAATACGTTATTTTGTTTGAAGAGCTTAGATGATCTTGTTCATTTTGCTGTTTATCTATTACCAGGAGAGTCTAATCCTTCTCTGATTGATGTTCAGCGTCACGTAGTTAAGCAGCGATACAGGCTGTGGAGCAGGGACTTATTATTCTTAGCTGGGCTCTTCAGGTACCCGAGCCCACTGCTGACATTATGCATCCACCACATATTAAATTGTATTGCCCTAATCAAGTGTACTGCCATAGGTCAGCAGCAAAAACGTTAAGAAATAGATGCATGAAGGTGATAAAAGACAGAAATGGCAGAGGATATTAGGAGGCATAGGGCAGAGGGAGATTGGTAGCAGTCGATCCTGATTTTCAAGATAACACCATGACTCTCCGGCGCCATGCCCTGCATTATTCATGTGTGGATGCTGGCGGGAAGGGCTGTGTGCACCCAGCACTTGGGCTCAGCCTTTACTCCGATATTCACCCACGTATTCATTTGGAGCTCTGAATTGCCACTTCTAGGATGTTCTATACTAAACAGCTGGTGATTTCTTTGTTTAAAGACCTGTAGTGTAAAGAAATGGACAAGGAGAGAATGCCAAAGCTTTCAGAGGATGTCTCCATCTACTGGGTTTCTGGATGCTCCTGTCAAAGTTAGAAAGCAATGTTAATTACAGGCATCTAGAAAGAGCCATAATTATCTGTCATTCATGGTGACAGGATGACATCGCCCATTTGGGAGGTTCAGCGTTACCATTCGCAATCTCAAGAGCTTGGGCTACAACGATAACTATTTCTGACAACCTCGAGAGATGAGTTTGACATTTTTGATGTATGTGTGTGCAGGAGGGGTGGTATGGCACGCAGGTATGTGGTAGAGCCTTGCACGGATGAAGAGCAAACAGGTATTGCATCATAGAGCCGTGGCACTGAGTTGGAAGGAGACTTAAAAGGTCATTTAGTTCAACTCCCCCACTTTTCATGCTGAACAACTTTGGTGTTGGAAAGGGAAGGAAATAATCATGGAAAAAAAAAGGAAGCACCAAAGGTGGGGAGCCCCATGTGCCCCCTATACCACTTGTATTTCTGATTAGCCGCCATGTCCTGGGTCACACTAAGCTTGATGCTGTACGTCTATTGATATTGATCTCTCTCCAGTAGCCAGTGTGGAGTGTTATAAAACTGCAGCAGCTCCATTGTGCATCTCCTTCTTGTCCCATCCCCGTCTCCCCTGGGAGAAGCAAACAAACCTGCTATCCCGTGGAGCAATGCTGTGGGCTGCTGCTGGCTCAGGAACTGGCCAGAAGTGTGGGAGCTTCATCCTTTGCTCCTTGAAACCTCTCAGTGGCTTTTCTTGCTTGCAGGAGAAACCCCAACTAGAAATTCTGGTCTGATTTTTGAATGTGTGGAGCAGGAGTTGGACTCAATGATCCTTATCGTCATTTCCAACTCGGGATACTCTATGATCCTTGCTTGGAAAACAGACAGAAAACTATCAGCCATTGGGAGTTGCTCTGATATTCCCCATGTCTATGATTGCAGCTAAGAGTTCTTCAGCTGAGTTAATTGGACTGCAGGGGGCATTAATGCTGGACCCAAATAACACGTGCAGCATGAGGAGCTCAGGAGTGAAGAGCAGTCATGCACAAACTGACATCTCTGCAAAGCTGAACACTGCAATGTTGGATCTCTTTTAGCCAGGTGCTTGTTATTTCCCTTGTCAGATATCAATCCCTCAGAGAGCTGGGATCTCTCATCTCTTTCTTGGCTCTGTCTTCCCTGTGTATCTGCTTAATGGAGATGCAGATGCTCCTGCTTGGCTTGGGGCTGTGGGGGATCAGGAGACACAGAGTGTGCTGCTGCTTGCCCCACAGAACATTCCTGTGTGCTCTATTCCCCCACCTGCCCTATTCCCCGTGCTCCCCTGTGGCTGATCCCTGCATTACAGTGCAGGTAGGTGCTCAGCTTGGGGCTGGCTGCACAGCTCAAGAGATAAAGAACACAGAATCCTTCAACACTTGTGATTAATAATGTGTCACGAGAGGTGAGAGCCATTTGTCTGTGGGATTCATTAGCAGCATCTGATATTAATAATAACAGAAACGAATAAAGAAGAGAACTAAAAAAAAAAAATCCCCATCCAACCCCAAATCCAAGATAAATAATGTAAGGAGTGTCTCCTGGGATCATTTCACTATGGATTAGATCAATAGCAGCATCCGAACAAGGCCAGGAGAGTGGCTGTGAGCCCAGAGCTCTGCAGTGCTGGCAGAATTCACAGCCCTTCTCATGGTTTATTACACAGACGTTTTCCCTGCGCATCACAAAGTTCCCTGGCTGACTAATATGCAGCTATTGTCGAAATAAATATTGTGTTAATTTTTTCTTTCTAGTGGAGGGATCAAGTAGTAACTCCTCGCTGCCGCCAGGAACGAATATGCAAAAAGCTGATTCTGTAACAGGTCAGGCTTACATTAGAAACTGAATGCAGGCAGAAAAGGAAATCCGCACTTGTTCTGCCCTTTGGGTGGATGTGAGACATAGCAAAGTTTGGTGTATGAAAGTATTTTTGTATGTAAGGAATCATAACTGTGGTCCGGGCTCATGGAAGAAGCTGATAAGAATCTATGTTGGACCTTGACATGGGATTTCTAACTAATGTGGTGGATTTCTTGGTTTGCCATGGTTTTTTTTGTCCTCAACTCAACCAGTCCTGTAGCGTGTGTTGTGCAATTCATGATTTATACCTCAGCATCCAGCAGCCCTCATCAGATCAGCTCCCCCTATACAAATACACAGCGGGAAAGTCCCCTCTTTAAAGAGCATCAGCCATTGGTGCTAAGGAGAAGGCAAAGATGCCTGCTGCTCTCCCACACCGTGTTCTGCTCACAGTAACAGGCAGCACGTTTCCCTCCATGGCCCAGGAGTGGATGGGATTTTACCTTCTGTGTTTTTTTTGGCTGAAGGGTGCAGCTTTGGGGCTGAAGGTGAAGGATTCACCCATTCTGGGAACAGGTGAAGATTTGCAACGTCCTCCCTTTCCTGTAAGTCTTAACACATTCTGCTTTTACAAAGCAGAATGAATATTTCATCTATGGGAGCTGTCAGCTGGGTGCCTGTATGTCGAGCAACCAGAGTGACCTTGTTGTTCCCTGCAGGAATGCTGCAGGAGGTGAGGCCAGCACACAGCCTAAAAAGGACCTGAGCTGCAACTCAGACTTCTTTCTCTGTCTTACAGCTTCCCAGTTTTTCTTCAGGAAGAAGTGTAGAAATGGTTTGCCACATTTTATTATCGCACAAAGGGAGCAAAACATTGTATATGATGGTTAAAATGATTTATAATCTAGAGCTCTTCAAAGGGTAAACAACACAGAGAATGAGGGAACCACTGGAACACCTTATGACAGCATATGAGATCCCAGTAACAGTGTTGGGAATGTGGTGATTGAGGGATGGGCATGAAAACCATCCAGCTGGGGTGCTCTAGTCTGCTTTGGGAACCTTCAGCTCTTGGCCCTTCCTGCTGGTAGCTGCGTGAGAAGCTGCTCACGGAGGACCAGATGCTGTATCTGTGCATACTGTTCCAGGGTAAACAAAAGAAGAAAACCCTTTTCATTCTTTTGAGCAGCTGCCGAATTGAATTCAAATTGAATTTGGCCAAAGCGAATTTTCCAATTCATCATTTTCAAAGACAAACTGGCTAAGTTACTCAACATATTTCTGATGATAATGTGTAATTTGAATATGTATTTCTATGGCTATTGAAACATTATGGGCTACCTCTAAAAGTGAAATCAAAAGAGTCCCAAGCGCAGTGAGACAGAAGCAGCCTGTTGTGCTAGCCAGGCACATTTCTCCTGACTGCACCACATTTGAGAGAGGGCAGAAAAGCAACGTCGTGAAATAAGACCTGGAAGATCTGGAGTGGTTTCTGTTTTAAAGTGTGGCTGCTATGTCACCCTCATCTCCATCTCAGCTATTCCTGCAATGGTGCTCATTCAAACATGAGCAGATAGATATGGCCAGAAATGCAGACTTGGCACCATATAGGGTGCAAAGAATATTGCGTACCTTCTAGGAAGATAAGGTTGTGTCAAGTGAGAAGCAGAAAGCTGACACCTTGTGCAGTAGCCCTGCACTGCTTCATGTGGTTGTGTGCATTTGCCTCGAGCACCAAAGGCTGCTGCAATCTCTGCTGCTGGCATTTTGAGGACACTTTCCAACACCGCTGAAAGGTGTGTGAGCCTGAACCACGTCAGCCCCGTGTGTAAGTGGGGAACAACTCTGAGGTTTGTGGTTATCCCCAGCTCCCGGGGGACAATGCCCCTCGTGCCACAAGTGCTGCACAATTGGAGGAGGATAGTGGTGGGTTTTAGGTGGTTTGCAGAAACACAAGGCTGACTGCAAACTGTACAGCTCCTTAATTAATGACTTGCTGGCTTCTTTCTCAAACCAAGGCTCTTCTGCTTAGACTATTCCAGTCACATACACTCCTGAAACAGCTTCAGCTTTTAGAGGTGCAGTCCAAGAGATGAATAAATAACAATAAGCTCCTGCTGGAATGCGTTCAGGAAACATTTGATAGGAACTAATTTATTTTACTTTATTATTGAGTGAGCTAATATATAAACTTACCTAACATAACAGCAGATTAGCTGAGGCATTCACTTTCTCTTAGTGTTTGATTACGTTACTAAAAGCCTCAAGTCTATTTTTGGAGAGGGAGTTATGTAAGAAAGATACTTTTTTAACAAAAAGTAGAAGATATTTTAAGGGTTTCCTGGCATAAAAGCATACTGAAATAGTCCTGTGTCCTCCAAGCCCTTAAAATACTGGCTCCTTAGCTGAGCTTCACCTCAAAAACCTTACATTTTTGCTTGGATTTAAGATATATCACTGGAAGCTGGAATAAAGCTAAGGTGTACCTGAAGCACTTTGGATGCCTGCACACAGTCTCTACTTGGCACCAGAAAGTGGCCAGGCAGCTTGGGGTAGCAGGGAACCAGAGAGGGCAGAAGAGCTCTGCCAAAAATTTTGGCCTGGCTGTAAATAGTCACTGCTGCAGTAAGCCCTTTTGCTAGAAACTGCATTTGTATTACTAACAAAACAGCTATGATGGTTGGGGTGAAACCTAGGAGGACCATGATGTGCTTGCTGGCTTTGGGAAGTGGACTGGGTTCCCAAGGTATGAAGGAAAGGAAAGGAAACCTTCAGTGATATGCATCCACTGTGGAGGTCTCCTTCATTTTTAGAGGAGTATTTTTTGTGGTGGTTGTTTGATTTGTCAAATAAATATCTCCAAACTGGGTCCTGAACTTCCAATTGAGAGCCAGTCGGAGGTCTCTCTGTATTTGGATGAAATGAATGTGCCACTCTTGGCAAGGGAAGAAATACGGTAATTTTCTCAGAAAATCTACCTCTGTTTCGTAGAAACAACTGCAAACTGAGCACGGGTAATTCTCTGAAATTTGTATGGGCTGTCCAGATGCTAAAGAAATATAAACGGAGATCCAGCTTACGCGTATCAGGAGAAAATGAAAGTTGAGTGTGTCGTATGCTTGAGCTGTTTTATTTGTGCAGCACTCATCCTGGCAGTCTTTCTGCCCCTTCAATTTTGTGAGAAGATGACACAGTTTCTTCGAGTGGTTTTATGGAAATTAAACTTTTTATTACTTAAAAAGGACAAAGCCTTCATGGAATATGCTGGTACGTTTAACAGCTGGAACAACAGTATATTTAATTGCAGCACATATAAATTGAGAAATAGTTGAGTTTAAAAAAGATGTGTCTGCAGTGTCAGTAATCAGCGATCGAGGGTTTGGCCAGTGAAAGCAGATATACAATTACTAGGAGAGAAAATATATGAAGAAGGAACCCACAGCTTGGTGAAAAAAAAAAAGAACATATTTATGCAATTTCTTTTGATGTATTTAAGGAAGCATTTAAATGGGTGAAACTGGCCAATGTGTGAAAGAGAGTGTTCAGATGTAGCAGGTCACCTCTGAGACAGAGAAGGTCAAGTGATACTGAGCACTAACAATGTCCCCAAAGGCTCAATGGGATAATGTGAAGAAAGAAGCATCATTAAAAAAAAAATAGAGGATGGAGTGCACCAGACAGAGCTGGCAGCAGCTAATTTCTGGCCTGAATGCTAATGCAAAGCACCATGACATACCCAGTGCTGTTTTGGGAATGGTGGCAGAGGAGAGTGCATGGCACAGAGTGCCAAGCTGTGCTGTCAGGCTGCCGAGTGGCCACGGGTACACCCATGTGTTCCATGTCTCCCCATGTATCCCATGTCTTCCTCTCCTTGCTGCGTATAAATAGAGATAACAGTGTTCTGACACACCCCACACTCAGATTCTGAACCCAGCTTCTCCTTTCTGTGATCCCTATATACAATCCATCCGTCTTTGTCACTGACCAAAAAAATACTTTGCTGCCATTTGTGAATGCCTTCCTGTGCGTGTTAGACCTGCTCCTTAACCAACAGCAGCCCAGCATCCCCCAGCTCTTCCTCACAGCACAGCCAGCCCAGGCTGCATCAAGGTGCTTCTCTCCCACCCCGCAGCCTGGTGCTTGCCCTCACCTTGCTGACACCCACGGCTTTGGCTGCACTCTCAGGAATTGGTTAAATCCAGTTCTACCTACAGCCGAGGGGCTCCTGGGGGCAGGGATGCTGTGTGGAGAACAGGCAGCGTGAGACAAATATAGCAGCTGTCAAGGGAGGCTTATTTGAAGCACGTCCCCCCAAACCCACCAGTCTGTTATTCTGGCCATGGATTTGTCCTTCAGTGTTTGTTTTTTCCTCGTCGGGGAGTTTGAAAGACCCATTTCTACCACTGTGAAGCCTCAGCTGTCATATCGGCTTTCCTCTTATTGCAAGCTACGCACTGAAGCACTGTGCCCTTTCATATCAAATACATCATTAACACAGATCCTTTTTCCCCATCAGAACCGAGCGCTGGGTGCAGAGGCTCAGTGCTCCAGCAGCACAGCCATCCTGAGATATCCCCACCCTGCCTGCACCCGCTTGGGGCTGCCCCACGACTGCGACCCACGGGCACCAAACCCAGCACTCAGTAATGGACACCCAGATCAATTTAACTCCCACGTCTTTCTGTGATCAAGTAGCATGCCACTATTTATTTAATCCTCTTTGGAAACTGCAAACAGAAGAGTCATGTCTATTTTCAGGCATTTCAAATTCATTACATTCCTGCGCTCATGGAGAGATTTATATATTTGGTACAGAAAAACCCATGTAGGGAAGCAAACCACAAACATCTAACATGCGAATCAGGAGCAGCCATAAATGCTGCACTTCCCAGACAGAAATTTCCCAAAGGATCACAGCTCCCAGTATGCTCTGATACCAAGGCATTTCTGCACCAGGTGCTTACTTGCATCCAAACAGGAGCAAATATGGCACAGCTGCTCCTTAATCTGTAATATTTGGTGCAGCTGCTGGCTTGCAAGTGGAACTAGTGAAAAAGTGGGTGCTGGGCAGCAGGAGCTTCCCCACCTGGAGATACATATATGTGCAGGACAGGTTGCTCTGAAGGTGAGATTGTAATAGCAGTTCCATGCTTGGTGTTAACACCATGAAGAGGGATGGAATTACAGCATGCCCTGGGTGTCTGTATGTGAAATGCCTTTAAATTGCTCCTGTTCCTTTACCCGGATTGAAGTGGCTGGTTGAGAAGCAAGGGAGCTGAGGCAATAAATCCTTTTTCCTCTTGCATCTGATTTAGGAAATCTTAAAAATAGAAGATCTTGTCTCCTCTCCAGACCTGTTCAGAGCTAAGGGCTTGGGTGCATGTTTGTACGAGATGTATGTGCGTGTCTGTAAAAATCCTCACCTCCTCTTCTTCTACCCCGCATGCATTGGAACACACTGCAGCACTTGAAATTCTTCAGTCAGGGAAAGAAGAAAAACACACCAAAAACACCCTGGAGGATGATCAAAGGTGAATGAGAAGTTTGGCCACAGAGCAGACCCCAGCGGAGATAGCAGCTCTTTAAGGCTTTCAAGCAGCTGACAAGAAACCATCAGTGAGTATTTGTGGTCAGGGATAAAGAGAAACATCCTTTTGAACATATCCAAGCGTGAAACCTCCGTAGTAGTTACCTTATAATGTTATCCCTCCATGTCAAACCATGTCATTTTTTATGGAAAAAAAAACCCTGATTTATATATGACAGCAGCAACTTTTTACAGCCCTCGGGGACTGTAACTTCAATAGCTGAGATCCGAGGGTAGAACTGCAGTCTGTGACCCCATCACAAATGGCAGTGCGAGGGAGACAAGTGTATGTTCTTGCTCCTGTTACCAGCCCTTAGTAAGTACTACCTGCAAGTGCAAGCAATTTGCTTTCAGACCTCAATAAAAATCGTCACTGCAGAACAGCAGGGCTGTTTTTACTTTTTTTTTTTTATCCTGGCTTCCTCATCCTTTAAAATAGAATTCTTCTGAAAGTAAGATTTGCTTTGATGCCTGGAAACTCTTAAGGGTATTTATTTATGGTTTGAGAACATTTGTGTTATAAAATGAATGTGCATGTATTTGCGTTCCTAGAGTTCTGAGAGCTGTGCTCCTGTGAAAGGCAGCAGTCCTTTAAGAAAGAGGACCCAGTTATGGAATGGTTCATCTGTACCAGAGCCTACTCCTACCCAAGGTCTGAAAGACCTCAGGGCAGAAGTCAGAGGGGGCAGCCAGCAGATGGGGGTGCCCCAGTGGTCTCAAGAGCAAACCACAAGAAAGCATCATCACCTGGTGTGGGCAGCGGTTGGGTGGTAATGCCAATGATCAGAGGTCATGGGGAGGAGTGGTGCTGGAGGAAGAGACTGAGTCACATGCGCTGGGGTTAATTACATGGTGGATGTTGATGAACTGGGCAGAGAGCTTGAAATCTACTGAGGATTTGTAACGGGAGTTTTATCTTCATACCTATTCTGTTATTGATCGAAATGGTAGTCAGCAGATGTTCGGACCCCATTGATCAGCTTAGATATATTAATGGTGGTTGTATTCTAAATAGAGTTCAGTGTCCTAGGGGAACTCTTCCTTGTCTTTATTTTTATTTTCCTGTCACCATGGCAATGTATATGTAAACATTTCTTATTTAAAAATATTTAATATGAGAGCAGATCTAAAGTATTTTGGAATTTAAGTGCTGGGATCAGAATAACATGGGTGATGTTTTGACATGAGCTGAAAATACATCCAAAGGCTCGTTTCCAGCATGCTGACAAAATATATAAATTAGCCTGGCGAGGGTCTGGCTCTCACCGCTGCTCAGTGCAGAGTCCTGATCCAGACGAGCAGCCACTGCCCCAGATACTCAGTGAATCATCCTTTTTCCAGCAAAGATTTTTACCTGTAGATATCGAGATGAGGACTGCAGGGAAGCCAGCAGTTCACTGCCTCTGAAGCTGGTGATAAATTAGCACTGCCCTGTGTCTGGCTGCTGCAGTGGCAGCCGAGGAATCCCCACTGTGGCCTTAGTGCTGTTGGTATGAAGGGAGGGAGCAGTCACCCCACCCCCCCAGGGAAACAGCAGGGAAGGGCAGCGCTTTCTAGGAGCTGGCACTGAGCACCACATCTCGTATATCCCCGTGCCAGCACTCTCCTCTAAAGGAATCATTCAACGTCCTGGATACAACAGATTTGGGAGAAAACCTAGTGCAAGATAAAGCAGTTTTAATTTTAGAGCTGTGATGGTTAATGCAAATGAGAAGGGATGGACACGAAATGTCCTTGAGAAGTACTGAAAATGAGAAAAGCCAAGTTTATTTAGGGATGCCTCTTCTTATGGATGGATAACATTCAGCCTTAAGTGTGAAAAGATGTAGGATTTAAATAACCATCTAAAGAAAGATGTTTTCTTTGGGGACACAGCAATGACTTGAAAACAAACCACCACCACCACGAAGAGGTCACTTTTATTTAGTTACATATTAATTTGGGGGCTGAAGTGTCATTCCTAATTTTAGACGTGTGTTTTTACCAGTACTGAGAACACTGGCCCTGATAGCACCAAAGGCACAGACACACCACAGGAAGAAAATTAGGAGTGTGATTTCTCTTAAAGCAGTACAGATCCCGTGATTTACATGTCTAATTCCTACAGATGCTCTGGAAAATCCCACTTTAAACATTCGTCAAGCATGCTGGGGCTGCTGGTGGCAAGTGCTGTGCAAATTCAAAGCATTAATATTATTGCTTAGCTATTGTAGCTGGAATACAAACAGGCCTCCGTGTCTTGAAATGTCATTTGAAAAAAAACAAATCTTCCCTTAGAGAGATCAGCTTTCTTTTTCCAGGAACTCTCTGCTCCCAGGCAGACCTCCGGTGCTGAGGGGAGATTCATTCACGTTCCTGTCTCATCTCTTCTTACAGAGACAGAAATCTCCCAGAGGAACGTATGTGGCTGCTGTAGTGTTGGATTTTATTCCTGCTCCTCGTTTGTGCTGTCCTGCAGCTCAGGCTAGCATGCTTCTGTTAATAAAATGCCAAAGATCAAGATGGTTTTGGAAATCAGGTCAGCTACTGTGTCTCATTTTTAGCTGTTCTAATTACCCCATAGCACAGCAAGAGACACACAGTGACCCCAGAAGGCTTTCCTTTAGAGCAAGACATGCTTCTCTGTGTTGCTAGAGAAGAATAAAGGGGTAGGTTTTTCTTCTTCGAGCTATTAATTTTGTAAATCATTCCAAACAACCTCTCACCTGGATCACTCCACCTCCCCCAACTGCAGCTGGTGGTGGAGCATCCTTTTAGCTAATGGGAAGCCCTCAATCACTGCCAGCTGACACTGCCCCTGGTCTCCATCCTGCAACTTCCACCTTCCCAGATGTTACATAGCCACGCTTTAGTGAGCTATCAATTAAAGGAACGTAGTTACCCTAAGGTGTGTTGGAGGAAGGTTCTACCCTCATCTCGCTTTCTTAATGCTATACTACATGTTTTCATGGAGCCTGGAACCTGAATGTATACTGAGCTGCAGGTAAGCAGCAGTCTGTGGGCTAAACTGGTGCTGAATGTTTTCATTCACAGTGTTTCCCTCCTATAGATTTCGAAGAAGGGGTGAGATCACCTTTCAGTTTGCTCCTTGGCTCCTCTAAGTGCCCTAGGACAGCCTGCTGGGAAATGGCATCTGTGTCCCAGGAAACAAAAGGTAGGTTGAATGTTTTTTTTTCTTTTCCTTTGTGGGTTCTTACAGATATGAGCCCTGTATTATTATTTTTTTAATATATCTTTGTTGTGATTGCTTATCATCCTCTGTAACCACAGTTATTGTTTGTGGGCTGCTTGGTTGTATAAAGAAATCTGGTGATATATGGTCAAGCTAATTCACTTACTAGTGGAAACTTTTTCTTATGCTGGCATTCTGCCTGCAGTCATTACACTTGAACTTTGATATGCTGTTTATAAAACATAACTCTGCTCACTTCCAGAGCAATCAATAAAGCAGCTCCTGGTAGACAGGTGCCAACTGCTTTACGGAGAAGTTCAACACCTATTGTACTGAGAGCTCTGAAAATAAAAAGTGTTGAACAGAGGATGAAAGATGTTTGATCCTGGAGAACAGAAAGCAGTTGACCTTCTGTGTCTGCTGCATCCTCCTGGCACGGCTGTCTCACTGCAGTGGGCCACATGATGCACTTGCGTAGGACCAGATTTATGCTCAGAATTAGTAAGGGGAATCTTGTGGCTTCTTCCTCTGTAGTCTACACTTCTAAACAATTCAGGTCCTTCTTTTGCTTAGGGCAGATTTCTTTTGGTGGAGTTCACAGGAGTTTGTAGTGGTTTATGCTGGTATCGGAACAGGATAACTTACAGGAGCAGGGGTTTGGAGAGGGGGGAAAAAAAAGGACTGGGGAGAAGTAGATAACCTTCAACCAGCTTTGTTGTAACTGCATAAGAATGTGGTTGTTTTTCTGGGTGAAGGAGTGAAGGTAGGTGAGGGGCAATGATGACTGGTGTTGAAGGGTTTGGACAATAGTAGCTAGTGTTCTTCAGGTGACCTGAATGAAGATTTGCTGCAATTATCCTTGGTTAACTGAAGACCTCTGGCTGATTGTAGAGCATCTACACGACACAAAACAAAGCGTTCTGTTTCCTCCTGCATAGAAATGTCTTACTTCCCTCCACGTCTCATCTGCACACCCCAGATGTACAGCAGCCAGGCAGGTTGCCCCGGGCTCTGTGCCTTACTGAGGTGCTAACTGGGTATTCTTGCAAGTATAGAAGACTGTCAGTTAATTCACTTTAATGAAATGTCACCAGAAAGGGAAATAGAGATCTTTGCTTCTACAACTACATAAATGGGCCTGGTATGAGAAGTTTAGTCAGCTCCTCTGCTTAGGAGAACAGAATTTTCTGAAGAGCAAAGCGATGTGTTAAACAACAACAGTATTGGCTGAATGACACAAATAATTAATCAGCGCTACTTCGGGAACACTTTGAACTTCAGTTAGAAATAAGGTTGTTAAATTCCAGCTGGCCAGCATGGACTGGAAGGATCCAAACAATGTTCTGTTGAAGCACTTGCTTCAAATCAACCAGAGCCCTTTGGACAGTAAAAATGAGGTTGTTTTTTTTTTTTTTTACCTCGCCATTGCAGTTTCACCCTGGTGAAACTGAGATGATCCAACCTTTGTTTCTGATGGCTACTTTCAATCAATGGCCATCAATCAATCTCCAGCAAGACCAATTACATTCCTCCATATTACATTTCCAGTCATTTCACAATTGCCTTTTGTACCGTATTTGAACCATTTAAGCTTGTGGTAAGTGCCAATCCTGGTAAACTAAGTCTTGCTTCAGTATATTATGGTTGATTTGCAGTGCTTCTTGCTGTTACTATACCTTTTTGTCATGGAAAATGAGGTGTATGCTGTATTATTAACTATTGAGCTTTTACACATTTTTAGCATTAGAGTTTCTGCTGACAGCAAATGTTACAGTTTAGGATGCAAATGGCTTCCATTATAAAAATCTGACTCAAGATTCTCATTGTTAGCCTTGGGGTGAAAATTGTCTCCAAGCAGAATGAAAGCGAGAAAAAAAATAATTTGGCCTATGCCAGTGTTTTTATTGTAGAATCTGCTTCGAGTCCTCTGTGAAGTTACAGAAACCTTAGCTTTTAATAAACATTGGCAACTGAAAAAACATGCTCTGCAAGCAGCAGAACGAGCATAGAATGACTTCTCAGTAGTGAGCAGAAGTTGTTGAGCTGCTTTCAGAGCCAGGATAGTGCTGTGAAGCCAGCAGTACAGTCAGGTTCCAGCAACATTTAACCTGTGCTCATGGAGCCAGGGCAGATCCGTGCTGGCTTTGTGTCTGGGCTGTGGCTGTTCCACAATCTCCTGATGTACCCCAGGATTATAGCATTGTATGGTAGCATCTATCACATCAAGCACGTGGAGGTGCAACACGATATTTTAAAAGTCTACATGTGCAGTGTGGATAGGAACACCAGCTGTTCCGCAGATGAATTTTCTTGGGTGCTGGGCTGCTCAGATTTCCCGTAAAACTGGAACTTACAATGAATGGAGAAACATGGAGGAGATGATTAGCAAGCAGGGGTCAAGGGCAATGAGAGGGTAAATCTGTAGTGCCCTGCAGTGACAGGGAGCTGGGACTGGCTCTTTTCTTGGCTTCTCACTGACTTTCCGTGTCTCAGAAAGTCACTAAGCCTGCTTCAAATCTCTATCTGCAAGGGAATGGGTAATACTTTTCCTATGCTAGTGTTGCAAATATATATAATCATTATCTATGGGATTTCCTTCAATTCTGTGATGCTGCTTATTCTCTTTCTGCTCAGCTCCAGCTGCACAGGACATTGGTATGTTTAAAGGAGGAAGGAGGTTATCCTTTCTCCCCCCTTTCCCATCAGTGTCCTTACTGAAGAGAAAAAAACACTTTCATGAAGGCAGGGAATAGCTTTGCTGCTCTGAACGTGCCTGATCCACAGCAGGCTCAGTTAGCTGACTCAGCTTCAGCAGCACTGAAATGAAATTAGCAGGTGTTAAGCCTGTTTTGAAATGCAGCATCACTGTTACCCGATTAATAAAAGCCTAACTCTTTTAAGCTGCCTCTTTGGCCTCATATAATTTAAATCCTGCCAATACATCATGTCATTCCCTTGGTTTTTCTTATGCCAAAATGAAATTCTCTTTATTGCATTAGCCTCAGTAGCTGGAGGATGCTTGTTATCGTAAGCATTCAGATAGCTATTGTCCTGCTCCTGCAGAGAGCACGGCGTGTTCAGTTCCTTATGGAGCTCCACAGGTATCAGCAAGGGCTGGCTGAAATCCAGGGATGTGCAGAGCTGTGCCGTGTCTGTGTCAGTGACTGATGAGTGGTAGAAGTTAGCTTCCCTGGTGTGTTTGGGATTTCTGATTTGAAGTCTGCTGTATTCTCCTCTCCCATTTAAACCAAAATCCTGTTTGGAAACTTCTTGCCTCTGGTGCCTCCCGGCTGGCAAAATGCTATGGAAGTTCAGAGAAACCCATGTACTCTGCTGCTGAGTATCATGGCCAACAGCACTGTATTTTTGTGATCACTTAAGTAGGGTGACAAACTCTTGCAGTTTCATCACAATTCTATGTGATGTAGACTTCCATCAATTTCTTTGTTGCTTGTAAAACTGCCTCTAAGAAAATGACAGGATATAATGCATTTGGAAACCAGTCTCTGCCTGAAAAAGATGATTCCTATCACTCTGCAATCTTCACATTTCTGAGCTCCCGTTTCTCTCTACTTATTTACCTATAAGCTCCTAAAACACGTGTCTGCTGTTCTTTTAACGCTGGAGGAGCTGGTTCTCTGAAGGTGCTGTTCCTTCTTGATTTCTGAGTCTGACTCCAACATCAGATATCAAGAGAGATGATGTTCATCCATCTGCATAAGGCCTGTACATCAACAAAATCTGGGTTTTATATAGTGACTGGACATTCTTCTATCCATTACAGCCTTCTAACCATGCTACTTCTGAACCTGATGGTCACTGAAAGTAACTATGGACCAGCTGATGGTAGAGCTGTTGAAGGGGCATATTCCCCCTTCCCTTCCAAATACGACCAGCTGTGACCAGGAAGTGCTCTGTTAGAATAAAGCTGGTCTATTCCCATCAAAATCTCCAAGTTGTGCAAGTTCACTCTGTGCAGCTCTTCAGTCTGAGTTTCTGAGTCCATTTCTGAGCATGAGAGGGAAAAACAACACACATGAATGCAGAGTCCCTGTTACTGCTAGGAAGTTTAAAGCTGAAGCTGAAATTGCTTTTTATTACGGGCAGTATTTGAATTGTCTTTGTAAGGTTTTGTTTTGTTTGTTTGTTTTTTTGCATTAATGTGGCATCTTTGGTTCATGCTATTTTCATTCTGATTTGTTTGTTGTGTAACTGCTTTTTTGCACGTACTGTATTTTGATACAAATTGTCAAGCACTACAACTATCATAATTGGTCATCACGGTAAACAAAGCCCAGCCACTGTGTGTTGGGTGAAAAGAGCAGATTAGCAGTAAGACAGCTGACAGAGGAAGAGACAGTGCGAGACTGCAGCCCTGAAGCATGTCACTGACTTCAGGCTACGCAGATCAGCAGGAGACAGGACTGCAGCAGATGGTCTGAGTTTGATTAATCAAATGTCCTGAATTAAAGCCTTATTGTATTTATTAAAAAAAAAAAAAAAATTAAAGGCTGAAAATTCAAGCTGCAAATGTAAATGAGTGCAGTCAGTCCCTAACATTAACTTCAAATAACTGAGGGCTGGAGGAATAATTGTTTTCCTGACAGATCTCAGAACAGTGAACATCAGAATGCTTAGATTTGTTTTACGCATCATGGGGATCAAACAGCTGCGTAAGTACAGCAAATTCTGCAGCCTCTGGAAGGGCAGAACAGGTTGAGAACCCAAGGAATAACAGTTGTACTGAAGTACCCAGAGCCCCACTTGTCTTGGGAAGTGCTTTGGTTGATAAAACAATCCTGTGCTGAATTTCACGTAGTTGAGGGTTCGTGCATTCCAATGTGACTTCGAGAAAAGTAAACCAGATCTCATTTCTCCATGGCTGGTACTGCACGTTTCCTTTTTTTTTTTTTCTCTCTCTCTTTTTTTCTTTTTAATCATGTGCATATTTTATTGTAATTAATCATTGTAACATAAGAAATAGAGGAAAATGACAGAAGTGGTGAAAATCGTATTCAGCTCTAATTTTTTTGTCTCTAAAACAGCACAAGCCACCCAACACTTCGGGAGCGCAGAATGGAATTAAAACTATAGATTGATTTTGTGATAAGTCCTCTTGGCATAGAGCCAAGAGTGGAGCTATTAATTTGACACAAATTAATCTATGCAAATTTGCACACTGATTTAATGAAGAGACAGACATGCAATCATTTCATTACTTCTCAGGTTTTCAATTAGATTGAATTCAGTAGCTGGCCACCACCGTAGTCACTGAGTTTTGCTAAAAGGTTATTTGATGAATATTTATTAATTTGGTACTCTGCTACAGCTAGGCTTAATAGCAAGTATCATACTTTCTGAGTACATGCAAATGATTCTTCAAATATCTTAATGTAGTGATTGATTTACCTTTTTTTGTCTTGACTGCTCTATCTTTAATCCCAGTTATTACTCTGGCACTCTGGTCTGAGATAAATTACTTGCTCAGAGGTAAGTGACTGTTCTATATTATTACAAACACTTTCCTGCTTTGTGCCTATTTAAGTGTGAGAAGTGATGCTCTAAACAGCTGGAAATGTGACAAACCTAAGTCAGAGAGTGAACAGACAGAAAACAGGGAGAACCCATAATATTGCCCAGGGCAAAAAAGGTTCCACATCGATAGATGTCTGAGATAAGGGACAGATTTCCTTCTCATTGATTTCTATAGCACTATTCACCTTGCGATTGCAGTTGGAGACGTATTCAGCTGCACCAACTCCAGTGAAGTAAAGTACATGGTTAAGCAGAGCTCCTGTTTGAACTGGGGCACTACTTATATACTTTTTTTTTCTTTCCATGTTTCAACATGTTTGTTCAGAGCATACTGGCATCAAGACCAGACCTCTTGTGTAAATAACAGTTAGTTGAAACTAACAGGGCAAAAGCAGTGCAGAATACTGGCTGCCCTCAGGTGGCCTTTACATCCCAATCTATACACAGTGTCAAAAATTTACTGCAGGAAACAATCTGGTGCCAAATTAAACAAGAGACATCAGCAAAAAGTGATCGCATTATTAGGAGCACTTTGGAATCTCCCAGTTCATGTGCCCATTTGCGTAGGCTCTTGTAAAACCCCTAGTAATGGTGTCAAAGCCCCTTCCTGTAATCATTAAGCAAATTGCTTCTTGTCTGCTGCAGAGATTCATCATGTCTCTGCCTTTGGATTTGCTTTTGGTGCTCCTGAAGTCAGACTGAGGAAATGTGCTGCTGAAATAGGGAGGTTAGTGATGTTCTTTAGTTCACAAAGAAAGCAGTTCCAGCGTATGAGGCCAGCTCCTCACTGTTTATCATGGACAAACTTCAATCTTTGCCTTAGACCTTAACCTTTTACCAGCGCAATGCAGATGTGAACGTGCAGGTAAATGTGAAAGTGGCTTTAATTTGTGATCTTTCCAAAATGGGATCTTGAACTGCACAAGGCAACATGGAAATGAGCCCTGTATTCTATCCATTAAGATCCTGAACTGGAAAGCTGACTAGCTAGAGCAAAAGCATCCTTATCTCTTACTGAACTGTGATGGGGATGATGATTGAAAATTCAGAACCAAGCCAAAACTGATATCACTTGCACCTTTTGCCAGACCCCTTGGTAGCCTAGTTAAACCAGTTTTGTTGCCCTTTGGTTGACACCCACATGTATTACAATTACTCACACAACCACAGAAATGGCTCACTCTACCCGAGGTAGAGTATTCTCCATACGAAGAGCCAGAAGAACAGGATATATTTAGAAAGGCAAGCAGCAATATAGAAGTGTTGACTGAGGTAGACTTCAGCTCCTCTTAGGTTTCATTCTCCACAGGAGACAAGTAATTAATGTATTCATTCCTACTGTAATATATATCATTTTGTACCTTCCCGCTGACCTCTGCCTGGTATCCAGACTATGAATTAAATCTTGTTTGTGATGAAAGAATTCAGATGGAAAAATGGGAAGTCGTAAACTTGAGAAGGTTAGGAGGCTGGTGGGACAAAG
Organism: Callipepla californica brunnescens; assembly: GCA_023055505.1. Classification (NCBI taxonomy): domain Eukaryota; kingdom Metazoa; phylum Chordata; class Aves; order Galliformes; family Odontophoridae; genus Callipepla; species Callipepla californica. The sequence goes on from JALIRH010000014.1 coordinate 14,231,422, forward strand.
AAGGCATGTTCCTGTGCTTCTGACAGGAACAATACCATTCTTTTTAACTGGCAGCAAGACTGGCCAGTAGTGGAACTAATGTCTCCTGAAATAAGGTATAAGGCTTTGTAATGTCAGAAGGGTTCTGGTTGCATTGCCGCCTGTTTCTGACACTAAATAAACACCTGCAGGTTATGTCAGGCAGGACATAGCTGCTCTGTGAGGAAATGCTGCAGGATTTCAACACCGTGGCCTGGTTTGCCTAGGGAGAATAGCTAATTCAATATAAGCTTTAGGAAAATTTCTAGCAAACGTCATCTGTAAGGTTTGTCTATACGCTTATGTAAATCAGAGTATGTGTGGAGGAGGCTTATCAAACCAGCAAAGTAATAATATTACCAGAAAGTGGCCTAAGGCTGAACTGTTGCAGGAGGCTGGGCTGTGTGAGGATGACAGAATCCGACTCACTCTGTTAAGGGGTTTCTGATTTCCACACCAATTTATTTGCATGATGTCTGTGAGCATCTAATGATCTCTTGCTTGTTAATACTTTTCCCTGCTCTGGACTACATCCTCCCTGAACTCTTTCTTTATCCTCACAAAAGGAGCTTTCATCACTACCTCAAGATGTAACTGTACAACTCCTCTGAGAGGCACTGCTGCTTACAGTGCTATTATGTGACATTGTTTCCGCGCTCACTGGAAAGCTTGTCAAATGCCTCATTGCCCTCCTGAAAATCACCTTTCTTTTGAGCAGCAGTGACAAACGACCATCACAGGGTCCACGGAGCAGGAGGGGAAACTGCATAACTTGGTAGAAATTAATTTCCTGAAGTAACAGGAGAAAACCTGCGCTTGCAAAGCTTCAAGGCCTCAAAATGGCCCCCGTCCACCTGGTGCCCCTCACTGTGACAGGTCTGCTTCGGCACAGAAAGGTGACGTGTGCTGCCCTCGCTCTCTGCCGTACTTCAGCACCCTCCTGCCTCCACAATTTGGGCAGTGAGCTGGGCTGGACAGGCTGTGCTCATCCTCTTGGCTGCTCCCTGAATGAGGGCATGCTATGGGCCTGGCCTCAGGTGGGCCTGCAGGTACCAGGTGGATGGAGGCTCTTAGGATGCAAACATAAGGACAAAGAAAACTTTTTATCTAAATATCTACAACAAGAAGATTGCTATTTCTGTGCACCAAGCGTGTTCTCACATGTCCTGACTCCTCAGCAAGTGCAGCAGGTGAGCTCAGCTCCTTACAGCAGCCCCATGCAGGGTGCTGGGAGAGAAGTGGCCACCAAATGGCTCCTGGAGAGCACCTGGAGCTCAAAGATGTGGGAGATCGCCTGTGCTCACTCTTCGGTGTGTGGAAGAGCTTCAGACGTGGCAGGTAAGCTCGGGGTTGCTGTGTAGGAGTGTTCTTTTTGCAGTTTGTGACCCTCTGCTACTCTTAGTACTGGCTGTATTCTGGGGGTGCTTCCCTCATTGCTGGGCCCTACCCATAGGGTGGCATGGTGTCTGTTTGGTTGTGCTCCCCATGTTACCATGTAATTCTGTCCAAACTGCCCCTGAGCTGTGCGACAGCTCAATTTGTTGTCTCTTAATATTAGGTCTTTCTGCCATACTACAAATAAACCTTGCAGGAAAATCAATGTTTCTCACCCTTAGCACATTGATTTACACTACCTTTCCAATGATGGCCTCTGTAACAAATACCGAGTGCTTCTAAATACTTGTCTGAATGCAAATATCTCCCATTTGCAAATACAGCAGTGTAGTGTGGTACATGGTGCTGAGCAAAGTTGCAAGAGGACAGCACAGGCACCTGCAGGGCTGCCTTTTGTGCTGCAGTGTGCAAGTGCACATGGTTTAGAGATGCAGTCCATAGTCAGTGAACAAGCAGCAAAACAGTGGGATGCTGCCTCAGCATGTAGGTTAAAAATTGAACTGGGATATATCATAAATAAGCGGTAAAAATAATCATAATAAAAAAGATAGCCACAAGGTTTCAATCTTGAAGCATTCTGCTTAAAGAGAAGAAGAAAGCTGAACACAGTGATGTAGCACACACAGTGCTTTTGAGTTGCTTGTATATCAGTGCCAGGCAGCTGGATGCCTGGACTCTGTGTGAATAGCTTCAGTGAGATGGTTACAGTGCAAAAGTATTGGCCTTTTAGCTAAAGAGACTGCAGTGAAAGTCCAAGATCCTTGCTCTGGGGTCAGTCCCATGCAAGGGAATAAGCTGCAGCAGTAGCTTGAGTCAAACCTTGTCTTGGTGTTAGGGCAATGTGCTTGATACTTTTCCACACCCTAAAGCACTTCAGTGACCTGATAGACCCCCAGAACTGTAAGTGTAGAAAATATAAATCATAATTTTTTTGAGTTGCATTAAATCAAGTGACTGCTGAGTTGCAGTAAATGCTGGTGTAAACGGCTGCTGCTTTGTTTCAGAAAAAATAAGGGAGTTAGTTGTCTCCCGGTTTGCATTCACTGAAAGCACAACCTGAATTCACCAGTCAAAGGAGTTGCAGTAGCTTCATAAGTTATTTTTCTGTGAGGGTTTGCATGGTTCTGGAAGAATGACATCAGATCATCTGAGAAAGATAGCAGCGAGGGAAAGCACTGGCAGTGCAGTTTTGAGAAGATGCTGACAGCAACATTTTTCTGTCTAGAAAGAGACTTGGAGATCTCTCCTGCTGTTTCATTCCTGGTGTGTGAAGGGAAACAAGGCTTTGTACATAATTTAAAAGCAAATAGGATTGTGTCAAAGATATCAGACTCCACTAGTAATTATTTCTCCAGACTGGAATGACCTGTGGGCTTCAGAATTTTAGCCAGCTCCTCCGGGCAGACAGATAATATCGTGACATGTTCTTATCTGATGGAAGTAGTTATCACTCCCTGGACGTTACGTTGCTACATACCAGTGGAGAACCTGGCAAAAGTAAAACAGCAACTTCCATTGGACTTGAAGTTGAGTAGTACAGGAATTTAAATAGCTGCTTTAAAGTTAGCTACTTGGCGTATTAAGTACATCATTTTCCACTGTGAAAAAAATAAAAATCAGTAGCAAAGACTGTGAGTTAGTCTTAAAAAAATACTTTTGCATCTTAGACAGGTTGACTCTGTCTAAAAGGGTAGATTGGATAGTTCACAGACCTGCAGGGATTTCTGATGCACACTACACACAGCTGCTTAGAGGGCTGACAGTATTTCAGAGCTGTTGAGCTATACATAAATTTGGTTAATTTATTGTTGTTCCCTTTGAATTCTTTACACTGGACCACAAATGCAAAACCAGAACACAGGCCTGGTGTCCCCTCAGGTCTGAATCTGTGTTGTGTGGTATGGCCAGATGTCATTTGGAGCATCTTCTTGGATTCAGCAGCACAGGTTTGGGGTTACTCAGGACCTCAGATACATCAGTGTGTTTGTAATGATTTGGTTCAGTACGCAGGGTGTTTGAAAGAAAAAGAAATACTAAGAGTTTGTAATTACTGCTTGTAATATGGATAAAACTGGCATCTTTGGTGTGAATAACCTCCTATGCAAAGATTCTTTCACACACAGAACAGCACAGTTTCCCATCAGTTCCCAGCACTGCTTGGTCAAGGCATGGGAGAACAAAGTTGCAGCAGTAATTTCCTCTGACAGTTTTCTGAATTTATTCTGTACTTCTGATACTTCAGTTATAGTCTCATTTTCACGTTCTAAAAGATGTGGATTTCCCAGCAAGAGGGCTCTGCCTTACCAAAGATCTGTTCTGCTCAGCTCTCAGTCCCAGTGAGTGCCCCCGAAAATGTAACACTTAAAATAGAACAGTTGTATGTGCATCAATCCATACTGATTATATTTATAAGCTGCCACTGCTCTAGGCATGTACAAGGACAGACATGGCACTGAAAAGCAAAAAGAAATGCTGCAGAGGCTTTTGTGCTTGCAAATGCCTCAACTGGATCTTAGGTCAGGGAATACTTGCACCCGATTGCATGATTTGTCTCTTCTGTATTCATGAGAAGCTCTCTCATTATGGCTACTTCTCACATTTATTTTATTTCTAATTACATTGATTTATGATTGGATTTTAATTAACTTGTCTTGTCTGAAGCCTACCTATATGCTTAATAGGTCCTTACAGTCTAGGCCTAACTTATTCAAACTGGTGGAAATTGGGCATGCAAATACATCTGTAGCCACAAGCTTCAATTAATAAATGATTTGATCCTCTAATGGAGCAGTTAGCAAGGAAAGTCTCCCCTCTGTGACACAGAGGAGCTGAATGACTTGTTCAAGGTCTCTTTTGAGCCCAGGTCTTCCTATACCAAATCAGTGCTGTGGACCACAGGCTCTCACCCCCCTATGTCTGTAGATATGCACTGTTGCCCAGGCAGGGTGGTTTGTGGCTGCTGCTCTCCACCTTTGTGAAACTCAGCACCTCTAGTGAGGCTTCATATCTGTGTTGGCTTTGCAGGATTCTGGGATCCCAGAGCAGACAGAAAATGAGAGATTACTGACAGTGCTGGGCTGTTGTTTAAGAGGTGATTCCCTGAGAGGCTGACATGTGTTTCAGCCTGGACTTGCTGATACTGTGTTTGACTTGCACTGCAGTCCTGGCTGCGGAGATGTGTATCAGTGCTATGGTTAATTCTGATGTGACATCAAACTTCTAGTTTTGTATGATGGCCCCACAGTTTTCTAATAAATCTAGGTCAGTGCTGGTCTTTTGTGGGATAATTAAGGCTGATCCATTCTGCAGGGCAAGCAGGAAGAAAATTCATTACTGTGTGAGGAGGTCAAAAGGTCCAAGGTGGAGAAATAACTGTGTCCCGAGCACTGCTGTTTAGTGCCACATCCTAATTGATCAGTGAACTATGTAAATGCTGAACAGGTCAGGCTCTGCATTTTATAAAGTGTCAGAACGGATGAAGCTTGCTTTGTAAAGTTACCTTGCTGTGCTGCTTGCTGCTGAGAATAGGAAATGGGGTTTTTAAGTATTGTTCATTTTTAATTCATGGCAAATTCTTGTTATGATCTTTCTGCAGCACTCCGTCTGCTGAGCATAGCGATTGCCTCTGTAAACAAAACACTTGAAACGCAAATAAGACAACAAACAGTCACCAACCCTCCTACCACCCCTTGCCCCCCACAGCACTAAGAGCAGTACAAAACAATCATGGAGCAGAAGTGAGGGTTTCTCGTGCCTGCAAACAATACAGCTGCTTTGTAATAGGATTTATTAGCTTGAGCTTAGAAGGGTCAGGTAAGTTCAGCTTTTTGATCTGGAGCTGAAACTGTAGGCTGTGGTGGCTGCTCTTTCACACTCTCCTTGATGTGGACATTCCCTCTGTGGGCTTTAAGGAGGGAAACCTGATCTACAGCACAGTTAGTCTTCTTCCTTTCACCAGGGCTCCAAGATTCTGGGTAGAGAACATTAACTGCTCTGCACAGGAATACAAAATATGGACATCTTCCAGCTGAGCTGGGTCCTTGTATGGCACTTGCCAAGCTGAGATCCCAGCAACACTGAGAGATGTTTTGCAGTAAATGCAGGGCTTTGTTTGCAGGGTTCAGATTTGCGGGATGATGACAGAGTCCCAGGGCTGGAGCACTGCTCTAGAACAAACCACTCTGTGATATTACTGTGTTTTTCATTTAACTATGTTTGGAGAAATTACAAGATTTTTTTCTCTTTCATTCACTCATAGCAAAAAACTTACCGACCTCGGGGCTTTACAAAGCACTGTGAGTTAGGGTCATCCAAGCTACATACTCATTTCTGTCCATCCACAAATGACGTGGGGACAAAAGTCCTATTTGTGGCATTAATCATTTGTATGATATGCCCCTCAACACCACTTCCCTTTGACATCACAAAGGGTGAGGCAGCAGGCTGCTATCCAAGGCAGGGAGAGGTGTGCTGTGGCTGAGAGTCTTGCCATGAAAAACAAGATATCTCTGATCCTGAGACAGAAGGCTGAGGCTCCTGGTTCCAGGAGAAACAGCTTGGCTTGTACATCTTTGTGAAATGAAAACTATGGAGGAAAATGTGATTGCTGGCAATAAAAACGAGGGGGATTGATAGCAGGAGGAAGACCTCTGTAGTTAGCCTGTGTTGACCTCTGCATCTGTAAGCTTGCCCAGTGCTTTCCCTTTGTATAAGTTGACCTACGAAGGTGTTACCTCTCCCTGCAGATTTTGCTTGTCTAGTAGTCTTAGACAAAAATAGCTATGACATTTTTAGCCCTGCACTGAAACACAGTCTGGATGAGTAAAAATTTAATTCAGGCATGAAGAGTTTTCTAAGTATGAGAGCTACAGGAATTTGGAGCAGTGTTGCAGTAGGTATAAGGTAGGCAAGACACCTGCAAGTTGCTATAAATTGGCATTTGATTCATATCTGGAGGACTGCACGACATGGGAGTGTGTTAACAAAACTGTGATGGCTGAAGAGATCTTTTGCAGTTCTAAAGGAGTGAAAGCTGAAGTAAACTGATGATGTGTAACATCAGTGAAGTGGGAAAAATCTGCATGAGGAACATCAGCAGATTTACTATCCAATGGTTTCTATTTAATTTTTCATAGTAATCCAAGTACTGCTTACTCTATCTTGTACTGTTTTACAGTGTTTTCCTCTGTGTATTGAATGTCTGATTGACTAAGAAGCTATGTGCCTTCGAGTTGTGTAAGAACAATGAATGTATTCATAGGCTTTCTTATGAAGCAGCTGTAAGATCTTGCTGAGGAGAGCTTCTGCAAAGAGTTCAGCTGGGAGATGAAGGGGAATGTAATAGAATTATGCATAAGACTGGCACATCCATCTAATGTGCTACATAGGCTGTGTTGTGAGGTCACTTGTTTTGTTCTCTCACTTTGTGTGCTTAGAACTTTATGATAAGGATTTCAGAAATTCAGTACCCATGCCTAGGGTAAGATTTTGGCTTCCACTTAATTACGGTATGAGGGAGCTGGGGTCCTGAGTGGGATGCTGTGCTCAGAGCTTTCTCCTTAGGTCAGCCACAAGGAGAAGATGTCCATCATGTTAGCCAAGAGGAACAGGGTACAGTGTGTGCTGTGGCCTTTCTAGTTCCCTATTGCCTACAGAGGGGGTGGGGGTGGGGGGGGGTGATTGACTGCAGGCATTTTTGTAGTTACAGTACATAGGAAGTACAGTCTTTTGAATTCTGCAGCAATCTCTTTGACGGAGCTGGGTGAGGACTGGCATCACCCAGAACAGATGGGCATGAAAAATCAATCTGGTGCTAAACTTTTCCCCTGGATAAACAAGGAAAGGATGTGAGAATGTTTCCATAAGTTAACCTCTGCCATCAGAATCACTGGACGTACCAGGAGAACCCCTCATCCTTCCTCTGCACCTCAGCCTTCAAACTCTGCGATAGTAAGAGCAAGAATTTCTTAAAGAAAATACTCCAGAGTTTCAATATATATATTCTGATACAGAATACTTCATGCAAGTGCATATTATAAAACCACAGACTGATGTTCTTCCCTGAAATTTCATCTGTAGCACAAGGCTGAAGTGGAGGGATTGATGAAATGGGAGCTAATAAAGAGTAGAAGACATCGCTACCAGAGTCTCCCCGGAGCAGGACACATACTTGGAACAAGTGATCAAAACCCTTCCCATGCACTGCATGGTCCTGAACTCCTCAGCTCTTTCTGATAAACTGAAGAAACCATTCACTCCTGTGAATGGAGTTTTTATCCCAGAAGCACCAGTAGTTACACAGCAGTACTCCTGGAGCTATTGGGATTGGTAGCAGCAAGGAAGCCATTGCAAACAGGATGCACGCAGGATTATGTTTTACACTGTCCTGAGTTATCATTCTTCTCATGTTATAAATGCATCTGAAGGGCGTGATTTCCATTTAGAGTACATTGTAGAACCAGGTCAAACATGAGAATTTTTTTTTTCTTTCATTCTTTTTATACCTGCCCAGTAACCTGACAGATCATGTAGTTCAATTCCTGAGAAATTATCTGACTAGACACAGCACTCTTCAAAATGCAGGGAATTAGGAACTATTTAGATGAAGAGGCAGACAGAAGTATTAAAACAGTGATAAGAATAGCTGCTTACTCTAGCCTTACAGGGAAAATGAAATTAATGGGGAAAGTGTTACTTATTTGACTGTGAATATGGGAGTTATTACTAATTGCAAGAGTAATTCCTTGATAATGATACTATAATGTTTCTTTCTATTACAAGTGGTAATACTGTCATTACTGCATTACTCAAACCCAAATCCACGGGGAAGCTCTGTAGGGTGAGTGGTGATTGAAAGTTCCACATTAAAATAATTACCCTCGATCTTAAATTTAGAATGTGCAAGATATATATCTGCTGTTCACCGGATTTCTCAAGGCTCCTCTTCCACAACGATATTTCTCTTATCTGCACTGGGCTCTGGTTATTTTGCTCTTCTTACCATAATTAATTGTTCAGGACATGTTTAAGGATGATATTCAGAAATGAAAGTGTTTTAGCATTGTTAGAATGGTGACAACCGATAAATGAGCAGCTTATTTCTTATCTGTAGTGTTGTGTAGGAAAAAATGTATCATTCCTTATCCAGGGCTTTTCTGTTCCTGCCACTTCTTTGAGATAGGATTTCAGCATCTCAGCTGAAACATACAGCAGTAACGTGAGAAATATGACATAGATAAGTGTCAGAAATGTTAATCCAGGTCTTGTTTTGATTTTGAAACCCCTGCTTGCAGGGTAGATGTGAGAGCTATGGAGTTGGGCTTCTACAAAGAATTCCTCTTTGCTTTTGTGCAAGCACTTCTGCTGGGGAATAGTCCTGATTTAATTCTCACAGAGGTGAGGAGCATTCTGTCCGGTATTTTAACTACTGTCTTCTATATTATGAGTCAATTCTTTGGCAGCCAGAAAGAGGCACACGTTTGCCATGTACAGATATGCTTTAGTATGGCAAAGACTGGGGAGCACCACTGAAATACAGTGAGAAAATAAGATGCTTCCCATTCCCCACTTTTTTTCCCTGCAGTGCTCTAGCAATTGGGAAGAGAACTGTTGCTATGCTCTGCCCTCGGATGTCTTTCAGTGGAAGGCTGTGCTGACATAAATATTAAATCTAAATGGTCAAGGGTTGCTATTAACTTGCAGGAGAAACTCTGAAGGATGGTTTTAACCTGGCTTTTTTCCACCAAATGAAGGGGGAAGAAGCCCTCCAAGCCATTTTTGGCTAACATAACTAGGTATAAAGTCTCTTCTCCTGATCTGTAGCTGCTCTTAACCTCATGGACAGTTTCATTCCCTTACTGAGTTTGTCCCAGTTAACTGAACTTGGGGACTTGTCAGGATGGTGGCAGTCGGTTTTAGTCTTTGTGTTTCATGCATATTCTGAGTGGAAGTGCACAGAATCTAGTTTTCCTTTTTAAGTATGATTTTGAACACGTTACTGATATTGGCAATTACTCAAGGAAAAACATATAATCAATGCTTGTTAGTCTGTTAGGTGATACATTTTAAAAATACAGTCTGTGCTCTCCTGGAATTTATTGCTTCAGGCAAGGTGATAGCTACAGCACTGCCATTTCCAAAGACTGTGCTGTGCGTTTATTTTCTCATTAGCATCTAGTTTCTATTGTATATTTTGAACAAAGGTAACCTTGGAGTAGGAACACATTCCTTGCTGTCAGGAAGAACTTGTGATGCTGTTTCAAAGGTGCATGCATGATTGAGCAGCAATACATCACAAGAAGCTCTGCAAAGAAGATAATTCTCTATGGGCTGAAGTAGAAGAAAAGACAAATCCTTTTTTTTTTTTTTAATAGATTCCCATAGTCTGTGTGGGGGAGGGTTAATTTATGTGTGTTGTGACAAGCTCTCTCAGATGGTGAGTAGACTGTTTGTCAACTCATAACTATCATTCTCCAAAATAGCCAAGATTTAACAATTTGCATTTAGAAGGCTTTGATAAAAATGTAGATTCTGCTTTAAACGAGAGGAAAGTCTAAAAACAAACAAACAAAAACCCCCCAAAACAACAACAGACTGATTTTTAACAGTTGGAGAGGAATTTGAAATGGGAACTCAACTTTCCACTGAAGGATGTGTTGTCTAGTGAAACACCCTTCGTATTTTGTGAGCATTTAAAACACGCTTAGGATGCATATAGTCCACACAGAGCTGGCATCCTGCAGGAGCCCAGTTTCTGATCATGGGGGGAGGAGACATGCTGGGGAAGCAAGAAAGTCTTGAGACACAGTGCCAGTACTGAGCAGGCCCTGGAGGAAGAGGAGGTTCATGATGGATGGATTTATATAGCCTGATGTGTGCTAATTTGCTTCTGTCTTGTACTTTGCTTTGAGGACCGTTGTTGTGATACCATATTAGAGCAATGGTTTTGCCCACTTGTATTTTCTTGGGCCCTAGCATACTCATATTCCAGTGTCACTGTCTCTGCTACCTCTTGGTAGCATCTCAAAAGGTTAGACCCACCCCTGGAAGGTAACCAGCACTGATCCTGTAGCTTGGAGCAGAGCTGGTAAAATAACCACTACCCAGCAGGTTCCAAGGCACAGGCAAGACCCATTCATATCCCCAGAAACCCCAGGACACTGCCAGAACAGGACAGAGGAAGAATGCTGGTGGCAGAGACGGGTATTATATATGATGCTAATCCCAGCGTTCGCATTCTACAGAACATAAGCCAAGATCTCCTCTGCTTAACCTCTGATCCATCTGCTTTAGCAGAACTGAACCCCCTAACCTGCAATAGCATGGTGAAGTGAATTCTGCTAAGAACCCACTGCTAGCTCTAAAACCTCTTGTGTTTGCAAAGTTTGTCACTGTAGGGCCCGCTGTTCTTTGTTCCGTCAGGATTTTGACATGACATGCCATCTCTGCAGCTGAGAATGCCATCTGCACCTCTGGGTGCACTCTCAGTGCCCTCCTATAGATTAGCTGCCTCCAGGAAACAAAGAGAAGCACAGATAAACTGCAGACGGAAAACAGCATTTCTTCAGTTTGCTTATCTTGGTGGAGTTCAGTGGCAGCAAAGAAGGCTGTATCCATGCTGAGAACACTTTGTGCTCAGTGTTAGGCTTCACACAAACAAGCTGCTCAGGCTCATCCTGCTGCAAAGCAAGAACGGTACCTGGGGAATTCCAGAGACATTAGAGAGCTGCATCAGCCAGAGCAGCTGCATCATGGCTTTCAGTGTGAGCAAGCTGAAGTGTTGGCCCTAACTCTTCTATTTTTATGATGATGGAGATAGAACAGGGAACTGACACTGTGGAGTTCTTCACTTTCAGGATTTTTCTGTTTGAATCCTCAGCTTTCCTAGGAGACAAGAGTCAGGAGAATTTGCCTCAGTGGAAGATGGGGCTCTTCTGTCCTGTGCCAGATTGATTCTAAACATAAACCTCTGTCAGAAGAATTGGTTTAAGAATAAACTTCTGTCATGAGGCACGGTATAATCATGAAACAAAAAGTTGGCTCTTGGCTTGAAGAGCATTAGCTCAGTATCCCGCCTCAGCTGTTCTAGAAAAGATCAGATTAAACGTGCTTCTGCTCAGTAAGTTTAATGCTTTTTGAACAGTACAAACTTAAATGTGTATGAAAGTGCCTTAAGTTGGTAATGAGCTGCAAAGAATCATCTACAAATTTTCTGTTTACTTTTACTATGAAAACAGCTTTATTCAATAGCCAGAGCATGGGGTATTCACCATTTTTAACTGACAACAGAAATCCCCATATGGCTCAGAAAAGTGCTGGCGTGCACTTGTGTGAAGTTCGTTAAAACTGTATGACAGACATCTTTTTTTTTTTTAAATACTCTTCCTTTCAAACAGATTTCATCTGTGGTTCATAAGCTAAGTTTAAAAAGCTAATTGGACAAGGCCACAGATATAATTAGATCTACGCTCATGTGGAATCTCTTGTAGGACTGTTTTCTAAAAGGACCCTGAGCCTGAAATTGAAGCTGGTATAAATATCGTGAATTGGACTCAAATAATAAATAAATCCATCAGCTTTAAGTGACAACCCTAGTTGTATGAGGATGTCCTCAGTATCGAAGTCAGAGATGATCTGGTGCCCCTGTTTAACATTCACCTTGTCAAGTCTTCCTTCCTCATCTGGTTCCTCCCTCGTCTCCTGGGGGTGACACCGATCACTAGAGCCATCAGATCTGCTGGTGGTGCTTGTCGGATTAGGAAGGTTAAACCAACATTTGGTCGCTCACTGAAGACAGATGATTCATGGCTATTAGCAAGTGCATTCAATTGTCATATTCTTTCTGACCCTCAAATCAATCACATCTTTAAGAGCACCAGAAAATGATTTATTTAGGACGTAAGAATTTTCACCAGCAGCCTAAGTTTGTAGGGTTTTTTTATATTCTGGGGGACACTAAAATTCTTTCTTCCCTCTGTGCAAAAAAAAGCGGCAAAGGAACATCTTCCAGTCGTTGCTTTTGTCTCCTTGAAAAGTCAGGGGTGAACAAAATCTTGCTGAAGGCATCTTGCGAAAGGAAACAAGTCAAATCAGGACAAGTTGTTGTTTTTGGCTTTCTGTTAGGTGTCTTATGACATCATGCTTTCTACACAGTAGTTTATTTTTGCCATCTGAACATGTGCAACATGCACATGCATGACTTCCCTGCATAACCTTACTGTACTGATTTAAGCCTCATGCATATCCTGGGATGTTTTTCCTTATGAAACAACTAAGCTGAAATGGAGAGCAGAAACATTGACTGCATTTATTCAATAACTTTTATTCAATGACTCAATTTCTGTAAGTCTTTGTTCTGTAGCCCTGCAGTTATAAAACCTACAAATGTTGCACATTGAGGTGTTGTGGAAGCACATGTAACCAGGACAGAAAGGTTCCCTTACCCAAAGCTTAGTAGATATTATTCAAATGGTATCTTGCTACTCTCATAAGGGGAGTTTTTTTTGTCTTGAGCAGGATGAAGATAAAAATAAGGAGAGAGAAGAAAGATGAGCTGCAGAGGACTGTTTAAAACCTCTAAAGCTGAACTGAATTGAAAAATACCAGGTGTCTAGAGGTCTGCAAATGTGCTCAGTAAAGGAGTGATATCAATCTAAATGTTGTCCACCAAATTGGCATCACAGAGCTGCTGTTCTGACGACTCGTCCTGTGTGTGTGTGAGATGTGAAGCATGCCTGCACTCCAACCGCCTCCTGAGCCCCCACACCAAGTGCAGTCAAATCAGTTCTTTGGCCATTCGCCTCACGTCCCAGGTTAGTAACTGTCTGCAGGTTTCTGGATCCTATGCTTTTGTTTTATTTTATTTTCTTGGTCTGAGCTATTTCGTGACTGACATATATGTCTGGGCTTTCACAGAAAAGCACAAATGTTATTTCACTCAGCCTACCCTGGACTTGTAACGGCGTTTCCCTCTTACGCCATGACTTGTTAGGCCTCCCCTTACGCTTTACCTGCCTCACTGTTATCACACATCAAAGATACGGGCTGAGTACTGACTAAATACAAGGCATGCTCTAGCTTATTTCTCTTTAAAGTGCCAGAGGCCAAGTTCTCCCCTCAGACTCGAAGCATGGCTCCTCTTTGATCTGACAGGAGCTGTGTGCACAGTACCTGGGGGCATGGATCAGCTTACCTGCGGTTTCCCTCCTCTCCCTCCCAATTATTACAGGAAGCAGCAGCTTTTACAGTGTAAATGAGACATTTGAAAGCAGCTGTTGTCAGAAGGTTCCTTCTAATTCCATAATGCAGTCTTGCATATTAAAGAAGCTGCCCCTCATTAGGCACATGCTATTATTTAGCATGGGGAGGTACCAACCAATGGCAGGTATCCCCCGTTCCTAACACTGATATGTTTGGGTAATTAGAGCTCATCTCTACACTGAAGAGCTTATAGTTGGAGCTTGTCTGCAAGACTAGTAGGGAATTTCTTGAACAGGAATTTTCCACTTGTCAAATCCAAATGGTTGTGTGGAAGTGACCTGAGTTCCCAGACTTCTGACAGAGTTTATGCGTGTCTGCATGGTTGCTATTTTTCACTTACTTAGAAGTCTCAGTCTTTCCAAAATGCCAAATCAAATTTAATTAATAACATGAGGTTTCAGTTCCACAAAGGCTACAGTTTTTTGTCCAAAAACATTTCTGTAATTTCTTCTTTTTTCCTGCAACCAAGAACTGTTTTCCCATTAAGCTCCATTTTTTTTGTCTAACAGAAAATATGGAAGAAATATGCCTTTGAGAGCAAACTGACTAAATGACTTCCCTGGGGTCCCACAAGTACTCCAGGGCAGAAGCTGAACTGAACTTGAAGCTCCCGAGCATTAGTAGGGCCTTAACCACAGAACGATCTTTGTCTCATTATGTTAACATGATCTCAGTTAAATGCTGCCTGACTTAAGTCTGTGAAGATAAAAGCAATGCTCCAGCTCAAAAATGGAATAAAATGCTGGAATCACTTCAGTACTAGTGAATTATTAATATTAACCATGTAAAGAAAAAGTTCAGTGTTTCAGAGGAGTAGCTTAAAAAAAGGGCTTTTCAAAGAATGAATGTTTATACTGATGTGAGTTTTTCCCCTTCTCCGTTCAGTAACCAGACTGCAGGGAATAATCGCCATGAAAGCTACTTTGACTCTTCCTCTGAGTTCTTTACCTACAATTTGCTAATGAATTTCAGCTCAAGTGCAGTTAAAATGTAAGGGGTTTGACTAGGGAATGGATTGAAAATAATAATTTTCCTTCTTGGTCCCTCTCTAGGCACTTGTTAGGAAACGTTTGAATGCACTGAAGCATTAAGAGACGGATAGCTTGTTAAAACAGCAGAGGGACTGCTGTTGGGCGGGAGGCAAAGAAGAAAGTGAGGACAGAATCTGAAGAAACTTCTTTTGCAAGAAAGATTAAAAGAATTTCAAGCGAAGGAAAAAAATCTGCTTTCAGATCTTCTGGCTGCACACTTGAAAATCAAATGAGCTAGAAAATTTGTTTGGCTGCTTTCATGAGCATTGATCTTTTATGACTGCATCAGGACACCGGACCTGGTATGTATATGTGCGTGCCCAGGCAGGTTGTGAAAACCCACCCTTGATAAATTTACAGTTGCTCCATGCTGAATGCACTCTCTAAAAAATACACTGCAGTTTTTAAGTCAGCCAGCTTAAGGCTGTACCTTCTGTATGATGACTTTCCAGGCAAGCTCAGGTTTTATCAATGTGTGGAAATGTCAGCTCACTCTTCAGCTCTCTCTTGGGTGGTGATGGAGAGATGTGTGGGTAGATTTTGAATGCAGACCTCCAAAGTCCAGTTTTTCTAGCTATAATCTCTTCCAACAGACTCTTTTTAGAAAGAGGATGTTCTTTCAAAACGCATTGATGGCTTCTCCTTTTGGACTGGATCTGGAAAATGGCATTCTCTTCCTTACCGCCAGGGTGATCTTTGTGCTTCTTGTGTTATCTCCTGTTCTCTGTGGTCTTAATATTTCTGGTATCTGGTATCTGAAATGTAGTGATAACATCGAGGAGAGTGTAGGACTTCACTTGCTGTAGTGAAGAAAATGAAAATTCTAGCCACTGAGAGAGGAGGAAACATCCTGACCTTAAGCATGCGTGACAGTAAGCAGAGACCAGTTGAAATTAACGTCTTCCTAAATTTGATAGGTATTTAGGAATAATAGGTGCATTCCTAGGGACTGAGATTGTCCCAAACCAGCATGATATCTTTAAAAATCCAGTTTGCAGTCAGTGTGATTCATCCAATTCTGTTAAGGACATTTTGCATGAAAAAGGCTTCTCTTTTCTCAGTAATTTATAACCTTCTATATTTTTTGCTCAGTACCCATTACTTGGCTCTGGTTAGGAATCTTCAAGGCTGGTGTCTCCTAGCTCTTCTGCTTTTTAATACCATGTATCCCCTGCAGTCTTCTCAAGCGCTGTAACCTATGGGATCAAATCAACTTTAAATGAGAAGGGCAAAGTCAGCCAGCAGCCAGCTTTGAAGCAAGCACAGTATCTTTGATGTGGAGCTTCCTGGCTTGGGCAGAGGGTCAGTTCATGTCATATCTATCTCTAGGAGTGCACAGCTGGGCTCCACAGCGCCCAAGGGTAAAACAGCACAAGAATGAAGTGGGTATATCACAGTAACTGTGGGGACAAGGACAAACATCAGCCACAAGCTTTTCACCGTCGGTCATCTCAGATGAGTAGTTTATGTTTGTTTACTGTGACGGATTCAAGTGCAAGTGACTGAAGTGTCTTGGTAAGACTGGGGCAGGTTCTCCATGGGTCCAACCCACTGGTGGCAAATAGGGGGAAAAGAAATGGTAGTACAGGTCAAGGGGTGATGAATGTCAGAGCTGAAGCAAGTCCGAGAGGAGGACTGCATTTGGTGCTGAGATTCAGTTGTGCTGAGTAGCGCCATTCCTAGCAGTTGTTGCCTGCCTCTGGAAGTAGGGGTAAGAAGGAGGATTCAGTTACTGTGAAGTGTCTTTGGTTTTGTGCATTTATTGCAGGACAACCTGTAAGAGTAGGGATATGTTAGTACTAAGATAAACCCGACTCTATCCTTAAATTTGAAAGTCTGTTCATTGGCAATACTCATTTGCTAGACAGTTTGTTTAATATTCCAACAGCTAAACTTACATCCCAGGATAGACAAAGCAAAATGCAGAGTTTTTACAAAGTCATAAGAGAGATGGAAGCCTTTTTTTCTCTTGCTAATGCATTTCCAGCACTGTTTTGCATCTTTATGACTCTGGGGAACGTAGTCTGCAAAATACACGATTAAGGATTATCACCATGATTTCAGAAGCCATTCTGCTGCACCAAGTAATAATTCATTTTGCACCATTGTGCATACCTGTACTACTGTCTGAGCTATAAGCTAGACTCTGGCACTTGGACAATACAGCGAGAGAAGCCACAAGCTAGAGATAACCATGGTGTATGCTCTTTTCCTCTCATGACTTTTATACTTGGAAAGCCAAATGGGTTCATAGATCAGAATTACAATCCTGCCATAGGTTTGGTAGTCTGGGTAAAATAAGGTTGCTCTGTTGCTATAAGGCATTTTGGTTTATGGTTATACTTTTCTATGGTTCTGTAAGACAATCTTATGTTTTCCTGGAGGCGTCATTTTAATTTTGAGAGCAAATTATGACCAATGTTGGATTCATGTGTTTAATGAACTTGCTTTAGGTAGAAGTTGCTCTCTTAAAAGTTAATTAAAGAATTCATTTGGACTCCAAATTAAAGTACTGTCTGGAAGCAGGGCAGCAGCATCCCCTGGGTGTGGAGACTGAGGTTGGCAGGAGAGTGGAGCTTTGGATTAGAAAGAGGTGCATGAACCTTTACTCTTTTTAACCCTGTTTTTTCAGTCTTCCTGTACAGCTACTTTACATGCAATGAAATGATGGCTGTGATGTCAACGGATAGACAAAGAGCTTTCGCTGCTCTTAATCCCCAGACATAACAGGAGACTTAGCCCCTTCTTCCCAAACAGGGAGGAATGTTTTCATTACTATGTTAATTCAATCTGTCCTATAATAGTGATACTTTAATTGCTCCTCTGTTTTCCTCAGACATAATCCAATTCCCTTTGGCCTCCTAGTTTATCCACACGTTAATTGGGTTATTGCTTTGTAAAAGAGAAGGGCAAATATATCACTTAAATTTTATCACAGACAATTAATAAGCATGACTGAGATTTTTAAAGTACCCTAATGCAATTAGGTTCCAGACTCCCAGGAGTTTCAGTGGGATCTGGGTGCCTTGTTCTGTCACACCTACTTAGAAATCCCCATCCCAGGCATATAAGGAAGTCTATAGTTCTTTGTTGTATATTGAGCACTTGAGAGTTCTCATTTTCAGCCTGAATTCCTGATTCTACTGTCTTTAATCTTGTAAATCTGCTTTTGATTTAATCAAGTGAAATTCTTTTTGATTTCCTTGATTAAGGTTTACGGGGTCAAAGCTTTTGAAGTACAGCTAAAGCATCAAAGCAAAATAAGGCAACGACAAGAGAGCTTGGGGGACTGGTAATGGGACTCCTAACTTTTCACATTTGGGACTAAAGTCCCTGTCAAAAGTGACTCTGCACTTGCTAAGTCTAGTGGATGTGAGACTGCAGTCCATACCTAGAAAACTGGTGGGACTAATGAGTAATGGCTTTGTTCAGCAAACCTGGGAAGCCCTGAAGCTGTCCCATGTGCCCTCACCAGCCCATTACTGAAAGGAGCCTATTCTAGCATGGCCATTCTGTTCCATAGATGCTCTCAGACCATCTCCTCCCTGACCAAAGGGGAGTCTTCCATTCCCAAGATCCTCTCACTTACCCCCACAGTCCAGGAGTCCTGAGGGGGAGTTCCCACAGTGAAGACAGGAGCAAAGAAGGTATTCAGTATCTCCACCTTTCCTGTATCCCCCGTTACCAGAACACCCCCCTCATTTAGTAGGGGACCCACATTCTCCCTAGTCTTTCTTTTACTGTTGACATACTCAAAAAAAACCTTTATTATTATCCTTTATCTCCTTTGCCAGATCTAATTCCAGGTTGGCTTTGGCCTTCCTTATCACATCCCTGTGATTCTGTGGTTGTCATTCATCAAGCAGACACCTCAGTGCGTGGTGCACTGAGTTCCTCCTGTTCCATGGGTGCTTTTGTACTGTGAATGAGGAACACTGGATCAGGCTAGTAGCAGTGGAGATCATTAGAAGAGACAAGTGAACTGTCCTTGGAACAAGGAAAGCTCTAATTCATGTTTGCTTGAGCACTGCAGGGAAATACCAGAAGTAGGCATGCTCAGGAGATCTCCTTACCCTTTAATTGCTGTTTTAGGTACCACTAACAGCAGTGTGGTCAGTGTACCTCTCATTCATAATTACAGCTGTGCGCCTTACGACTCTTCGCGCTGACGTTTCTTGCAGGCAGAGGGTTGAACCAGAAAGGGAGATGGCTGCTACCCTGTCCCAGAAGTTTGTAGTGATGTCAGTATTGGGCAACAAGGAACAAGTAACAACCACTGCTACAAGGCTTTCATAGAGGAAATGCATTGGTTGAACTACGCCCTCTTTATTGGTATTTATGTGGGATGTGAATCAACCAGCATACAATAGTGCATGATCAAAGGGCACATACTAATGATAACATTATAAGTCATACAATATCCCTTTCATACCGGAGAGTTATTACATCCATACCTTATCCACACTGTGCCTGTGTGGTGGCATCAGTGAATTTTATTTGAGCTAGCAAGGCAGAAATAAGAACTGCCTAAGCAACACATGCTTTGAATTCTCTTTTCCTACAAAATATATAGTGAATAAAACTGACAGGGATCTTTTTACTTTAGGTGATTTTCAGATAAATACACTTTTTAACCCAATCTTACATGCTTGAGTTACAATGGCTGGAGAAAATGATGTGTTTCATAGACCATTGCAGGCACTGCTGAAATTGAAACTTGGAGAGCTGAGGACAGGTATTCCTCTGGCACAGCTCAGACAGGGGCTGAACACCCAGCACTGAGCTGAAGTTCCTGGGCCAATGGGCATGACCTGGTGCGTGCGAGGCAAAATGTGTGTAAATGCAGTGCTAGATTTGTGTGATATTTTCCCTTGACCTATATGTACCATGTTGTATATGGTAAATCGTGAGGCATCAGGAGAGAAATAAACCTATGAAGGGTTAAGGGGCATGCTAGGAAGGCATAGTGCCCTGCGTCTGTCTCATGGAGGGTCTTGACATCTCATCTCTAAGAGACTGTTCTGGCTGTTGTAGGATACGGGTATGGTTAAACTGTGAAAACATAAATGAGAGAGAGAGAGAGTTTGGGTCCAAAACAATATCTTTATTAGAATCGTTCTCATTTCAAGTAACTTATGGGATTCAAATGAGTATCAAATAACTTTTGCTGAGATGCGAATTTGTGCATTTCTCTAAGCACTATCTTCTAGACTTCAGTGAACAGAGGAATAACGAGCTTACTGGTCCACTTGGGTGCTTCATGGAGCTGAGCAGAGGATTTGCTTTGGTCTCTAACTCTTCCATGAGGGAAACGAACCCATTGCTTTTGGGACTTCCACATGTCTGTCAAGCAAAAATAACTTTCTCATTTGGGATGGAAAGATATGCTATTACAGATGGGGTGGTTATTATTATCAAAGTCTCTGGTGGAGGTGGATTATCTATCATTTGCACTCAGACACCCAATATCTCAAAGGTACAGCTCAAACACTCTGAGAATTTGACATGGAGTAACTCTGACCTGTTGCTATTGCCATCCTAAATATCATAAAATCTGCAGATGTACTTTTTGTGTTGTCTGCCGTTCTTCCCTTTCCAGGAAACACCTTTCATTTACATAGAAAAGGTCTGGGTAATTAAACAAAACAAAATGCTGTAGTGAGGAATGTGGCACCCAGCTGTGATCGTGCACAGTATTGATTTTTCCCTTCTCCTCTCAGAAATTAAAGGAGTCAGTCAGCCCTGTTTCAGCCCAGCTGCTACAAGCTGATTTTTACCCAAGTTTGAATTTTACTAATTTACCATCATTATTGCTGTAAATATTCAACTGTACGCTTGTGCAGAGGGAAGTTCACCTGCCCGTGTTGTATTCCTGGATGTCAGCTTGGGAGCACCTGAACTGCCCTGGCCCAGGCACAGTGAGTTCTCCCCTGGGGAAACTTCCCTGCCATTTCATTTGGAAAATAATAAAAAGGAAGCACGGAGACTCTCTGTAGTGGTGGATTCAGAAAAGAGGGAAATGACTGCAGTGTTCTGTTAAATGCACACTGCCATGAGAGAAGGGTGCTGCTGCTGCTTAATTTGGGGTGGATTAAAACTCCCTTGTAGTATAGGACAGAGTATTCTCATTTGGTGCTTGGAGTCTATCCAAAATAGAAATGCAGAAATACAGATCAAACCATTACTCTAACAACTGCTGGATCCTGTCTTCTCATCTCTTCTCTATGTGCAAAATAGAAAAAAAAAAAAAAAAAAAAAAAAAAAGCAAATTTTTGTCTCCAGCCTGACTCTTTTTTCTGCTTTTGGCTGAGTGCTCAGTTCAGGTAAATGCTGCCAGACAAGCTGGTTCTATTCCTGAAAATGTAAAAGTCCAAGGATATATTTTGTGGGACTTTTTCTTCGTTGCAGGCTTCAGAGTTTACACAAAGGCCAGTATATATTTGCTGGTTTTTTTAGTCATGAAAATTTCTTAAATAAATAAGGTCTTTTATAGCCTCATCATCTTTATTTGTTGTTGGGCTTTTAAAATACATTTCAGGATTTATTAGCCATGTATACGGAAAACACCCCAAATCTGATAATCTACGGTTAAATTGATTACACTTTATAAGACTTTGTGACATTTTAAGTACTTCATTGAAGCTACAGCTGTAATAAGATTATTACTAGGTTATTGGCATTAAATATCATAATAGCCACAAGGATTTAAAGTTGATGCATGCTCAGAAATGGGATAAAATGTATCATTGATTATGCTGGGATTTACTCCCAGTTCTTCTGGCACCCTGCCCAGCTGAAGTGGGGAAATTCTGATCTTCTTGCTGATAAGAACCCGAGCTCCCAACCGTTATGCAGCAACAGAATCAGGCTCATGGAAATAGCCCAAGACAGTGGAATCAAAATATCCTTTGGGTAAGTAGATAGAGGTACAGCATTAATTTCTTTTCTTCTCCCAAATGATCAAAGAGTCATGGGGAGCTGGGCATTTTCCTCCAGTGATTTTCCTGGTTTCTTCTTTGAAATATGTTAATGTGACCCCATTCCCCCAGAAGATCTACCTGGATTGAATGGTTTAAAACCTCTAGGATCAGCAAGAAGTTAGCAAGCACAGATGGGAAATTGAATTCTGTCACTAACTTTGAACGGGCAGTGTAAGATGGTTGGGATAAATGAAAAGGAGTAAGGGAAGCGTGGTGCTTGAAGGACTTTATTACTTACAGTCTGTAGTACTGATTTTGATTAATAGCTCTCTAATGTTGGAAGCACCACTTCCAAATCAGAGGGAGCTCCATAGCAGGGCCCCCGGAGCTCAGTGTAAGGCGCACAATGATAAGATAATTCATGTGCATGTTAAAAAATGGAATGGTAGAAGTGGAAAAGAGGGCAAAGGTGTTAAAAATGCCATTATCTGTTCTATCTGTTTCAGTGAGGATCAGCTGTAGTGTGTGCTGTGTGTTCAGAGACCTGTTAGCCTGGGTGCTTCTGAACGGAGTTGAGTCTGGGGTGCTGGAAATTGCTGGATGTGATGCAGATTGCACCAGTCCTTTGTGTGCTGCAGCATGATTTCCTTCACCCAGAAGCACCATCTGAGGCTGAGAGGTTATCTGGCTGCTTATGCCATACAGACTGTTACTTTGCCATCTACACTTGCTCCCTCACTCTGAAAAATCAGCCTGTTAGCTGGCACGAGATGTGAATTTCCCATTCGTGCCAGCTGGTGCAGTGCCCCAGCTGATGTCCCACTCTAAATTAGGTCTGTGAAGGTGGCTACAGCAGCTGAATCTGTCTTATTTTCAGACCCTCAGGTGCAGGAATTGAGGGACTGCAGCCTCTGTTTATGACCCTGTACTGAAGATGGTCACTCTTTTTACAACATCTTACCAGGACTTTGTGATGTCATTATCCACTTTCAGAGCAGAGGTAGTGGAGGGCTGTGGTCCTGAGGTGTCACAACAAGTCACATGCAGCCCTGCTTTCCCTGAACACAGTCAGCCCAACTCCTGTGAGATTAACAAGACAAATTCTGTTCTCAGTTATATGTGTGGAGTTGTCCCATATTTGTCCTGAGTAAATCAGAATCAGTCTTACTCTGCTCAGGAAAGCCAACGTGGTTTTGGTCCCCATTAAGTCCATGGGAATTTTGCCATTGACTGCAGCAGGCCTGGGTTTCATTTGCGAATAATGACTTTCAGTTTAATTTTACTGCTTTCCACTGGAGAAGGCAGTGCAGTCCCAAACCTGAAGTAAACACCTGGTACCATCTAAAACAGGCAGCTCCCATCTAAAGGTGCGTTGTGTTTTCCATAAAGGCTGCTGCAATATTCAGTTGGCCAGGATGTTTTCCTTTCATGCTAAATCAACGGCTCTAATTAAGCATGATGACAAAATATGAGGACTTCTATGTAATTATGGCAACTATACCACCTGCTTCTAATTAAGCTGCCAAAACATTTGGTCTAAAATGGTGCAATGAATAAAGAAAAAAAAAATCCAATATTTTGGCAGTGCAACAACAGGCTGCCTTTCCTCACGTAATTAGTTTTAACAAAGTATTGTTAATCTGTTTTCTGATTAATAGACTACTTAATCTTATAGCAGTGTGACGAGACTCTGAGCTGCTTCTGGTTTAAGTTTCCACGAAAGCAGCTAAGGTTTCTAGCAGTTTGATATACTTATGTGAGAAACATAGTTTCTTATTATTTTCATTATTCTTCATGAGAGCCTCACAGGTTACATTCTTTGAATTCACTGAACTTTAAAGGCGTTTATTAAATCAGAAGCCAGAGGAGCTAAGTTTTTTCCTCTTCCTAATTCCTTGTATGGAGAAGTCACTGGTATGAGTAACTGGGGGGAGGGAAGCCCAGAAACCTTACAAGCTCCATACATTCTAGAGTGGCTGCTTGGTTGGCACAAAGTGTGAGCTCCGTGGGCTGCTGCGATGCCCTGGGGTGCTCGGTGGCTGATGATGTCCCCCAGAAATGTTTCTCAGGTTAGAATTAGTGACAACGAGGAGAGGAATATAATGCATAACAACAGCAAAGCAGCCCAACCGCTTTTTCAGGACTTGCGTGGCCGTTTGGGTTTCGGAGCTGTTAATGTAACCTGGCATTTAAATCAGACATGATCAACACTGTAAAAGAGCCAAGCATACCAACAGTACAGATGGGTGGCAGATAATGAAAGAAGCCGTGACGGAGCAGTGTGGCACTGCTGATCAAACCTCGTTGATGTATAGGACTTACATTTCCAAAAATCATCACTTGCACACCAGGTGCAGTCACTGTAGGTGCTAATTCTTCAAGATCAAGTTGTTAGCCACTTTCTCGTGTCTTGACCTGGCTGCCTTAAATTTTCTTTGGGCACGAGTTTTCTACTGCCTTGTGCCCCATGGTGACTCCATAAAATGGGTGTGAATATTTCCACCAGCCACAGTGCTTTGTGTCTGTCCTCTTACCCTGACATAGCACTTCCCCATAGCACTGTCTGGGCTGGATTATCTACTCTCTCTCCAGCTGGAAAGACTTGTCTAGCTTCAAAATTCAGAGGAGTTTCAAGAAAGTCCAAGAATTTGGCAGCACTCAGCTCTTATTGCAGGTGACTATTAATTCAAAGAGTATATTTCAGTTTTCTCAGCCTGAAGTGATGACAATGGCAGTGTTCTTCTATCTGGAATATTGCTGGGATGGCGATGAGATTTTGGCATTTGAGAAGTGGCTTCCTGGTGAAGTTCCCTGTTGTGGCCTGGACACAACCACATCAGTGATGTTCCCTCTGTGAGTCAGGCAGCCTTTATATCCTCGTGCTCACACACCCTTCAGCATCAGGTGCAGAAGTCCATCTTTTAACTCCATTTGACGCTGATAGTGCATGGATCAAAGTCCCGATGCAGTGAGTGCCCCACACGTTGTGCTGAAGCAGCTGTAATAGCCGCTCACTCACTGCTGCTGGAGCTCCAGCCAACAAGACAAGCAAGGATCCTTACCAGCTCCCTAATCTCATCCGGACCCAACCCTGCCACTCCAAAACAGCAGCAACAATCCTTCGGTGACCTCATCTTGCTTACACATCAGAGTGGCAGATGAAATGCTTATGGCTTTTTTGTTTTTCTTTAGTCCCTATCTTATTTATTGAATTTATTTTCATTTGCAGATTTGGGAATACCCTATATTTGCTTCTAAGTGTGCTTGGTAAGATTTGTTTTCCTAAGAGCTGATCCAGGAACTGAAGAAATGAGCTCCTGAGCTGGTCTACAGGAGATGGTTAGGGTCAGCTTAATGTTTTCCATGATTAAAGTACACACTGCTGAGTAAATACAGGGAGGAATTATGTGTTATTTGACTAGCTGCTAATTACAGTGAGCTCTTCCCAACTGCACTTCCTTTATAAAAGATGAAAGTCAGATCCCTCAAAATTCTCATATTCTCCTTTGGAGAAAATGTTCTGGTAAATAAAACAAGTATTACTGCTATAGTTTGTATCATGCTTCTTTTGCATGCTAATTTGAAGTTCCCCTGAGATAATTTGACAAGAAGGCCATTAATGCAAATTTAAGCATGACCTAGAAAGGATTTATTTTTCCTGCACCACAGTGATTCTCTGCTATTGTTATTTGTTTTAAACTGCCTGGTGTTTTGGGGTTGCCTTTCCTTGTTTTGCTTTCCTCCTCTTTTTTTTATTTTAATCTCATCACCACACCAGCATGAATCATCCCAAACGAAGTATGTTGCTTTCAAATAAGTGCAAGAGTAAGATATGAAAATGTTGTGCTATTTGGCAGACAGCGGGTATCGTCTTGAAAACTATCTTCATGGGCAATTAAGAAAAGTTTGCATCAATTGATTTTGTTTTGTTGGAGCAATTGAGTGCAAATTTGCATTATGGATACCAGAGCTTTAGTCTCAGAGTCCTCCATTGTCCAATGGTGCCAGCCAGCCAGAGTAAATGCTAACCAAAATTATTGCAAGATTGAACATCTGTTTTTCAACTGGTTTATCTTAGTTTCTTTGATTTCTAGGCAGTCCATAAACTTTTTGGTCTGTAGTTGTGACGTTCTTGTGAGTTATGTAACGAAGAAACAAACATGGAACGAAACCAACCTGCTGAGAATCTCCGCACTTCTGGGTTTACTTTTATATTGTGAAGAACAGAAAAAATCAGTTACCTGCCTCTCCTGAGGCTTACGCAGGTCAGTGTAAGTCTGTTACTCTTCTGGAAATATTATATTTCCATACGTACAGTATACTTCCATATATATTAGATATATAGAGGTAAAATATGTAACCTTTCCCAAAGAGATCTCAAAGCCCTGTGCTGTGGGATGTACCCATTGGCTGCTCTGGGTTTGGTTCATATTTTTCCCTTGCAGGTCGATATGCTCGTTTTATAACTAGCTGCAGAGAATGCAAAATGCCTCCTCAACTGATACGCAGTGGGGACAGAGAGCAGTCCTAAGGCAGAGTGAATGACTCGTGGTCACAGCAGAAGAGAAGGCAGACCGGGCTGAGTGCTGCCAGCTCTCCTCCCAGGGAGCAGTGCCAGGAGTGGCTGTGCTGACACCCAGCCAGCATCTGCGCAGGGAAACATCTCCTGTCCAGCCCGCTTGACCCCCTGTCCAAGTAACTTGTTTTGCCATTTGTCACTGCCAAATGTTTCTTTCTTCTGCCTCAGTCAGTTGGTTTGCCACTCATTTGACTCACTGCATAATTAACTCTGCCAGCCAATTGACTTGCTGTGTGATTATCTTTGCCAGTCAGTTTAGTCCCTGCATATTAATCATGGTGTCTAACGGGCCTCGGGGCAGGCTGCAGCCTGGGGGAGATGCAGCAGGTGCTGGCAGCCCCGGCGCCCATAGGCACTGCCTGGTGCTGGGGGAGAGCTGTAGCACAGTGCTGCCACTTGCTGCTTCTCTTCCCTGACCCAAATTTAACTTGGTTTCCCAGCAGTGCCCCCCTCCAGCCCTGCCCCTCCTCGTTTCATTGCTCTCATTTCATATCGTGTCCGGATGCCTTTGGCAGCTTCTGTGATAAACCTCCCTGTGTGCTTCCCCACACTCCTGTGTGGACCAACCACAAATCTCCTGCAAGGCACCCACGGATTCTTTGTTCGATTTCAACCAAGGGGCTGCTTATGCAGGATGCCTTGGAAACATTTTCTGACTTAGAATGACAAGTGTGAAGAGCAGTTGCAGACAGTTTATACATCCTCCTCATGGAAAATAAACCTGTTAGTGTACGCCATATGCTACAAAGAAGTGGCTTGTGGCCACGCAGCTGAAACCATAGAGCCTTTCCTTGCTTCTTTGTCTGCTCGCCTATTTGTCTTCAAAGCAGGAGCCCCTAACAGCTGACACTTCTCCTTCTGTCCTGTTTGCCAAATAGTTGGGGACTTTCTAAGCAATGTACACAAAAGCTTTGGATGTTGTCAGGAATAAATACCATGATGCCTAGATTTATCGTTTAATCACAGAATAATGTACTTTGATAAAAGATTTTCCCTGCCTGCCACTCGGAGAGGTTTGTTTTTCTCCTTTGGAGCACATTTCCTTTAAACTCTTCCTCATCTGTGCTTTGTTCTGCCCATTCTGCCCAACTTCAGTTCTGGCTCCTTTATTGCTTAATGAAATTTTGTATGACTTCATTCCCTGTTGGATGTACTTCAGCTCTAAAAATACAATCCGGCACCAAGACCAAGCAGACTTCCAATTTAATTTTCCCTGATGGTGTTTTCTAGTTTGACTGGACAGACAGAATCTATTGCTAGGAATTTGGCCTCTCTGTATCCTCTTATATTGACTGGTTATTTCATAGGCAGGTTATTCTGCTTGCTTAGAGACCCTACAGCAAATTCTTGTAAGGAGCTGTTTACAATCCTCTCCCATTGCTTCTTGTTTTACGTTTGAATGCAAACAACAGAGCTTGTTTTTTCTAAAGTGTCAAGGAAGATAAATCCCCAAATGAGATACAAAGGCACAAGTCTATCCTGTGCAGCCGAGCGTGTTGTTATTTCACCTAATTTTGGTTGAGGTAGCTCCACATCAGGAGATTTGCAGTTTTTGCAAGTCGTGTGGCATGAACATGTGCTGTTTTTGCCTGCTGCCCTGAGCGACTGGATTGAGTCTTTTGTTCACGTGAAGGGGAAACAAGTATTCCCCCTCCTCTCCACCTTTTACATTCCCTAACGCGCTCCTTGGACAGCAGGAATTATTATTGTAGTGTTTTTATGTTGCAAGAGTCCAAGTTCTTTGGCTGACGAATGTGTAGACAAATCATCTGTCCTGGCTTGGTCTTCCCATAGCTTCCGCGTGACAGAAGGAAAAGGAGTGATCCCATCCCAGCTGTCCCATTTCAGCCTGGGCTGAGATAAGGGTACTCTGCTGGGAAGAGATCTGAGGTTCACAATCTGGAGTTTTTCTTCTAAGAAAAAAAATGAGTTCATGTGTGAACTATGACTGATGGCTTTTCCTTTCTTTTTTTTCTTCTTCCTGAAGTGGCCCTGCTCAGCCTCTCCCAGCAGTTTTGAGCTGCAGTAAACCCACTCAGAATCCCAACAGGAGCTAGTTCTGACTGGTGGGGACAGTGGGGCTGCCAAAATGCGATTTTAGCAGAGGAAGTGACACATCTGGTCTGAATTCCTCTGCTTGACATTTAAGAGCAGATATTATCGGTGGTTTGGCTGGGGTTGGACAAGACTTAGGTCCATGTGGGGGTCCTCACGCAGCCCAGTGCACTGCCTGCTCTCTCGAGTAGATTTTGGGGAGGAGATGACAGCTTTGTCTTTTCCCCAGGTCAGTTCCCACCTCTTTGAATACAAAGACTCCATGCATGGGAAACTCTGGCAGAGAGGAGGAAAGAAAGACAGTCCTTGCAAAGAGCTCTAGCTAAAAATTAACCTTGCTGACTAATTGAATGTTGGCAATGAAAAATGTTAAAACAAATACACCAGAGAAAGAGGCTGTATTTTTTCCCTCCATCTGCTGACGAAGGGCTGTCTTGCCACCTGTCTAGGCCCAGCATCTTTGGATATTAAGTAAACCCAGCCTTCATCTCCAGTATAGTAATAAAGAAGATAATTCAGCTGCATTAGAGAAATCTACAACCTAAGGGAAGTCAGTAGCAGCCTTGAGAGTGTCCTTCAACTTATACTTCACACCCACCCAGTACACTGAGATAACAATGTTTGCTATCACTTTGTAAGTATAACTATCTGGATGACTAAACCAGTAAGTAATGAAATGCAGCTATCTGCCATATTTCTGGTTTCTCCTGTATTTATGCATCTTTCTGTAAAAGAGCCGTAGGTCTGCAATCCCCTCCCATGGGAAAAGCTGAAGATTTGCTGCCAGGGAAAGCCTGGCTTGTGGGTCTGGCTGCCCTGCTGCAGCTGGGAAGATCTGTAGGCATGGACTGCTGCTGCCAGGAGATTTCAGCTTCAGTGATCGAGTAGGTTGGCTTGGAGAATTCTGGTTTAATGTCTGTACTGCTGTCTCTAGCTCTGGAATACCAGTGGTCCTGTAGTGGGGAAATGACACAGTGAAGAGGCTGCTGTGAGCAGCTTAGGTCTGTTCATTGAGTTGCCCATGGGTCAGCCAGAGCCAGCTGCAGTCAGAAAGCAGCACAGGTATGGAGGTGAGAGATGGGGGTGTTGCAGTGAATGCTCTTGTGGGCAGTGCTGGTGTGATTATACCCTTGGGCTGCAGTGTATGCTGCCACAAGAGGTCAACGTGAAATCTTGACACCCCCTAAACTCAGTGCAAGATCTCTCATCCCTAGCAGATCTGATTTGCAGTGATGACTGATTCCCAGAAACAAGGGAGGAAAATGTGGAGGAAGGGGGACCGGGATGCTGTTGGAAACTATTGGCCTGTTAAGACCTCTTATAAAGTCTCTCTATTATTGCAAAGATGAGCTTGCTATAAACTCCCGAATGGACAGACGGCAGCTGAGATCCAAGAGAATGGGGCCTAAGACAGTTTTCTATTATCTGGAAGATTTCCGTCTTAATAGAAGCTTTCAGAGCCAGCACGAGTGTTGAGCTATAAAATTATGCCCCTGTAGGAACAGTGTGTTCTGATGGAAAAGGCAAATAAATTGTTTTGTGACTTGATATTGGACACAGAGTATTGCTCTGCTGGTTCTGAAGTTAGAAAGACTCCATCACAGATAGTGAGCCTTAATATCTTCTGTGGCAAAAATAAAAATCACTTTCTGTCAAATACTTTGCCCTTATGGGGTAATTCCTGTTAAAGTTGTCTGCTCTGTCCATCTTGCAAAAAGTTTTCTTCTCTGTAGCACAGAGCAGCAACCCTTTCTACTCCTGTACACACAGTTTTTCTTTACTTTTGACACTATCTACTATCTCAACCTGTAACTGTGAAATTAATGGTTACGTAAGTTGAACCAGGTAAAACTAACTAAAGCAAACTGTTACCTTCCAGTTTGGGCTGAAATGGAGAGCACTCCATGCACCAGTACACACACATGCACACCCACCTGCCTGTCACACAGCAGGACAAAAAGCCTACAGCCCATAATGTCAGGTTAGCCAAGACTTCTCCACCCCAGTGTTCCATGCCCTGCAATTTCAGTCTCTGGACAGGCCCTATAGTGTGCTCAGAATGGTTGTGTAGGCCTATGGTCAACAAAACAGATCATGAACTTGGTCTTGCCACTACTTTATTTATCTTACTACTGCCTTTACTCACCACTTCTGGGTGGTGTCTCTTTCTGGGACGCCAGCCACAGCTTCCATTATTGGGTGCACCATTTATCATAATTCTGCATTACTTCCTTCTCTGCCAATGGCAATCACGTAAGTGCAATGGATTATTTACCTCCTTTCAGTTTAAATATAATCTATATATTTCAGCTCAGCTTAATAGCCCTTGCATTAACAGTGCATTTCTGTTTAAGGATTTTAATTAGATGAATGTTCCAATAATTCCCACAACAATATTTATTTTTCTGCCAAAAATCTTAATTCAGTAAAGAGCCTGCCTTCATGGTTTACAGGTTTCTAAAGGGAAAGAATCCAATGAAGAATTTTTAGCATTAGGCTTTTTTTCCT
Organism: Callipepla californica brunnescens; assembly: GCA_023055505.1. Classification (NCBI taxonomy): domain Eukaryota; kingdom Metazoa; phylum Chordata; class Aves; order Galliformes; family Odontophoridae; genus Callipepla; species Callipepla californica. Next base: position 14,262,186 of record JALIRH010000014.1, read on the forward strand.
CTTTTTTTTTTAATCTGCAGTCAAGGAAATGTAATTACTTTTCACCTTCTCTTCTGTTTGCTTATTGCATTCCACTTCTCCTGAGCTTGGGTATGAATCATACTTTACTTGGAATCATGGAAGAGCAGTGCTGGCTGTGCTGCTGGGTCTGGGTCTGGTCTGTACTTTCAGTAGAGACACTCAGCTGCTATAAATCAACAAAGGAGTCAATGAAGCCAACTTGGTTTAGACAAGCAAAGGGTGTGACCCTTGGTCTTCCGCAAGAGAAGGTCTTTGGCCCTACCTCTTTGAAAACTCTAATTTAAAACAAAACAAAAAAAAGCATGACTGTCAATCAAACACACACTATTTCTTCTCTGGGTGAGGGTTTGCTCTTGCAGGTTTTTTTTCCTCCTCCCAGGAATGCTGTTGATAGAATTCAGATAAAAACCCAGTGCCTAAGAAAGACCCTTCAGCAAAATGTTTGTCCAGCAGTGTTAGAACTTGCCCCTGGATAATGACTTAGATCCACTTTTATCTTTCTCTTGCAACTCTCACACAATTAAGCAGACAATTCCAGCATTCACTGAAACTTACTGATGATTATCAGCCTGAATCTGCTCCCACTGACGTTAAATTTTACACTGATGGAACAGAGTGGGCTTTGGCCCATCTCTTGCAGGTTACCTGCCTATACTCAGTGCTTCTTCTGAAATCTCATGCTCTATCAATGAAGCAATAACTCTGTAGGCTCAGCTGAGCTTTCCCTTGAACCTGGTCTCTAATTAACCACTGCTTTAATTTCTTATCAGCAGATTAGCTGACTGCAGAAACATTCGGCATTTCCATAACTTGTCAAGTCACACAGGAATGCAGCTTCTGTCATCTTGCTACCACCTTGGTGTTACACAAAGTATCGGCTGAAGTCTTAGAAGTTTTCCAGACCTTTTGATTTCCATTTCTCGCTTTCCATTGATCCTTTCAAATAGATGTAATTCCACACACAGACGTTTTGCCCCATGGGGATCTAAAGCAAGTTGAGTTAAGACCCATTTCGTACACTGAGGAAAACATAAGAAAGATAAGGGTCCAACTATAAGCCTCTATTTAGGAAGGCAACCAAGCTTGCACTTAATCCATTCGTGTTGTAATGCCTGGTGTTACGAGAGCTATAGAAACCACAGCCTTATTTGTACTTGATGTTGTACAAATATATAATGAAGAGAAAGTGTTGTGTCCTGAAGGACCGCTTAGAAGTGTAAGAATAAAGTCAACAGGGAGAGCCAAGCAACAGGCAGACACATGGGAAACATGACAGAACTTCTATCTACAGAGGAATTCACTGGTCAAAACAAATTACCTGATGAACGGTGCTGTGATTTCTGTGGGTACTGTGGCATATCCTCAGCCCAGAGAACATGTCTAAGTCTAATTGAAGAAATTAATGTTATGCATGTGCTACAGTGCTTTGCTGAATCAGGCTCATAGTACTGCCACCAGCCATGCTAAGACTGGATGGAGATGAGCTAATGTGTCTGGTATCAGTGAAATTCCTTAATGTCTCCCAAATGGAGTACGTTGTGTCCAGCCAGAAGAACTGAAGCCCCTTTCTGTGCTGTGATTTTCAACTCTGATTAAACCATCTCAACATACATTCCCGAGCCCACTGATGTAATTGATTCCTTCCAGAGAAAACACTGTGTATAGCAACACTGCCAGGAAATGGGAGCCCTCGCATTTGGAGCCAGTGTTTGTTGTAAATATCCTGACTGACGTCTTTTGTGTGGTAGCTTGAGAAGAAGCTTGTTTTGTCACCCTTTTCAACTGCACTATTGTCCAAGTCTGGAAAGAAACTGGGATCTCATCTGTGAAGGAAAAAAATCCATCTTAGAAAAAGAGAGAAAACACAGTTAAGGGCAAAAGCAGCCTGGAAATGGGTTTGCAGTGAAAAAGTACGTTTCCTGGAGGCCTTGTCAAAATAATCTTCATCAACAAAGGACTATTAAGTGCTATGAGATTTGAGCTTTTCTTCGCTGTTATTGTAGGTTCAGTGAGTCAATATTCATTTCCCAAAAGTGATGCTCTCCCTGACCTCTGGTTGCAACGTGACCCCCTGCCCCTTGCTTCGAACAAATTCAGCAGCTTTGCAGCGCTGTGGAAGGAACCAGCTCACCTAACTCCGAGGCGTTTCCCAGAAGCAGCAAAATTGAAGGGGAGTTTTGCAACTAACCTGAGTGTTTGTGCTAGGCACTCCACCACAGCCACAGCACAGACTGGAGAGCCCTTCTGCTGGAATCAACAAGCCCCTTGTCTCTGTAAGCACTGCAGATGTGCAAAGGCCCTGTATGAATTAAGCAGCAAAGATACATACAAAATAAAAAGAAACCAGTTTGTTGGCATGCTAATAGCATTAAATGTCATTATGCTGTTAAGCATCACAGCTACTGAGCTTGGACCAAAGCTCTCACCAGCTGAAACCAGTTAGTGACTTCAGGCTAAGGCATCTGGGCAGGCCAGCACCAACTGGAGGTGCGCTTACAACCCTCTGCCACCTTTTTTTTTTTCCTATCTGAGCGTTACATCTACATTTCAGATGACAAGGAATGAAAGACTTACCTTCTGTATCCTGCTGGCAACATAAATGTGCCTTTGTTGCCTAGAGAAACAAAAGTGATGGGGATGTGGAACATCTGCAGCTGGAGGACTCTACTCCCTGGATTCCCTCCATGGTGGTGTATATATTCTGCCATGCCTGCGGATGGTGGGTCATGGTGTGGCAGAGAACGACACTGTCACACAGCTGGGTGAAGCTAAGGGAGTGCCCCTTTGTGTGTTAATATGAAAAAGCCCTCTTGCAGGAAGACAGAAATGAGGAGGCACTGCAAAGCCAATGAAAAATATTGTTTTTCTGCAGGTTTGCGTTGTTTTTATATTCTCCCAGGTGTCTCATTAAAAATGCATTAAAATGAGACAATTAGCTGCTGCTGAGCATTTACTATGCTGCTGCATCAAAGTACACTGGAGTACTTCATAAATACCAAGCTGAGTAATTGTACCTATCTCTACTGTGTGCCACAAAGGCAATGGACAAATGTGAGGGTCCTGGGAACATACAGTCTTTAATGAGGCAAGGAAATGAATGTTTAAGCAGTCTAATTATAAACACATATATAAAGTAACGTGATTAGCAGTGGCCTGACTAGCTTTTTTATGAGTAGCCACTTGCTTCCATACAGTTTTCTTCTGGTTGGTACCCTGGTACATTAGGTACCCTGATGATCAAATAAGAAAAAGAAATATCCACTCCAAAAACTCAGGTTCAAAATGTGCTTCTTAAAAATGGAAAGTGTGGACATGTGTCAAGCAGAATCCACTGCCTGACAATTGCAGTTCCTTCCATAGGTCACCTTGTTTCTTCTCTTATTTCTGAAGCAGACCTCAGGTCTCAGCTGCTCTCAGAACCAAAAGTATCAAGACCAACATTTCCAGATCAAACCTGCCCTGCGTGCATAGCCAGTCCCCAAGTGTGCTGCACTCACATCATTAACGATGTCCTCCTTGGGCACACATGTGCAGGTAGAGCCACCAGTGTGGACTCAGGCCCTCTGCCTCTCACTGCTCTGAGTGGTGATTTACTGCTTTTCCACATCTGCAGCATCCCACTGCTCCCTCTGCCTCCACAGCTCTCTGCTTCTGGGTACGGCTTTGCACCCCAGGAAAGGAGAGAAAGAAATAAGAAAAGCAGTACGGCAGGCGAGTGCCAGGATAGGATTTCTGATTAAGTTTTTCACAGCTTTATTTGAGAACATACCGGTTCCAGCTTTCATAACAATGCATTTTCCCTTGACAAGTGCTGATTTCATTTTATATAGTTGTCTAAATAGTTATCTCTAATGCTGCTCGCCAGAAACGACTCCCTGGTGAGCCAGATCCAGACCTCCCAGTAATTTGTGTATGTAAATTCAGATCATTATCAGGTTCGCATGTAACAAAATGAAAGAGCATGTACAAAATATCTGCATAGAAATCTCCATGAGATATTCACACGTGGAAAATTGATGTTTCTTGTTTGTCCAAATGTCTGAACACGTAAGATCTATCCATCAATCTCGCTTGTACCCACACAGCTCAGAAGCATGTCGCACTGTGTCCTAAGCATCATCTTCCAGTAGTTCATAAAATACGATTGCTGACAGAAGCTGATCAGAATTGAGAACTGCCATGATCAGTTCTTTGCCACTGTGAGTCTAAAACGTCCTCTTTATTTTCCATGCTATGAATTTCACTTGTGTAACAGTCAAACTTAACTACAGGGACCTGGGAATTAGCAGCCAAGGACTGTTCAGCGCTGCGTGATGCTTAATGCAATTAGCAAAGTTAATAAAAAGTTGGACAGGTGCCTCATACCAGGGGAAAAAAGGCGTTGTTCTCACTTGCTTGGGATCAAACAGTTACGTTACCTTGTTTCCTTTAAGAAAGCATTCTTAAAATGGAATGAGATGAAGAACAAAATCAGCGGTTGACCCGTTAATGGCTGAACTCAGCTTCTCTGTTTTCTAATTCCAGGATAAGAAAACAGCGTGAAAATGGTTGCAAAGGGCACACATGCAAAAGGTACACTGAAACAGACAAAGCCTGAGGACACTTACCCTGAAGAACAAGTTGGCTCTGAACCATCTACCTTTAATAACCAGTGAAGGACAGAGAGCGTAACAGAGGTTGGAGAAGAACAAATTCACCACTCCTCCTCTTTTCGACAAAGCTCATCCTCGGAAGTCATACATTCAACAGCTTAACACCTGGGAAGACGTTAGAAAACGAGTCAGTGAGAGACAGGTGAAAAATACTTGGTGTATAGAACTGCAGGGAGAAGAAGGCCTTCATACTCCTGCCGGAAGGACCATGAAGTCTAAGAAAAACAAGGGCGCTGTCAATAAGGTAAGCATGCTGATCTCAGTAAGGTAAGCATGCTGATCTACTCTTATGACTGTGTAAAAATCATTTTCAGTCACTTCGGTGCTGCCAGTGAATATAATGTGGGAGAGTGACTTACTGTGGGCTTGGGCTGGGAAGCCAGCCTTTGCTCAGAGTACTATAGCCACTCTGGGATAGGAGAGTTCCCTAATCCTGCTTATCTGGAGTATTTACACTCCTCGTAGCGCCCAAGTGTCAGCAGGCATGGGGCAGCCACATTTCAGCTTTGAGTCATCAGGGGAAAGCAGTCAGGTCCAGGGCCTGTAGCGACTGGAAACCATAACCTGGCGTCGGCTGTGTGTGCTCTGCAAGGTGATTTGGTGGGCTCGATCCATTTTCCCCACATACACACATAAAACACCCACACATCTGGCTTGTATTAGCGTGTCCTCATTGGCAATTGCTTTAAAGACAAACTCATCCGGCAAGAACTGGAGTGTCTGAAGCAGCTGCAGCATACCTGGCCTATAGAGAGCACAGGTAGAGCAAGGGAGCAGCAGCAGAGGACCAGTGCTGTCCTTCTCAGGCAGCTGTGGGCATTATAGGGGCCATCCCAATGAGGTGCTGTGCTTCCAGAGGATGACATTTCCTGGGCATTTGTGATAACCTTTTGTTTGTAGATCTGAGATGCAGTGCCCTCTTTTTCTATGCCTAGCCCAGTCGTTTTGCTTTTGTAAGGAGGTATATACCAGAAGAAATAAATAAATAAATAAACACCGTCCCTTATTTTCATCACTCAGGAGCCAAAGGCATCCACCAAAGTCACAGCCCTCTAACGGTGGGGTTCAGGGCTGGACACACGCGGCCTTTCCCACACGCCGTGGGTCCGCTGGGAGGCAAGGACAAGGTCTGGCTGCGGTTTGACAGGAGGCCCCAGGTCACCGCCCCGAGCTAGGAGAGGGCTGCACGGAAGGTGCACCGAAGGGGATTCCGATCAGCACGACTGCCAAAGCCAATTACCAGGAGGAGGACGCTATAATTACATCAGGGAACAGCTGTACTTCATTAGGAGCCCTCGCGGGGCGGCTCGACGCCCGGCCACGCTACGCACAGCCGCTTCTCGCCTTTCCTCACCCTCCTTCCCCGCCCCGAGCTCGGGCGCGGCCCCGGGGCTGTGCAGCTGCCGGAGCTGCGCCGCATCCCCAGCGCTGCGCGGCGTCCCCGGAGCTGCACCTGCCCCGCGGGCCGCGCTCGCTCTGCCCCGCGGGCGGTCCCGTGCCGGGCGCTGCGGGCAGGCGGCGCTCTGCGGCCGGGCTGCGCCGGGGCTGCGCCGGGGCTGCGCTGGGGCTCGGGGCGGTGCGGCGCGGGTTGCTCTTCCTCCTCCTCCTCTACCACCGCCACCTCCTCCTCCTCCGCGGCGGCGTGCAGATGCGGCGGATCGCGGGGCGGCTCTCGCCCGCAGCGGGCTCCCGTCGCCCCACCGCCCCCATGGACGGCAGCGGGGGCAGCAGCCGCGCGTAGCTCGGTGAGTAGCCCGCTCCCCCCCCCCCCCCCCCCCCCCAACACCGCGCTGCCGCAGCTCCGCGTCCCCCTCCCGCGTTCCTCGGGCTTTTCCTTTCCACCTAAAAACCCGGCCCCGCTCCACGCGTGGGGGCCCGCCCGCCTCCGCCACCTGCTCCCGGCCGCGGTTCCACCCCGGGCGCTGCGGGAGCGGTTCCCCGCGGGCTGCACCCGCACGGCTCGGGCAGCGCTCCCCCTGCCCGGAGTGCTGGGCTCCCCGGCAGCTGTTCCGGGCTAGGACTTCAGCGCTGTCAGTCCGAGAGTTATTTGCTTTCAGCTAAATTTAATTTAAACTGACTCCGCGGTCGTGAGAGAAGCTCAGGGAAAAAAAAAAAAATGTCAGTTTGCGGATTGTTTTCCTTAGCTCGGATTTAAAGAGCTCTCCCTGTATGTCTGATAAGGATTTATTTTCGTAATTTTTTTTTTCTTTTTTTTTTTTTTTGCTGTGCTTTTTTTGCTCTCGGAATGTAGCAGTCCTCCAAGCCAGCCAGGTTTGGTGGAGGCTGCATTAATCAGCTCCGAGGCGCAGGCAGTGCCCTTGGTCGTAACAGGTGCAGCGTGCATATTCTTACGAACAATGCCATGGTTTCAGCGTTCAGGTTTATTTGTATGCGCTGCGTTTCTGTGGCTCTGAAGAAATTGTCGTGCTACGTTATGTCAGGGATGCGCTCACAGCGGGAGCGTGTCCGTAGTGCCTAATTACCGGGGCATGGCAGCAGCTGCACTGCCCATCAGTGTGGGCTTTGGTACCCAGGCTGTTCCTGGGTGACACCACGTAGCCCAGGGGGTTTGGTGCTCTGTGTGAGGACTCGTGCTGGCCATCCCTGATGCTCTGGTGTAACGTGAAACACTGAGAGGTTGGGTTTCTCCACAGAGGAGGAGCAGTGACCGGGTTGTATTCTTTGGATCTGTTGGTCTTTCAAGGCAGTTTCCTGCCCCTGAGCTTTACAGGCAGGAAACACCTCGTGTTGTTGCTAAAACCTAAAATACTGACGCTTATATTGCATGGAAGACATTTCCTGGACAGGTATTACATAGTTTAAAAGCCTGTATTAGATTAGATGTAGTAGAGGCTGTGTTTCACAAGCTCTATTTGAGACCGCAATCCAGAGTGACACCGTGTCAGTAATTGATTGAATGGGAGTCGTTCTGGACTTAGATCAGAAGGAAATTAGGCTGGAAGTTAATTGCTCTTCCTAAGCCAACAGGCTCAGCTCCTGCTGTAGGATAACTGCTGTGTGGTGCAGCTGGGGGCACCTTGCCTCTGCTTTCCAGGAGTCCGTAATCCTTGCTTACTTTGTTATGGATGGGAGGAGTGGACTACCTGGGATGGAGAAGGGTTGGGTAAAGGGGTGATCTGAGAAGAATAGATTGCAAGGAAGACATGGTAGAGCAAAGGATGAGTTCTAGCAGGAGGAACATTCCTAGCAGTGAAGGGTCTGTTAGAGTAGTCCTCCTGGGTGATGCTAGAGAACAAAGAGAAGGCACTGGAGATGTCAGAGTGATCTTAGCTTATTGTCAGAGATGTTCTCAGACTGCACAGGCTTGAAGCTGTGATGCCCATGTTCTGGGAGTCACAGAGGTGTCTTCTGGGTCCCTCTCCCAGGGATTTCCCCATTGCTGGGGTCTATCAGCTTGTGATGATGAGGTGCAGTAACTGTTTGTAGGTACTAGAGAAAGCTACAATATACCTTGGGATGGCAAAGTGTCTTGCAAAGGAAGAGAAAACCAGCATTTCTACTGCTGTACTGACTTCCCTTGGACTTCTTGCAGCCTCACCCAGCGATGTAATTCCACCCCCTGTCAGTTTTGGGTTAGGGCAGGTGAGGGTAGGAGTACACTTCTGTCTCCTCTGGAGCACAGCATTTTGTATAGTTCTAATTCAGTCAACCAAGGAAGATAATTACCTTGTTAACTCTTTGGAAATGATTGCTGTAGCTCCCCCTGGTTTATTAAGTTAAAAGTGGTGAGTGCTGTTTGAAATACAGCACGCCTCACAGAAAGTCATCAGTTGAGGAGAAAACATGTCTGTTATACCATAAATTCCTCTTCACCTAGTGATCTGAAAGAACTTAGTCTCATTTAATAAAATGTTGGGGTAATAATCTTAAAATATATTTTAAAAATTCTGTAGGGATGGTTAGGAGCAGCATTTAGTTTGGTGTGATTCGGGCTGGCCGCAGAGGGGTTTGTCCTTCTCACGTTGCTGGTGAAGCATGATGCTGCTGTGAGTAAGCTGGGTAATGTGTACAGGTCTGTTGGAGCAATCAAGCGCTGGGTAGTCCTTTAATTGCCCGAGGCTTTTCTTGCTATGTGTGCTTGTTGAACAGAGTTCTGAAAATCATCTCTGGAAGCCAGTTATTTGTTTATGCTGCTGACACTGATCTGGAGAGGGATATGGCCGTGCTGTAGTTATGAAAGTAGCTCGAAGCGCTTTTTGTTCTCCAGCAGTGCGTGTGTGACCACGTGGAGCTCAGCTCACCTGATGCTGTGCTGGGTTCTGTGTCCCTGCTGAAGTGATTGAGGCACCTGCAGGGAACAAGGAGTCACTTCTGCACCCCTGGCCAGCCAGTGCAGGAGGTGCACAGCCCCAGGCCATTAGCTTGGCCAGGAGTCTAGCGTGATGTAAAAATGAGTCAGGTATTTCAGAGAAGTGAGGTGAGAGAGATCAGTGTATGCTCTTAATGAACAAGGCTCTAAGGGGAGGGAGGGTCAAGAGCTTTTTGCTTAGTGTTTAAATTCTCTCCGCTTCTGGTTGAGGAGATGATGCTGAAGGTGCTGCTCGTGGCGTTTGTGAGCTCCTGCTGGCACTGCCCATCTGCTGGGAAAACCTGTTCTCTCTCAGCACACGGTAAATAATGGAGTTAGTAATAGGAAATTGATTCATAATCATACGTTTAAATCTACGTGAAGGGTTTCTTAGCAAATTTCATTTGCTTGTTTTTCCTCCTTTCCTTGCTCAAGGATGTTTTCTGCCTGTGTATACTGTTCAAGTGCTCTGGGGTGCTTCTTTCCAACAGCATCGTGTTGGTGATGTTACAAAGGGTTTCTCTCAACAAACTCACCCCAGACCTGCGTGTTTCTTCAGGGATGCAGAAATCCAGCAGGTGCATAGCAGAGGGGTTTCCTCGTGTCCTAAATATAACTTTGGGCAGTTTGTTTTGGAGCTGGGGACCACTTTTCTCTTTTACTCTCTCCATAAATCCAAAGAATTTAAGCATATGATTAACATTAACCATGCAAATATACTCCCTGGATTCATTTTTTTTGGATCAAAGGCAGTGCTCAGTATGTCGAGAAGATGAAGCCCACAACCACTAAATACAGAGAACTGATCTGCTGCTGTACTTGTCTGAAAGCATACATGATGTGAGTGCTTGGATTTATGTCTGTCTGCCTGCCCAAAATCTTTCTGCCAACTGCTGTCTTGAAGTTCCTTATCTACAAAGTGCTTGCAAGCATTAGGAAGCCTTTGTGATGCCGCTGGGATATGTTGTTATTCCCATTTCTCAGACAGATGCTGAGAGAATTTGGTGATCTGCTGAGACTGCTGTGTGTCACATAGAGCTGGGTGTTGAATTTGCAGCTTTGCATACCTGGCCCTGCAGGACAGGGGCAGCAGCAGAGCTCCGTGGCAGCACTTTGTTGAACACTGACAGCTTTTACATTGTAAGCACGCTCCCCAAATTTCAGTCTCACAGCCTCTGAAGTTAACACAAGGGTTTCTCATCTCATCTACTGGATCAGATTCCAATCCAAAATACAATTTGTCTGCAGCAGCGTGCAATGGCCTGTCAAGGAAAAGAATGTCAAATGTAATTTTTCTATTATCTGCTCTGGCTCTGCCTTGCTGTAAGGAGAGCTGCAGACTGGAGGTTCCTTTAACCTGAGTGGTCACATCTTAGGCTGGGAGGATTTTTCCATCTTCTCTCCTGCAAGTGCGGTGATGGTTGATTTCTTGCTGATTTAGAAAGTATTCAGAATGCCTATACAGAGCAGAGAGCCCGAGCCTATGCAGGTATGTGAGAACAGACACATGAGGTGCGTATGCCTATGAGCTGGCAAATGAATCAGTTTCCAAATCTCAAGTTTGCTTAGTGTTGCTTCTGGCTTTTTATTTTTCTCCATGGCTTTGTTTTGCCTCGTTTCCTCAAGCTCAAAGAATTTCTCAAAAGCAAACGTGTGAATGGCAGCTGTGAAGGGCTGTGCTTTGTGCTGATGTTGTGTGAGGGGCTGGGCACAGCCTGTGGTCAGCAGATCCCTCCTGTGTCAGGGAATGCCAACGTCCTGGGGAGCTGTGGTGGCAGGGCAGCTTCATGCTGCCTTCAGTAACCGTGATGAAGGTAAAGCTACCTGTTTCGAAGCTTTCCCTTGGGAAATGTAATTCACAAAAACAAAATATTTTCTAACTGAATTGACTAGAAGTGCCATAAAAGCCGCGTGACAAATCTGAAGCAGTTTTTCAACCTTCTGCAGGACAGACATCTTGTATACCTGTGCATACACGGAGGTGGGAGGGGAGAGATGAGCCCTGATTGGGAGCTTACTGCCATTCCATGCTTTGTGAGACCCACGGTCATCCTGAGCTTTCCCACGTCTTATCATAATGCATCTTTCCCTCTCCCTTTATCCTTCATAGGGAACCTGTGTTCTTCTGAACTGATGCTATAGAATCATAAATGACCCAATCAGCCTTCATCACTGCTCATTAGATCAGAAACTTCATTAGTTGATGGCAGACCTGTTCTTCCTTTTTGTCCCTACTTCCACTAAGCTCGTGGCATTTACGGGCAGACTTGTTAGTCATTAATATTCTTTGTATTCTTCATCTTTGGCTTCAGAAGAGAGGGCCTTTCATCTTTTGCCTTGCTTTGTTTTTCAGAAGGAGCCAATTTTGACTGGAGGAAAAAAGAAACCAAAAAACATTTCTCTGTAGCTTTCTTAGAAGCTTCCAAGCACTCTCCCCTGCTGACTTTGTACTTTCACAGTAGACAAACATTGACTTTGTTTCCTCAGTTTGACACAAAATATGGCTGATTTTTTTTTTCTTGGTTTAGCTTTTTGGTTATATCTCAGCAGCTTGGTAGGACAGAATTAATTAGCAGCTATGGTGTATTTCCCTGAAGTTCTCATTCTTTCCACAATTTTTTCCGTTAGGCTTATAATGCATAAAGCCTAGCTGGTGTAAGGAGACCATAGGCATGCACCTGACCTTAGAGGGGCTCCCCTGGTTTGGAGCGTAAATGATTATTGTGATTACTTTGTGAGTTCTTGTTTGTGTCATCAAAAATGCTGATGTATGCCAGGGGTGTAATGTGTGTGCACAAGTAATAATAAAGCATATTCCTCAGGTAGAAAGTGCTTTCCTTTCATCAGTTCTCCAGTTGTAAGTGGTCAAACCTGGAGCCTTTGCTAATCTGCTGTGCTGGCTAAAAGGAAGAGACAGAGGCACAGCAGTTAATGTCTGATCACATGGAGTCTTCCAGCTCAGTTCTGACATGCAGGACCAAAAGGAAAAAGCTTTTGGCTTGGGCTGTGTGTTTGTTTTTGCTATAAAAATCACTTGAGGTTTGCTACATGCTTTTTTTGGCTGTGCCAGCAGTTCATATCCATTCTGCTCAGGTTTACCCACTCCTAGCTCTGATGCAGAGCATGCGAGTGAGATCATTAAGTGTGATTATTGCATTTTCTGACCTATTTAAAAGTCTCTGGCTGTGAAATTCCAAAGTTTCTAATTTAAGCTATAGAAAAAAAGATTATTAATGTGCCATCATTTACACGTTTCATGGCTCATTTCCTGATTATGACGACTTTAAATATGTACATACAGTCTGTTCCAGTGTATGTGTATAAACATCATACAGCATGTAGGGTCTGGTCATTGAGGCTTGGGTCTAATGTTCCAGAGAATTTATTGCCTACAAGTCAGAGTAGATAGAAGAAGAAGGAACCTTCCTGAGTGCAGGAAGCAGCAACTTTCCATGCTGGTGCAGATGAAAGGCAAGGTGCTGTGTGGGTCAGTAGTCAGTGGGTCTGGGAAGAGCAAAGAGAATTGTTGAGGTCTTTTGATATTTTTTCCATTGCTTCATTCAAATCCATCCTATTATTCAGGGAATAGAAACTCAGCAGAGCTCTATCTGCTTGTGGAGAGAAGGGTTTGAGGCAACATTTACATGGGTCGCTTATGATTTGGCCATTAGGGTGACACAGTATGAAATAATTCACCAAGATTATGGATGCAAACAGTGGATCCAATAGAACCCACTGGGTTGGGAGTATGAAGCCTTAAGTTGAATTGGTTGGATGGCTTTTACTTGGGGAATATTTTCTTCTTTCCCATCCAGATGTCTAACAGCAGGAGCTGCCACAAGCCCACAAGTAGTTTTGACTGTTGGAGCTGTTTGGGCATTTCTGACATGACCCGCCTTCTCCACGCTGCCACCTGGGTCATGGACACAGTGGGATTGTGTGTGCTTTTTCTCAAGGGTCAAGGATAAGCTGCAGTACCTATTAGCAGAAAAGTGCAGAGTGAAAGACAGATGTAGCAGTTAATTTCTCTTATTGATGCTTTTGGGTCATGGCACCTGACCACAAAGAACTGATCTGACAGAATCGAGTATTTCACTGCTGGAACATTTTTAGTTATGGCTTCAGTTTTGTGTGGGGCTTTCTTGTGTGTTCCATTTTGGAAGTCAGTTTGTCCTCTCAATAATGCTTGCTGCATCAAATGTTTCCAACGCAATGCAACCAAGTCAGGAAGGCAGCAAGATTTGGAAGATCACAGCTTAGAGAACACTCTTCATTTCTCCAACCCCTTCAGAATACATCGTTATGATAGTGTTGAGTATGCTAAACCTGTAACCTTGCAGATATTTCAGAACTGCCTGAAGAATTTGGGGTATGTGACTTCAGAAGTCAGGGACAGTCTCTGAGCCTGAGTATTTGCAAATCAAGGACAAGAGCTGCTAGCTGCTTACAGAAGAGACTTTTTCTTACCACCCTGTAGTGTCCCTGGCTCTTTTGTTGTACGTGAGCAGTCACATACAAATGTCTGCCTCTGTGAGATGAGCAGTGACATACGGATTTGGGATGAGTGCTGAAAGCAAGATCTGGAGTAGAGCAAGGTGGGATATGAGATGGGGGAGAGGTTCCTGATCCTTTCTGCCTACACAGAGGCTTCCAGCAGCGCAAACCTCCTGTGCTAACTCTGCATGACAGGAATAGGACTCCTGCTTTTGTTCAGTGTGTATATGTTGTATTTTTAACAACCATCTGAAACACAGTTTTGAATTGCCTTAAAACACCCTTGATGAAACTTTGTGAAGGTAAAGTGGCTGCAGTTTGTTACTCGGGTGCTAGAGGTGGCTTGGTTCCTTTGGAACCTTCTGTATGTCTTCAGTGAGAAGCTGTTCAGGAGGCAAAGCCCTGGTAGCACATATCATTACGTAGTGTGCACAGTTGGAAGGGCGTCAGCTTGTCGTTTGTAGTCTTATTTCTTAATGTGGTGTAGTAAATAATAAATGTACACAAACTCCTATGGAGCATTTCATTCATAAGCTGCCAGGCTATGGTGTGCGTTTTGAACTGCTGTTCTGGGAGTTGTATTTTCCAGGGTAATTTCATTAACTGTTAGTAAACATTTCTCAAATCCATACAGATCAGATGAGGAGCCATCTATTAGTGGTCCTGCTAGTAAAGAGCATTTGTGCTTTTTTTCATTCCATAGAAGACCTTTTGTGCAACAAACCCTTTTGTTCTTTATTGCACAGCGATTAGTGGTTATTAATTCATGTCAGGCAGGTCATTATTTACAAATTGGTGTCCTGAGTGGCTTGGAAGCAGATGCTACAGCATCATATAGGCTATCAAATATTTGAGGAAATGTGCAAGAGGTCGGTGTGAACGAGGAGGTTACAGTAAAGCCCTTCTCTTGGCATTACTTGTGCCTTTCTGTTCTGGGCTACAGCAGTGTTAACAGCTGGGCAGTTTGTGTGTTAGAGCAAGTATCTTGCAAAGGGGAACCACAAATGACAGCAGTATTATGATTAAAGGGCAGTCAGTACTGATGGTGAGCCCAGCAGAAAATACAAATCTGGCTGTGGTTAGGAGAATGTGCCCATCTAATAAGCAGCTTAACTTGGTGTATTATTGTGAAATGGAAAGCAGCATGAAATATGTGATGTGAATAGTAGGCCGGCTTTCCTTGTCACTTCATATTTATGTTCCTGGAGCTCTCCTGGCTTCACCAGGGTTACTGCTCAATGACACCCGACTGAGTGAGAGGTGGAGTTCTGCTTCTCAATGCTTTTTTAGTTTTATTTTTAAATAGCACAGCAGTACAGCTGGCATTCTCTGTTATAGCTTAGATTTGGAGATTTCTTAGCAGATAAAATGCAGTCAGTAAGAGCTAGTTGGTCCAAAAACTATGCGTTTTTTTTTTTCCTGATCAGACACTAACTGCTGCCACTTCGTGCAACTCTGCTAATGTGACTTAATCCTTTCTTGGTAACAGGAGATGGATTGGACTGTTGAAGACTGCTTTCAGCCAGATATGTTAGCAAATATTAAGGCTTGATCTGCAGCTTTTTGCTGTCAATAAATGAGTAATTGCTGTCTGCACAACAGTGGATCTGGTATAAGTTTGAGCTTCTAAGAGATTGAGAGTGCTTGTCTTGAATATTGCTTCTTTAAGTTTCCTGGAATCAGCTAAATGGGGATAAACACGGTGACTTGCTCACGTCCATTGGAATTGTTCAGTTTGTTCTATACAGAAAATAGACCCTGACCTTCTGTGTTTAGTGGGATGAAAAGAGCTTTTCCACGTCAGCACTGATTGCCTGAGGAATGTGTTTTATAGATGTATGCTTTATAGATTCACACAACCCCTGAACGAATACTATCAAACTACTCTAAGTTACTTCCTAGTGGTTTCTGTTACAGGTAGGCAGCTTTTCCTTTCTGTCAGCTTTCCTGTGCATGGAGTTACTTTAAGATTTGTTGTCTCCCTCTCCTCCCCACCTGGCATGCTTCTTTATGAGCCACATCCCGAGGTCTCAGTGGTGTGCTGCAAAAATAAAAGCCCATTGAACAAGGCTGTGCATCTTATGGGTGATTCCGTAAGCAGCACGAGAAATCTGAGGTTCCGTCTTCAGCACCTTCTGTTTTGATGTTTTGACAAGGACCGTTTAAAGCTCTTATGGCAAGTGATTTTTATGAGCATGTGTAGAGAGGAACGTGTAGTGCTTGAAATGGTCGGGACCGGGAAGACGCACGACAACTGCTTCGTGTAAGATGATCGGTGTTTGGAGGAACAAATGGTGCATTGAGATGACAAATGGAGCAGTGGAGGTACAGCTGGGCTGCCCGGGCTGCTCGGCATTGAAGCACTGCTGAGCAGTTTCATGGCAGTTTCTGCTGTGCTAAGAATAATAAAAATGCATTTGCTCTCAGCCTGCGAAGGGATTTGGAATGCTGGTCAATATAAACTATTTCCTGCTCGGTCTGAGTTTTAAATTAATGCTATAATTCCATTTGGTTTAATTAAACCAGGTTCCAGGTCCTTGATTTGCAGACTTCTCAAGTAATAATTTCATAATTGCGGAATTTTTAGGCAAATAAATGGCCTCTCTTTTCTTGCCTGCTGGGTGGGGTGTCTGGAGATAATTAGTACATTTATCAAGGCATCCTCCCCTGCTAGAGATGGGCTGTTATCCACTTTTGATAGATGGAAACAGTAGGAAAGTGAGATTATGGGACTTGTCTAAGGCTGTTCTGTGATGTAGCAGAGAAGAGAGTGAAGTGCTGGCTCCCTGAAGCCATCCTGCTCCCCTGAGTCTTGCATCACTCTCCCTCTGGGCTGCCTTGTGCCTTTGCCATCCCACAGAAGTGTGGACAAACAGCACACAAACTGTGCCCCGCACCAGGCTCACAGAGGCAGGCAGGGGAATGAGTGTGCTGTCACGTCCCATCAGTGCCCTGGGACGGGGCAGCACTTGGTCTACTCCCTGTGTTTCACTGAGGTTGCTCCAGAAAGTTGTCTTTAATGCAGAGCCTGTTCTGCATCTTGAAGATGGATCTTAATCCTCCATTGGAAAAGAATGAGAGGCTCAGCAAATGTGGGCATGCAAGTGGTCTTCCAGCATCTGAGTGAGGATGGGAATCGGGTGTTTGGGTATTATCTCTGTCACTGAGCAGTGTGCAAGTGTGAATAATTGAGGTTTTGGTGTCTCACCAGCTTGGGCTGGAAACCTTGCAGTGGTCTCCTGCTGCTGGCACGCTGGGGGTGGGTGCTGGACTCTTGGCTTTCCTCCTCGTGGGACAGTGTGTGCTGGTATCACACTGCTCTGCTTTAGGTTTGGGTGCTTTCACTTGATTTTTGAACACGTTGGCCTTCCTCAGTAGTTAGAGAAGGAATTAATGCTGCATTCTACCTAATTGTTCATCAACAGCTAAAATCACGACTAAACCACTCTACGTCAATTAGCTAAACAGCAATTAAGAGCATTTAATTGGACAGACATCTGAAATGTTACTGCTTCCTCAGCCTGGGAGGATCAGCGTGTGCAGCTAACCTTGCTCCGTCTCAGCCCTGCACTAATAAGCAATCACTCATTTCCTCCTTTAGAAATATTTGACCTTTAGCCACAAAAGTATATTGAGGAGGTGACTTAATTCATGGAAAGTTGGGTTTACAGCCTCGCTTAGTCAATATATAGATCTTATTTATATGCATCTTTAGCTCATTCATATTACTACTAATTATTGTGACTAGTTTAGCAAGACCAGCTTGGAAGATGAATGACAGTAAAGTCTTTGGAAGAAGAGAAGTTTCATTGTTTATTGTTATTCTGACAAGGCCAGAGAAATCCATACCCCTAAGGTAACTTCTAAACCTCCTGAGCCTACCTCAATTGATATTTTTTTTCCTAAAAACAAAGATGCTGTCAGTACCAAGTCACCATTTCACCGAATGGGTCGTTTACTTTTCAATGGAAAATAATAAAGAGCTGCATAAATTTTCTCTGCAAGTTGCTACTGGATTGTATTAGTGAAATATGTCAGTGTTTGTGGTGTGTGCGGCCCCACGCTTTATGACACCACTTGAAAAATGCGAGACATTCACATGAGTTATTTGGAACATGGTGGCGAGGCTCTGTGACATAGCTGTGTATGAAAGAGCATTTCCAGGCATACAGGGAAGAAACACGTGTGACCAAGCATTGCCAGCACTGGGAGACAGCAGACCTCAACCCAGCTTTGTTAGGAAGATGTCTGCGGAGTCCTCTGGTGGGACTGTTTGCTCACAGCTATGAAAATCTCCTGTGTATGACTTAGAGAGGCTTGGAAGCAGGGTTTTTTGATTGCTGTGTGGTACTGGGGCTCTGCTGTAACTAGTTATCTCCCATCCATGGCTTGGCTGAGCTCCCTGGGCATCTGTGTGCTGCCAAGGCGTCATGCTGAGCTGAGCACTAGAAATGCAGGCGGAGACACATCTAAGAAAGGTTTCTTAAGAGGTCAAACCTAGACTTCCACCTGATGGTGTTTGCTAGAGCAGAGTGAATCCCTGTGCATCTGATGCCTTGTGCAGCTCCCAGAAAAGCAGAGGTATCAGTGGGTGAGCTGTGCCTGAGGTTGGGTCACAAGAAGTGGCATGCCTTGGGCAGCTGAGGAGGTACCCCAACATCTCTGTCATTAGAAGCAATCGTGCTGTGCCTTTCCTATCCATTGTAACATGGGGACAGTGGAGAGTAAAGAGCAAGGCAGGAGTGGCTCCTGCCTGCACCTCTGTATGATTGCATCAAATCCCTGTGCCTTTGCCGTATTATCTCCTTAAATCTGTGCGCCTGACGGTTTTACTTTCACACAAGTGAGTGCATTACCATCCTGTGCTGCAAAAGAAAAGCAGGCGCTCACTGCAGAGCTACCTGGGAGGATTCAGAGCCAATCTCCCAAGGGACAGCTGCCGGTTTCAGTCCTCTCCTTTCATGTAACTCGCCTGAAAAAGTGCAAACTGTTGTGCAGAGGAGTTGCTGTATGCAAATCGGAGATGCGACCTTTTGTCTTTCCAGCCTTTTCTGTTTGCATTGCTCCAAACAGCAGTTGCAGTTTCCCAGCTTTGGGCTCTGCCTGTGCCAGCGGAGGGCTGGGAGTGCTGCTGCAGTGCGTGGTGTCTCTAGGTACAGCAGTCACAAAACAGCGGGTGACGGGATTGACTAAACCCACAGGCGGATGATTTGTACTGCAGACAGCAGCACAAAGTGGGGGCTCTTTTGGCTAATGAATATTGAACTTTCCCTGTCTAGCAGCAAGTTGTATCCTGCTTCACAAATGTGTGTCTTTGTGAGAGGCTGGGCTGCTTGTGAATCCATTAATTCCTGTCTGGTGGACGAGCGTTCTCCCATCAGGGCTCTGCTGGTCACCCAATGGTTGGTATCATGCAGTGTGATCATTTTATTTCACAGTTCTATTTATTTTTCTCCTGAAAGCTATGAGTCTTGACTCAATACTGGATGCTTTCTTTCAGCTGCCCACGTGGCGTTTTGTATATGACAATATTCTGCTTCGGAAGGAATTGATGTCATAAATTTGTGCACACAGCAGTCCTTAAATTCAGCTCTATTTGTGGCACAGCTTCCAAAGGGCACGTGTGTCTCAGGAACGTTGTGACTATTGCATGAAATGGTAATTTTAGTGCATGGAAGATCAGCTTCTGATTTATTTTTATTAGTGCAGATGAAAATTACTATGATTTTTCAAGTAGAGCGTAAAATAAATATCTCTAATCTCATTCCACGAGGAATGTTAGCTTCCAATTTTATATTCCTTTTCTTTCCCAAGCCACTGTAAAATGTTTGGTATGTGACTTGAGTGTCTATTCTCCCGTGTTTATGTAGGGAGGTTTCTGTCTCTCTTTTCATTCTCACGTAGGAAATTTATTTTCATTTCTGTAGTGGTTTATGTATGCATCATGACGCTTTCAGTTCCTTTGATCAGGGAAAAAGTCTCATTTTTGACCAGAGCACAGAAATGTGCATTTATCCCAATGAACAAAGGCACACTAGGAAATGCAGGACACTGCAGGTGATTTCAATTAAAAGAACACCGTAACTGAGAGAGCAAGGGATTTGCTACCAGCAAAAATACTGAGGCAGCCAGGGCTTATGCAAGGGACTGCTTCTCATCTTCCTTTTATTTCCCACAAGTGAGGGCCAACATGGTCCCGAAGATGTCATCCACGCTCAAATAGTCAAATGCCATCTCAGGGGTGGCATGTTGTGGGAGATGGGAGTGAGGTGTGCCCCAGCTGCTACAACATCCTTATCTGCTCTCCTGAGGCTGTTCTCTCCTCCTCCTCCTCCTAACATGCCAAATCTGTGTTGCCTGATAGCGCTGGTGTTGCTGAGTAGATCACTGGAGATACAGTGATGATTCTCGGGGCGTGGCTCAGCAGTGCTGCTCTGAACCAAGGAAATCAATGTGGATAAGAGGATAAGTTGCGTGCAAGTCATACTGAGTGCTTCCGTCCCTAGATAGTTAGCAAAAAAGCATGGTCATAGCCCAGCTGGGACTTCATCTCTGAATATGGGAAGATTAATGCGTGGTTCTGTGATGTAGTCCTGTCCAACTGTTGTGTAGAGAGAAAAACTTCTGAGAACATTGGACAAAGTGGTGTTTCAGTAGTGTTAATAGGTAGCCTAATAGCATTGTGGGGAAAATGGTAAAAGGTTTAGGAAAAAATCTTAAGGATTCTCTTAGAATATTAACAGGGATGCATACAGTGGTATTTGCTTGCATGCAATTGTCAATGCCAAGCCTTTAAATTGGAAATCATTGGTACAGAAGCAAAGTTAAGGCTTAGAATGGATTTAGTTCAAACAGCCATAGGGAAAAGTCAGGGTATTAGAGCACTGAAAAGATGTACTGCAAGGCTTTCACTTCTGTATCAATATATTGATTATACCGAAGATGGAGTGGGCACAGACTTAGGCCATCTGGTAGAAGAGAATTTGGGGGAATAGGAAAAAGAACTGTTCAGTATGAAATTGATATTAATGCTCTGCTGAAGATCTTGAGAGAGCTCTTGTGAATTTTACTCTGTGTTCCTGTAGGGTAGGGACCAAGTGTGTTCTAAAGGTGAAGAGACCAGTGTGGTCTAAGGCACCGTGGGTATGAGAGAAGCAAAGACATGATTTGGAAATATTTATAATGGCAGGGAATTTACACTGCTAAAATGACACTTCTGCTGTGAATAATTTACTGTAATGAAAGTCAAGAGTCTGGCATCCCAGTGAGTTGACATTGGCTGTTCACGGTGAGAGAGCACGGAGATGTTCCTGAGGAGGTAAGGTTGTTACTTATTGTTCTAGGGCGTAACTTGGATAGCATTTATGTATTGGTAGCACATAGTCTGCTAAGGATGGTAGGTTGCTGGCCTAGGGAATGTGTGATCAGGACAGTGTCTGTCCCGAAGGCCTTTCCCACCTGGGAGCCCACCAGGTGAATCACCCAGTGAGCATCACTCCCTCTGGCTGCAAACTGTGCTGGTGTGAAGGGTTTGGCTAGTCTTACAGCTGGTCTCCTCTGTCAGCATTTTTAGTGGCATCTCTGCCATGTCCCATGTTTAAATATGAGTGCAGTGTGGTCCTGAGATGGACAGAGAGATGGCCTGGTGCAGAGCACAGAGCCAGTCTGTGCCTCTGTGCTGCAGAGCATGCATGTGCCCCGAGGCTCCTGTGCTCACAAGAGGCAGCTCATCCCTGTCTCATGGGATGTAAACCTACAGGCCCAGCTACAGTGTTTTCTTTGGCTCTCGGAGCTTCATCTTTGACTGCACCAATTCCTTTAGGAATCAGTATATTTAAGGATTGCTTGGTCTTTGCTTGCACATACACTGCTTGTACTCCTGGATGAAAGTATTCTTGGAATACTTATTTTAGTGCAGACGCTCCAGTGGACAGTGTTTTATTCCAGAATAATGGGCCATTCTCCAGTTTAACATAATGCACTTTGTAAGGGTAAGTCTGTAGTTAGTTGTGCAGGAAATACACTCATTTACCAAATCTCATTAATTAAATGGGAACTGTCTTCTCTCTTGCAGTGCTTAAAAACATTATCCATCATGAAAAGTAGCTCCTTAGTTTTAGGATTAATCTTTGATTTTTATGAGTGATCCCTTCTGGATATTACAAGTGATTTTTATGCTGCTACTTCTTACAGAAAAAGGGACCTCAGCTTTAGGAATTATGGTTTAAGCTGCTGAGAATTGTCTGGCAACTCCGTGCTTGCTGCCAGGAAGCTGTTACTGTGCTCAGGACAGTGCGTCTCTGCTGTTTGATGTAATATTCTACGTGATGAAAAAATAAAGTAGCTTTTTTCCCTTCCCTGCGTCGCTCCCCACCACTTCTGGGCGGCGCGAGATTAATCTTCTGGCTGCCAATCTGCAGAGCTTTTGCCCAAGCCAGAGACACTTAGCAACGCCCGCACTGCACCAGCGGTATCAGACACAACCCATCACCTTTGCTTGGCGAGCTTTATCGATATAAACGTGCGGACGCCTCTCCTCTGCTGCCTCGTCTTTGCTCCTAGCCTCGCTTCACTTTGTCATTTCCAGGTCACTTCCCTTGCCTTTGTCAGCACGTTTAGCATTGCTCCACGTACACACTGCCCTCCAGAGCACCATCATGCATATTAAACACGTCTGGGACCACGGCATGAAGTGGCCCGTCCACTTGGGAGCATGAGGAAGCTGCAGATGAGCTGCAGGCCTTCAGGAGGTTGGTTCTCTGCAGCCCTACAAGCACCTCCTGCTGTCCTGGAGCCAGGGTGCTCACATGGCCCCTGTGCAGGTGGGCACACTGCTTCTGCCATGCCTTGCTGCTGTGACTTGGCTGGCTCAGACAGTGCCAAAGACTAGTTTAGTAATGTAATTATTCATGTTGAGCATAATCAATGAGCCACAGAGCAATCAACTGGTGACTCCAATCAGTGGAATTACTCGGATGGATCAGCGCGAGTTCCTTTTTCTGGAAATGGTGTTGTCATTCACACGGAAGTGAGTTCAGGGAAACCTCATTCTTTATGCAGCATGTGACTCTCAGTACCTTGTCATACTGGGAAGATGTAGATCATGAGGGCCTTTAAGTGCAAAAGAGCCATGGTAATAACCATATGCAGAAAATACTGTAGCTTTCTCAATTACGAGTGGGGGGAGAGTGAAAGTGTTGCACATAGCTTCAGCTGGATGTCTGTAGGACTGTGTGGACACAGCTCAAGCTACCCCAGGAAGGTGGGAGTTGATGCAATTATCCAGCAGTGAGCAGCTCTGGCTGATACCTTCCAGCCCATGTGGGTAGTTGAGTCTGCTTCTTCCACGTGTGCTCTTTCTTCCAAATCACAGAAATACGGAGTGTTTCAGGGAGGGCGGAGGGATTTGGTATGAGAAATGGCACTCGGTGTTTGGCAGGACTTG
Source organism: Callipepla californica brunnescens (assembly GCA_023055505.1). NCBI lineage: Eukaryota > Metazoa > Chordata > Aves > Galliformes > Odontophoridae > Callipepla > Callipepla californica. The sequence goes on from JALIRH010000014.1 coordinate 14,285,107, forward strand.
AGCCATGCATGCCTACAGCTGTAAAGAGCAGAGGACAAATGTGTGCCCTCCCTTTGCTTGTGCCTCAGCACAGCTGTGAGTGTAACACAGATTGCCAGCCACGTGCTGTGATTTTTACGTGCTCGTCTCTGCATGCACTGGTTATGCATTGTTCTGCAAACCTGCCTCTGTTGGCTAGCCCCAGGAAGCCATGTGTTTGTTTCCTCCCCCACACATGCTGGATGCCACTTGCTCAGCAAGAGTGGGGTTTGAAGATTTTACCCTAAGTGGGAACTGATGCCAAAACTGATGGTCTCTCTCCTCTGTTGCAGTTGTGCATCTCCACCCTTGCCTCAGGTTTGCAGGTTGTGTGGCCGGCAGCAGCTGACTCATGGAGCTTGTTCTGTGAGTCATTCAATTTTGATAAGCAGCAAAGGAGTCCTTGGAGGGTTCCTTTCCCCTCTTGGTGTGTTAATTTTCTGCTAGCTCAGCAGACAGAGTAGACTCGTCCCACTTGTCTGCTAGTTGCTCCTTTGCAGGGGAAGCAACAGGCAGCGTGGGAGAATGGGATGGCTCCTTCATGTTGAGCATGGTCACACCAGATTATGTTTAACATCAAACTGCTGTCTTACCTACTGCTTACTGCTTACCTTGGACGTGTCTGCAAATGGAAACTGCTGAGCTTTTATACTGCTGGTGTTGGGTTCTGAGTTCTGAGCTAAGATGTGTGCATGAACTCGTTAATTTGTTGTCAGACTCATGTTGATCGGGGCAAGCAAGAATCTGATGATGACATCTAAATACTGCCAGTTTTTGGAGTACTTCATTCCTAAGTCTGTGATTATGTCCGTGTGGTGGTGGTGATCCTTCCCAAAATGCCTGATCCCCAAGGAGGTGACTCCCTGCCTGTCCTTGAGCACTGAGCTCAAGTCCCAGAGCCTCACTTCTGTCCCTGAGCATCCAGGGCTGTCTTGCAGGGCTAAGGGAAGCTAAGGCTGAAAGTATTTTTGAGTTGTTAAAGCCTTCTGCTTTTTGTGTAGTTGAAATCCAGCTGAGGAGGGGGATTTATTCTACTCCATCTTACTGTTATTTTAAGGGTTTCATTTTTTGAGTTGGAGTTTTCTTTTTTTATTTTTAATCCTCATCATAGCTGCTAAGGCAATATAGAAAACCTAGCCTAGGACTCTTGCTGTTCAGAGAAAAACAAAGAGGTGTTTGAAGACTGTTCAGTGGGCCCAGTTCTTCATCTCTATTCTAATCCCTGGTTTGGAAGCCTAAAATACGTATGAGAAAGCCAAGGTGCACAAGCGACTGTTGACTCCAAGGTAAGAGCGTGCCTCCAAGTTTGCCTTTGCCTTTATAAGCATGGCAGCCTTTCTGCAGATTTTAGGCACTAGTTCAGCAAAACACAGCCACGTGAACAGCTCCTTCTGGATGGGACGTTTGTACGCTCACTTAATACTGAGCACATGAACAGCCTGTTGGCTGCTGCATGTTCAAGCACACATTTAAATGATTTGCTGACCTCGGGCCAACGTGCAGATGTGAATATTAAAATGAAAATGCAGACATCCAACCCGGGCTGTGAAGTTGAAATACTTCCTTTTCAAAGCAGTCTTGGGGATTTCAACAAACATTTTCCATTAAGATTAATGGAAGATACATGTCTTAATTCCTGTAGTCTGCTTTGAAAGCATCAGTCAAGCGTTACAGTATGAAGCTTAAATGCTTGATGTGTTGGCAGTGCAGTCTGTGTTCTCAGCTCTGTGGCCTTATAACATCTCCTGGTCACTGTTTTGTATTGGGGATATAATTGTCCTTACTCACAGTGTTTCCAGTCCCTGCGATATTATCTTTTGTTTCATGCTCCTTGATCGCAGTGGCACCGTTTATTTCCGTTATTCTTTCTGTTTAGTGCGTGCTGTGGGAGGAGATGGACGTTTACAACCTTTCTATCCATGAAAGAAGGATTTGCAGCACTTGATGGCCTTAACCACAAGTGCTCGGGATCCCAGAGGGAACATAACATTGATAGGCTTGTGTTTTGGGGGTTTATTTATTTATTTAAATCTCAGGGTCTCGAAAACAGCTTCCCAATGGGTGGGGGCAGCCTTTTTGCTGCTGAGGAGAGTTCAGTGGCGATGCAGCACCGCAGCCTTATGGCCTCCTGTGCACACAGACTGGGCACGTGTGTTGGGAGACGGGTTGGTCCCACTGTGTGCCAGATGCACCACTAACTGATCTCTTCCCTGCCTGTCTGGGAAGTACTTGGAGTTGTTGCCTCCTTGCTGTACCGTAGTGGTGCTCCAGGCGTCCCAGGGAGGCACAGCGGTGTAATTTCCTTGTGCTATCTGTAGAAATACTTTTTCTTTTGGAGGCGAAACCCTTGTTTTCCTTCAACTCTGCCTTTTGTGCGTAGGCATTGGTGCTTGAGGCAGAGCATTTCATTAAAGATTTATGTAAAGCAGGGGCTGGTCTCTAAGGAAGGAGGATAAAGTTGTGCTCCGGAATGCTAATGCGGAGCCGGAGTGGTTTTCGCCGTGCTGGCATAGCATGAGGATTCATCCAGGGGAGGAACCTTGTGCCATCCTTACTTTGCCACCCTGCAACTTCTTTCACATTTCAGGGTATGTGAAAGCGAAATGAGCAGTGGGCAGGCTGTGCTGAGCACCCTAAGTGTGTGTGGTGCTGGTGGTGGTCTTGGCATGGAGCATGGAGCAGGGCAGTAAGCCTAGCTAACCCTGGTGGGTGGGAGGAAGATGGAACCATGTCATTTTGTTCTCTCTCTGCCCTGTCATTCTTCTCCAGCTGGCACGAGCAGGTCAAGCTCAGCTGGTTTCCTCCGTAGAGATCTCCCTGATACATTTAACTTAGAAGTTTTCTCTGCCCTGGTTCTCCAGTGCTTTCCTGTACGATATTTGTGAACCCAAGGAGTCTGTCAGTTGTGGGAAGCCACAGGTGGCCCCATGAGTGTGGGCGAAGCATCGCTGCAGAACTGGCAGTCCCTGCAGTTGTAGTGCTCTGGAAATTTGACATGATGAAGGGTGCCAGGGTTCCTGTGGAGCTGTGAGCAGGGCCAGGCCTGGCCCCATCCTCAGCAGCTCATGCAGAGCCCAGGGAGCCTCCTTCTGACAGCGCTAAGGAGAAATGTAGCGGCATATGGAGCTTCCCTTGGGCTTGGCAGCTGCACGCAGGCACCCACAGTACATTTTCAAGGCAGCATTGTTTACTTTTGGTGCCAGGTGTAGCTCCTGTTCTCTGCTTCATGGGCAGAGTTTCTTCTGTAAGGATGCACCCGGAGCTCCCAAGGATTTCCATCCTTCAGATGTGCATTTGAGTATTGCAGAGCTGCTGATTTGAATGTAAAGGCATGGCAGGAAATGGGTTTTGTATTAATGGAAATGTAATTACGAGTGTTTAGTAAACTAGTCGAAGTAATTCTGGAACACAAAACAAAGCAAGATTTGAATACTTATTAACCAAAAACAATGGTGGTTGCTGTGCACCTTGCAGTAAGCACCTGTGTCCTGTGGGAAGGGCTGTAGGTGTTGTGTGATGCTTCCACAGCAGGTGGAGATGACCCTCCTGTGGGACCTATGTAGGAGGCTTTGGCTGGTGTGGCCTTGAATTCTGTGCTGAATGAAGATTCTGTAAGTTACAGGATGAAGGACTGGACCAAGCCTGTCTGTACAGGCAGTGCTGCCCCGGCTAATCTCCAGGAGATAGGATCTCTGCGTTCCTTTGAAGTTGCTTGTGGAAAGCCATGATAATGTGGAGATCTCTTGGACTCTTTCCCTCTGCCCAGCAGCTCCTGCTGGGATCAGAGGCTGAAGTGCCACGCTGTGTGTGTGTGTGTGTGAGAGGGAAATGTTGCTGTAGGGCTCTGTGGGTGTGCAGAGGGTGGTGGGTGGCAAATGGCCTTGTGCAAGGACTGAAGTATCAGCTGCAGCACTGTAACAGTATGGATGGGAAGCAGCTTTCTGAGTAGGAAAACCCAAAGGTAGGTGTGCATTGTTTTGGTGGTATGAGCTAGCAGCTTGCATTAGCCATAGAAAAGGAAGGTGTAGGGTCACAGGACTGAATTGGTTTTGGTACTTTTACCATGTGCTGAATTAACAGCAGCCTGTGACCACCTCATCTGCAGTGGCATCAAGCTAAGGCTGTGCCAGTTGGTGAGTGCACGTTCTGGTGCTGTTACCATCAGTTATCTGTGCAGAGGGGGCCAACAACACAAGCACATACCTGGAGGAGCATCCTCAGCTGAATTTTGCTGTGTTTGCCAGAGGCATGTGGTGTTAAGCTGATGATTTTTGCAAGATAAAGTTCTGAACAACTTTGAATTCTTCTGGCTAAGTCATCTTGGTTGCTGGGGGAGTAGAGCTGTAAGATGGGCCAATGTTCTTATCCTAACCAAGGAGTATTTCTCTAGTTCTGCTAGACTGTGGAGTATGAATTGGAAAAAATCCAAACGTGTGTCCTCATTGTGATGCGGTCTGCATTTCTGGCAGTGCAAGAGATGCAGGACAGTGAACATACTTGAAATAAACCCATCAAGCTGGGTTTCACATTGGCCAGAGCTGTAAGCAACAGTTTCCTGAGCTTATTTATGATGCTGCACCCAGGAAATGAAATGGAGAAATGTCAAATGCTTTCAACAAATGCCAGCAGAATTTAATGCCCCCTCCGCCTTGCTTGGATTTGTGCCTAATGCTTATTATTGCAGTAAGCCACATTCACATTCTAGGTGGGAAATGGAATTCACCCAATAATTAAAACTACAAATAAAATACATTTATTCAGCATCTTCATTCCCAGCATAGCTCGCATTCTTAGCACTAGATACGGTACAAAAATGTGCTCCTTGGGCGTTTTAGCTGTTTGTGGCCCAATGACCAAAGCTGTCTGTGAGAGCCTTGGGAATTGAAGTGGAAGGAAAAACCACACAACAGCTAGAGCTGAGCAGTTCTCCTACAGTGTGTTTCCACGGTCTCTTCCTCTGTGTTTGGGGCCTGGCCTGGTCTGAAGCACATCTTTTCAGACTGCTGCTTGTTTCCATTATACAGAGACAGATCAGCCTCGAGTTCCTCAGTTGAGTAACCATCTGTCTGCCCTCCCACGCGGACACCTGAAGATGAGTTAATGTCGAAAAGAAAACAAATCATTTAAATGATTCTGAAGCCTCAGATGTGTCTTCCTACAGTCTTGAAAGTTTCCGTTTGGGGTTTTCTTTGGTTAAGAGGATAGATCCATTCTAAGGAACAAAGTTTGCTTATTATGTTAAGATGACAGCGTTCACTTTGGTAGAGTTATTTTGTATTTGTGCAAAGAGTATTATGGCAGAATCGCCGGGCTTGGAAGGGACCTCAAGATCATCAAGTCCAACCCCCCAAATTCTCAGTGCCTCCTCTATAATGCATGTGCTGAACCTGATGCAGTGAACCTGGGTCGCTGATGCACGCAGATGAATAGTTGTTGGATTCAGTCCTGAGGGCCAGCGGCCCTTCTGCCAACCTGGGGCGCAGACAAGTGACAGGAGCTGTGGTCTGTTTTGCAAATCACATCTCTTTGTGCAGCCCTGCTGAATAAAGCCTTTGTAAGCAGTCCTGTAATGAAGTGCAAGTAGCACAATAGAGCACAGCAGTTTCTTTTCAGCAGAGTGCTTCCTAATATTAGGATAAACTTACACAAAATAGAGAAATTGAAGACAACTCTGAAATAAATCCTGAGATGCAGCTACAGGGATCTTGGATTAAAAACCTCTTGCGTGCCATTTTATGAACAAACAACTTCATCCATGATAGATTGTGTGCCCCAAGCGTACAAAACAAGGCAATTAAGAGAAAGCACAGTCAATGGAATAATATTGTATTATCTTTTTATTTCACATAAGTACTGTATCTCCTTTCCAGTGTCAGTTTGCTGTAAATTGCACCTTGTCATTAACAGGATTATCGATAACTCTGCCAAGCGGAGCTTCTGCACAATTTACTGTTTACTAAAATGCCTCTCTCATCATTAAAAAGTGTTACTAATATGCTTTAAATGTAAATCTTTTACAGTGCTAATGCTCTAGGTCACAGCCAGCAGCAAGTAAAGCTCTACAGACTGCTGAAGCTGGAGAACAGGGGTGCGTGCCTGCTGCGAGCAAGTCTGTAAACTCTTTAAAGTGAATTTGTTCTTCCCTCTAGGCAAATTGAGGGGTGAGTTCCCCCCCTGGGTAAATGAGCGTGGGCCACAATCAGATGCCCATCAGCGAGCTCATATGTACACAGTGAAGGTAGGCAACCAAAAGCTGTTCATTGCCCGTGGGTGAAGTGGTCACCAGTGGAGCTGGCACGTCATGTGCTGACCCACAGCTTGGGCCCTGCAGGGACTGCTGCAGGGTGTGGGCACATCTGGGGCTAGAAGAGACTGAACTGGGTTTGGAACTTTCTTCAGACTGCTTTCCTCTGAAGTTTGGGTTCAGTCTTTCCCAGCTGCTTCCCAGCCTGTTGCTCTTCCCCTCCACGCCATTTGTTATGTTGGTACATGCAACATGACTGTCCAGAGTGAAGGACAATCATGTGTGCCTCCCTTTCCCCTCGACGGCTTCTCAAGTCTCCCCACACTTCCCTTCGTGTTGTGGTCCTGGAGGATCTGAGTGGGATCCCAGAGGATTGAGAGTGGAGGTGCCGTTCCCAGACACTCCTGTTTATTTGGTGGAACCAAGCTGCAGAGTTATCCTGGACTGCTCTGCTCCTGCCAGGCAGTGTGTGATTGGTGATGGGTCTGAAAGCTGCAGGGTGGCCCGAAGGAGTGAAAACAGATGCTTCTTCCATCTCTGCTGAGATACAGAGATCATCAGTCACTGCTTTTTCAGTCTTGCATCCAGTCTGAATCCAGATTGGTGCCTACAGCATCAATCTGTGCTCCGTGTGAGCCCAATCTCTGCATAACATCCCTGAGTGCTCAGTCCAGCTCAGACTTCAGTAACACAGAGGGATTTAATTGTATCTGGGAGACATGATTGATTTGTGTTTGATGGAGCCCTGTGGTGGCAGTAAGGAGTTGGATCAAGGTGTGAGCAGCCTCACACCGGTACCATCCCGACGTTTCAGTGCAGTTGCTGTATTCAGGCCAACTCAGGGCAGCACAGAGCAGTTCTGTGGGATTTCCATTAGTGTTGTGATGATGTGCAGCTGGCTTTGAAGCCTGGGACCTGCACGGAGTGACTGCTTCTCGTTCGTGCTGCCTGTTCTCTGCTCATGCAAAGCAGCAATTTGGGTTGGCCTGCCCAGTCGTTTAGGTGATCGCTCTCTCTAAGCGGCAGTTTGTCAGACTGTAATTTTAAAATTACATTCTGCTCTGCTAGGACTTGGCACAACTTTTCCTAGGCCCAAACTTTTAAAATAGTAGCCCAAAAAGGCACAGTGAGAAGCCCCAGGAAGAAGGAAGTGATTTGAAGCAGTTTGAGTGTTTTGAGGAGAACGCCGTGTGCTTTTGAAGCCATATTCCCGTGCTCAGTCACATCTAAGGTTCATCCAGGGGAGTGGAGCTGCTGTTTTGGAGGTCGATGTTTGTTGACTGCTTTGGAGACTTTTAAAGACATCGCCAGTGCTCACAGCAGCATCTGGCAGAGAAGGGTTAGAGGCATGCCTTAGGAGGAATCGATTTGGAAGGTAGGCACTGCCTCTCTCCTGCTTTAATTTTCCTCCCCATGGTTTCACTGTGCTGGTGTGATTACAGCACGCCGGGCTGGGGTTACCATCTTCCACCAGGTGACAAGAACAAATATTTTTTGCCTTCAGAGCGACTGAAGGTTTCTCTATTGTATTCCACTGCTGTCTGGGGAGTATGTAACTTCACGTCGCCTGTGACAAATACAGCATTAGAAATAAGCCTGCTATGGGTTAAGAGCCTCTATCTTGAGGTTATGTGGCTGTTATGCTACTAAATGTCACTTTAACTTACAGAGTCTGTCCCCGGCCTTATTGCTCAATGCTTCAGTTTGTGAGCGCCCGGTTCTGTTCCTGCTACTCTTGGAGCGCATAACTCAGTGTGAGTAAAGACGCCCATCTGAAATCATAATGTACAACTGCATCAAGCCCCATTAGTTAAGGATTGGCTTGGTTACAAATGAGGGTAAAATGCGTGCTCCATTACTGCATCTGTCTCTTCTCTGTGTGCGTTTAATTTTCTGAACAAAGGGTGGGGAATTAAGAGACACCTCTTTGATACATTTGCAGCCGTTCTGAGCCAGTACGGATCTGGGAGAGCAATTGTATTTTAATCAGCTCTGTGAGTCATCGCAAAAAACGCCAGCTCAGGTTTGATTGCCGAGTTCTCATTGTTGCTGATGTGCAAGACATGGAGTAGAGAGAGAGCACAACTTGGTACTTAGCTGCAAGACTGAGCTCAAGATGCTGACAGTTTGAAAAAGCTTGGGTTTGACTGTCGTGCCAAACAAATTTTACTGTCGGGAGAACAAGTTTGTCACACAGTGATGTCATTTTCATAGAGTCACTTCACAGACGGTGCCCACAGCTCAGCAGAAGGTTTGGGCTGAATAGGAAGACCTCTTCGGGATTCTTCTAAGTCTCCTGGCTGGAAGAAAGCCAGTACGAATGTGAGAGCAAAATGCATGCAGAGTTAGCAAAACTTCTCATCTGATAAAATTCCTGCCTGAACTTCCTTGCGAATCAAAAGTGTCATTGAACTGCGTGGAGAAGGTGAAAATGCAATAGCAAGAAATACTCATGAGAGGATGGAGATGTGCTGGGAGGATTGTTTGGGAACTGCTGTAGGAGTGAGCATTGAATAACAAATGAACAACGTCCAGAATGACCTTCCTACCCCATCTTCTCCTGGCTCACCGTGTCAATGGAGTGGAATGAAGAGCAGTTGTAACGTAAGAAGGGGTGTTTTAGAAGCGGAGGATTTGGGGGATTTCTGAATTGAGTTCCTGCTGAGAAGTGACTCAGATGGTAAAATGGACCACAGTCCTGTAACATGCTGGTGAATTGGCACCATATGTACGAGGGAATTTTTTTCTCCCTGGGTAATTATGTGGTAGCCATCTAAATATTCAGTATGTTAATAAAAACTATAAAGGAGAAAGCAGTCATGTATTTTTGCATGATGGGCGCATACTTAAAAACGCCCTGACAGTAATGATGGATATTGGTCATTGGCACAGTAAAAGAGCCATAATGGGATAAATAACTTAATTTCCCACACATTTCTGGATTTGGCCAACACGAAAGATCTCACTGAAACGATCACAAAACAGATTGAGATAATCTTGGCCAATATCCTGCTTTTTGACAAAACAGATTCTAATAATAAAATCCTGTGTTTGAGCTCTTAGCCCAGTGAAAGGCTTTTGGTAATCCTTCCTTTTCATATTGTGTAATAGTGTGTAGTGACATTGCCAGTCAGTCCGGAGCAGGAAGAGAAGGGGAGTTTTGTGCTGGGCTTGGCAGGGAGGTTGGGGCACAGAGCTGGCCGACACACGGTGGCACTTGTGCAAACCAGCTGGGAATGGAAGGGAATTAGAGCCTTGGCATGAAGGTGGGGCTCTTCAGATATCTTCACTTAGAAAACAGTATTCAATCTGTTAAAACTCTTTGAAGAACTGAAACACCTGAAGCTCTGCCTAAAGCGGAATCCACTCCTGTTGTAGTATAGCTTAATGATTGTGAGCGATCTCCAAATCTGTTTTTCAGTGGCCGTTAAAAAGCATCCTGTTCCAGGTTGTTTTAAAGCCCTAGTATTTCATTTTCATGGGTATTTCAAGCATCAATCCTTGAAATCCATATAAAAAATAGTTATTAAAAAACTAAAGAAAACCACCCAGCTTATTTCCCTGAATCCCAGGCATATCTGCTGAACGCAGTATACATTTCATAAGCTGTTTCACTGTGCAGGCTGCCCCAAACAGGCATATTGATGTTATTCAGCTTCAGTTTCCAAGTTGAACGCTAGGACTGTGTTTTCACATGCGGAGAAGCTATGGGCTTTACAGATAGCCATATTTTCATAAGCTGCATTTGGCTGTCACACCTTCTCCTGTAGTCTCTTGATATGCAAACAAGGCTCGGGTTATATTTGCTCCTGGCCTGTAAGCTAATATCCCTGAAGAGTTCCTGATTATCTTTCCATTAACTTTTACTCTCCCCCGCATCCCTCAGGAAGGTAACAAGTAGTCTTTCCTTCGTTACGAGTTTCCAGCTGGTTATCTCCCTGGTTTCATCCTAAATGGATTCTCTTGGTGTTGCATGTCACCAAAGAAATACCGACTGCAATTTTAGTGCTGTCTGAAAGTATGTCAGGGAGAGCTGAAATGGGACTTCAAGACTTTGTTGGGAAGGCACCCTGGATCTTAACGCACCATCCCAAAGAACTGAAAAACCATATGATATGTCTAAAGTGTAATCACAGAATCAACAAGGTTGGAAGAGACCTCCAAGATCACCCAGTCCAACCATCGGCAATGTCGTAGTGAGCCATGGGAAAGTGTGTTGCTGTTTATATGTGGCATTTCATCTCCTTAGCTCTACTGCCAGAAACCTTGCCGAACTTAATGTGACTGCCATTCTTAGGTTTTCTTGTCTAGTTCATGTTGTTTACAAGCCAATGCTCAGACCCGTGTCTTCTCTGCACTGAATGCAGCACTTCATTACCTCTGTCATTTCCACTCTCTCTTCTGTATGGACTACAGATTACTTCTTAATCAGACTGTCATATGCTGCGTCCATCATGTCTGCACTCAGCAGTGAAATCTTCACCTGTCCCGTGTCCATCCTTTGGCAAACTGCTGCAGCAGTGGAGGTTTGTGTGAGTGCAGCCACTGCTGTGCTCCCAAATCCTGGGTCCACGGGGTGTGTTCTGCAGGGGGAGCAGAGATCCATCTGTGGAAGTTGTGGACATGCTGCTGCTGTCTTGATCACTGGTCTCTGTTGTTGTCCACTGAGCAACGTGCTGTGTGTTTCTTCTGGTGACCGCCTTCAACCGATCGTGAGTCCGTGTTTGCAAATTCCTATCAATATTCATTGTTCGAAACAGGCTGCTGGCTCTGCTCCTTTAGAATTATTCAAATTGAAGTGATTATTTAGCTGAATAAACATTTCAAGACCAGCAGCACGCTTCTGGTTTTGATATTAGCGCTTCTAGAAAATTTGCAAATAGCAGAGGCAGAATTTGCCAAGGCAACAGCACACGCTGTCACTGTCAACGTGTACGTGGGCAGGTGGCTTTATTTGGGGAGCACGGCTGACTGCCCTTACCCACAGGCAGCAGAAGCATACTTTTTGAGTAGTCGCACTGATTTGAAGTTCTTGATGCCTTCTGTGAGCACTGAACAGAAATCAGGAGGTTTGAATTTGGCTCCAGCTGTGTGGCAGTGCCTGACCTAATTTGAGCCTGTGATTCATTCCATTTCCCATGCAGGTGTGGGAAGTCAAGGTTTTTTTTTTTTCCAATTGCATGTATAAATCTACGTGCTCAAGAGATTACAGGTGACATTAGACTCTTCCTTTTGCAAATCTTACATATATTTGCATATCTGTATATGCATAATCTTACCAGAAATTCCCCTGCAGTGTTTAAAGTCCTGTTGTGAACGTCTCTGTCTGTGCAGGTCTGGAGTCTTAGAAGATTAAGTAAGGGTGAGACATTTAGCCAAAGGGTAACAACTCTGGTGTTCTTTTAATGTTATATCAAGTGGTTTGTCATATTATTAAAATAGCACCATTTTGTAACAATTGTGGTTGCTGCTTTAAAAAACATGCTGTTGCACAAGAGAGATGCTGAATGAGCAGAAGAATGCAGGTTTTTATTCCGGACCCTGTCCATAGATGAAGACTGGGGCTTCTCCCATGTCCCTTTACAGCACGTTTTGGCTCCAATGCTGTGGAAGGGCATTTGCCTGCACATACCCATGCAGGTGGTGTATAAGCTAAGCAAGCTGTTACCCTAGAGCCTAGGAAGGTGAGGGGAAGAAAGAACGTGGGGTTTGGAGCTCCTCAGAGCACTGGAATAGTGAGTTAAATCAGCTACATTCTTTTTCGTGGGTCACACATCCTCCTGACGTACAGGATTTGCACCCTTGACACAGTCTTCAGAGGAGAACTTCCAAACAGTATGGAATGGATGTAGGTTACGTGGGAAATTACTAGCTGGTGTGCTCACACAGCTCGAGTCAGCACAGCCTCCCACTGTTAACTGAACATGTCCTTTATGGAAATTGGCTTTGTAACCCACATTTCGACTGCTAAAGAGTTATGAGGGCAGTAAGTGCAGTTCAGATTTTAGCTCATTTTGTGTATGTCTTGGACTGTGTTCACCCCTGGGCTTTATACCACCAAAATCAATGAAAGGATGCCAAGAAAAAATCCATCCCCTTATAAGTCGTCTCCTCTGCGCACGTGTATTTCACCAAGCTCCCCAGCCTAGCTCTGTCAGGGCTTCTACTTGCCAGCTCCTGCAGGCTGTAATTTTTATATGGGCACTGAGAATAATGAACGGTGGCAGATCTTGGATGGACTTTAAATCCTGTGCTGCAGGGGAAGGCCTATTTCTGCTTAGAAGAGAGCAAACCGTTGCATCTCAGCCCCCTGCAGCACTATTACCCCTGCTGTGTGTGAGAGGCGAGCTGGGACGGGGCAGCTCAGCATGGGGAGTTCCCTCCTTCCTCCAAGAGCAGATCAGCAATCCCAAAGCCAGCATCGTGTAGCTGGGGCTCTGATGGGACCAAAGGACTGATGCCTGCAGTCTCTTCTAATGACAGGCTTTTAGAAGCAGTCACAGAAGTGTCTCGCAGAGTTAATTTCTGCTAACGAGCAATTAGCCAGCTCAGCGGATGACTGCGGAGGACTCCCTGCTCCCTTGCTTGGGTGGTCGTGGCTGAGCACAGCACTTCCCAAGGCATGGGAGCACCCTCACATGCGGTGCATGGGCTGCAGCTGAAATGTCCTTTCTCTGCAGCTGAGGGGCTTATTTTCCAGCTACAAACTCGCTGCGTTATCCTAAATATCAGTGCAGCCTGTTGGTTTTATTAATACTCAACCCAACCCGAGAAAACCTGTGGGTAGGAGGCTTTTTGGCTGCCCAGATGGAGGCTGAACTTGTGTGGGCTGAACGTATCCAGCATGAACGTGCTTAGGTTTGGGGACAGCTGCAGACTGTGTAGATGCTTCCTCGGGGGCTGGTGGGTGCCTGTGCCTGCCTGCCCTGGTCATGCCATGGCAGCAGGTGCAGATGGTGCTCCAGAAGGGAATATCCAGAAGCTCGTTTCTTTTAGGGAGACTCATCCATATGCTGTTCGTGCAGCACAAGAGCCAGCTGAACAGTCTGAGGTTCTCCGGGGCTGCTGGAATGATAAAAGCAAATTCTATGGCTCCAAATGGAGCTCAGCGCTGGTTGTGCTCTGCAACCCCTGTGCTCTGCATCTCATCCCAAGTGGTGAGTGAAATTCTGTATTCACGTGTCACCAGAGGTGCCAGCAGAGCTGACATGGCTCTTCGGGACTGATGTTGTCTGTTTAGACCCTCTTCCCTTATGTGTTTTAGTGAATTTAGGAAGAAATAAAAATTCACATGAAGCACAGCCCCACCCAAACTAGAGCAGTGATGGGGAAGGTGCAGGCATTGCTGTAGATACATACTGGGATGGGGTTGCACTTATATAAAAGTGTACATGCCTTTGTATGTGTGTATATACATACCTGCGTGTGTGTGATGCCCAAAATGCATCATTATGCATTCATGTATGCGTGCGGAGTCTGTCTGAGGAGGTATGTGTATATAAAAAAAAAAAACCATGATTTATAGGTTTTTAAACCTTCCTGACAGGCTCCAGGAGACCAATTTCTAAGTGTATGCAAAGATTTTTGACTGGGAGACAGGTAGCAGTAGGTGCTAATAAATGAAAGAGCTGCGAGTGAGATGTTGTGACATGCACCTCTCTGAACAACCTGCGGAGCGCTGGCAGAATCATCAAACCGAGCCGAGAGTAATCAGCAGGGACTGATAAAGCTGCTCTTGTAATTATTTGTTTGATATACAGCTTTCCTTCTTCCTTCTGCATAAAGAGCAGAATCGCTTTGCTTAGTGTGGGAGGGTTTTTATTCCTGTCAAGGCCTGTTCTCACCAAGATGTCATGAGAGGGGGACGTAAGGCTGCGTTTTTGTTTTATTTACGGGCTTTCCATTGTAATTCTGACAGCGTGCCGTGGAGACGGTGTGCATTGAGATGGGGAGAGGCATCCTCGCTGTTGATGCTGCAGGAGCCAGGCTCACCATGCTGCTTTTAAGCCTTTGATTCTTCTGGGTTTGTTCTGGTAGAAACTGTCCTCAAGAGGCGGTCTGAAGGCCTCCCAACGCACGTTTAGGTATTAAAATCCACACAGCCACTTTCTCATTTCTAAGTGTGAATTTTGGTGGTGTCACAGCCCGGATTGCCCTACAAAACCACACAGCCCTCAGGTTGACAACCACGGGGTATCCCTAAATAACCTCCTCCCCCACCTCTCCTGCTGTCTGATCCACGTGCGGGCTGATCTGCAGGCAGTTGCAGCAGTGGCCCATCAGCGAGGACTGCAGAGAGCCAGCAGGCTCCTGTTGATGTCAGTGGTTTCTGGGAACGCTGCCTGCATGGTTTTGTTCCGGGATTTCCCTCTCTGTCCACGCCTGGTTGAGCTCAGACTTCACTCCGGGCAAATTTTCCAATTCTGCTTATAACAAAAGGTAGAGTGACTCATTCCCACTCTGATCGCTCTCATTTTCCTTACTCCATTTACGTTCATTATCCTTTTCTTCATCTTTGTGTCTGAGGGTTTTGCCTGGAACTCAGGAGGCACGAGGGGAGAGACAGCAGGTTGGAGGAGACTGCCTTGCCTAAAGGGAGAGAAATCCAGACTGTCACCTTTGAATACTGTCAGGGGCACCTGGAATACATTGGGGGGGTTCTCCTTTGCAGAGAATCTGATAGTAATGAGGCAAAGATATGCCACAGGTCCCACTCTTTAGTCATAATATTGGGAAAGTGTCTGAGCTGTGAGGGCATCCCAAGACCTCAGAGGCTGCGTTCCGTCTCATGCCAGGGTTAGTGCCAACTCACTCCTGCTCAGAAGAAATACTTCAGGCTTGAACCAATTTAATGAAAAGAGAAATTGTTCCAAGACTGAGAAAAAAGCTTTACATCAGTGGTTTTATGGGGGGTTGTTCCTGAGTGATTACAGCGCGTGCTTTCGGTGCTTTCTGATTCCAGGCAATGATGGCATTTTAAGATAAATAATGCGTTTGCTGCTCGGCTTGTTATTGAAGGGCTTTTATTATTGCTGATGTTACATGAAAAAGAAAGTTATTAAAAAAATGTGGCACTAACAAATTGAAGCCCCCAGGGAACTGTTGCCTGAATGAGATTTTGATTGGAGTTCAATTTAATTGGCCATAAATCTTCTCGTTTCTGATTTACATTCTGTTTCAGCCCAGTCTACCAAATTTGTGATAATCGGGTTTTCATTTTTCTCTGTTGAACAAAATCCTCGGACATGAGCGTAAACAGGAATACTCCTGCAGCAAGGTGACCTTGTTACTGCTTGCGGTGTGCTGGTAATTGATTTAATGTCTGCTCCTTACCTATAAACCGGGCCGCTTTGTGAGCCACGTCTGTCAGGTTTTCAGGTAATTGGTTAGCGTGGTTGGTTTTTTGCTGTAGTATTTTGACTGCAAGATATTGCTTGTAAGCTTCTACTGCAGGAATCACTGTGATTGTTCTCAGTGACACGATGGAGAGATGGGGATGGAAGGTGTGCGCGTGCCTCTCCTGTTGGCTGCTCTCAGTGAGCAAAAGCTCTCGTTCCAGCTCGGAGCAAATAACTGAGATGCAGAACTCAGTGATTTCTGTGGGGTTTGAGCTGTCTCTTTTTTCTGTCGCATTGTGATGTCCTTAAGGGAATGAAATCAGGCCCAGCACCAGCAGTGTGGGCAGCATTTCTGTTTTGGAGGGCTGCTGTGGAGCATGGAGCCGGGCTGCTTTCTGTGCCTGCCACGACTACCTTTGCTCCACGACTTGTCCAGAACGGCGAAGATGGAGCCCAAAGGCTTTGTGTGTGTCTTCAGATCACTGCTGGGCCATGTGTGCTGGTTCGGAGGTGCCAGGCCCTGGTGTGGGGATGAGTCATAGAATCTTTGGGATTTTCTGGTTAGAGCACTTTGCTGTGGGGAAACTGGAAAGTTTGGGTCTGCATTTTGTGGCAGAGGTCATTTTGGTTTGAGTCTTCGCTTGAAAGCAGGATTAGGAGCATTTGTGCTTTACGTGCCTCCACAGTGCCCCATGGAAGCTGCAGCTGGGTTGGACACCTCATCTGTGTGTTGTGTCTGATTAGATACCCAGAAACCAAAGCTCTTAAATTCCCTTGCTGCTCTTACAATCTCATCCACGTGAATCTCAGTTAAGTGCTTCAGTGATGCAAGGAGTAAATAGGAAAGGAGAGGGCACCAGCCTGTGCCTAAGTGTAATCACTGCTATTGAATTTGGCAGTATTGCTGGTGAGCGTTTTTTCCCCACCTTTCCCATCCCACGGTTCTTTTCTTTGCTGATTCATTTGTGTTCGTAAGTTGTGTGGCTTTGTTTTATTGCTCATTTAACCATTTCCAGCAGTATTGGGATTGACAGGTTGAGCTTTCTGCAATCTCATAAATTCATGGAGTGTAAATTGAATGTTTTATGAACTGCTGAGAAGGTAAAGTTACATCTGCTACCAGTTTCCTAATTACATCAGCATCAAGTACATTATGAGTTTGTTAATGCCAGGTACTCCAGCTGAAAAAAAAAAAGGCATTTACAACCACGGTTGTGACAACTGGAAGCAATTACTGTGAAATGGTTTTCTTTTTGTTCTCTGAAACATCAGTTCTCTCTCCTCTTTCCTCTATTTCCCTCTCTACAAAAGAAACTGATAAAGATCTGAATTTTAACTCATCATGATTATCTTCCAAAGTTTTTTTTGTGTGTGTGTGCGAAGACGAATAGCTTGAAAATTACTGAAATTAATGTAAGGAAAAATCAGCATGTGTTTCTGAAGTCTCTGCTGAGCCCACCAGGATTTAGGGCTTTAGGACAGCAGTGGTTTGGCCCTGAGGCAGATGAGACCTGACTGTGTCTTGTGTTATTTGGGCCAGCATCCGTGCAGGGAAGGTGTTAGTTGCTTATGGTTCTTGTCATTCTTCCTCATTTCCTGCTTCTCCACCCCTCAGTTGCTGATGCATTGGAGCAGAGCAAATCCTTCAGCAAAGCTCTTCCAGTGTCACGTGGAGATATTATCAATGGTTGGATAACAGGCTTGGATGCTAAAGCTAGCCTGGAATTCTCCAAAAAGACGTTTTGTTTTGTTTTGCTTTGCTTTGCTTTGTTTTCCAAAATGCTTTAGTGTGAACCATCTTTATTTCAAATCACAGAGTCACAGAATGGCTTGGGTTGGAAGGGACCCAAGGATCACCAAGTCCCAAGCTCCTGCCACCAGCCTCCAGATCTGGTCCTAGACCAGGTTGCTCCGGGCCCCATCCAACCTGGTATGAACACCTCCAGGGACACAGCATCCACAGCCTCTGTGGGCAGCCACTCTGCCTTGAACTCTGGCTTTTGGTGAAAGCTTCCTTGATAAACACTACTGCGGGACTGAGATGGGATGGGGTGCAAGACATCACAAAGGGGAGGGAGAACCTTGCTCTAGCTTAGGGTTGTTTGTTCAAGTCTGTGCCTTGCCAGGTTACTCATGACCTTCAGTCACCCATACCTGGGTGAGCACTTGGTCTGTGCCCAGTGAGCAAATCATGTCCTGAGCTCTTGCAAGGGGGCACCCACCATCATGGTCAGGAGAGGAAAAGAAACTGAAGCCTCCATGATGGCACAGGTGGACACCCCAACCCTACATCTCCTCTTGCGTCTTTTCCAACGCCTGTAATTCCGGTGAGGGATCTTCAGAAGCTTGTGCTTTTCATCCCTGAAGTGGGAAGAGTTGTATTTATTTTGTTCATCGGGAAGTTAAGAGGGTGGGAAGATACGTCTGCAGCCCCACTCTGTCACAGCTCTTGTTTCCCTCGAGAGAAGCAGAGCAGATGGAAGGCAGAGATGAAATGCAGATCAAAAGTAAACACTGTGATTCAGTTTTTGATAAAAGGATAAAACACTTATCACATCAAAGCCGCAGAAAAAAACACATTAAATATTTCCGGGACATTTTGTGTCCATGCAAGCATTAACTATACTTGCTGTGGGGTGCAAGAGCAGGCAGGGCAGTGCTGCTCTTACCTCTTGGATCCTTGAGCACGTTGGACCACTCTTGGAGCAGCCTACATTTAAGCCTGGGGTAACATCAGTGGGAGAGGAGGCAGCTGGCAGCAGGTTGGCGGGCCCCACCAGTGTGTGGTTAGCAGCCCTTTCTCTAAGCTGTGTCCTCTTCAGTTTTCCAGGTTTGGGCACTGGCTTTTTGGAGATTGAAGGCTCTCGAAGATGTAGATGGGTGTGGGGGTTTGTGGGAGGCTTCTCTCCCAAACACTGGTGATGGTTTGGTTCTGTGTTTTGGCTCAGTAAATCAACTCCTTAAAGTTTTTGTAAGACTTGTAGCTATTAGTGCCTATTAATTACCTGCTTTCATCACTGAGCTGTCCTAGACAGAGAAGGAAAGGTTATAAAGTGATATATTACCATTGTTTCTTAATATTTTTTTTTCAATCTTAAGTAAGAATGTGAAGAAAAAGCACTTTGTAATAGCCAGTAAAAGCTAAGGATAATGAACAGTGAGAAAGAAGAACAGCAGAGAAGAGCAGAGGGCAAAAAGGAAGATTCCCCAGTTCAGTTATTACCATGACACCACAGAAGTGCATTTCCTTTGCAGCGGGTGGGATCACTGCCAGCAAACCCAACTTCTGTTATCCAAAAAAGCCACAGCTGAACGAGTTATGCCTGAGCTGCAGCATTTCCTGACCGGAGTCTGGTGGCCAAACACGGCCCCAGCATCATGGACAGGGACCGGGATGCTTTGTTGCCAAGTGCCCCAGCAGGGCACTGTTCTGCCTATTGCCTTGCCTTTGTGCAGGGTCCAGCCTGCTTTTTTTCTTCTCCATTTTATAATCTTGTTTTTCTGTAGGCAGTGAAGGACATCCTTCACACCTCCTGTCCTCTCCCAGCTGGAGCCCCGTCCCAGAAGCAGGTTCCATTCCTTTCTTGGGGGGCATTGTTTTGTGGTTTTTCTTACTTGCTCTTTAAACCAGTTTGGAGGTGGCTTTCACAGCTCCAGGTCTCAGTCTGGCAGAGCACAGGGCTGGTTTGAATGCTGTGTGTGTGCAACCTTTGCCATCAGTCATTTTGCATGGCAGGGTGTGGAGATCTGCCCTTCCCTAAACCCTCCCCTTCCCCCCAGCAGTGCTCCAACTTGATTTCTTAGCAGTCCCCAAGAAGAACGTCTCAGCAACATGTGTACAGCTGGTTTGATTCAGTTTTTAAAGGAAAACATAACTTTTTTAAAGAAGTATTACCACGTATTTCAGCAAGATTTCTCATGTAATGAGATGCAAAAGTTCAGGCAATATCCTGTTTAGACACATTTTGATTTGATAATGCAAAATGGTGCTGGCAGTGAGGGATTGCACGGAATAAATCACTGAGTTCTGTTTCACACCGAAGCCTGGATGTGTCCTGGAAGTTCACAGCTGTTCCAACTTTTTCTTCCCCTCATCTAGACAGCAATATGTCCACGAGATTTATTTCTTGATCTTTATGGACTCGTAATCTTTGTTGGGATTATTGCCGTAGAAACAAGATGTAACGTAGCGTGTGTTAGGAGTAACAAATGGGATTTGGCAGTCTTTGCCATTTACTACACAGAACTCTGAGATGTGCACAAAAAGCAGCAGTTGCTCATCCTCAGAGCTTGATTTACTGGCACATCTGCATGTTTATTAAAACTAAACACTTCAACTTCCATTCTAGCTGGAATGACATTTAGATATTCTGATCTTTAAACTAAAATCCCTGAGATCTGTTTTGCTTTTCAGTCGAGGCAGGGATTGGTTGGTTTTGACATTTTTGGTTCCTGGTTGCGTGATTGCAAAGCCCAGAGGCATCCCATGCTCCCAGCCCACAGAAGATGCTCCTTGGGAGGATGATGTCATG
Source organism: Callipepla californica brunnescens (assembly GCA_023055505.1). Classification (NCBI taxonomy): domain Eukaryota; kingdom Metazoa; phylum Chordata; class Aves; order Galliformes; family Odontophoridae; genus Callipepla; species Callipepla californica. The sequence continues at coordinate 14,305,239 of JALIRH010000014.1, forward strand.
AGTTTTGCCCTTACAGCCCAGCTTCCCAGCATCTCCCAGAGCTTCTCACCCTGCCTGGCTTGCAGCCATGCCGCCCTTCTCCTCAGAGCCCAAGCTCTGGTCAGGCCAAAGAGGCTTCGTGTGTTTGAAGGCCCTTGTTCTGCATGATGCGTTTTCTGACCAGTCCCTGTCCCACGCCCAGCCTGTGGTTGAGAGCAGCTTCTTAGGGGGCATTTTGGAGGCAACCGGAGATACTTCCAACCCCTCAGAGAGAGATCCACACCATCTCAAAAAGAAAAAAGCACAACAGCTTTGCTCAACGTGAATGTGTTTAAAAACCATTTGGATGTAGCGCTCAGGGACATGGTTTAGCAGTGGGTTGTCAGTTAGGGCAGTATGGTTATGCTGTGGTTGGACTTGATGATCTTGAAGGTCTTTCACAACCTGAGCAATTCTATAATTCTAACGGAGGAAACACCTAAAGCTGACTGTAAGGCACAGAACTGAGATAGAGCCTAGATCCAGGCTGAGGAGCTGAAGTATGGGGAGCTTGAAGTGGGCTGCGTGCTCAGAGCTTGCCCAGCCTGCTTTCCAAAGGTGCTGAGAACTCATGAGGTCAATGAGTGCTCAGGATCTTTCTGAAGCATACATTTAGTCCCTAAGTATAGATCTGGGACTGACTAACACCAGGCTCCAAAGTTAGGTGTCTGCCTTCTCCCTTTTCCTCACTTCTCTTTTCTTTGCCCTTTTATCTCTTGGTCAGCTCACACGTTCTCTGCTCCCTCCAACTCTTTCTATTTTTCCATCCTCCTCCACTTGACATCTGCTCCTGCTGCTGCTCCTTGCCCACTCGGATGGCTCTGTCAGGGATGCATCCCTTTTCTCTCCCTCTCTCACCCTAAATCCTCCCTGCCTCATTCTCAAAGGGGCAGAGGATTGAGAGGATCCAAGTCCCAGGTGTCCTGTCTCTCCCGCGTGGGGCTGGTGGCAGAAAGAGAAGCTGACATAGAGCTCTTGTCTGGAGCAGCCATTGTCATCTTCTGTACTAAAGGTATAAACCCAAATGGCCCATTTTCCTCTGCATTTCCCACCGCAGGTGTGATCCACTAACGACAACTCTAAAAGAAGATGTAACGAAGGGATAATGTTAATTTTGCAAACAGGAAATTCTCATCAGTGGCTTCTGATTTTCCGAGCAACCAGAATACAGCTGTGGCTGCGAATCTGACAGATCTTTGCCTGACGTGAGCTTCCCTCTGTTGCAGGAAGGCATGCCCCAAACGCTGAGCTCTACCAGTATGTTTACCCCATGCAGCTTCAGCCCTCATCTACATACTTCAAAAGAAGATGAACAAGGAGGACTTATCTTCCAGGATGGAAACCTTACCTCAGCATCTCTGGATGCTCTAATCCAGCATCTCATACCTACCACTGATTACTACCCTGAGGTAAGCAATTCACAGTATAATCAACAGTTTAATTTTGATGAATTGAGGTAGTGCTTTATGCAAAAGTGCAAATGTGTTTGGTTTTGAATTAAGAGGGGTTATTTAAAAGCTGGGTAAAGGGATGCACTGCTTTACATGCTGTTTCGCCGTTCTGGATTTGTTTCCATGAAAAAGTAGATCCCAAAGTTGATGCTGCCTTGACTTCAAGTCTGAACTGGTTTTCAGTGAGCTGAATTTCTGTAGCTGTTCAGGGTGTCCAGGTGTCACTGCAGGTACAAAGCTTTTCCTCGGTGACAGCAGAAACACTTCTGATGGCTTCACAATGACTTTGCAGTTTCTGGACAGTGGGACACAGATCCTAATCCTCACTCCATCAGCAAATACTCAGTGTTTCTTCACCAGTAACGAGAGGATCCATACTGGAAGCAGGTTTCTGGTCCTGTGAGCTGTTGACTTCACCAGATTCTGCACATACTCAGTGGAATTCAGAACAGAGTTTTACTGGAAGACTTTCAAGTGCTAATATGTCTCCATGGAAAGGCTTGTATTTCAAAGCACCAGAGTAGCATTGACTTCTAGGCAGTTTAGAGGTCTACTAAAGTTATCAATGCAGAGCAGACAGCATGTTTTAAATTACCCACAGCTCAATTTCTGATCAGCTAAAAATAAGTAATAAAGCAGCATGTTAATTATGAGAGAACAGAAAGGCAGTAAAATAGGTAATGGGCAGATTAGGCTGTGAGATTTTCATTAGGCAGTGTGTGATATGAAATATTACACCCGCTGCTCAGGAGCATGGCTAGGTCTGGGGGAAAGAAGATAATCCAGACACCAGGAGGGGATGGGAAGCAGATGACTGAAGATGCATGCATGTATTTTAATTTCACTGCAGGAATACTTTAAATAGTCCAAGGATTTATCCAGCAGGCCTGCTCCCCTCAGCTCTCAGATGGAAGGCTGCACGTGGCATAGCTTGGCTGATAGAAATGTGGGGGAGTTAGCAGAATAAATGCAGTGTTCTCTAAGGGAGGCAGGGTGAGACTCCAGGGCAGAAACAGGATGTGATTGACCCCATGGTTTCTGAGCTCCCAATCCAGTACAGCAAAGGGATGTCTGAGTCTTCACTGGTCTCTGTGCATTCCTGGTGCTGCTGTCTCCAGCACCTGGGCCAGCTTTGTTGTTGGAGGCAGGAGATGCTGCTGCTTCCTGTACCCATTGTAACCAGATCCATTTCAAGGGCCAGGAGTCCTTCTTCCTTTTGGACACGCAGCTCTGTCCTATCTGTTCCAGTGGAAATACAAGCACGGAGTGATTGGTTTATAGCAGGTCTGCTTGTTTCTCTCCCACAGAAGGCCTATATCTTTACATTCCTGCTGAGTTCCAGACTCTTCATTGAACCCCACGAGCTTTTGTCCCGAGTTTGTCACAAGTGCATTGAGCAGCAGCGGCTGGACGACCCTGTGCTGGACAAGGTTAGTTGATCATTTTCACCAGGCAGAGTCTGGAGATCCGGTGTGTGGCTCTGAATCAAATGAAACTTTCTTACAACGATGGTTGTTGCTGAGATCCTGACATTGAGGCATCTTAGTATCCATGTCCGAGATCAGCGCTCCAGGCATCAGTCACTTCAGATCTACTTCTAATTTCCCTTTCCTCCATCTCAGCCTTCCCAGGTGACTTTCCTTCTTAACTTCTTTAAGGCTTTGATGAAGCCTGCAGGTTGCAAGGAGGTAGGACATAAACCTCATGCACTGTCAATTGCAGATGTCAGCACACCGCTCTCTCTCCTGTTTTTACTTAATGCATCTGCCCTTTCTTGCCTCTGGTGCAGAATGTGACGGCTCCCCTTGGCCTTACCTGTCACTGTGAACGCCACATAGCAGCATGCAGCTCCCCACTAACCCCTCACTGCCAGCACTGACAGATTGTCTGCACGGCCGTGCTGCAGAGTGGCGCTGTCTGGCACACCAGGAACGAGCTGAAGCAGTAGTGAGGCTATGACAAGCTCACAGAATGAGCAAATCCAAGCTGTTATTGTGTCTCTGCTCCTCCTGTTTTGCCCAAGCCACTGTGCAGCCTGGTACAGTGCACAGTAACAGACATGCAGCCCCTGGCAGTCCCACAGGCACTGCGGTGCAGATGGAAGCCACTGGATCCCATTCAGTGGCAGATTCCACCTGAGCTCTCCTCAGGGCACTGATGAAGACCTCTCCAGCACGATGCCTGGAACAGGAGCTGCATCTTGAGAGCAGTGGAAAGGAGAAGAATGTGCATAGCTAGCAATTTTCCAACCAAGAACCTGACATTCTGGAATGATTTTCAGGATCAGGCTTCCCAGCTTTGAAAGCCAGTGACATCACAGTGCCCCTTCACCAATATCTGAACACGTGTGCTTGTTTTCTCCCAGGGAACTGTTCGCATGAGTAATGGGATCTCTGCCCTCACTACACAGCACAACCAGCCAGTCTAGCACATAGGCTGCACGTGCAGTGTGACTTAAAACTCTCCACATGAGGTGCAGTGTCCAAGACAATTTTATTTTGAGGTGTGATGGATTCTGTTCTCTGATGCCATTCCAGGATGCAAATTTAGGAGAGTGGCAGTGCGAGTGTTCCAGAGTTTTGCTGCTCGTTTCAAGAAATTAGAAGCATTATGAAGAACCTCCAGAGTGCCTAAAGTGAATGTACATCTTGGACATCCCTGCAGTAATGTGCAGGTGGTGGGACACAGCTGATCTGATGTTACTGCGAGTGGGCCTGGCTTGGAAAGTCTGCACACAAGTGACCTCCCATCCCCTGAGCCGTGTCCTGTGACTTGCACAACGTCCTCTCCTTCAGTTCAGAATAGCAGTTTGTACAGCTGGAGCAAATGTCTCCCCAGACCTTTGCAGCTTCCAATAAAGCTTTCCCTTTAGCAGCCACCTGCTGGTCTTTGAGAGTGAGCTTAATGCTAGCTGACAGCAGTTATTTTTAGAGATGTGGTTCATTGAAACCTGTTGTTGGTGGAAAGCTGAAATACGCATTTCAACCACCTTGGCTGAAAAGCAGAGACTCGAGAGTATAATTTTCCCTGATTACAGGGTATACTTAAGCTACAGCACGTAGGATGCAGAAGAAGGCTGTTTGTTTTGGTCTGTGTTTTCTGTAAATAAAAATGCAGTTTCTTGTTTAACGCAATTTCCTTTCCCCTTGTTCTTGGATAACAGAGGATGAAAGCTTTGGAAGCAGCTGCACTGGCTGTCTGTTGAGATAATGCTGAGGCACCAATTGTGCTGTGCCCCACATTTCCCTCCTTGCCCTGTATCATCCCGACTATTCTTGCTGCTGCATCCTCAGATAAAACACACCAAAAGCGAAGTGGGCACCAGCTGTGTGTTGTGTGAGTGAGTGTCCTTGTCTTACCGTGACCTTAAGCTCATGTAGGAGAAGAGCAGCGTTGTCACTAGTTCAGGGAGAGCTGCTAAAGTGCTGGTGTGTCCATCTGTTCTTCCTCATGTTGTGTCTGCCACCGATCACTGAGGTGTTTTCTCCATCCAGACAGAAAGAAAAGAAGCAAAAGACTCACCACTTTGTTGGTCAAGAAATAAACTACAGTCAGGTTTCTTTTTTGTGTGAGGATGGAAGCATAGGAGGGTTGTGAGTTCAAAAAGGAAGAACACGTGGTTGTTTTTAAGACAGGTACAAAGGTTGCACCAACAAAATGTCCAGCCAGCCACAAACAGACCGACTGCATGTGCAGAATACTTAAATCTGCATGTAAGACGGTTGTGTATGCATCTACGTACTGGTATATTTGCATGCCAAAACGTGTCGCGTGTGCACTGCACTATTTGTTTGCATGTGCACAGATTTTGTAGGTGCAACTGTAAGTGCCTCCTTTGAAGACCTGGCCCCATGTTCAGAGAGACACACAGCTGGGGGGACTTCAACATGTAAGCATGTTTCAATCCCTGTGCGTTGTTCTGGTTTCCATTTCAGGCACGGATCAGAAAATTTGGACCCAAAATCTTACAGTTGCTGACGGAGTGGACAGAAACGTTCCCGTATGACTTCCAGGAGGAGCGGATGATCGGCCATCTGAAGGACATGATTCACAGGATAGCCCCGTGCGATGAGGTGAGCATGTCTGACTTGGGGCACTGCGTGGAAGTGTTCGTCTCAGTTTTCCTCTTGGCTCTTCCTTTTCCTCCTCACGTTTTCCACTTTCTCTGGGAAATGTGCCTGAGAGCTCTTAATGGTTTTGTTTTCCTCTAATGGTTAAAACCTGTAGTGGTTTTAACTCCTGAAAACCACGTCTCTCTTGTGGTAGTGGCATGGGGGCACATCAGAGTGATCAGTAGAACTCATCCACTGCACCTTGCTTTCTAAAGGAACACTATTCCCACCTTAAAGATAGAAGGTTTGAGACACAGCATAGACAGAGCGTGGTAAGAATTCAAACAGCAGCAGCAGTGCTCTCCCAGGTTACAGTCTAGAAGAGTGAAGTACCATGACTTCAGAGCAGCCACCCTGCACAAGCAGTGGCTCAGGGAGCACTTCAGGGTGTCTGATACAGCACATGAGGAGAGGAAGAAGCAGCCAGTCATCAGGTGATGTTGTGGAGCTAAATAAGATGATCGTTGGCTTGAAGGTACCTGACAAAGCCTTTCTGTCTCTACGAAAATGAGTGGTTGTGAAAGTGGAATCACCAAGGGTTTTGTGGTTTTTTTTTTTTTTTTTCCCATTTTTTTGCCTTTTGTGTCTGGTAACTTCTGAAGCGATCTTTGCGTTTTGTCATCTTTTTCATTAGTGAATCAGATGGGTTTCGTTTATGCATTCCTGTCCTTTGTGAGAGAGTTCACAGACGCTGTGCTTGAGCTGGTTGATGTTGTAAAGCTGGCACCCAGACAGCAGGCAGGCAGACGCAGAACAGCACACTGATGCCACTGGGATCCCCATCAAAGTCCATGTGATCTATGGGCCAAGACAGCTCCAGTTGAATCCAGTGTGTTTTGCTGATGCCGTGTGATAGCAAGGGACGGTTCTTACCTTTAGAAAGATGCATATTTATGGATGTGTAACTTCTCTGGGAGCACAGAAGTGGCAGACGACAGCAGTGTGTGACCCTCTGGGCAGAAACTCAGCTTAGATGGTAGGTCCTGGTGTTCAGATAAATGAGCTGCGTGTGTGGCAGAGCAGGACAGGGGGAACAGAACATCTGGGAGACCTGCTTGTAATCTCAGGTGGGTGAAACCCATAGATTAATTCAGAAACATTAAAAGCACCACGAAGCCCATGAAAATAACAAGGATTAGAGCAAATAGCATAGAGAGAGTCTCTAATTACTTCTAGGCTAACCATGGGTTGCACTCAGGCCTGGCTTCAGATGTATGCAATTCAGTATAACGTAAAGCACAGCACCCATAAGGTCAGAACAGAGAGGGTCCAAAGAAGAAATGAGGTTCAGCGTAACAAAAAGGAAATGGAACCCTCCTACCCACATGAAACATGAGAGAAATTGAAACAGCTGCCTTTGGGCTGGGCTGGCATCACGGCGGGCAGCTCTGGGGGCTGTAGGCTGACATGGCTCAGGGATGGAGGATGGGAAGGAGAAGCTGCGTGGTGCTTCAGTGGAGGTGAAGGAAACTAAAAGGGCTGCCAGAAGCAGCCACGGTGACCTCAGCTTCATTGATTAGAGCTGTTGAAATTCTCCCTGGTAATGAACTTGCTCCAGCCAACCACCAAAAAGGTCATCAGCATCTGAAGTGAGAGAAACCTGTACAGACCTTTCCAGGTCGTGTCTACTGAAAAAGAGGGAAGCAGCCCATAGGGGCCTTATGGGCAGAGAGAAAACCCTTTTTGAGAAAACCCTTCACATTGCATTGCTGCCCTGGAAGAGAGCTATAGATGGTGAAGATCAGCCTTCTGCTGACAAAGCAGGCCTTCGTTTGCCTGACTTGGACCAGTGCTGCACACCTTTGCTCTGGAGGGTCCGGAGCTGCGCGCTGGTGTTCATGGGTGCTCCAGAGGACCTCTGACTGGACTAGCTTCAAATCATTGTTTTACAAATACGACTAGGAACTATAATTGCAAGTGATTATGCCTGAGCAAAATCAATAATTAATTTAAAGAACAGCTCATATCCTGCAGTTATAAATTTCTTTTTTTTTTTTTTTTAAAGGAGCAGCACAGGAGAGTGGTCATGCCCATTAGTTGTTTGGAAGAAACTTGTTCCCATTGTGGATCATAGAAATTAAAGATTGAAAGATCTGTGAGGTCATCTAGTCCATGTAGGTTAATGCAGGATTTTCCCCTGCAGTGTATGCTTCTGTCCTTTGTAGAGTCCACTTTCCAAAGGCTCTGTGATGTGCTTATAAAGGTGTCCGTGCTGAGAAGCATTTCTTGGTAAGTGCTGTGATTTGCATTTAGAGTTAGAAATTTTAATTAAAATTTGAGCTCCTAAGCCACCTGCTGATGCCTGCCATCTTCAGAGAAACTTTCCCAGTTAAGAATGAAACATTTGCTTTTAATATTAAACAGAAGTATGCTACTTTTGACTGTTAATGTGGCAACGTGGTGAAATAGATGATAGAGTCCAGCATGCAGCTCCTGTGCAATGGGGGGCTGCTTTGTGGCAAGGTAATTATCAGCACGCTGAAGGTAATGAACAATATTGTTTTCAATTAGCGAAGATAATCTAAAGAAAGCAGGGAATGCTTTTAAAATGGCAAAAGCAGGATTAACTTTTTCTCCCCCAGCACACAGCGGGGTTTCTAGGTGGGTCTCCTCAAGGGCTCTGCTCTAGGAGTTATGTTTTCCATGTCCATTGTCTGTCTCTCATTTCATTCTGTTACCTGGTTGAGTTGCTCAGACCTTTGGTTACTGTTGTCTGTATCTATCTTTTTGTGCCATATTCCCTATGAAACTAGACAAAAGTAGATCTCTTGATGACTGTTTGTTGAAAGACTCACTGAACATCAGTGTCATTCAAACAATTCTGCTTTTTGGCTTTTCATCCAATCAGTAAAGAATGTGATAGGCAAAGATTTCTTATCCAAACTCATTTTTGAAAGAGGACTGGGCTTTCAGCTGGACGTTTTTTAACCGAATGCTTTATATTCTGCAGGAGACTTTTACTTTAGCATCAATTTCCATGTTTATAAAATGCCAGGATATTTCCTTATCTGAATTTCCACTGAAAATAGCATTCTACTTATAGGACTTGATAAGCTGTGCTGAGTTTTGCAAACACACCTCGATGTAAACTGGAGAAATACTTAGATGGAATTCAGTAGTCTGAGTCCAGGATGGCCTTTGTAAATCAAAAATGTGACCGTCTGTTTGGGTGAGGAACCGCATGAAGAAGACCAGCAGTCTGTTTTCTCTGGACCGGTATATACCAGGAACTGAAAGAACAATTTTTATCTTCTAAAAAAACGATTGCAGTGATTTGTTTCTACATCTTCCTCACTTAATTTTAACTCCTACTCTATGATTTGGAAACCTGGATGGATGTTCTCTGAGGCAAGTCCCTCCTACCTTCTAGGTCATTGCTTTATTTACGACTCTGTTTTGCAAGACAGCCTGACTGCATACTGCTTCTATGGCCCACGCTCCAGCCTGGCCCAAGAGAACATCTTCCTTGGGTGAACTCAGCCAAAACTGAAGACTGAGACTGCCTACAGCCTACAGAAATCTGGAGAAGACAAAGACTATTTCTAAACCATTCCCAAGCATGCACTGGGCTGCGTGCAGCTTGGGCTGTGACACAGGTGTGTGTTGACCTTCGTGAGATGGCAAACCACAGCCAAGCCCCTGATGTGATGATAAGAACTGCATAGAGAGTGCCAGGGTGTACATCTGCTGTACAGGACAGATGTAACAGAAGAGGGCAGTGCCAGCTCTGGTTTCACACTGGCATATTCCAAGCTGATGTTACTGGCAGCTTGACGGTACTGAAATCTGCTTGGGTGAAGAGCGAGGAGTTACCCCACTTGTTGGCAGCCAGAGTGTCTCCCCGCTCTGTACTTTGTGCTGGCATTGGAGCTGATAGTAGCCCAGCCTGGAAGCTGTTTTCCCAAGTGACTGCTCTCTGAAATTGAGCTGTCATACCTACACCTGATGCTTCTTTGGCTGGGAAAACCCACCAGGCCTCGCTGTGGAGGAACACCTCAGTATGGTACACCTGTGCTCCGTGTGAAGTTTTAGCCCAAGGACTTTTCCAATTAATCCTTGTTTTCAGAGCCCATCCACCCGTCCTCTCGGTTTTATAATGTCTGCATCTGTCACTCATGAGGAGTTGAAAGCACTTTTATCCACCCATCCTCCATGGCCAGGAGCTCCGCTCTTTTCCTGCAAAGAGCTGCTCCATCTCTGAGAGGAACCTGCACAACTCAGTAATGATCATCCTGCTGAGCGCGTGGCTGTGCCTGGAATATCTTATGAGCGTCTTCCGCTAGCAATTAACATTTTGGATATTAAATACTGAGAGCCACTCCAGCCAGGTAAAAAGTAACAGCGTGCTTCAGGTGCTCTCAGCAAAGAAGGACAGAGAGAAAAGCCTTACAAACACTTTGTATTCTCAATGAGTAAGAGTTGATCAGCAGCTCCTAACAGGTAGAGTTCTCAGGCAACCTGTCACTGACATAAAGGATGGGTAACAAAAGCTGCTCTGCTCCAGAAAGCTGGAATAACTCACGTTGTAGCATTCCATCTCCTCTGATTCCTGCAGCACTGGTGCTGGCAGGAGTAAGGAGTATTATTGCCAGCCCAGCCCACCAGCCCTGCTTGCCTCTTCTCCAGGCTGCAGTCTGTTCCTGTGGTCTGGAGCACAGAACTGTAATTAAGCCAACTGATTGTTCTGAAATAGGCATGTTGAAAATAAAATGACAACCTGTTGCTGGTTTAGGAGTACTTTGCAGAAGGTAAAATGTAGCATAAAAGCATACCTTCGTCGAGTTCTGTGGGTGGTTTACGTTTCTCTCTCCCCCTGTCTCTCCAGGCCTACTGGAAAAAGATGAATCAGCTTTTGCAGACCCTGAATCAGAAGCTCGCCACCCTCAGCCACGGGCAAGAAGGGATTGTCAAGATCAATGCTGCCGTCTCTGATAAGCTGGTTGCCTTTAAAAGTAAACCTCCGTCAATACAGAGAGAAATCCTGAGCGTCTGCAGCGACCCTTACACTCTGGCTCAGCAGCTGACACACGTGGAGCTGGTACGTGGGAATGGTTTCCAACTTTTGCAGTCAGAGGTATTATTTTAAGCCGTCAGCTGCTGAGTATTCCAGACACAGCCCGAGCGCGTCCGCACTGCTGTATCAGCACTGCAGGAGCAGGCAGGGTCTGAAAGGTTAAGAGATGCCTGGAAAGCAAGAAAATATCAGTGTTCCTGTGCATCCTGGGGCACGTCACTTTACCTGTTCAGCTTGCTTTGTCGTTACATGTGAATGTTTCTTCCCATTTGTAAATTGGGAAGAAATCCTAACTCACATCCATTCCCACAGAGACATAAATCGTCTGAGCTGCCTCCAGTGTTTTTCTTCTTTCCCTTTGTTGCTTTGAGCATGGTGTGCTCACAGGGTGTGCAGATACCAGAAACGCTCCCCACTCCCAAACTGAGTCCTGCTGTTTCCTTTCTTGGACTGCAGTCCACTCTCCAAAGGACTCTGGGTGGTAAACACACCCTCTGCAGCACCAAGACCTTCACCACAGTGCTGTGTTGCACCTTTCTGCCACGTTCAGATCCTCCGTGGCTGTTCACCAAAGAACACAAAACATTAATCTGCAGCATTTGGTACTCTGATGGCTCTCTGCTCCCTGTCCTCCTGTGGACTCTTTTTGTTCTAGAGAGGAAGGCTGGAAAAATTAACCACCAAGTGGACTGTGGTTTGGAGGGAATGTAGTGGAGTTAACTTTGGGGATTCTGAATGTAGCTCACATCATATTTGCGAGGAAGTTGAATAACTCAGGAACCCCTCATTTCAGATCACCTTCTCACCTTGGTTATTTTTCACAGCATGCAGCTGTGGCTCTCTTAGCTTTATTCAGTTTAAGGCAGAAAGTACAAGTCCTTTTGCCTGGAGTTGTTTTCTTGCTTTTCCTTCTCTTTACAATACAAGTGTCCTCCAAGGATTCCCTATATTCGGATTACACTTTTAAAACTGATGCAGCCAGAGATTTTCATACCACTTTACTCACTGCTCTCTACTTTCACTTGCTGCATCAGGTATACCAAATACATTGCACTGAAACTGTCAGGTGCTTACTTGTTAGCAAGAAGTATTTCTTTATTTAATAACAGTTATTTGTATATAAGAGCTCTGTACAGTTACCAGTGGCATGGTGAGTAGACAAGAAATACCCCAAGAACAGCCATAACATTTTTGCTAACTCAAAACTACCACTGATTTTGGTGCTACTTGAATGTCCTAAGATTAGGCCACGTGAATTCTAAAATATCTCTACTGAAATACCCTGTGTGACCTAGAACCTACTGCAAATATTTTTCTAATAAGCATGTTAAAGGGAACGTCAGATAGGAAGGGACATATTTCCTGTGTCGTTAAAAATACTGCCTTTGATATCTGGTAACTTGGGGATCATTCTAATGACTCAGCTTTCATACCAAAGCATTTTGGAGGCTGTACAGTAATGGGCTGGAGAAAAAAAAGTGTACAAAAGAGAATTAAATTGCTGAAGAGAAACATGCCAGGCAGGGATATCAAGGAAACCAGGCCCCATCTGCTGACTCCTGGGCTGTTAGGGCTGGGCTGTCCATCTTTAGCTCAGTCACTGCTGCTGGATTCTTCCTTTTGTAGACGATGTAAGTGATCTCCTGTCTCGTCTTCATGGCCTGAACAGAACTGTGCTAATGGGCAGAAGCAGAAGTCAAAGGGAGTTAAGGAGCATATTTGAAAACATGTCCCTGAGGGCCTAGTTCATTAAGACATGGGCTGAAGAGGCTCAATGGCAGCTATTATAATTAACCATGACTGCTGTAAAACACCACGGCTTACTTCACATACTTCTCTCAGTACTTCTAGGTCCATCAATGTGATAGATACCAAATCTGAGAGAAACAGCCGAGTTCCCACTGGTGTGGCCGAGCTCTGTAGGCAGTCGGCATGCATTGCTGTGACACCCCAACACACCTGCCCCGGCATTGCAGGAGCACTGACAGCTGCTTGGCTCCTCCAAGGCTGTCATTGCCAGCACTGAGTAAACCTTCCACGAAACAGCGTCCTGAGATTCCCTTCCTCTGTGTCAGCAAGGTGCACAACCAAGGGGAGCTCCCGCGGAGGCAGGATTGTGAGCGACAACATACTTCTTTTAGTACATAACACCTACTGTGGTCTTTTAGTCCTGATGCAGAGGAATAAAACCACTGTCCTTCCTGAGCAGTGGCTGCTGGTCTGACTGAAGCTGCCGCGTTTGTTCAGGAGATGGACGGAGAGAGATCTGAGCGCTTTATTCACTCTTGTTTCAGGTAATGCCTGGGATGCTCTCCAGTGTAAGCAATGACTGTAATAAAAGTACGTGCGTCCCCGCTGGCACACAGCCATCCCCCCAGGGCATCACCTGAGCTTTGCAGGGTAGGGAGGCAGGGTCAGAGCACTGCGCAGCTGACAGCGGATTGCTATGGTTACCAGAGCACGGTATTTCTGCCGTTGGAGCAACTGGGGAATACAGCCATCGAGAAGTGCTGGGTCGCTGTGGGTCCGTGGCAGCTCCAAGCACAGAGCTGAGGTCCTGCGGGCTGCCTGATGAGGCCTCGTGCATCAGCACCTTTCTGAGCAGTGAAGAGAGCTCTTGCTGTGACTCCTCAGTAACAAGACATGCTCTCGTTTTCTTCTTTCTACCAAAATAACTCTCATCGTTCTTCTCAGTATCAAGGTTGGCTTTAACAACACCATTCAGAACTTAAAGATTATGGGAACGTTTTACAAAGAGAAACAACAGACATCCTGAAGCGCTTTCTGATTTCTTCCCGTTTCTCTTTTCTGTCCCTCTAACAGGAGAGGCTAAGTCACATTGGACCTGAGGAGTTCGTGCAGGCGTTTGTACATAAGGACCCTCTGGATGGCACCAAGGTATGTTCTGTCCACATACAAAATGTGTCCTACAATAACTGATGACCTGGTGTGATAGAATCCATGAGAACAAGCGTGGGACATCACCGGGGCGGGCCGACTGGCAGAGCTGCATTCTCACAGCGAGGAAGGACCTGTTGGTGGAGCTCTGGCTGGCGGGTCATTGCCATTCCTTCATGGTGAGACTATGTCCCAGCCAGGGACCGGCCTACGCACTGAGGTTCTGGCCTTCAGCTTTTCCTCTTCACCTGATTTGGCCGGGGCAGAGGGCATGTAGCTGCACAGAACCTGGGAATGTCTCTCCCTAATGTTAGAGGCGTAAGGACTCTGGACATGATGTCATGGCCATGGTGTGAGCCCAGACACCACAGTAATGAGTCAGTGCATCGTGAATCAATGTTCTTTTCTCTCTACACACAATAGCTTTTAACCTAGAGCACTGCAGGGAATGAAGGGCCTGAGCAGGGCTTCATCCGGAGTTCTTGGAAGCCAGTTGGAGTCTTTCCACGGATTCCAGTGGGGTTCGAAGCAGCGTTTCAATGAGTGCTTTGGTAAGAAAAGAGACTTCCAGCTGGAGAGCAAGAGTCTGGCATTTCATATGCTGACAAAAAAGAAAGGGGATGGAAAATTCTTCCCCAGAACCACACAAGGGCTCCCACTGAGATCATATATCAATGATAAAACTGCATCATTAGATAGAGGAAGACTTCTTTTTAAAATGTTTCCCAAAGAGCACCAAAATAACTTGTAATGGTGAAGGGAGGCGTGGACAGACATTTTGTGCAGCCTTGGGCTTTCTCCTTCTTGTGCTGGAGTTACAGACATTCTGCAGTTGGGTTCAGGGAGGGGGGAATGGGCAGAGCTGGTGTCTCAGGTATTCTGAACACTGATCACATCCATTAGGAAAGAACCCCTGCGTGACAAAGGTGTGTCAGAAATGTGAAATATTAAGGCAGCCAGAGCTGAGATTTCAGCAACCTGCTGTGAACGTGAGGGACCAGACTGAAAATGAACGAGTGTCTCGGGAAGTCATCATCTCTGTTATGAAGTAGAACGAAAGAGATCAAATGGAGGCTCTGAACCTTGAGCAAATTCTGGAAGAATAGGAGGGAGACAGCAGTGAAAGAAGCCAAACTGCATAAAGCCACGCAGGGAAAAGGATGCTAAGAGGAAGAAGGGCAAGTTCTGTAATAAGCTGAAGTAGGCACAGTGGCTGTAGCTTTGTGTAGAATTTGTCTAGAATTTGAAATGTAGTGTCAGAACAGAATAGTACCTAGATGTGAAGAAAAACATGAAGAAACATCAGCTAAGGTGGACAGGAAGGATTTGAATGAGAGGTAGAGAGCAAATGTCAAAGCAGAGATGCATCACTGCATTGCCTTCTAAGTTCAAGGCAATGTTCTTCCAAGTAGGCTCTACTTAGTACAGCAAAAATTGCCTTAACATCTTCATGCAAGATGTGGCACTAAGAATTAGTGGGCTCCAGGTCAGCAAGCTGGTGAAAGCAGGGGGAGTCTGCAAGTTGTCTGCACCCTCTCCCTGGGCTGAGCAGAGGTCCCAGCAATGACTTGGAAGATCCTCCGTACCACGGTGTGTTGTGGCTGAGAGATTGTGTATGGTGCACAGCAGCACAGACCTTATGTGCAGTGACAGCTCCCTACCTGGCCTGTGACGCTGGGCTTTGGCTCTGCTCTGCGTTCCCTCCAGGTGAAGATCATCTTAAAGATTGTTCTTGCACAAAGGCTTCAGGGGGTTTCATTTATGAATGTTTATCAAGCACTTGGGGAGCTGCAGATGGGAGATGCTAGGGAGGTGCTAAATGTTGTTGCCATTTATAAAGCTTAACCTTTAAAAGGCAATCTGCTTCAGCATGAAATGTGCACGCTTTCCCCAAGTTCTGTGGCATTAGCTGTGGTGCTCGTGCCATGGCACAGAACAGCAATGCTGTGATGGAAATCCTGTGTTCAGAACAAAACCATGGTTCTGTGTACTTTTTCTGCCATTGCAGGGAACAAAATATACAACAGCATGCAAGAAAAGTAATGCTATGGGCAGAGTGGGGCTGCTTTGGGGTTTCTTGTAGTCTGACATTCACGAGGTGCCTGCCAGTGTTTCCTTTTGAGATGCATCGATACCTTTATTTATTTATTGTAGACACAGTCTTCCCATAAGATGGCTGTGAACATCAGACTTCAGGTTGGCCTCCTGGTACCGGCACACTGTGACCTCTCTTTCTAAGTGTGCCTGCGTACAGAATTGCAGGGACATATTTCCTTTGAATTGCCTTAATTCAAAGAATCTTACTGTAAGGTATCTTAATGTAACACGAAGACTGAGGTATCAGGCACCGTGGACATTCGTGGGTCTGTGTTTGTGCATTGTGTTTTTCTTCTTAGCAGCATGTATTTCTGGCAGCTCTGGGAGACGATTATCTCAGCAGTACAAAAATGTGGTATTCTCTGATACCCTCTAGTGGATACTATTGAATGTTCACGGAATTCATGTGATTCTGGAGAGCAGTGTGTCCCAGATGGAGAATCTCAGAGTTTAGGGCTGGAGAAAGGAGCAGAGTTCTTATAATGCCCAGCAATGTATTCAGGCTGTGTGAGCGGCCCTGCCTCTCCACTGAAGTCAAACTGTGGATGTCAAAGTACCTGCAGGAGTTCAGCCAAGTGTCTGCTCCCAACACTGCATAAGCTGTGGGAATTTAGTTTCATATAAGAAGTGAAAAAAGTGCTTCTTTGCAGTGACTCTTACTGGTGAAGTCTCCCTTGTGTGTAAGCAACCCGCTCCAGTGCAGCCAGCAGGACAGAGCTGGGGCTCAGCAGCTCGACAGCCTATTATCCTGAATACTCAAGAGAGGATTTTTTCCCATTGAGAAGCAACCAGAACTATTTTTTCCTCTGCTTTTTTTCGTCTGCTAAGACACAGTCTTCTCTGTACACGAGAGAGACGTGTGATTACCTTTGTGTAAGAGGTATTTTGCCACCAGGCAGCTAATTGAACTGCAGTTACATGTCTGTGTGTGCTTTTTCTCCCCAGCCTTGTTTCAGTGACCAGAAGACCAGTAACCTTGAGGCCTATGTGAAGTGGTTCAATAGGCTCTGCTACCTCGTGGCAACAGAAATTTGCATGGTAAGTGGGAAGTATGAGGCACGGTTTGAGGTGGTGCACTAAAAAGCAAACCTGGGGGTTTTATTTCTTCTGACTTAGCTGAGCGTCTGACAGTAAGTTTTAGTAATGCTGCGTTCACAGGAGCAACCTGATAAATGGCAAACATTACAAAACAGAGCTGGCAGCACACGGGGGATACACTGCTCTATTGATGTAGAAGGAATACGGTGTGGAATAATGAACCCTGCAGGGAGAAAAAGAGGAAAAAGTGCCTCGAATTATCCTGCGAGGTTTCTGCTGGAAAAGATTCTAGTGGAGCAGTATTTGTTACCTGTCATCCTGAAGCTCTGCTGTGCACGTGAATTCCCATTGCATAGCTCTCTGTCCTGCTGCCCGTTCCTGGAGCTGTGGTGGTTGTTGTCTGTTACTGTTTTGTTGTGTTTTTAAACGTGGTAGACTTGGCTTCAGTTAACTTGGCCCCGTCAGAATGAAGTGAATGTTTTCTCCTTGGAAGGGAGGATTAGTACTGGGGTAGATGTCCTGCATAGCTGGTGATTGGAAAGCATCGCCATCTGAAGGTCTTTGGAAGAGTGTGGTGATTCCATCCCCGTTAAAATGTGGGTTTAAAACGCAAATATCACTCAGCCTGACCTGCCCTGCAGTTCTGTGTGTGCTCATTACCAATACTTGTTTTAATTTACAGCCTGCAAAAAAGAAACAGCGAGCACAAGTCATTGAATTCTTCATTGATGTCGCCCGAGAGTGCTTTAACATAGGGAACTTTAATTCACTGATGGCAATCATTTGTAAGTACGGCTCCTCGCCAGGTGTGTCCGTGGGCTGTAGCAGAAGGAAGAGGGGAAGTCTGACTCTCATCCGTGGCTTTTTTTATTCCTCTTCTTTCCCTCTCACAGCTGGAATGAACATGAGTCCTGTTTCCAGGTTAAAGAAGACTTGGTCAAAAGTAAAGACAGCCAAATTTTTCATTCTTGAAGTAAGTAAATAAATAAATAAAGACGTGCCCCTTGAATTGTATTCTTTTTTTTTTTTTTTTTGTATGTTTGTGAATTTCCACACTGTTATCCGGGTATGAGATGTCTGCAGACACACTGCACAGGCAGAGGGTTGCATTCTGTCCGAAGCTGCTGAGGGATAGTGAGGAAAGTGTGAAGCTGCTGGTGTGTAGAGGGGAAGCAGAGCAGTTGGACGTTGCATACAAAAAGTTATTCAAAACTAAAAGGAAGAGTGACTGATGTACGGGCAACAGTTCTCATGCCGATGCCAGTGTTGTTTGCTCATGGTTCATGGGCTTTTATGTGTATGTGGCTTTGGCTCTGTTCAAATTTTGGTACAACCAAAGTTGTTGTCAGAGGACCCAGGCTGCTTTCTAACCCATGTGTTGTCTTTTGTATACCCAGCACCAGATGGACCCCACTGGTAACTTCTACAACTACAGAACAGCATTGCGGGGGGCAGCTCACAGATCCCTCACTGCACACAGCAATAGGGAGAAGGTAGGTGTGACAGCATCTGCACCTGCACATCAATGCTGTGCATTCCTACGGAGAGCGTGACTGAAACACTTGAGGCATTGCTGCCCATCTTTCCATGGGGCACTGCTGAATGCAGCTGGAAATGGAAATCTGCAGCTGGAAGGGGTTTGAAATGGATCAGAGGGCTTTTGTGGGCTGGCTGTCGGGAAGCTAGGGCAGGCAGAGCATGTAGAATGGGTGTTGCAAGCATCTCTACCTGTTGAAAATTCACAATGTTTAGATTGATAAGTGGGAGGCAAAGGTATTCCAGACTAAAACAACTTTTATTTTGGTATGGAGCATCATCCTGGCAGGCCCAGGTGGAGCTGCACTTTGTTGCAGCCGTGCCAGGCAGTTTCTCTGTGCAGACAGGCCCCTATTGTACAGCCTGTGATTCGAGATACAGAGCAAAGGGCACAGCGCTCAGAGGTGATGAGGAGGTTCTCCACTTACATTAGAGAAGATGACTAACTGCAGGCCATGGAAAAGAGTCTGGTCTGAACCCACTGCAGCAAATTTGGGGTGAAAATCTGTCCTGATGCATTTTCATTTCATTTGCTTGTGCTGCCATCGTGCTGAGCAGGAACTGAACCTCCCATGTCCGTGGCAGATACAAACCTTTCTGATCGGATTGAGGAGATGTTAGTGCAGCGTCCTACGGTTTTGTGCCTGAATATTTCTTGTTCATTTTCTTATTTCTCCATTCTGTTCTCTTATTCTGTCCGGTGAAAGAGTTTGTTTTTAACATTGGAACTGCTCATAGTCAGAAATGGGAGATCTGTACACAGAGCGTGGCCAAGGCAGATACTGCATGAACATGCATAACACGGAATTGGATGTTCTTTCACTTGGGGAGCGAGGGCAAATGCTGATCTCACATCCCTGTAAATTTGATGTAAATCTGCTGAAGCTAATGGAATCTCACAGCAGTTTCAGTGAAATGAGATCAGCAGCTGGTCACGGGCTGACTCAGCTGCAAAGGGGTGTGCTGTGTTGCTCTGAAAGGAATTAAGGAATTTTGTTGCTTATTGCAAGCCAGATTATTCGTTATTTATTTTATCGACGTTATGACAGTTTGAGATCCCAGTCCCCTCTGCCCCCCTTCCCAACAAATGGCCACCACAGAAGCACGCGTGGAAGACGCCTCAGCCATCTGCGTGGGACGCAAGGGGGTGCAGAAATAAAGCTGCCCGAGTGCAGGGCGAGAGAGCTGGCGGTGAGGAGGGAGGATGTTTCATGCAGAACTCGGTATCCTTGCTGGGAACTGCCTGGTTTTGTCTGTGCACTCAGCTGACCTCTGCCAAATCCAGAATTGAGTCGTTCCGCTGGGACACCCCGCGCAGTGCCAATGACATCGCTCTGATTGGCTTTGAAATGTTGGGAGGACGTACAGCGCAGTGCTGAGTGTCGTTGCCATGTGATACTTCGGAGGAAGAACGTGTCTGAGCTCATTAGCTTTCTTCTTTCTGCAGGAGGCAATTGTCCTTCAGCATGTGGGTGGGTTGGATGGCTCAGGAAGAATCAAAAGGGAGAGAGATTTGAGCTTGTGGCACTAGCCCAGATTTCGTGCTAGGTTTTTAGCCTGGATTGAAGCCAACGCCGAAATGTAACGATATCCACTTTTGTTGCTTTTATTACAGAAACTGGGAAAACAAAGCATGCGGGGCCACCTATTTTTATTAGGGAAATAAATACTGACCCAAAGACAGAAATCCCCTGGAAACGTGTGGAGAATTGGTATTCCAGGGAATGTCTTTGCTTCCTTTTGGATGCAGATGAGAACAAGCTCTGCCCACGCTCTGAGCTGACTGGTGGCTTTGTAGCTGCATTAGCATGGCATGTAGCCCACATTAATATACCTTCCTTCCCAGCAAGGCTCTTAGTTTATGTTCAGTACCACTAATGATGGTGACCTGGCTCCCAGGCAGTGCAGAGCAGGGCAGAACAAGCTCATATCTGTCTGCAAAAAAATACACAGAACCTGGCAGTGATTTCTAGCTGGGGGTCAGGGCCTGGCTCCAGCTCTGTGGGCATCTTCTGACTTTATAAGACCATTTTCCTTGTTCAGAGACAGCAGTGGTTCTTTGGTTCTTTGTTTCTCAGCTGCCTTTAAGTCGCTCAGTTTGTGTATGCAACAGCTTTGCTTGCAGCGACCCAACAGACAGAGGAAGGTTGTGCAGTTGTTCTGTTGTTCTTTGCTGTCTGATCTCGTCATCAGACAATGATGCAGTGGATGTGCTGGGAGTTAATGAACTGGGTTATTAATATTTTCTTAGCATGTCAGTCTGCTCAGTGACCCCTGCTTTCAGCTCGTGCTCATTTCCATGTTCATTCTCCTGATGGCTGAGGGTGTATCTTTACCCCGCTGCCCTTTTGCTTGCCTCTCACTCCACCACTTTTTAAGTGCCCAAAAAATAAATACATATTTTTATCTCCTCTCTCCTGACTGAGTTCTTCTTTCATGCAGAGAAAATACTGAACTGGAAAGATAATAGTTACACCATTTCTCTTCACAGATCGTGATCCCCTTCTTCAGCCTATTGATCAAAGACATTTACTTTTTGAATGAAGGATGTGCTAATCGCCTTCCAAACGGACATGTCAACTTTGAGGTAAGATCTGAAAAATGTTTTTACCTCGTTCTGATAGTGCTATCTGAGATTGTTTGCCTGCGATTTCAGTGCGGCCCAACAAAGGCTGGACACGCCAAAAGGGACAACCTCCGGTGGCTGCCTGAAGGTTAAACCAATCTCGGAATGTTTTCTGAAAGAAATAATGTACACATTTTATGGAAACATGACAAACGGACCATTCTGACTCGCTCCATGTGGGCTGGCTGCTGGAAATGCAGTGTCAGCAGTATGTGTGATTATATGTATGGCTTGGAGGGGGGGATGACTTTCAGGAAACAAGGAAAAAGGTGTTCTCCTTGCACATGTAGACTGATCAGTGTAAAATGCTTCATAATTCGTTTTATCTGTCTTGTAATTAACTTTTAATTTTAAGACTTGGCGAAGTAAGACAAATTAATTGTGGTCATTAGAGAAAGATTAGAATACAAGCAGAATTGCAGACAGCGCAGAGTCTGTCATGCTGTTGTTTTTCACAGAAGTATTTCCATCAGCTAAAGCAGAATATTGCTGTCCTGAGTGGTTGCTTTGCGCTGGGGAGGATGGTTTTAGATCCGTGCACCTTGATGCTGGTGGCTGTGTGTAGGCACCCACACTCCTTCATTGTGCTGTGCACTGCAGTTGCTGCGTTCGTGCCTTCTGGTGGGAGTAGAGATGAAGCGCTCTCATAAGGACTGCCCTGTGGCAGTGAGAAAGCAGTTCTTTGGCTCTCAGATTCTTTGTAAATCATCTCTTTGGTCAGTTGTGTTACATTTGTCCTTCTGCTGTGGTCATTGTGAGATACTGAGTAGTGCGTAAGAGAGAGCCTGGCATCCCCTCGAGTTATATCAGAAGATTTTTGCCGTGTGTGTTTCCTGTGAGAAGGCCTAAAGAGTTGTGAGGGATTGGAGTCGCTCCACTTTAAGTAACGTGTCTAATTCTGGTCCCTCAGAGTTTATGCTGTTCTTATGTGTAACCCCTTGCTTTGTTCGTGGATACATTTTCACTTAAGTGCAAACTGAGACTCCTTGCAAGAAGGAGCACACCCTTTCCTCCCTCTTTCCCCAGCAAACGAGCAGTAGAAGTCCACTCATCTGAAAGATACAGGACTCCTTTCTCCTCATGTCCTCGCGGTCAGGGACCCTACATCCTGATGTGCTGCTCAGATGTGGTTGTTTTAAGTGACATAACAGAACTGTGTCTGAACAGAATGGGTTTATGTTTACAGAAATTCCTGGAACTGGCAAAGCAAGTAGGAGAATTTATAACATGGAAACAAGTGGAATGCCCCTTTGAACAAGACGCTAACATCATCCACTACCTGCACACTGCTCCCATTTTTACTGAAGATGGTAAGACTGTGCAATCTCTAATAACCGAAAACATGTCTCTTTATCACTGCCAATTAACATCTTGACCCATCTCGGGTGCTCTCTCCCACTGACCGGTCCCATTTCCTTCCTAGCTTTCCTGTCACACAGCTTGTTGATTATCCCCGGACTACCAACATGTTTTTGCAGATAAAGCCCTCTACCCTGTGGAGCTGCTGCCTGATTCCTTCTCTCTAGCCCATAGCTTGTCCAGAAGGCACTGCTATCTCGGAAGTTGTCATGGTGACCCTATGTCTGAAATGAAGAGAAGAGGCCGCAGAGCCGTGCTGTGGGCTGCGCTGAACGTCAGCTGTCCCTTAGCCAAATTCATGCAGTGGTTGATGGAGCCAGGGCTCATCCCTCTGCAAACCACCACTGTCCTCCATTCAGTGCACGCAACCTGAGGCTGTGGTTGTTCAGCTGAACCTCCTTCACAGTAATTGACTTAACCCGCAGCTATGAAAAAGCTGTTCTGAAATTGTTCTTCCGACTGACTTTTTAGTCCTGTGTGCCTTCTCTTTTCCTCTTTCAATTTGCTGTCCACCACAACCAGCTGTGGCCTCTTCATTCTGGTCCATGTCGGTTGTTTCTTGGTACGTTGTCATGCACAGGAACTGTCTTCAGCTATGTTCCATAGGCCGTACTGGTGTTGGGTTTATTCTTCTTTGATTCTTCAGACACTTTTCTGTACTGATCCAAGTTAATCACACCAGACAGCTTTTCAGAGACTGCTACAGAACACTGAACGCTGCCTCAAAAGTCCTGCCTAAACACTAGGAGAAACAGCTGCCAAAATGGGATAATGATTGTGATTAAAGTAATATGTATTGAAAGGAGACAGCGTGGAGGCATTTGTTCTGTACTCAGGCTCTGAAGGGACACGAAGTGAAAGTCGAGTTCACAAATGGTGTTTAAAAGTGCAGATTTCAGGGTGGTGAGCCAAGAAAGGGTGACCTCAACCCACTAATTGTTTGCGTATTTTCTCTCCCATATCCTTGCTGTGTTTGTACTGTTTTCACTAGATGCCCTTTGTTGAAGCCAGAGCAGGCCTCTCCTGCTTCCCAGGGGGAAAGTGCTGAGCAGAAAGATTCACGCTGGGTGAAAGACACGGGAATATATTGGATAAATGCTGCACTGCTGTGTGACATACAGCTGCACTAGGTTCGTCACTGCGCTCAGGAGCAGTGGCCCAACAGTTTAATATTAAAATGTGCTTGAATTATAGCACAGACTTGAATAGTGAGATGGTTCCTGTGTTAAAGAATTAAGCGTCACTGAGCGGCTAAATGAGGAAATAAAGGAGAGCAAATTATAGCCCACAGTGAGACATCAGTGCACCACCAGCCTGCATAAGGGAAGCTGTACAGCCTAGGTGCATGCTGCTACTGTAAAATTCACCCTGCATTGCAGAGTTTTGCAGAAAAGAACTTTTTATTTTCTTCTACTGGTTTCCACCTCTGTCTTCTGTAACTCATTCTTATCTTGAGGCTGTTTTCTATTCATTTAAGATATCATGTACCCTTAGGCCTTAAAGAGATTGAGGAAGATTAAGTTGTGTTAAGTGATGGGAGTAGTGTTAAATGTAACGAGTTAATTTGCTCTGATATCAGCTCTCTTATTTTTAATGGAGATTTAACTGTTTGACATCGTTATAAGCAGATTGTGCTAACATACTGTAACTCTGGGCTCCTGTTCCATCAAAACTAACCTGACAGATTTCCAAAGGTGGAAATGTGAACTGAGCACCAGTGTGCTGCTGATTGCCAGTGATGTGGTGAGCCATGAACTTACAACAAGTCGTCCTTGCTTTGTGTTACAGTGCAGGACACACATGAATGCAGAGACATAGGGATTTACTGTTCCTGTTGAAACAACATATTTTTACCTTTTCCAGGTTTATATCTGGCTTCGTATGAAAGTGAAAGTCCAGAAAACCAGACAGAAAAAGACAGATGGAAATCCTTAAGGTAACCACTCATTTTATCAGCTCGGTTCTAAAGCGCTTCCAAAACGCTGCTCTGATGTGCAGAGCCTGTAAAGTGCTGGCATTGGAAGTGTGACCTCTGATGGAGGTCTCTTCCATTTATGACTGATTTACAGAGCTGGAGCTGCACTGATAAAAGCTAATCTTACTCTCAAATTACCCACCATTTAAAGGACACCACTCGTGTGTTTCTGCAGTGCTGCAGCCACGCAGCAGAGGCCTGCGAGATGAATGGAATGGTCCTGCAGTCTGTGTCTCTTCTGAGAGACGTGACATGGTGTGGTGGAAATGAGAACCTGCAGGCAGTGATGCCAGAACACAACAAAAAGCCCACGTGTTTTGTACTTATAAAAACCACGGCACCTTTTCATCGTTCTTATGTTTTCAATTTACAGATCCACTATTTTAGGAAAGACTTGAAGATTGAGAGATGATGGCAGTAAGTCAGAGACAAGAAATCCGCAAACATTTTGCACTACTGATTCCAAAGATGCCTGTTTGGGATTTAGACGAATTCTTGTTTGAGTTTTTTGTTGGCTTTTTTTTTTTTTTGTTTTCCTTCTTCTTTTTTTTATTATTTTTGACTGCCTAACGTGATGGATGAACTGGATTCATCCACTGAAATCAACTGAACTGTGCACAAGGACGCTTTTCTAACTCTGAGACAGAGAGGAAGGACAAACATTTGTGGCTGTGCCCAAACTGCGCCAGGATCACTGTAACTTCTGCCTCTGAAGGAAAATGTAATTAAATCGGGAGCGTGGAGAACCGTGGTACTGCGAGAGAGAATGGAAAAAGTGTGAAAAGAAAAAAAAAATAAAGACATAATATTTCAGAAGCAGGTGCTTCAGACAGCAGCTCTTGAAACCCTCTGAGGATTATAAAATTAAATCAGACACAGCAGCAATCTGGTTAATTGCTGAATGAAGAAAGAGGAACTTAATCTTGCTTTAGCAGTCTGCCAGCCTTGTTGAACAAAGCACTGACTGCAACAGGTATAAGCTTCCAGTGGATGAAAATGACATCACTCGCTCATATGTATTCATGTCTGTCACATACAGATCACATCGGCGTGGGAGAGCTGTGCAGATCCCATGAGTTTTTACAGAGAACAATCCGAAGTGTGACTCTTGCTTAGTTACTGTTCCCACCACTTCTTCTTCTTACTGTGAATCTCAGCAGATCTGAGGAGGTCGCAGAGTGTCTATGGTATTCCTTAAAGACCCCCTACACCCAACATTTAAAGCTGAACTGAAGAAGCTGGACTCATTTTACCTCTGTTTAATGCGTGTTGCCTATCCCCCATTTTGTTCCTGCTGAGGTGCGTCCTTTAGAGGGCTTTATCACACTTAAAGAAAAAAGATACTGCATTATTATTTAAAAATCTATCAGGTTCCGATTAACACAGTACTGTTTATTTTGCAACGTGATGCTCAGAGGATAGGAAGGAAGAATTGCTCTGTAAGACGAAGGGTTTCAGACTAGAACAAATGCACTCCAGTACAACATTGGTCATTCATTAGCAGATAACCGTTTTCCTCTTCTTTAGTTTTTGGGTTATAATCAGTACCCACCCCTTCCTTACAGGTAACTGCAAGCAGGGACTACATCTTCTTTTTAAACTTGTAGGACGATCATGGTGCTACTTTAACATGTGTAATAAGTGATAATGAACTGTGTGGGTGTTAGAGTCAGAAGTTTGTGTGTGGAAGGACTGTATGTATGTGGAAGGGCTGTTCCCATCGGCCCCTCAGAAAGCTCAGCTGAAACCTGGATGCCGTGTGGTACTCTGCTTTGTTACTGACTCGACGCTGACCGTTCAGATGCAGGACGTAACGCTTCCTTTGAAATCATTGACTGCTTTGTTTCAATTTAGAGTGATTCCGAATGGCCACAGGATTTGGAAAAGTGAATCTAAGCATAAAAGCTGGCTACACTGTGCATTTAGGCGGAAAGCTGGAACTGCCCCTGCCCACTGCCAGGCCTCGCAAAGGCGATCCACGCCTGAGTGAGCTGCAGAAATATGAGGTGTCGGTGAGGCAGTGCTTGAGGACAGCCCAGGCAGCTGAGCTGATGTTGAGAACGGTGGCCTGAGACGTGCTCTGTGCTGTATGCTAAAGCTCAGTGTCTGCAGTGCACTTCTCAGGTTGGGTTTTGATCTGTGGAAACCTGGATCGTGGCCACCTGGCACCCGCTCTGCAGCTGGCTGAGATGGGCAGGGCGGCTTCTGCATCTGCACACACAGGGGCACGATGCAGAGCGGCGATTCTCCTCTTTGTTTATGTATCCGCGCACAAGTTCAAGCAGGGGGAACATAAAAATGTCATGTGTGTACTCGAGCTCTGTATGGAAGAAGTGAGTGTGAGGATGGCACGGCATCCTTCCAGCCAGGGAGCGACTGTTCTGGCAATAGTGCTGATGAACTGTTTGTTCATTTTTGTACACAGCTGAGAGCTGTACAGGGAAACACACACACACACACACACACACACACACACACACACACACGTGTGCTCCTTCAAGCAGAACCATCTCCAAAACGATGCCATTAAAAAATGGTTTAATCCCAACCAAATCCAGAGCAATAACCGTAAACGTATCCATGAACAATGGCAATGCTGGCATGTGTTTGCTGAATGGTCTTTATTATTACTATTTTGTAACGCCTGCATCTTTTTAATAGGCACAGCGTGGCTTCACGGTGGAACAGGGTTTTTAGTTATCTGAAACTCACTGTGGGTGGATAAGCTCTTCCCTAAAAACTGCTTTTTAAAGTGCAAATTCTCTCTTGTTTTTCCAGTGGTCAATGGAGGCTGAGGTGATAACGCCCCGGGGATGAATCAAATTTTGCTTTCTTGCTATATTTTCCATTTCAAACCTTCCATGAAGTCAGGCGATTTTGTAACGATGAGACAAAGCGTGGTCTCATGGCACTTATCACTGCTGCAAACTAAATTACACTCACAGTCCAAAACTTTCAAGCCCCGGTGCCTAAAATGGAAGCACTGAAGTTAGATTTAGGGAGGTGTTAAGGGCTTAGTGGGACTTCCAGAAGCTCCACATCATCTTTAAGCCTTTATATAATCCCACGTTTAAAAGGGTTTTTTTTTTTTCAGAGGTGCTGAACATCCTCATCTCTGTGTGGATACCGAAGCAATTACTGCCTTAACTCCAGTTGGTTTTGATGGGTTTTGGAGCAGTCCTGCACTGCTCAAGGTTATTCATAGGGATTAAATTGCACTGGCAACTGGAATAGTCCTTGGCCTTTTGTGAGGGCCAGTTGCAACCCTCAGATGGGCAGGTGCACTTAATAGGGTGAAAATCCAACCTTGGCAAGAGTATTTTCTGACGTTGCTGAAGTTTTAGAAGCAAATTCAAGGACTGAATTTGATCCAGGGAATTCATTCACATCTGAGAGCAGAATTAGGCCTTCTGGCTTTGAAACCTTTTTTTAAGTGGTAGAAATGAGCCTTACTGTCTCAGGAGCGTATTTTATCAGAAATTAAAACCCCTTTGATTGTAAACTGAGCGTTTCCATTGTTGTCACTGCAGAATAGG
Organism: Callipepla californica brunnescens; assembly: GCA_023055505.1. Lineage (NCBI taxonomy): Eukaryota > Metazoa > Chordata > Aves > Galliformes > Odontophoridae > Callipepla > Callipepla californica. Next base: position 14,332,899 of record JALIRH010000014.1, read on the forward strand.
ATTAGGGAGAGGCGACGAAGCGTGGCGAAGCTCCCAGCTCCCTTCTCAAAGCCTCAACTGTGGGCCAGAAACTTTCTTTTTTGTTAATGTTACCTGTTAAGTGAAGTTACCTCAGTATTTGGTGCACGGTGGTACGGGATTGTGTCTGGGGAGCAGCACTGCTGTATCTGGTATCCGTACATCAGGGCGTGCAGCAGTGATGGATGTTCCAGTACAAAACTGTCATGCAAGTTCCTATGCGAGCCCTGAGGTCTGTGAAGCCGGGACACGATGCTTTTGAAAGGCTGGGCATTCTTGGAAGTTCACCTGAGGCAAAACATATTTCATCCTCTATCCAACAGAACACTCACCAGAAAATTCTTGGAACTCAATGATGAACAACACCTTGACGGTTGTTAACTTTTATATTTCACAGCATGGCAGCAGAGTGGAAGAAGATAACTGTGCATGTGTTATTACTATTAATATCAGTGGCAGCTGGGCAGGCCGAGGCAGGAGAGAATACAGTGACATAGCGATGCATGCAGCAAGCTGTACTGATCCTTTCATTTTAACACTGGATATGTTGGAAGGAAAGCACGCTGCCTCAGTGTCACTTTCTTTGCAATCACTGTTAGCTGCTCGGCTGACCCGGAGCTGAGCAGGGGAGGCTTTTTATCAGTGGAACAGATCTGGGGGCAAATCTGTTTCACAGTTCTTTCTTTTACAGCTCTTTTTGTGTATTTTCAGATACGCAGACAGTATCAGCTGCACTGTTAATGCGCACAGAAGGCATCACATTCGGCATTTTTGTACTATGCAAGGTGGATGTCAGAATTAATAGCTTGCACAGGTGGCATTTCCTACCCTCTGCAGAGGTGCAAGACACTGAAACTCAGGCTATACCTCGGTTACAGAGAAAAGCCAACTATGGCTGACTTGTCTAGATCCCTTGCCTTGCACTGTGGCCGAGCTCAGACTGTAATGCTGTACATTCAGAGTGGCTTGCACTGCCATCGCTCCCTTCGATGCCCTTCCCCCTGCAGAACTGGCATTTTGCTCTATAAGCAGCCCTAGCAAAATGCCACGGGAATATATTTCTAGTTCTGTGCCATACCTGGGCTCTGCAGTTGTATGCCAGAGCTGTTGCTGTCAGAGTCCCTTCCCCCTTCCTTCCTGGCACTACCTAACTAACACTGCAGTGCAGCTGCGCTCCCGGGCCTTCAGGAATGCTGAAGACTTTGAGTTCAGAACTCACACGTTCTGTACATTAAATACCTGTACAGTAAACTTTGTCCTAAAATGTGTACGGCCTATTTAAATGTGCACTTGTGACCAGAGAGCCCAGCTGCCTTTCAGAGAAGGGCAACTTCCTCAGTGAACTGTAACTGGTCGGTACTGCATCACTGCTTCCATTATTTAATTAAGCTTCTGCAATCCCAGCCTGTGGGGGACAAGGAAGTGATGTTTGGCATATGAGTAAAAAAAGTCAAGAAGACGGGGTATCGATTAGACAGCTGACACCAGGTGGATTTTCACAACAGCCCAAGCTGGGTTACTGCTTATAGTATGTCCTCACCTTGAAGAAGGAATTGTTGCAGTAAAATCCTCCTAACTCTTAACGCTCTGTGAAAGATACGAGCACACAGCTATTAAATGTGAGTGTTTCAAGACACGATTCTCACCAACAGGCAAGTACTTCCCTCAGGAGCCAGCCTGTGAAATGAAATAAAACTGCCAGGATGCAACGCAGATGGAACACAAATTGGCCTCCAGGTTTCAAACTCTTCACTTTTCGCATCAGCATATGAAGGCAAGAAGTCAGATTTCAGTATTTTTTTCACTTCTAGCCAGTTCTGTGAAATGGTACCACCCATCTTAAAGCTATACCCTAAGATCATCCCAAAACAGTCATTTGCAGTCCTAAAAATGAGCAAGCAGAGCTGTCCCTAGATTCAGATTGAGAAGCTGAGCGATGTGTCTGTGGTCTTTCAGCAAATCACCCCAAACTGTTTACAGCTTTTACATTTCATCTATTATAATTCCTTCTTAACAACTGTGCTTATAAAAAAATAATAAATCAGAGTTTTTAAGGAAGAATAAGCTAGGAAATAAAGGAAATACGGCTTCAAGGACCAGCAGGTACACAGGAGAGGCTGTGTTTCTTCCATCCCTTTTCCTTTCAATTAAGCTATTTCATTTTCAGGCTGAACTGAAATCCCTTTCCCCTCCACAGTACCCAAACCACACAGATTTCTTAGAAGTCCTCGCAGCAATCACCAACACTTGATTGACTGCGCAGGCAGAAAACAGTAAGGTTACCTGAAAGCGGCTGTTATGATTCCGTGACTGTACATAGATATTGCAAAATGTTGATGGTAATACTCAGACTGTACCCCCATAAACACTGCAAGAATAGCATGGTCATTGTTACGCTTTATAGCTGTTGTGGAAAATGTCTTAACCCGCATTCATTATCGTGCCGATCCCACTCCCATGCCTTTTTATACCGTTGTGGTAAGATTGTTATGAAATCCTTTTGTCAGTCATGTTCAAGCTAACTTACCTGTGTATAGAATTTATATATTAAAACCCCCTAATTTATACTGTGTTTTAACAGTTTGCCTGGACTGTCTATGGTTTCTAAATTTTGTAATGTGAGTGTCAAATAAGAATAATAAAAAAAAATAATGGGCTCAGCCGTGTGCATTTGGTTTCCCAGTTTGGGCTGAAAGGAAACTGACTGCTCTGAAACACCAAAAAATACAGAGGTACTTCTGGCTCAGCACTGTAGTTCATGGACACGCATGGACAGTACCTGCGGTGTCTGCTTTTCCTTGCCTCCACTGCTTCTCTCTTCATCCTCAGACACTCTGAAGATTGTTCTGCTCTGCACAACACAAGGAAAAGAGATAAATGCTACTGTTTCTCAAGTCACGGGCTCAAAAGAGCACAACGAGAGCTGCAGCTTGGCCTGAATGTTTTCAGTCGGTTCCTGTAAAACGTGGTGATACAACTGACCTTGAAACATGTTATTTTTATTGGCATAGCAGTTGGAGGGCTTCTACTTCGCGACCCATTTCAGTGAGCAGGCATGGAAAGACACATCCGTGCTTCTCATGGCTTAGAACTGTTTTAATGAAAGGTTCAGTGGTGCAGTTTCCTTAGTAAAGCATTACTTTGCTTCTGTGAGTTGCTTTTACTCAGCACCACCGACTGCAAAGCCTGCAGAAGGAACTGTGCAGCTCCTTTCTCAGCCCAGTGCTCTCACAGTGGCACAGCTGTTGCACAAGAGGAACTATCTCTGGCTGAGTTTCCTCTGAACTGTAGCTTATTCAGGCTTCCCAGAGCCAATCCCGAACCTTTAGCAGGTTAAAGCCTTTCAGTCGTAAGAATTGTGCCACAAGCAGAGACTGGGAGAAGCTCAAGTTCCAGCAGTGCCTGTGAGCTTTGCAATAAAAGGGAACAGATCAGGTCAGCTCAGCCCAGGGTGACCCCAGCACCGTGTGCTGCAGAAGTTTAAAACCAGTGTACAGTGGCAAGTATCTTAGGAAGACTCCTGGTGTCCTTCCATCCCTATCATTCAGCCTTTTCTGAACAGGCTGCGTTGTCATTACTCTGTCCTTGAGCTCCCAAGCAAAGGCACCGCTGTACCGCCCCATCTAAGATACCTATAGCAGCCCATCTGTAAAAGTCAAACCCTGGAAGTGCAGAAATCCAACTACAGGCAGAACCAATAACCAACCGTGCTTGGGCACTGACCAGCAAGAAGAAAAACAAAACCAAGACACCTTTAAGAGAAAGCACAATTCTGAAAGCACTGAAAGCCAGGAGATTTTGGCTCTGTCACTGGGCGAGGCAACCAAACCCTGCTTTAAATTTTGTAACTAAACAATGAGGAAAGTAAATGAGATTTACATCTCCTGAATGACACCTGTGAGGATGGATCACCTGTTGCTGTAAAGTTCTTGAAAAGGGAGCCGACAAAGATTGCATTTTGAGGGCAATGCTCTGCATGCAGCCTGCAACACGAGCACAGATGGGTCCCAGCGGGGTAATGACACTGTAAGTGTAATGTCCTCTGTTGTGTGGAACAAAGTAAAGCATGGTCCCACCGCATGTTAACTCTCAAGCTGTGCACGTATTTGGTGTTGTACGAGCTAATTCAACAAATAAACAAAAGGAAATGCCACACGAACCGGCAACAGAAGGAGCTATAAAAGCACTCTGAAGAGTTTCCTTCCCATTTTCATCACGATATAGTTCCTCTAATTTGATTTTTCACTGTTAGATCATTGCCATCTTCAAAACGGCACCCCGACGGCCCTGTTCTGCCAGGTCTCCACTGCCATCTCCTGCATGGGAGGGAAAAGTAACTGCTCTCAGTACTGCTGCTCCTCGCAGTGCCTCTGAACACATCTTCAGCACAGAGAGCAATACTGGAAGCCTGCTTGGCAGCACGCTTTCTATAGGGCCCGCTGTAAGGCTTCTACTTCAGGGTGAAATTTCCTTAATTTACACTGTGCGTGTCTGAGACGAAGACGGTGTGAGCTTTATATACCACTCCTCCAGAACTATTCAAGTTTGGCTGGTTTATTCCTCCTTCAGTCGTCACCCAACAGCCTCCTAATGAAAACAGTTAAGTTTTATAGCTCCCAAGCTCTGTTTCCACGCTGAATAACACGTATTTCTGCCCCGTTTCAGTCTGAAGGTCCTTGCTAACAGATGGGAACCTAGATATCTTAGAACAACGCGTCTCCTTCAAGGTAGGGCTGTATTTGATATTCTCTTCACCCCTCTTTCTGCTGCTTGCAGTCTGCTGGCTGAGGCTGAGGGAAATAGGGTGTTGGGGAAACAGAAACACCGCAGACCTCGCTGCTGTCTTTATAAACAGCGAGCAGCCATTTACGTGCTACAATAACAAGCGGCCAAAGCTATCCGTGGCACTGAGGTGTACGACGAGGACCGTGAGGTAACACACAGCCCCGCTTCCCGCCTCTACCACAGCAGCAGCAACGGCGGCCCCGCCCCCTCCCGCGCCCTGCCCACGTGACTCCCCTCACAACGCTCTCTCTCTCCCATCCCCCCCCATCCCCGGCCCCTCCCGCCGCTGTGCCGTGCGTGTGACGTCATCGCGCACCGTTTCCGGGAGCGGCGCGGGCGGTGCGCGCGCACCTCTGTCCACCTTCGGCCGCCGCCGCCATTTTGTCGGTGCGCGCAGGGCGGACGCGGGGCTCGCTCGCCTTTTGCCTCAGTTGTAAGTGGCGGAGGCGGCTCCTTTCTGCGGGCTCTTTGCTTGCTGTTTTCTCTCTTTTCAGTGTACGGGCGGGCCGAGGCAGAGGGGTCTGTTGGCTGGGGAGGGGGCTGGGTGGGGGAGGGGAAGCGGCGTGCGTTGTGGGGGGGGGGGGGAATACGGCAGCGCTCCTGTGGGGCTTTGTGTGCTCCACAGCTCGGGATCGGGATCGGGATCGGAGGGGCCGCGGCCCGTCCTGCCCGCCCGGCTGCGGGGAGAGGCGGTCGGGAAGTGCCGAGGGCGGCCCCGTTGGGACGCGTGTGTGAGCGGCGGCTGTCAGTGTTACGTAAGCGCTTCGGTGCGTAAATTTATAGGGGGAGTCCGTCGTAGCGCAAAAAAAAATATATATAATACATATATGAAGGCTCTTAAGGTGGATGCTGCTGTGAAACGGACTGGGCCTCCCGCGGGTGGGTTCTCCACCGGTCCCCGGCAGTTAGGCGCTCTTTCTGAGCTCTTTGCCTTCTCGTGGTGCCTTCAGGAGCAGGCCGCGCAGCTTCTGCCTGTGATCGGTGAACTCTGCGGGCCGAAGCAGGGTTGGTCCTCAGCGAAACCTTTTCTCGAGGTTTCTATGCGGACTGCCCACCCCCCACGCTTCCTCTGTAGGGCTCTTTCATGGGGGTTTTGGGCAGGGCCTTATTGCAGGCTGCCGAATGGCGGGGGGGGGGGGGGTCGGCCCTCAGTTCACCTGTGAGGGGGTCGGCTGGGGGAGCAAAACGCTTTCCACCTCAAAAATAGAGTAACTGAAACCTGAGAGTGTGGCGCAGTTCGAGTTACGTGGGTTGGAAATAGAGAAAAATGGCTGTGGGGCTGGGTAAGGAAATAAGAAGTGAAGCGGTGACAGATCTCACTTTTGTCCTGACCTCTCAGACCCATTTATTGGTAAATTAACATTTTTATTTCTTACTAATGGGAATGGGGTTTTTGAGAGACCTGAATCTGATTCAGATGGTACACAGTCACTTATTTTTACAGTATTTAAAGCGCATTTCTATAAAACAAGCTAGTGATTTCCAGCTACCGGCCTCTCAGAAGTGCTAGGTGGCTCAGCAGGCTTATTTTTCTTAAACAGCTTGCTATGTGCGTGTTCTAAAAATTCCCTTCTTCGTGCCTCTGGTTGCTGTATTGCAACGAGTTTTCTTAGTGCAATTTGCACAATGAAGTTCAATTATTTTTACCCATGACAGTTGTTTCTAAACTCCTTTTCCTGCTGTCACTAAGTACTGAGTAAATTCTCAGCCCGTTCTTCAGAGTACACTGAAAGTAGTGTGCAAGCTTCTTCTTTTAAAGTACTTCTGCTAAAGGAGATGAAATGCGTTTGGTGGATCCTGATGAACTCTTAATTCTACAGCTGTGCTTTGCTTTCTTTTTCAGTTGTGCATGTACCTGTTTGAACACCGAATTCCTGCTTATAACGTCCAGCAACAGAAGTTGGTGGGTTTTGTCTTTGGCAAGTCAGCTGTATTGTGAAGCACCTGCGTACTTGTGTGCTGGCAGAGTTCAGAAGCTGTGGCTTGGCTCGTGGTGCCTCAGTTAGGTTAATTTATCAACATTGCACTGTGTGTTTACTTAAGAAAACAACAGTGATCTGTGAAGAGGTTTGTGGGACGTGTTTGGCTGGTTGGACATCTGTGGCTGTAAGCAGCTTCTGTAGCAGTGGTATGAAGAGCTCAATCTGTAGTTAGTCAGAATATTTGAAGGTTAAGGTCTTTCCACGAGGTGTCCCATTAAGGGAACGATTCTTTTTAGTCACTTGAGAGTTTATTTAAGACAGGCTCTAATAACACATCTGAAGCTATTAAGCAAAGATGAGTTGGCCTATTTAGCCTTGGTCTGTGTTTCGTAACAGCGTTAGGGTGGGAAAACGATGTCTGCTCACCTAAATAATGTGTGGGAGAAGCCGAGGAAAAAGAATTGAGGAAATATTTTCTAGTTCTGTCATTTGATCAGACTGCAGTCACGGGCTCGCAGCTACAGATACCCATGTAACTCTTTGTGTTCTGTTTTTGTTGTGTGTTTGTTTGGTTTGTGTTTTTTTTTGTGTGTTTGTTTTCTCGTGTTTTTCAGGAGCAGATGCGCCATTCAAAGCAAAGCCACTGCCCCGAGTGGGATGACAGGGGGAGCTGGGAGCAGAGGAAGCACAGCAGCAGCCGCAAACGCAGGAAACGCTCCCCCAGCAGCGGGCAGGAGAGCAAGCACTACAAAGCAAACCATGTTTCAGAAAGGTATAAGGCTGAGTACTGCTGGTATTTCTTACTGCATCTAAAATAAATGTCCGTTCAGGGTAAGAGTTTCTAGATGTACAGAACTGGTAATTCCTTAAGGTTTGACTCAAGACAAGCTTGACAGGTAGATTGTACACAGTATTTAAATCATTAAATAGGAATTCTTTAATAAAAGCAGCAAACGTTATGAGTTTGGTTTGCTGTTGTCAGTTAAACAGCATTAAATTTCAAGTGAAAAGTGGCTGCTCGCTTTTAACTGAACAAAAGGAGGGGAGGAGAGGGTTTGTTCAGCCCTTCAGGACATGGTAAGTACGGGTTAGATTTCGCTTACTGATTTGGAGGTGGTTTGCTTTTTCTCCCACACTGCTTTCACTGGAAGGATGTGTTTTTCTGTTTTTCCTTTGAGAAGATGATCCCATGGAATTCTTTTATAAGAGCTCATCCTCATGCTTGTAAAATGCTGAAGGGATACGTGTGCAGCAGCATGGGGCTCCTTGCCTCTGCGGCGTTAAGGCTCTTTGGCTTTTGTTTTTTTTCTGGGCAGAAGATTCCTGATCCAGATACTGATCTGAAGTATTTAATGTTTAAGGTAGAGCTCTAAGGAATCTCCAGGTTCTATTTTTCCTTGGGGCTGTGAAAGTGCAGGAGGGGGTTATTGTTGTAGCACGACGTTGGACACTGTAACTTGCATTGGTTGGTGTATTTCAGAACGTGTCTCTCCTTTTTGGGCCCAATTTCTTTTACTATGCAAACTGTGAACTGATGATGTATTGTTCATGTGGATGGCTGCTATGTATTTGAGACTGACAATGTCATTAGTTCCTAATAAAGTAATGTGAAAAGCTCCACTTCTTTTCAGGAGGGAGTTAATTAGAAAAGTTGTTTGGTGTAAAGATGGATGCTGTGTAACTCAGTTCAATCACTTATCTTGTTGGAACCGCAAGTTTTTGAAGTGGAGAACATTCACTTAAAATATATTTTCAGTCATTATTTGGACGATAGAGCCATAAATGAAAGAGACCATCATGACCGGAGATATGTTGAGGAGTACAGAAATGACTTCTGTGAAGTATATGACCACAGGCATTATCACAGAGACTATGAAAAGAGTCACCATCATCACTATAGCAAATCCTCTGGTCGGAGCAGGAAAAGTAGTCATAAAAGGAAGCATAAGAGGCATCATTGCTCCAGTCACCAATCGCATTCGGTATGAGTAATTTTTAACTTTATTATTCATGAATTAGTGGCAATAGACTTCTTAAGTGACTGCTAGAACTTCAATTCCTGATCGCAGTACTTTGGGGAGCTGTTTTAGAACGGAAGGATTTGTAGCTGAATCCATTTGTGAGGATATGAGTATGTTCTTAGTGGAGAGTTTTGGATGGGGATGCTGGGGGGCAGTACCAGCTGCACACTGGGTATGTCGGTAGCAGGTAGCTGCAACACTGGGATTATTTTAAGAACAAAGAGGCATAACTTTGCTGTTTCACAGCGCAGTCATCCCTTCAGTGTTGCAGCATAGCAAACTGTCTGATTTTCAGGTAGACTATGAGATGCCATCCATCTTATTATTAAAAGTAATTGGAATAAAGTGCCTTTTAAATGTAAACTTAATTGGGAGTGTGAAACGTGCATGTCTGGTAAATTGGTGAGAAGAAGCTGCACGGTTCTACGCCTGCTCAGAAAGCTTTGCTAAGTCACGTGCCTGGCCAGTGGCAGCTGATGTCTCACTGCAGATAGGACGAGTTTGCTGCTTGCCTTCATAGGAGGCACGCTGTGCCAACTTCTCACGGCGGGCACGATGCCTGCTGCTAAATCTTAGCTTTGAGTATTTTGTGCCACGTTTCTGCTATAGAAACAGCAGGTTGTGTTAGATTATGCCGTGCAGACCGGTAGCCTGAAAGTAATTTTCCTTCACTCTTTATCCACAAGGGAAGTAAAATTACTTGACAGTTTCTAGTATGTAGATGAGAAGAATTGTGCATTTTAAAATGAAGACATTTCATCTGACTGTAAGCTTAGCTATGTAAACAAGTATTGCTTTTTGCTGTATGATAGCAGTGTTAGAAATAGTGACGTTGCTTACTTAATCTGTTCTCAATTAAGCCACTGTTTGAGAGTCAAAATTGTGTTGTTTTTTTTCTGTTGCCTTATCACTTTAAGTATTTATCTGAAAATCTGTTCCTTGCCATGTTTTTCTTCTGTAACATAAACTGTGCCCTGTGAATTTCTGGGGACTGAATTTGAAATTGCTCCTGCCAACTGTTCGTGGCCTGGTGCGTTACTGAATGCCTGAATATCTCCCCGCTGAATGAATTGCGTATTCTGCCCTGAATTCACTCTGATATATTGATTGGCTGGACGATCTTGGTGCCGTTTCCAGAAGAGTCACCGAAGGAAAAGATCCAGGAGTGTAGAGGATGATGAGGAGGGTCACCTGATCTGTGAAAGTGGAGACGTTCTAAGAGCAAGATGTATAGAACATTTTTCAACACTTTTTTTAAAAACTTTTCAGCAAAAAAAAGTCTGTTTAGAATAGTGTGGCAGAGGAGGGGGGCTGAGGAAATCTGCATTACTCTTTTTGTTCTGTTTTTTTTTTTTCTTTTCGTGCTTTTGTTTTTTTTTCATATCTTCTTTTCTGTAGAGTTTAAGTACTGTATTCAAAAAGTTGCAAGCAGTAAATGAACTTGAGTTCTGAGATTAGAGCGAGAGAGAGGGTGTTTTTTGGCTAACTGTTTTCATGACACCTGTCCAATAAAATAACACGTTCTGTTGCTGAGATTTTAAAGTAATTAATGCTTTTTTGTAATGGCACATTTTTAAATCTACGTTAGTAATGTTCATGCGTACTGAAGCAGTTACGTAATTCTAACGGCGCTTTGTTCTTTTTAGATGAAATCGTTGCAACTTTAGGAGAAGGAGCTTTTGGAAAGGTGGTGGAGTGCATAGATCATGACATGTAAGTGCCAGTGCGTGCGCCTCGTGCCACAGGGTGCTGCTGAGCTCACACATTAAGGACATTTTGTCTAAAGAAAGAAAGATTCAGATAAAAGTGTTGCAGCACGTTTAAAAAAGACATGGGTTTGATTTGGTCTGAGCTCCCTTCTCAAGTTGTAGTTGAAATTTCTTCTTAAGGATTTTCAGATGAAATTGTATCATTCCCTGATGTCATTTGAGGTTCTTTACTCATGGCTTCAGACTGAGATTTGTTTCTCCTTTTGCTCTGTGGAGCCCTTGTGTGGTATTGACTTTAAGATGATATATCAAGAAATACTCTTGGTTGCTTTTTCTCTTAGGCTTTGGGAATCTGTCCTTAACAGTAACCTTCCTTTACTACGTTCTTCTTGAGAAACATCTGCACTGCAAGGATTTCTTTCAAAAAATAATCCTTTTTGTGTTTGCATATAGGTTGTTCTTTTCTATACAAACTGTCCAAGTGCACGGTGCAAGTAATTAATTAATTACAGTTAAAAATTGCCAGTGAGAGCTTAGGATAGAGTGGACTTTGTGTGGCTGTGTTCCTTAGAGTAATATCTGCACTGAAAAAGAGCTGGAACAGGTTATGTAAGTTGCAGAAAAACAAATTCTTGCAGTCCTTCTCTCAAATGAGACCTCTGCAGATTTTTGTGTCCCCTTTTTTGTGGGTTCCTGATGTTTACTCACAGCAAATGAGCTAAGGCTGAGGAGCAGTGGGAACGTTTGCTGTGGGGTATTACCCAGTAATATCTTTCTTTCCTTTGGAATTTGCTAAAGTCACATTTCCCCTAATTGTCTGTGACCTTTTACTTTTGGGTTTGTTTTATTGAAATCAGACTGCTTTGAGTCTGTAGCTGGTTAATAATCAGTTTTGTGTTTCTCTGTGTTTTGAAGGAGAGGAATGCACGTAGCAGTTAAAATAGTGAAAAATGTTGGTAGATACCGAGAGGCAGCCCGCTCAGAAATACAGGTCTTGGAACACTTAAACACCATGGATCCCAGCAGCACTTTGTAAGTATGAATGCACAGTGGCATAGTGAGGACTCACCGAAAAACGGAGTTGAGTTTACGTGTGTTTCTGTCGTTATTTTTCTTTGTTTTAAGCCGCTGTGTCCAAATGCTGGAGTGGTTCGATCATCACGGCCACGTTTGCATTGTTTTTGAGCTGCTGGGACTTAGCACGTATGATTTCATTAAGGAGAACAGCTTTCTGCCATTTCACATTAATGACATTAGAAATATGGCTTATCAAATCTGCCAGTCCATAAACTGTGAGTAAAGCTGATACTGTTACCAGACGTGTCTGTGTTCTCTCTCCCTTTGTTAAATTTATTAACCGTGGGATGTTTTCCTTTATTTCTTACAGTTTTACATCATAATAAGCTAACTCACACAGATTTAAAGCCTGAAAACATTTTGTTTGTGGAGTCTGATTACATCGTGAAGTACAACGCCAAGATGGTGAGTGGGTGCTTCTCTTCCAGCGCCGCGGTTCCGTCCTCACCCGAAGTTCCCTTTAGCACAGTTGTGCTAACTGGAAATCTGAAGACAACGTAGTATCTGTTGCCTGTTGCTTTTGTAAATGCTAACAAACAGTGTTTGGATTCTGTTCCAGAAACGAGATGAGCGCACCTTGAAGAACACGGACATAAAGGTGGTTGATTTTGGAAGCGCGACCTTTGACGACGAACATCACAGCACGTTGGTGTCCACGAGGCACTACAGAGCGCCTGAGGTTATCCTAGGTCTGTGGGGATGAGAGGGCGGGCCTCCGCATGAAAGCTGGCTGTGTTTTTTTTGGCTGGGGGTTTGAAGGATGTAACGAGGAGTGTAACATAACGAGCTGTGCGTGTTTTGCAGCGCTGGGATGGTCGCAGCCCTGTGACGTGTGGAGTATTGGCTGTATCCTCATTGAGTACTACCTGGGGTTCACAGTGTTTCAGGTACGCACGTGAAGTGGAACGCCTTTGTTACCAGCTCCTGACTTTCACCTTGTAGTGCCACGTACTCAGCGTTTAGTTTCAAAGGCGTAACCTCATGAGCATCACTAAAGAGATAAGGTCACGCAGAGCCCTTGGGATCTAGAGGTGCTGCAGTGATACTTTGACAATGTAGCTTTTCTTTTTTAACACAGACACATGATAGCAAAGAGCACTTGGCAATGATGGAAAGGATACTGGGGCCTCTGCCAGCTCACATGATCAAGAAGTCCAGGTGAGCACGTGGCACACGCAGCAGTTGTGTTCCTGTTGGAAACAAAGCTTTCAAGGTTCCGTTCTGAACCGCGAGCTGAAAGCTGAGGGGGGGGAGGTGGTGTCAGCATGGAGCGTGAGGCATCGAGCGTCCCTAACACTGACAGCATCTTCCTCTCCTCGTCCCACAGGAAGCACTACTTCCACCATAACCAGTTGGACTGGGACGAGCACAGCTCTGCGGGCCGCTACGTGCGGCGGCGCTGTAAGCCCTTAAAGGTAGGAGGTTTAAGGGCGGGGTTTGGTGCGGTGGAACCACGTTTGCACGTGTGACAGGTTACTCTTAAACACTGCTTTGGTCCTGCAGGAATTCATGCACTGCCAGGACACGGATCATCAGAGTCTGTTCGACCTCGTCCGCAGGATGCTGGAGTACGACCCGGCCAAAAGGATCACCCTCGACGAAGCCTTGCAGCACCCTTTCTTTGATCCGTTAAAAAAATAAACCAATTCTGAAGTCCTTTATGCTTCTCCGAGGAGATTTCCTAGACTGTGTCAGTCAGCAGAGGTGGCATGGAACTTTTGTAAACTTTTAAGTTATTTTGTACAGTTAAGCCTGTAAATACTTCTGTTTTGTAAACTGTCCCGTTGATCTTGTTGAGCAGCTGTAGTCTCGAGAATGGGTATCCAAGTGAGAAATAAAAAGTGATTTTCATTTTTGAGAATTGTTTTCTCTTTGAAACGTTACCCACTGTGTGTTTAGGCCGAGCTCTTGCGGCAGTCACAGGATCCCGAAGTCAGAGAGGTATTTCTGGAGCTCCGTAACACGGAGCTGGGGTTTCGTCCCGCTCTGCAGTGAGTGGAGCTGAGGAGCACAACAGGAATGAATCCTCCCACTGCTTTCTGTCCCACTGTTCCTCAGGTGCAGCGCAGGCGCTGGGCTGAGCAGATCGGCGTCAGAGCTGCAAATCAAAGGCAGATGAGGGGGGGGAGAAGAAGTTTATATGCTGCTGTATCTATCACAATTAAAAAGTGAAGGGTTGTGTACTTGTAGCTTTGGTGGTTTGTGTTGGCAGAGCTTAGAGTCGGGCCAAGCGTTACCTGGTGATGTGTTTCATAGATGAGGCAAGAGTCGGTGCGGTGCAATCTCACACAGAAGGCAGACGTCTGCCGAGTCTGGGGCTGCTCAGCGTTTGCGCGGGCGCGTAGCTTCTCTCGCGTCGGGGCTCCCCTCGGAATAAGGGAACGAGACAGAAAAACAAAGGAGAGAGCGGCTCCCCCCGTTCCGCGCTGCCGCCGCGCGGCGCTCCGCTGGGGGGCGCCATTTCCGCGCGGGGAGCGGCGGGCCCGGCCCGGCTGAGGGGAGCTGCCCGCGCCCCGCACCGCCCGGCCCGGGCTGGGAGCGAGCCCCGCGGGGGGCCGGCGGCGGGCAGGGCAGGGCAGGGCGGCGGGGGTGGGATCTGCTCCGCGTAATTCCCCCCCTCACACACACACACACACACACACACACACACACACACACACACACCCCTGGGGGGGCGGCGGGCCGCTGTCGGAGCATCCCCCCCGTCCCCGGCGCGGGGAGGGGAGAGCCGCCACCCCCCGCTTCCTCCGTTTAAGACCCGGGCCGGCGGGGCGAGAGCGGACGAGAGCGGCCGCTCCGCAGCTGCCGGCCCCATTTCGGCGGCGGGGCGGGCGCTGGATGAGCCGCCGGCGGGAGGCGGCCGGCAGCCGAGCGGGTCCGATCGCGGCGCGATGAGCGCGGGCGGCAGCGGCTCGGCGGGCACCGCCACCTCCGCGCTGTGCCTGCTCCTCTCGCTCACCGCCGTGGCCGTGTGCCTGCTGCTGGGCGCCAAGACCGCCGAGCTGCAGGGCCGCCTGGCCGCCCTGGAGGAGCGCGGTGCCGCCGGCCCCGGGCCGCTGCTGGACGCGCTGCAGCCCCGCGTGGAGCAGCTCCTGCGCGAGGTGAGTGCGCCGGGGCTGCGCTCGGGGCTCGGGGCTCCCCGGCGGCTTTTTCCCTCTCGCCGAACTTTTTTTTCCCCCCCCCCCACCCTTTTCACTGCCCTTTGGGAAGCTTTAATGCGCGAGTCCTGGCCGCCTTCCCCCTCGTTCTATTCGCCGGCAAAGGTAATCCGAGTACCGAAGTGCCATTTACCTCCGGGTGCGACGGGACTGCTCGTTCCCTCGTCACAAATTCCCGTGCGCGCCGCGTGGTGCGGCGGTGCTCAACTGCGGAGCGGAGCAGCGCCCGTCCCCATCCCCGTCCCCATCTCCATCCCCATCCCCATCCCCGTCCCCGTCCCCATCCCCGTCCCCATCCCCATCCCCGTCCCCATCCCCGTCCCCATCCCCGTCCCCATCCCCGTCCCCATCCCCGTCCCCATCCCCGTCCCCGTCCCCATCCCCGTCCCCATCCCCCGGCCCCGCCGTCTCCCTAACCGCTCGCTAAACTTTTCTTTGCCGGAAGATTCCTCCTCTTAACGTGCGGCCCTCGGCCCCGGGTCCCTCTGTGTATCCGACCCTCCGGGACACGGTGGGCACGGGGACACACCGGGGCACCGCCGCGATGGGTCTCGGTCTCCGGGAATGAGAAAATGTGTGTGTGTGTGTGTGAGAGAGAGCCCTGGATGCCGGAGGCGAGGGGTGCTTGTGGGGCGGAATCGCAGCATCTAGTTAGCGTCTTTTCTGCAGGCAGGAACCAGCCTGCCCTGCCGGCTGTGGCCGCGGTTCTGTTCCAATTACGCCAATAAATGTGCTTAGCAATGGGAACGGTTTCTGTGGCACTGCCTAAGATCATGTGCAGCCTCTTGCTGGGACGGAGTTAAGTGTGGAAAGCTTGTTTTGCGCTGGGAGCGCTCAAGTGGAGATTGTGCAGGGGAAAATAAAGCAAAACCACATAATTGGGCTTCTAATGCAAGAGCGAGCTTGTTGAAACGTTCAGGACGACCAAACTTTTGTCAATACCAAAGGCGAGTTTGGAAACGGGTAACGGATTCAAGCAGTGCGTGGTAGCCGCCACGCGAGCTCTTCGTCGCCGTTTTAAAGGAGAGTATTCATTTATGATAAAGGTCGAGAACACATCTGGTCACATTCCTCTTCGTTACATAAGTCTCTCTCGTCGGGCAGCCTCTGTCCTTCTGCGCTTGGGAGAGAGGGAACGTTTCCATCGCCACAGACATCAGCCGATGCCTGGGGTCAGTTTTTTTGTTAAACTCCGCTCTGCTCCTTCTTTGAAGTTCGCCACAGTATTTCAGAAGTGAAACCGAAGCTCTCTGTGCACGACCCCTGGCACTCTGTCGCTGCGCACGCAGCCTGCATCGCTCCCGGGCTCTGCGAGTGCGGTGTATGGAAGAGCTGCATGGGAAGAGCTGCACGTGCAATGCAATCACGCCGGCTTCCATCGCTTGGAGTGTCGTTTAAACGTTTGGCGAGTAAGAGAGGATAGGAAATAACAAAGGGTAAGTTAAAGGAATGAAAGCCACTTCAGGCGACTACAGTCAAACTTCTGTCCCTGCGATGGGCATCCATCTGAGGGCGCATCTTCGGGGTCACAGGACCTGAGCTTTCCATCGGGTGCTCCTTTAGCCCTGCAGGGTCCTGAGCTGATGCCCCCCAAACCTTCCCAGCAGTGTTGTCCAAGTGTGGAGGTAGCAGGAGCCCCATTTCGGAGCGCGTCGCGTTTGTGCCGGAGTGAAAAAGTTAATGTGGGGATGAGAGGAGCGTCCAGTTGTCGTAAACAAAGCCGGACCGTTTGTTCACAAAGGATGCATTGTCTGCAGTAGGCAGAGAGTGTCCAGATTAATCAGCTTCATGACGAGAACAATTCAATGGGAGAACGCAGGACTCCTTCCAGCATCCAGGACAGGGCAGGCTCTCCCCTGGTGTTCCCAGCGGTGCCTCCAGAATGAAAGAATGGCAGAGCTGCTTCTCTTTTCCTCGAGCACCTTCACCATCCAAGTAATTGAAAGCATACGAAATTCGAGTGATGCTCTGTAGGAATTTTATTCCAAGTGGATGTCATAAAAGCCTCTTCCGATCACTTTTTTGCCACTTTCTCCCAAGCCAGCTGTGTGTGCTGCTGTTGCTGTTCTGCTGTCCGTGCTTCCCTTAGGACAGCTTCTCTGTCAGGTGCTGTGGAAACCACGTGGATGCTTTCAGGACCTCTCTGCGTGACAGCCAAACAGCTCGAAAAGGATGTGTAGGATTTAAACAACGATTTAATCCCCACAATAAAGGACTAGAACTTCACTCTCAGGTAGCTGAATTCTTGAGTCATCTACAGTCATTGAATATTTGAGCACGGGCTTGGTCATCAGCTGCATAAAAGTCAAGCCCGAGCACCCCAAACGCAATAAGAACATGAATTTTCTCTCTTGTATATGTCAGAGTACAGACTCCAGTTATCAGATCACTGTTTCTGTCTTGGTAATGCTTTGGGTGAGTCAGAGGATTCCTGAAGGACTTGGAGAGTAATGACTGTGGGTGAAGAGTAATTGCCCCCACGCTTGCAGGGCTGCCCCAGCCACAAGCGCTGTGCCTGAGCTCACATAACTTACCTGTCATTAACTCATTAACTCCAGCTTGGCTCTGCCCTAAATGCAGGCACGAACATTTTGGTAGGCTTAGAGAGCAGGCAGCATGTGCTCACATCTGTCTGCAATATGCCACGTGGGCAAATCTGGGGAATTTGTACATGTTTGAGTAGTCCCACTGATCACTTCTTCACATAAAACAGCAGCGTGTTGGTCTTCAGGTGGGTCTGGGGGTGTGTGAGCACCACAGTGTGTCCGCCCATCATCCCCTCGCCCCTTCCCTAAAGAGAACCACAGTGCTTCACAAAGCATGAGGACACGAGCAGAGCCAGCAGCATCAGGTGGCATCTGCTGTGTGAGCATCCCCTGCTCGGTGACCTGCAGTGCTGTGCTCGGCTGCAGAGCTTGCATCCCTTTGGCCAGCGGAGCAGCACGGGGCTCTCTGCAGCATTGCTGACACCAAATACACTTCAAAATCAAACCTGGGGCTGCTAACTGTGCTGTGCATGGGCACGAATCCAGCCCCGTGGGGCTTGGCCCAAGTTTGGGGTGTGCAGAATGAGGGTCGTTGCTTGAAACGTTCAATACTTTGCTGCTCTATGTCTTGAAAAGCTGAACGCAGCCGGGTGAAACCATGGCCTCTCCCTCAAAGGAATAGCACTGGATGCTCAGGCTGCTGGTGTGCACACACAGCATGCACTGAGATAGGACGTGTCTGCTAAGTGGCTTTTTCTTTTCCTTCTCCAAACAGAAGCTGGGCGAAGGACTCGCAAAGCTGCGCACGGCGAGAGAGGCTCCGTCAGACTGCATGTGCCCACCAGGTAGGGGCAGAGGGATCCCGTGCAGCCAGGAGCTGCCGGCTCACTGGGCTGATGCTCAGCTCCTCTTCTCTTTTCTATATTCGTCTGTGCCACGTAAAAAGTGCTAAAAAACTTTCTTCCAAGCTGAAGTGCTGCCGTGTGCTGGGGGCTGTTGTTCCAGCGCCCTGCTTTGTCCTGAGTACGGATGGAGGAGTTTGAGGTTTGGACAGAGCAGCCCTCAGCTGTCTGAACAGCACAGCGAGCAGCTTTGCTCGCTTGTGAGCACCGGGGTGTTGGGCCAAAACAATTCAGAAGGAGTAACAAAATCACTGCGGCTTTAATGCAAGTGTGATAATTAAAAGCTGCAGCCTCTGTGCCGTTCGCAGGGAGCGACGTCGCCGGCGCTGCTTTGCTGTATGAAAGCTGTCGCTGATTGTTTAAATTTCCTCCCAGAGTTTAATGAACTTCTTAAACTGTCAAAACTTCCTGTTCTGCTGTGGAAGTGCACGCTCCTTGGAAACAATAAACAGCTTAGATTCGTTTGGAAAGGAATCTCATTTATAGCAAGACTCAGTGAGCGCTCTGCTGTCACACTGACGGCATGAATGACTCCGGGCTGAGGCGCTCCCAACCTTCTCTGCTGTCTTTTTCCCTACAGAAGTAGTGAAAGATGGGGGAAAGATGTGCAGTGTTTTGCTGATTGGGAATGCAGGGCCTTGTCACAGAGCCCTGCGAGCTGCTTTTAAAGAGAAAACTCATCCCGAGCATTACACGCAGGAGCACTGCAGGCAAATGAGCGCTCTGACATTTTCCTGACATCCTGGCTGTGAATCCTGGCAGGATTCTCAGTGTTCGCCCATCCTCACGGCACAAATAGATGCGTGCTGCTTGTTGCTTTGTTTCCCACCACCACCCCACCCCAAAAGATGATGTGTAGTGGCCTCAGAAATATATCAGCAATGCTTTGGTGCTGCTGCAGTGGCACCAGCGGGGCTGTCTGGTGGATGGCTGCCTTGGAACCCAACCACGTCGGGCTTGGCACACACCAGGGCTGCTTCCAGCTCTGGAGGCTGATGGACAAATTGATTTCCTGCCCTCTGAAGCACAGCCCCTTGGCTCTGTGGGCTGCGGCTTGCTGGGCCCATGCAGCGGGGGCACTGCTGGTGTGATTAAGTGGTCAAGGGGCTTTTCCTTTGCTCTGCAGAAAGCAATTGAGATTTAAGAGCTCCTTTGTTGCCAGGAAGGTCCCAATTCTGTTCTGGGTCACTGGGTTTGCTGATGGAGAGATGGGGGAAGAGAGGAGGGGGACGGCTTTCCCACGTGCTGCTGAATTGCTCGTTACAGTCATTAGCAACAAATGCCCAGGTAATTTGTGAGCCGTGTGCTTGTCTGCTGGGCAGAGAGAGCTGGGGTGGCCATGGCTGCTCCTGGGCCCCTCTGCTCTGGAGCTGAGTGCTGTGCTGAGGTGGGGACATGCTGTGGAGCTGTCCTTATGGCTATTTTGGACCAAATCAAAGCAACCTTTGCTCGCTATGCTTTTTTTTTTTTTTTTTTTCCATGCCAAATTGCAGAGCAATAGCACAGCTTCAGCTCCTGTACCCCACAAAAGAATCCAGCAACCCCACAACTACAAGCTGGCCCCGTAGCCATGGCTGCTGCTGCTTCTTCCACGATGAGCAGCACCCAGCCCCGCACAGCCCCGAGCTCTCCTGAGCTCTGGGTTTGTTTTGAAGAAGACCCATTTTGCTTTAAACGGAGTCGGTTTTGGGGTTTTGTCATTTCTTTGTAGGCTGGATGAGTGCTGAGGTGCTGGGGACGGCGGCCAGCAGAGGGGGCCCGGCTGTTCTGTCAGGGCCACGGAGAAATCCCAATCATCAAATATTGCAGCAGTGGGGAAAGAGCTCAAAAAAAACCTGCTGCCACATCTCTGACGTTCGAGATGCTCAGAAAGGTCTCCGTGTTTTCTCTCAATTCACGGGGATGCGTGGAGATTTGTTCTGCTTTATTTATTCAACACAAGCAGCATGGGGTGTGTGTGCGGGGGGGTGAACTTTGTGTCAGTATCGCTTCTTCATCGTTTGGGAATTTATGTGGCGAGGAGCAAGAGGAATACATTCGTGGGAGTGCTGAGGGGGCCCCACTGCAGTGAGGAGAGGGGTGATGAGGTTGACCCCACTGTGGTGAGCAGCTGGTGGTGGCCCAGGAATGGTGAGGGTTGGGGTGGTGGTGGTGGCCCCGCTGCGCTGAGAAGCGGAGCCTTTCAGATTTCAGCACTTCCAGCTATTTTGGGGTCTGCAGCCGTTGCGTGCTGCCGGTGCTGGCCGGGCTGAGGACAGGCTGTCCCCACATGTTGGCTCACAGCACAGCAGCAGCTCAGGCTTTTTATTGTTGTCGTGCACCGAGCCAGGCCTGGTGTGCTGTGCAGAGACGCCCTGTCGCTTTGCACTCAGCCTCTCCCCCTGGATGGGGTCCTCACATCGTCTTCCCCATGAGATACAGCTGAGCAGGTGCAGGAGCATTTGCTGACGTGCCTTTTAGGACAGTCTTCAGCTGAGTAGCAAAGGGAGGTGAGCTAAAATCAAGACTAGAACTTGGTGCTTGCCGCACCTTGCTCGCAGCTGCGTGCCTTTTTGTTCGGCTGTACCTCCTGAGCTTTGTGCTCAGCATTGCTGAGGAGCCCAAACTCTGATTTCCTGACTGCTGAGGGACGCATATCCCCGTCTTCATCTTGAATTCGTGAAGAGACGCTATCATATGCTCTGGAACACACATATATATTACAAAGCAGCGTTATAGATTCAGTGTGGTAATCTGATGTTCCAGTTAATATGTGACAAATATTTCCCAGTAATGGCTTGGCAACACGAGGGCTGAGTGGTGCTCCATCCTGCGGGACGACACGGTGCTCCATTCCTGGGCAATTCAAACCACACGTTCCGGGGGAACCGGTGGCTTAAAATCCTCTGTACCTCTGCCTTCTCAACAGTGCCAGAGGCTCTTGCTGTGCTTCTTTTTTTTTTTTAACGATTATTTTTATATTTTTAAGCACGTGGATGGGCTTTTCCATCTCGCTGGGAACATCTGCTCTGTGGTTCCCAGCAACTTGAAATATCTGCCTCATTTTTACTGGTGTAAATGTTGTCTTCAAGTGTCACTTGCTATCTATCTTCTCCCTGCTTTGACTCCCCAGGTAATTAGCACTACAGAACTTCCCTAATTGCTGGAGATCAAGGAAGGAGAGGGCTCTGTTTGCTCTGTAGCCCTGACAAATGGCAGATGTTCTCCAGCAGGCCAAATGCAATACACTGAGCTCCAGCGCAGGCTCTTTGTTTCACACTGGTGCGTGATAGCAGCTCTCTGCTATTTCGGTCTGTACGTCTGGGTCTGCAGTTCTGCATTTGCAAGTCGTCATGATTCTTTCACAGCGGTTAAATGGATGTAGAAAATTATCAAATGAAAGTGTTTCTTTTTGAAATTAGCAGCGATCTCTGTCTCTCCGAGTTGCATTGCATCTACTGAGCTCAAGTGTCTGAAGTATTCATCACTGTAACCTCAAGACATGGTTTTCTACCCACTGGAGCCATTCAAATGCAGTATTTTCCTGTAGTTTCTTTAATTTGGAGTGAGACAAAGGTCTTCTGAATGTCTTCAAGGTTTTAAGTGTTTCTGAATCCTCCTAACCTCAGTTTTTATGAGAACCTGGTCCCATTCCATACCGTGCCAGTCACTTTCTTTCATCAGGGCTTGGTTTCTCGGTCTGATTTTGCCCACAGGAGGCCGGGACGGTGTAATCACAGTAGTAATATAAACAGGATTTTCTTGCACTAAACAACAATCAGAATTCTTTCCTGCGTAGAAAAATCTGTGCCAGGGTTTTTAAAAATTACCCAGAAACCACGCACGAAAGCATCCACGTGATGAGGAACAACAGCCTGGGAAGGGCTTTTGACACAACAGTCCATAGAAATGCAGGTGCTTGCTTTCTAATTGATGTGTTTGCAAATCTTACACCCCTTCAAAATACGATCCCATCGCAGATCTCAGCAGCTCTTGGAAGAATGCCGCTCTGCTGTGCGTCTCTTTGAGCGAAACAATTGCTGCCAGCTATGTTCCTCCAGCTCCTTCCTGGAGACTGTTCCCTGTCCCTTTTGGGTATTGGTGGAAGGCCTTGAGGACATCTGGAGCCGTGTCTGCACACCACATGTGTGAGGAAGCCTGCTGCCCAGGGCTGCCTGGGCTGGGCACTGCTTCCCCGAGGCTTGCAGGAGGCTCCCAGAAAGTGGCCGCAGGTTTGAGTTTGGGATTTGGAGACCTGCACTCAATTCAAGACCCCCAACTCACATGCGAACAGGAGTGAAGTCGCCCTCCGCTCTGGAAACCCATCAGAACAGTGCACTCCCAGGTCAGGAGCCACGTGAGCCAGTGGTGACATTTCATGTCCCCCTGAAGGTGGCATTAAGTGCTGGATGTGGTGGGGGCTTTTCAAGGCAGGAAATATCAATGCCAGTGTTATTCCCAGAGCTGGCAGCGCCTTGGTCGTGCAGTCAGAGCCACGAGCTGAAAGGCAGTCTGCTTCCTTGCTGGAACCAGCGAGGAGCCAGGGCCAGCTCCCAGTATCCAATCTGGTGACGTTTGATGCAGATTTGGCGTTGGAGCGCTGAGGCCCAGAGCAGTGCACCAGGAATTGGCCCTTTCGCAGCAACATTTGTCTCGAGACCGCCTCAGCAAAAATTAATTAAAAGCGGTGACATCAGTGGGAGAAGGCTTTGAAAATTTATTTTTTCTAAGTCTGCCAAAGTTATTTGGAGTGTAATGAAAACTACAAAAATAAACCCGATGACCGTATCCTCTAGGAGAAGCTCTGTGTAATTGTATCTTTGTCTTGACATATGAAGTCATTTATCTAGACGTGGTATTTTTGCTGCCAGCCCCGGCAGTGCTGCCTGTCTGCAGGGAGGCACTGAGGCACCTTGGCTCAGTGCTTGTGGACCCACTCACCTGGGAGCTCCCCATCAGCTCCCAGCTGTTTCCTTCTCTTTCTCAGTCCAATAATGGATGCGAGCTCATGTGAGCAGCAATTTGACTCTACAGAACTGATTACTGAAAACAGCCAGCTTGGCATGCTACCTGCTCGACCTTCATGCTGTCTCATTGAGGCGGTAATGCCACCATTTTCTATCCATCCTCCGTGCAATAAGGTGGGAACGTGTTCCAAACCCCAGTGTGCTTTGTGTTGATGTTATCTTTCATGCAGTGGCAATAGTTTTATTATTATCAGTGCGTTTTAGCACAGAAATAATTTTTGATGTATTGAACACATGCAGTGCAGTTTAGACTCCACTCCTGTTGCACTGATAAAAGCCAGTTGAGTCCTGGGGAACCAACCCCAAAGGGATAAATCCATCAGTAGATTTGGGGCTATTTTACAGATTTCTGGTCAACAGAGTCCCTTTCAGTTCTTCTAAGAGTTTCCTTAAAATAAAGTAAACTGAACTCTGAACTCTGGCACCTAAATAGCATGCTGTATCATGTCACCAAATCTGCTCATACCTCATCATGCTTCTATGGGAGGGAGCATTGTAGCTTGTAAGTGAGACCCAAAGCTGGCTATAGCTGAGTCCTAAGAGGATTTGAAGCAAGTAATTATGTGGCAACAGTTGTTCACAAAGAAGTGCCACTTGCCCAACTTGTGTGGACGTGGGTGTGGATCCAAACACCATCCACACATGGATCACTGCACTCTTCTCTTGCTGCTCTGCTACCAACGTGAGTCAAACACCACTCACAAAACTCCAGGCGTTATGTCAGATGTAGAAGCAGAGGGAGATCAGGGAACTTTTGTCATTTTTTCACTCAAAGATGTGGAGAGGTTGAGGGGGAAAACCAACAGATACGACGAAGAAATTCATGTAATGGTTTGGAGTCAAAGAACCAGGGTAGATGGATCATACCTCCAAAAAGATTGGGAAAAACTGTAGGTCAAGAAACATTTGTGTAAAAGAAATGGAAACAGAACTGTTTCTGTTGGTCTTCAGCTCTGTGATCCTTGGTTTGATGGTTGTGCTTCCCCCCCAGCTGCATCTCTGATTCTGCAGGAAAGCCATCTTTCATCTCCAGATCAACCATGGCAGGTTTCCATCGAAACACTCTCACCCCAGCATCTCCTGGCACAAGAAGCAGACCGTGGGGTGCTGGGGTTGCTTGTCTGTGGGGCATCCAGTCAAACCCATTGGAGAGCTCACTCGTTTCATGACTGCCCCATCCTTTTCCCTTCATTCATGAGGCTCTTGGGAAGTCAGCTTGACTTATGCCAGCAGAATGGAGCAACGAGGCAGGATTTTCTTTTGCCAAAGGGCTTCTTAGCTGAAACTGCCTGTGGGAATTCTACAGCATGAAAATTGTACTTCTCTCAGTCTTGACTCGCTGCTGAGCTCGGTGCATCCTAGCCTCAGTCCTGAGGGTGGCAGAGACGTGGTGGCTGTGGCTGTGAACCCACTGCTGCAATGGTTTCACCATGTGTGTGCACACAGTGGTCTCTGAGTGACGGTTCCTCGTGGTAACACTGCGTGGAGAAGCAGCACGAGGAGACAGCCAGTTGCTGGTCTTTTTTTAATTGCACCTGTCTTGCTGTGGTAACCTAGACAGTGAAAAGGATGGATTTCTTTCTGCTTTTCTAAACCTGACCCAAGAGGCAATAATTCTCATCATTTCCCAGCTGTGACCTCATAGTAATCCCAGAATTTGTACATCCAGCCCCGGGGGAGGTGAGTGTCCCTTTGGGCTGTAGTGGGTGCAAGCATTTGTATTAATATAGCTCTGCAGGTTGCAATCCCATGGCTTAGCGATCTCATTAAACCTCCACCTGCTCTGTGTTTATCACCGTCAGTCTTTGTTCTATCACGCGACAGAAGATGGGCTGGTGCTGAGATACTCCTGAACACGAGGACTTGGCAGCCTGCGCAAACACAGCGTGCTTCTTTGGTTTCATCCCTGCGGCAGACGGATTGAGCTCGCAGCCCTTCGTACGAGCAAGCCAAAGAGCTTCTGAAAATAGAGGGGGTGGCACTGTCAGGCCCTGCATCTCCCCCTGCCCACTCACTGTGTGCTGCTTTTACAGTGACATGGTGGGACAAGAGGGATTAGAAAACACACGTGTGAGATGAATTGAGGGCAGACCAGGGGAGTCGTGGAGGGCACTTGGGAGATCGTGTTGCAGTTTTAAATGTTAAGTTGGTGCCTGAAGCCCACCTATTTCTACATGTTGCTGGGGGGAGGTATTAGTGGAAGACCTTATGTTCACCTTGTAGGAGTTTCTATGGCCATACTGAATCTTCGTTAGGGTAGAGATTCAGAGACGTGTTGGTTGTATTTATTTCAAGTTTCTGGCACCGTTTAAATCTGGACTATTTATTTGTTTAAGACATTAAGAAAGCTTGGCTTCCCCTGAACTGCATCTGACTTTATGGTTCAGCTTTGAAAAATGACTTCAATCACGACCAGACTCGGATGCCAAGAGAAGCTCATCTTTGCCTCGGAAAGGCTGTGTAATACAAATTAACTTTTTACTCCCTACAAAAGCCACCCAAGGCCAAAGGGTGGGCATCAGACACAAACCAGCTGCTGCTCCATTGGTTGTGGTGTGGGAAGCCACCCACACGCTTTGCCTTTGGGGAGAATCATTGCAGCAATGAGCCTTGCTGTGGGGAAGCTCAGGTTGACAGCTCCTTTCCTTTAACACCTCCCCAAATCCTCAGCTCACTGGTATGAGTTAGCTGGGGCCGTTCATATCAAGACAATGCCTGTGGAGGACTTGGCTCCAGACCCACATGTGATGTTTCCTACACGCTTCAGAGAAATGCCACGTTTCTCCCTTGGCTTCTGTCCTCTTCGTAGCATGACTGTGGTCCTCAGCCATGTAAGCAGTGCATGGTGCTCAGCAGTCCTGGGTGAACCTCCTATGCCCATGCTCTGCACACCGTGTACATTGTACCCCTAGTACCCCAAGCTCTTAGGCTGTTTCCCAGCAAGCATGACATGGAGAAGGGAGTATTTACCAAGAAAAATGAAATAGGTTCAACAGAGTTCCCAACCATCTGTACACTTGTGGTCAGACTTCTAAAAAAAATAGTAGTGCAGACGAGGTCTATCAGTACAGTACATCTGGAAATGTTTCTTTCTGGCTTGAGTTTGTCTGGGTTTTCTCCCTGTTTGGTGCTGTCTGAGCAGTCCCTGTTTGTGCTACTCCACCACGAGGCACACAGTGTGGAAGGATTGCGTTGCTTCGGTGGTGAGAGAGACTGAAGAATTTGGGTGAGATGTTGAACAGGTTTTTCTTTTTCTTTTCTTTTTTTTTCTTTTCCCCAGCAGATTAGTCTGGACGATGAGAACAGTTGGCATTGATATGATCTCCCTCGTATTTTGGGAAGGTTTGTCAGTAACCACTACCAAATACTGTTGCTTCTGGGTCCCTACTGTGCAAACATTTAAATATGTTTGACCATGTTGTGCAGGGTCCCTGTACAGAGGCTAAAGCACAGCACTGCTGAGACCTGAATGGGTCTTTGCAGGGAGTTGTGAGGAAAGTACGTCCTGTTTTTTAAGAGAAAGCCTGGCTCTTGGTTGCTGGCAGCTGGTGTTAGCTTGTCTGAAAATAACTGTTGGGTTTGTTTTGTTTTGTTTCTTGTTGGAGGAGCATAGATGTGAAACATGCTATTGGAAGTGGGTTGTGTACTGCTGGCTTGTATGCCATGGATGCAGGGACTTCTTGGATTCATTTACTAATAAAAGATTTTCTTCCTAAACTTTGCACCTTAAGACAGAACATTTTCAGCTCAGTCCTTCAGGGCTTGCGTCAAGATTTGTCTCAAGACTGAGGTGACTGCGGCCTGGGGGTCTGCCCCTGCCCTCAACTCAGGTTTGGTTCCCTTTGGTTAGAGTGACACAAGGACACATTCAGGCCTTTGATAAAAGCCAGGCTTCTCTGCTTGTGTGCAAGGAAAAAAAAAAGATTAGAGCAGGGCAGACTGTGTTTTGTTAAAGTAAGCACCTGGGATCTAGCAAGAAGAAAAGATGAAAAGTTCATGGGAGAATCTGCAGTTAGAAGGACTTCTCCATCTTCCCTGCCCCATCACATCAATGAACATTTCCACCCCCTACCTCCTGGCAATGAAGCCCTGCATATCTCCTCAACCACACAGTGGTGTTCATAGGAAGGTCCTTTACATGTACACCATCCCTTGTGTAATTCCATACACATGTATGTACACACTCACTAGTGCTTGTTAATATTAAGTGTGCAAAACAGAACTCAACGAATGCAGAAGAGCAGGGAAGGATAAGCACATTCTTTCTCCTTGATGAATCAATACCCATCTTCTTTTATGTGGTTTTATTCTCTCTTTCCACTTTGCATTTGTTTGCTTGTTCTCGTTTTCATTGTTGTTGTTTAGTTTTTGTTTCTTTGTTTGTTTTGTAGGTGCTATCTCCTCTTTGCTCCAGGTTGGCCCTTATGGATGGCTTTGTGACAGGAGCCCATCCCTGGGGAATACCATTGTGGGGACTGGGTGACACTGGGAGGCTCTGTCCTGATTTGGTTTGAGCCTGTAATTATGCGTGGTTTGAACAGTTGTTACTTTAAAACTGATTTGATACCTTATTTTGGAATCCTTGAGTGCTTGTTTGGGATTCCCTGTGTCTGTGTCACTGCCAGATGCCTCCTTGCCCTTACTGCCCTAAAATTCAGCCACTTCACACAGTGAGCTGTGTGCCTCTGGCAGAAATCCTACACAGAGTAACCGTATCGAGCTGGCAGCATCAAGCCTGGCACGAGCTCCGCGAGGACCTTGGCTTTTACCACCAAACACTGAAGATGTTTGCTTTTCCCTGGCTGTAAAACTGCATGCAGTCACAGAGGGAAACACGCATTGAAGCTGTGTCATTTGGGATCCCAAATCTCATTTCCTAGCATCATCACATGAAGGAGTGCTTTATTCTTTAGCTGCTGCCCTGTTGCCTGATGTGCTGGCAGCCCCAGCAGGGAACGCCGGACCCCTCAATGCCTTACAGCATCCTTGTCAGGGCTAAATAATGAGAAACATTTGGCAGACTTAAAACCTTGCTTATGTTGAAGCTTTAAATCTTTTAAAGTCCAAAAGCACATTTAAAATTGATGAGATCACAACATTTGTTCTCTCAGCTGTACAGCTCCCAGTCCCTTTCTGCAGTGAGAAGAGCAGCTCTGACCCCAGTGAGGCGAGCAGGAGGGGCTGCAGTGTTCCTGGAGGGAATGGGACTCACAGCTCATAACACTGATCCTGCACTGATAGATTGTTCCCTCACAGCCCCCTTCACATCCCCTCTGCCCCCAGAAACGACCTCTTTACTGCTGCTTCCCTTCCTAAGAAGCCTAGAAGGGTACTAGGGCATTTCGTCTTCCTCTGAACATCTCAGGGAAGGTAAATGGAAAAGCAGTACAGCTGCTCTCTCTTCTCCTACGGCAAAGAGCAAGCTGCTTACCACTTCTCTGCACACAGGTGGCCACTATGCAACATTAACAAGTACTGCTCTCGCCTGCTATTGCCAGTAATTGTGCACAGCTGGTAAGCTGCCTTCATTCCAGGCATTTCTGGGGTTCCCATCATCCTTCTGGCAGTCTACGCTTGTGGTTGTTCTGTGAGGAGTTGTGCTCCTTCTCTGAGTACCCATGTAGCTTTCTACCACTGGTATTGGAGATGGCTTGAGGTTTCCAGGAGCTCTGGATGTGGTTCTGTGGTGAGTCTCGTGGCATTTACTATT
Organism: Callipepla californica brunnescens; assembly: GCA_023055505.1. NCBI lineage: Eukaryota > Metazoa > Chordata > Aves > Galliformes > Odontophoridae > Callipepla > Callipepla californica. The sequence goes on from JALIRH010000014.1 coordinate 14,361,693, forward strand.
TCTCAGCTGTTGGGAAGGGATGCCAGGGTGAGAATTTGTGTTTTGTGTTGAGGCTGCCTTTCATCCCAGGGATGGGAGTTAAATGTTTGAAAATATCTGGATTCCTTCTTCTTCTTGGATTAGAGTGTATTGGAGAGCAGATAATTATGAGCAGGATGGGAAACAGAAGTGTGTATCTACTCAGGTACATGTGTAGTTGAGCATGTGTAAGATCATAGCTCCCTACAGATGCTATGGGGACCCTCCATCCATTCCTTCTGCCCAGGCATCCATGTCATGGCCAAGAGGAGAGATGAGGCTGAGCCATTGGCTGTAGTGAAACAACAAAATGGGGTTCTAGGGAAAAAAAATGGCATATGGAGTATTTGGACCTTGCAGAAAGGTGACTTCTCTAAGAGGTTTTCTGTACAGGCAGACAAGTTAGCAATAAAGCTGGTTGGAAAGCAATAAAGCTTGGGTGGAAGAAGCATTGCCCGGGGTGGATGCTGCAGGATGCAGCAGGGCAGTGGAGCAAACCTCAGATCTGGAAAGAAGCCTTGCTCTGTGAAGTACAGTGACTGCTGATTGCAGTTTGCCACTCCTTGGTGCCGATGAAGCTTGAGCTAGTGGCTGTTTGCAGGGCTGGAGGAAGGCACAGAGATGGTGCTGAGCCTGTGAGGTCTTGGTACCGAGGTACTTTCAGACCATTATGCTTGGAGGAAGTCTGCAGAGGCTGTCTTGGCTTTTCTCTTTTTACAAACGTGGCCTTGGGTTTAGGCCATTAATCTCTTCTGCTCGGGTTGTATGCTTGCCAAGGGAAAACAAATGGGGCCAGCTGAAGTACGGTTCTCAGCTGATCAAGGCCATTTACTGAAGCCGCTTCCATGCAAATTAGGACAAAGTGATGGGGCCTGTGGTCACTACAGCTATTAGTAATGGAGACATTGACTAATATCACATGCTCAAGGCAAATTGTCTTTTTTTCTGATAGCTTTAAGTGCAAAAGCTGGAAGCAGCAAGAGGAGGGGACCGAGTGGCTGGGCCCAGCCTCAGGACAGAGGGTTTGACTCCTTCTCCTGGCTGCCAGTGTGTTGAAGGGGAGCCAGGAATGCTGCGGGCTGTGAAATGTTTTTGTTTCGCTTCATCAGGTTTGTGCAGCCAAGTCCTAATCGAGGCTGTCGTTTCCAGGGAGGGAAAATGTCCGTGTTCTGAACACCTCTGTGTGACTATCACAAGGAAGGGGTCCTTCCCCGTGGTTTTAAGAGAGCTGTGTGTTTGTTTGTGTTTTCTTTTAAGGTCAGTAAGGATTTATATATATGCATGCATGTATATTTAAGCAGCACAAATTGATTTGCTGGCTGGAACTATAGATGGTTCAGCTGAACTGAAGCTTTCCAGTGCCAGGCATCGCACGCAGCCCCAATGAGCTGCAGAGCTGCAGCCAAGATCTGCTTTTTATTTTTATTTTTTTCAGCTCATCTAGGTAAAAATACATCAAAGGTGTACATGTCCCACTCCCTGGATTTAGTGTTTGGTCTAAATGTACAAACATCAGTAATGTGTTATCCCTTAAGCCTCTGCTTTCTGATCACGTGTGACTCTTCAGCTCTCATCTATAAACCACAGTGCGAAGCAAGCTGAAGTTTTGTTTGGAGATACCTTGGGTTGGAAAAGCCCTCTTGGTTTGCTTGTCTTTCTTACCAGTCTATGAATCGTGACATGTCATCTCCTTGGTGGTCTTCCCACCCTCTCAGAGTGGGTTTGCATGAGGATGTTCAAAACAAAAGTCGACAGATCTTTGCCATCAGTGTCTTTCACATTGGATAAGGTGTGACTCTGGGGAGGGGGAGAACTGATGTAGTCTGTAGTCAAACACTGGAGACAAGCTGGTCACAAAAGTGAATTTCCTTTGCAGCTCACTCCTTTCTATCTCATCATGTCTTGCTGAACACTGTGCAGTAATTCTGGCTTGCTCCCGAATTTAGCTGGTATTCTGCTACAACTTCAAACTCGGTTTTTACCCCCCCAGAGAAGCAGGAAGGAACCACAGTGAATAAACCATGCAGGGACTGAAGCATGCACCTTTGTAGCAAGCTTCATGAGGACAGGGATTTGGTCAGAAGCCCTTCCTTCTTCAAAAGCCTTCAGAGCAGCTCCTGTTCTTGCCTTACCACTATGCTATTGAGCTAATTGCAGCAAGTAGTTGTGGTTCCAAGTTGGCTCCTGGTGGGAATGTAACCTTCAGTCCTTGGGTTATAGTCAGTCCCAGTTCTAGCTTTTGTTGGTTGGAGGTAGTTCTGTTTATTATTATCAGATTTATTTATTCTTTATTAGGGCTGAAAGGCTTTTATTAGAACTTAGTGATTTTTATTAGGCTGGTGTGTGCATCGGTTTGTCCAATTTTTGTGATATCTCTTGTTGAACTGATTGCCCACACCAATAGTGTATTTCCTGTGGGTGGTTTCACTGTGTATTCTGTAATGCTGTGGTACCGCTCTTGAAACAGATTGATGTTCCAGTTCTGCTTTCTTCTGCCAAAATAATTTCCTCTTTTGCTCTGGTTCACATTATTGGAAGGTGAAGCCGTTGGCTGTAGCTCTCAGGATGCCACTGTCCAAAGCTGCACTCTGCTTGCACTTAGCAGAACTGATGATTGCTTTGCAGCCTGCAGCTAAGTACAGGAGGCATCAGACACCAGGGCTGAATAGCCCTGCCAAGGAGGAATTGTTTTCTGAGTCAGTTCACGGAGATGTGATGGGGGCTACAGGGGACCAGGTAGGTTGTATGTCCTCCTCAGGAGCTGCAGACAGCACTGGCACTGGGTTAGGATTCCTCCTGCATTGTGTGAGAGTCTTTTGTGAGGAAACAAATTGTGCTTTGGTAGAGGCCTAAGGAAGGGAATTAAGTAATGGATTAAAAAAAGCAAACTTGAAAACTTCTATTTCAAACATTGGCATAACGGAAACCATATCAAGCTTGAATGCACCCCTGCTACATTAGAACAGACAGCAAAAATGAGCAAAAAGTTTCTTCTGCGCTTCCAGGTCACTGGGCTGCGTTGGTGAAGCTGGAGGCAGCACTGACCCTGGCACTGTGTGTCAGAACCTGCAGGGACCCCTGCAGCTGCAGTGTCTGTCCTCTGTGGCTGAGCACATTATTCTGGTGCCACCAGTCTGCCTCCCACTGCAGCTCTGCGGCTTCCAGAGCAAATCTGCAGCAGGTGAATGGGAAAGTGCTGTGCTGAGCAACTGTGTTATTTGCCTGACTGTACCTCAGATCTGAAATAGTTAATCTGATTTCAAGGAGCACTCTTAGTGATTGAAACGTATCTCCAAGTAACACAGATGTGTTCTGCCCTCTCTGTCAGGCCCTAATAAACGAGACTTTTTTGCAGCTATTCACCTTCTGAACTGTAATTGTTAATGCAGGAGATCAAATTGTGTTTGCTCGTGGCAGAATTGGTGATGGGATGCTCAAGGCATTGTTACTGGCAGGGTTGCTGGGGAGGGAGAGAGCAATTTGGGGTGAGAAGGAGTCAAAGCTGCAAACTGGCTAGACCCTGATTTATATTCAGTACATGAAATATTGGCATATATCAAATGAGGAGATGGTCTTGGCGTAATTCAGCAAAGCATGGCTCTTAAAAATGCGTGGCCTTTCTTCAGATTTCTTCTTATTACACTAAATAATCCTCTGACTTTGACATTTTAATTGTACGGCCCAGATGTGAAAACTTTCCACCAGATCCTGGCAGAAATCCCAGCAAACTGTTTCAAATAGAGAAGTTTAAGGGCAGGGGAAGGTGTTTTTATTTTTTCTTTTTGCACTTGTAAATCCTATTGTTTCAGAACTTATCAGCTAACATCACACTCTTCAGGCTTTAAGAGAAGCAGGAGAAGTGTTGCACGTTGTAGTGATGCTGTGGAGGAGATGTGATGGCACTACTTGAACATGAAGTTGTGGATTTGGTGGTTGAGGATTGGGAAGCTTTTGATGTTTGGCTGTCGTGCAGTCAGAGAGGTAGACATCCAGTCACTGGTGTTCAAGGCTGAGCTAGATGTGACTGTTCAGTGCTGCTGCTTTGAGTCTTATTTGCTGGTACCTTGTCCTGCAGGGGACAGACTTCTTCCACCTGCTAGTTTAGTGAGAGGTGATTAATTCCTTTTGTATCTGCCCTGCTGCCAGGAGGGATAGGAGTTGCACAAAAGTGATTGTGTGTCTTCATTAGATTTTAGGTAGGTTTTTTGTTTGTTTGTTTTTTAATTCTTCAGACTCCATTTGCTCTAATAGACAAGCTCCTTGAAAGGCGGCAGCTTAGCCCTGGAGCATCTTCTGCACGTTTGGAACATGCCTGGGGAGTGGGAGGAAACCCTTGTGGCTGTTTCTTCCTAAAACGAAGCACTCTGGCTCTGTGTGCATGTGACGGGCTCTCTGGTACCAGAAACTTCTCTGGGAGGTGAAAATGGAGTCTGAATGGAATTCATGAATTGTTTTAGCAGTTGCTGTGTTGGATGCTTTCTGGTATGAGGACTTCATGGCCGTTGGCTCCCTGAGCCCCTTGGGTCAGGGTGGAGGGTGAGCACTGTGCTTGGTGGCCCAGTGTTTGCTTGGTTTTCACAGCTTTAAGGTTGGCTGTCAGTAACTTGGCTGTGCTGCTTTGCAACTCTTGTGTGCAGTCACAGCACCCGGGTGGCAGGATGGAAAGAATTCCCCACTTTGGGGGCTGCTACAATTCCCAAATTGCACATTGTTAATATAGGCTCAATTATGATTAAGAAGTGTGGTGATGGCCATCCCTATTTCTCTGTGGGATGCTAATGCTGGGCCAGCTAAAGCAAGACTTTGAGCTACAGGCAATCTGAGTGTAAATGTCTTGAACGTGGTGTCAGATCAGTTCAATAGCTCTTGGGGGAACTGTAGGCAGTATCAGACAGCCTTTGTTGTCTGAACAGCTCCCTTCTCCCAGTGGAGACTGGAAAATAGGCAAGGGAAGATGGAGAACATAGCAAGTCCTTGTAGTCAGTCTGGTAAACCCAAAGCTTTCGAACCATGCGTCTTCCCGTTATTCCACAGAGTTTGAATTCTTCCCTGCTTTGAATCCAGAGGAGACATATGGGAGGCAGTAGAGGGGCTGTAAATGAAATTCCCACTAGGAGCAGGGGTGATGGAATGAAGTGGGAGGGAGGGCTGGTCTGCAGGCATGGTCACTTCCATAGGGGAGAGTATCTGAAGCTTGAGAGGGCTGGATCAGAGAAGCTCTGCTGGGGGTTTAGTGCTGCTGAAGCAGTGGGAGAGCAAGAGGGCTACAGCTGACCTGCCTGCAGTGACTGTGCACTGTGATTCTGGCATATGGGAGTTCACTGTATTCCCTCTGTGGGCATGTGGACCAGACCTGTTGTTGAGGAAGGTGAAAGCTCTAGCAGTGCTACTTGGTTTTATATGTACCGTATCATGCAGTTTTTCTTTGGTGCCATTTAAATACCAACCAAGAGGACTGTTGGGGATTTTGTGTGTTGTTGGGCTTGAGTTCCTTAAGGCACTTCCACAAAGCTCTGGCATCAGAAATCACAGCTAAGCATCTCTGGTGCTTCTGCTGACATCATAGGTTCCCATTAACATGGAGTTGTAGTTAAAGTACTGATTGTATTTCCCCCCACACCCCATTGGTTTTTTTTTTGTTGTTGCTGTGTTTCTTTTTTGCCTGCAGGAAAATGTTCGGTCTTCTACAAGCCCTGTTTCTTATTTAGCTCTGGCTTCACAGAATGCCTGTGAAGATTGGTCTCCACGAGAATCACTTGCAGATAATTTTCATTGCAAGCAGAATCCTGTAGTGCATACGTGTGGAGCTGGGCTGGCTTCTTCACGGAGCATATGTAATGGTTTCTAGATGGAAAGTCTGAGATGAAATAGATCATGACATTTTCAAAGTTTATGAAACAATAAAACAATAATGATGGTTAAAATTCGATAAATATGTGGTGGTGTTTTTCTAGCACAGAATACAGTTCTGCAATAAACCGTAATTAATACAGTCTGTGTTAAACAGATTAATTCCTTTTAGAATCAGAAACTTTCCATGCCCTCAACTCAGACAGACATGCATTTTAGCAGCCAGTGTCTAACCCAAGAAATGCAAATGTCTTTTTGCTCCTTTTGTTATTTTTGTTATGTATGCCTTGAGCAAGGCTTGAGTAAAGCTCAGGAGCCGCTCTGGGTGCATCAGGTCTGCCCATGTGCACGGCCTCCTCTCTGGCTGTGAAACACATACAGCTTAATGTCTGTCTACGTGGGAATGGGTGCGCTTCTTGTGAGAAGTGATTTCCTCACCGGTTGTTGTGCTTTTCTCTAGAGTGTATGATTTCATGCCCTTTTGCCTGGGCTGAAGCACGTGGCTATCAGAGGAGTCACAAACTTCCCTCAGAAGTAACGTCTTGAATGAGGAGAGCTGCTGCAGACAGTTTGAGCTGAGCTTTGTGTTGCTTTCAGCTGGGAAGGTGCATGCTATTTTCTTGCTGCTCAGAAGTGTAGTTAGGATCAGTAGCCAAACTAATTAGACCAGAATGTCAGACTAGAATAGATGTGGGGTAGTGCTGTGTAGGAGACTGCCTTAGGGACCATTGTTTCAGGAGTAGGGATGCAAGAACAGTGTTTGGGTGCCCGGGTCCGGATGTCCAAGACTGTGCATCAACACAAAACGCTTCCTGCGTGACATCTAAAGCTTCTGTTGTATCAAGTTTTTAATCTCTTGAAAGCTGGAAGGGCGACTTAGTTTTCTACATTGCTGAGATGAACTTTGTACTTGCTACATATACCAAGCAGAATCTGCTCTGAAAATGTACCTTTTCACCTCTATCCAGCTGTGGTTTTCCTAATAAGTGTATTTGAAACAGACCTAACTGCCAAGGAAAACATTAACTCTTCCTCTTGCTGGGAAGAGAGGATTAAATTCAGCTTCCTGATGTGATGGCTGGATTTCACACAGGTAGTTCGGACCTAATAAAAGTCCATTTTGGGGTTTAAAAAGGAGATCTTGTATTGGCACTGACTTGTGGCTTCGAAGAACGTGTACTTTGGCTTCAGGCACACAGATCTTGTTCCACTGGTGCAGAGATGCCCAACCTCGTACCGGCGGTGTAAAAAGCCCCTCTCACAGATTCTTCTTTGCTGCAAAATTCAGCAGCAACATAATTTGGGAAAGTAGTCCAGTGAGATGAATAAAACTGCACAAGAAGTAGGTGGAGGATACGTTTATCAAAGCTCTGCGCTGGTACAGTTTGCCTTGCGGTTGCTGAAAGAAGTAATGGTGGTTGTATCCCATCTTCCACTTGGCAGCAGTGCCTGGGCTGCGGCTTCTGGAAAAAGCTGGAGTGGTGTGGATGGGTGCAGCGGGGCCTCCCCAGAGCAGCTGAGGTGCTGGAGCCTGAGGATGCCTTGGTTAAGAGGGGCTGCGTGCCCAGCAGCGGCAGGAGTCTGCATCCCGAGGTCCCAGCAGGCTGACAGCACCTGATCCTTACTGCAGAAAGCCAAAGGCAGGCTTCCCACTGAGAGCAGTGACTGGAAATAACAACGTAAGCAAATGTTTCAGTGAAATTCAGGTTACTCGTGTGTGAACCCGTGCTCAGAGCTGGCTGTGGTCTGTGCTTTGCTCCACGGATGTGATTCAGACCCACTGCCCCACGAACATGGGGTTTGCTGCAGCAGGGTTCTAAACAGCTGTAAGCTCACAGTATGGATCTTTACATGCAACAATGCCTTTCTTAATGTAGGGTTTATGACTCAAAACCTGATAATGTGCTGCTGAACACTTCCTGAATGAATATATCAACGACCCATTTGTTTACAGAACTAACGGAGTTTATCATGTCCACAGCATTTATGACTGTCCCTGGAATTCTTCAGACAGGCACCTTGTGTTTTTGTGTACCTAAAAGTTCAGGACCCAATTGCTCGTTGAGCCTTTAACCACAAAGAAGAGTGCCTATAGGAGCTGCTACACTGATGCCTGTACACCGTGAGCATTTCTGCTGCAAATGCCTTCTGTACTACGGTACTGCTTATCCTGGGCTGATCTCACTGCCTTCAAACTGACTTTTCACCCCTTACGCAGGAGGCCTGCATGTATATGTGCATAGCAATATAAAGTAAACAATGTGCTTTCTATCCTAGAGAGCAGTGCTTGAATGATGGGAAAATAACAATTTCTGGATGGGTAAATAAATGTATTTTAACAGTGGCAAAAAACTCAGCAAGATCTTTGTTCCCTTTCTTCAAAGCATGTGCAGTACCAAAGCAGCGATGTAATAACTTGTAAGTGTGTTGGGCAGACATCCAAGGCTTTTACGTGTTAGTATAAAGTAGTCCTGACTGTTTCTGCCTCACCAGGCAGGCTTCACTCGGGTTGGGTATGAAATAGGATGGTCCCTTACGAGCAAACTACGTCTGTTTTGGCAAATGGCATGAACAGCAGTAAGGCTTCACAGCTGGCTGTAAGACTCAAGGGGAGCATCGTGTGTTTTTCAGGCGTGGTTGGTGTCCTGTGTACTTCTCTGTGTTGGTATTTGTAATCAGGGGGAAAAGACTGAGTGTGCCTGAATACCTAGGCAGTCAAGTCAGCGGACTCTGGGAGGGCACAGCAAGATGGACAGCCAGGAGTCAGCTGTGCTAGCATCTGCGTGTGTGACATCCACAAGTGCTGAGGCTGAAGGCAGAAGCAGGCAGAAGTCTGCCTCAGTACATGGTGCTCTGCAGCAGAAACGCACTGTGGTGTTTTAAATTAACAGAAGGTAATTATCCCCAGGAAGCAACAGGTAGTGAGAAATCCGGTGAGTTGAGTAATTCTCTCTGCTTAGCATGGGTTCCAGTTTTCTTCCTCTGAGTACCAGAAAGCTTGCAGTGAATTCTGACCTCGGAGTTCAACTGATGCTTTAATTAATGTGTCTTTTGCTTAGCCACGAGGAAAATAGCTTGGAAGAAAAGTTTGGCTTGGAAAACTAAATGGCATGGATAATTTAACCTGAAGATGCCCCTGTTCACGTTAATGCTTTTCTTGTTCCCTCAGCACTCTTTCTTTACTAAGAGAAGGAATATGGCAACCTGTAAGTGAAGTGGTTGATAACACAGGGCCTTTGCTTCTCAGGGCAGAGCAGTCCTGGATTCCTGCCCTTGTTGGAAGGTGCTGGGACTGCATGAGGGCAGCACACCTGTCTGTGTGTCCCAGTATGCTCCTGCAACTGGTGGCAACGTATGATGCTGCTTAGGACTTGCAAGTGAGATTGAAAGCTGACATAACACAGCAGAACTACAGTCATGAAATTAACACCTCACTCCTGAGACCACATCAGTGGTTTCACATCTCCACCTGCTTTGCAGCTGAATTCATTTTTAGATGTGCGGAAGTGCCTTTGATTGCAGGGAAGGTTTTATTGCAGAGAATGTTCCTTTCTTTCTTCCCCCCCAAAGGTCAGTTGCTGCAAATCTGCAAAGCAGTGACTTATCCAGCCTACAGCAGAATCCTGTTTAGTGGTGTGATGTACCCCTGAAAGTATCTCACATAAGGTCAGGCTTTCTTTTCCCTTACCTTATCTTGCCCTTCCTCTTAGAAAGCAACTGTTACTATCTTGTACTGTGGGAATGTTGGTAGCTGCTGGCTTTCCTCTTATTCCCTTTTGTTTTGCCTCTGGATTTCACCTTATTTTTTCTTCCTGGTTCTGTCCAAGTCACTTCCTCACACAAATACATACAGGGTTATTCAGATATCTCCTAGGTTTTCTGCAGCGATGCTTTGGGCTCTGCTTGGTATGGAAGTTGGAGGCCTGCAGGTCAGTGCTAGGTGGGAATGGGTTATTCTGGAACATGTGTGCTTGTGAAGCCTTATTTCTGCCAGCTCTGTAACTGGCCAGCATGCCTGGCTTCAATCCTGAGGGAAAATGTTGGGAGAAAGACCAAGAGTTGTGTTCTGCTATGAAGAGTGAGTTGAAAAAGATTGAGTGCTTTGGCAAGGTGTTTTTTCTCCTTGTGTTTGCCCTGAGCTTTTCCCATCTGAGCTGAAGTCTTGCCAGCACTAATCAATGGTTTAACCTGATAGACAGTGCTACGATTGTGTTGAGGAGGATGATACCGTTCTCCAACTGCAGTCCTCTCTCTCCTGACATTCCTGTAATCAACAAATTAATGATGATGTTGTTATGCTTGGAGAAGGGGCTATTCCCTTTGAATAATTTTTTACTGGAGAGAAGATTATTTAAGTAACTGTTTGTAGTGATTAGTTATGAGAGAGATGGAATCAGCAGCAGATGTTCCTTTTGAATGACCTGTATGAGACATGTATGTATTTTCATGCTAAACTGGTCCCTCAGGGCACTCCTGAGGTAAATCAGATGTCTTTAAGCCTGTGCTGTGCCAGAATGCCATGTGCTTGTGAGATAAATGACAGACAGCTCTGCTGGCTGAGCAGCCTGGGATCAACATCAGCAATTCTACATTCTTGCAGGCAGCAAACATCAGGATGTGCTTCTCATACAGCTTTTCTAATTGAGTTATACATGGAAGAAGCAATGTGAACAGTAACTTCATTTTCATAGACTGACTGGAAGAAAAAATACTAACAGTCATCTCTGTGGTTCATTTTAGGACCTGTTGGTTTAGAATATGGAAAGACTTATTTGTAACATTACTTCATGCAGTTAATTGCCTGCTAATTAAGTTTTATAGGTGTGTGTTTTTTTGGCACCTCAAGAGCAGGCGCCTATGAGTGGGAAGATGATGAAATTTCAGTTTAGATTAAAATGTAAAAATCTGTCACAAATATTTGACTCTGCTTTGTGTGATTATTCTTTGTTTCTTTGTTCCGGATGAGCAATGCCCATTTGGCTGCTCCAGAATCTGGTGCTACCATTACCTACAGTAGAAGTACTGAAAGGTAACGCTCAGGTTAAGTTAAACCACCTTGCAAGAACATGTTTGGATGTGAGTAATCAGGGAATACTTCTCAGACTTCACCCACTACTCCCATTTGGTGCGTGAATTTCTCGTGTTTTAGGGACTGGGGCAAGACCAAGCAGTAACAGCAGGTAGTGGGGTGCTGGCAAGCTGCAGCAACCTCTGTCACCCACAGAGCTCTCTCTCAAACTGCAGAGGAAATGGAAGCTTTGAAGTTCACCGTGGCTCCCCTGGCCCAGTTGCTAGACTTTGCTCCGACTTATAATAGCAGTTTCAAGCAACTCTTAGCAAGCTCCTTTGAATAACATAAAGATTCCAGTTCATGTGATTCTACAATTATTTGACTTAAATCTTTGCTTAGCTTTTTCTTAGTTCTGTGTTATGTTCTTGAATAAGAATCATTTAGGAACGTAAGCAGAGGAGATGTTTCCTGGTCAGCAATTTTTACTACTTGGGGAAAATACCTTGATCAACTGTAAAGCAAATAAAACCACAAAATGTCTGTTTCCTTGCAAGTGACCATCCTTTATGGTGGATGCTGAATGCACAGTCTGATACCAACTGGATCCAATTTGCTGAGAGCATCTGTGCATGATGCGTTTTCAGAGAGAAGCTTGCCAGATTCATTTTTTTTCCTTGGTGGTTTAATATGGTAATGTATGGGAGTATTTTGTAGCACATGGCTGTTGCCCCTGCTATGTTAGGATGTGTGGGGGACAGTCCAGCATTGAGTGAGGCACTTACAGGGAATGGAATCGTATCATGGAATCACAGAATGGGCTAGGTTAGGGAGATCCTTAATGCTCATCCAGTTCCAACCCCCCCACCATGGGCTGGATGCCCAGGGCCCCATCCAGCCAGGCTGTGAGCATCTCCATGGATGGGGCATCTGCAACCTCCCTGGGCAGCAGTGCCCATATAGTCTTTACTGATAACCCTCTGGAGTAGGCAAACAAGCTGTGTCTGCCTCTCTATCAGGACGTTATTTTCTAAGTGGTCTCCTAAAATGCCAGTTGAGGAAGGTTCTACAGCTGTTGATCCTCTTGTGCCAGGCCTCTGTACCTTCACTTCTTGCCAGAACGAGGCAGATGATGCAGTTGCATGGGGATTGCTCCCTGCATCTTTCTGTCTAGGGCAGTGGGCTTTCTGATGTTGGCAGGTGACCTGGATCCTGCAGGTCTGTGCAGGTTTAATTGCATATAACCAGGAGATGTGATTTAGTGCAGGTCCAAGGTGTTGATGTCTTCTTGCCTATGGTACAGTTTGAGTCTTGGAGGGTGCTTGGCTCAGTGATGCTGCTGCATACTGCTGACCTGGGAGGGAGAGCAGCTCCTGGGGCTGAGCCCCTTCCTCCTGTGGGATGATGCTGGAGTTAAGAGCAGGGTGATTAGCTCTGCCTGTTACTGAGCACTTCCTGTGCTTTCTTAAACATAGCATTTCCCTTCTGAGTTTCTGTCTAAACATATAATATTTCTCTAGCAAGTTCGAAAGGCTGCAAACATTTCATGAATATTAATTTTCAGGGCTGATCTGAAGCTGTGCTGTGAGAATAGCACCTTCATCTTCACAAACTGTGTGCTTCAAATCCTCTGGGGAGGATCTTGTTTCTCTTAATGCTGTGGTGTCACTTGGGTAAAGAGGGACATAAATGGATTTTATTGATCTTTTTTTTGGTTCACGTATCATTGGCAGGGTTTTCTCTTCCTGTGGGAAGGACCTGATTTGTCTCCAGACCTTGGGGTGGTTTTGGGGGACGGGAAGCTAGACTGTGTTTTTTCCTTTATAACTACAAAACTAAATCAAGATCCCCAGGTATGACTTTAGAGAGCTGCTCATTGTGCATGTTACTGAAAATGAAGAGTAATTGAGATACTCTTAAAGACCTGGTGACATAACAGTTCACTTGGTCCAGCTGTAAGCAAGAGAGATACCAGGACAGAATGCAGTGATTTCTGTTGGGATGTAAAATAAGGTCTCCAAAATGAGAAATGCTATCAGCTGTAATTGCCTAACAGTGGTACCACCTGGAGTCTCCTGCTTGGGCAGAGCGGTGGCTGTCTAGCAGTGCTCGGGAGGTGTGATTTTTTTTTTTTACTGGATTGCCTAAAGCTCTGGCAGCTCTGTTAGAGCTCCAGGAGATGCTTCAGAAATGAACAATTGCTTCATGGCAGTAATATCAGAGCAGGCCTGTCTGTTGGCATGGCTATAGGCTTCGTGCTTGCCAAAGTGCAGCTGCCTTTGGGGGAGCCCCCCCATCCTTAGCTGTGCCAGCCCTGGCAGAGGGGGACAGAGCTGCTCTCAATCCCCTGTCAGCACAGTGCTGAGGAGTAACATCTAGCTGCATTGCAATACCGATCATCTGCCCATGGGCATCCTTGTGTGCCAGCAGGAGAAAATGAGGTCTTTGGTTGTGATCATGCAGATGGCTGTGGAGTGCTCCCTCTTGGAGGGGCTTCTTCCTCTCTGGTATATCAGAGACTATCTGGACCCCCTAGGACTGCTGCTGTTTGTTGTTGTTGTTTTTAGATATTGTGATAAGCCACAGTGTTTTAACTTCCTTGTGAAAAGCACAGTGTAAGTGTGTTCAGACTGAAGGAACGTTTATTGCTGTTTGATATGGCCTGATTATGAATATCATCTTGTGAAACACCGTGTGGAAGGTGGGAAGCTTCTTCTTTCAGTCCTCATCCAGTGTGCAGGGAGAAGATGTCTGCCATTTGCCATGGCTCTGGTGGTTCCCTTTAGGTAGCTGCTTGGGGGTTTCCTTCTCACTGGCTTACGTTGAAGCCTTCAGGAAACCACTGGTGTTGTTTGAGGAGTTGCTTTGTGGAGCAGCACGCATAAACCTTCACACAAAGCAAATGGGAAGCTGAGCACCACATGTTTTCCTAAACTTGGATGTGAATCCCAAGTACAGCATGCAAATCCGTGTTTCTCAAACTAAATATTTTGCTGTATCTGCCTGTCTTTCTCATAGCATCGCTTTGTATGTTTGCCCCAGGGAGTAGTGCTTTGCGTACCCTGTGTCAGGCAGTGTGTAATGGTAATCATTTCTATGTATTGCAGAGTTTAACATCTGAAAGCTCATTTTTGCAAGAGGGTACTTTATTACTTACAGGAAAAGAATCAGCTTATTATTTAAGCACAAGAGATTTCTGCAAAGCATCGGTACGTTCCATGGAGTCGGTCATTAAGGCAGAGTGCTGGCAGTGCTCGTGGCTGCTGGAGGAGCTCAGATTGTATACAAACATTTTGATTAATGTGATCTCTATCTACAGATAGCTTTGAAGGGGAGTGGGCTCCTGTGGGGAGCGAGCTCTCCTGTGCTACCAAAGGACAGGAGGAGTGGTGATTTGCAGGGAAAAGACTTTTCAGATTGACTTCAACTCTGTAAACTGGTGAGCTTGGGGTTTATTCTTGCTAAAATCCGAAGTGATGACACCTGGTTTCAGTTTTTAAAGGAGCTTGTTGCCTGCACTTACTCTATCAGTAGTGCGTGACATTTTCCATTACTTTAGGAAAGTTTTAGGAAGTTTGTTTAACAGATGTACTACTGTGAATTTTTTCCAGTTTCTAAAAATACAAATGCTGCTTTCCAGTCTGAAAGAACATGTTTCCAGGCACAAACTGATTATGCTTTACTTCTTGCCTATAGTGCAGTGGTGTGTGTACATTACTTTTTCCAAGGAAAACCCAAGACTTGATGGTAGGGAATGAGTCAGGAGTGTATACTGCTGCCCCTCCATTACACATCCCCCCCCCCTACACACACATGCACAGATCTATGTCCGCTTCTGTAACAGTGATCTGGTCCCTGAAATCTGCCTTCACTATCCATTACAGTTAATTGTAATGTAATTTTTGCCTGTGAACATCTGATAGACTCTGCACGTGATCCGAAGGGACTTGCTGAGCACTGAGACTTGACGCTGACAGCCGGAATCAATTATGAAACCTAATACAAGATTAAAAGGTTCCTGAGTATATTTGTAATTGAATTGTACCAAATGCCTGATCTGTGCACTGGACAGTGCACAAGAGACCGCAAACACAAATGAAGCAAATTATAATTCAATTAGATAAATGCTTCCAGAGCACTTCACATCACAACTTTGAGCCTGCTTAAAGCAGAGAAAACGCTTTACCCATTTCTTGTAAGATAGAAAAATAAGCTCTTATCCACAGGTTGTCCTTTGTATTGCTTCTGGAAGGAAAAGGAAAGAATTATGATGGTTCACAGTGATTTAGGAAAAGAAAGCTCCCCCTGCATACAGCCAGCTTGCAAACTCTGCCCAAACTTTACTGTTTTCATAAGGTGTATGAGTTCAGCCCCCTCTCAAAGATGACCACCAACTATGGCCTGGTTGACTTAGCATGGGTTGGGCTGAATTAAATCTTAGCTTGAGATTTTTGTTTGTTTCCTTTTCCTTAGAACTTTTTGTGTTTTTAACTTTTTAAAAAGAAAATATCAGTGCATCTCGGGGGTTTATCTCCAGTGTTGTAATCTTTTAATTCCTCTCCAGCTGTTTTGTTTAGCTGTGTGAGAAATTTAGTCCTTATTAGAAACAAGTGTCAAAGCCTTAGAGTATGGGAGTGGGGGGGGGGGGAATTCATTTTGAACCTGAAATGAGAACCAAGATGTCAGAAGTGTTTGTGAAAAGCAGAGGCTTCAAGCCACTTCTGACTTTCTCTTTCCAGAAAGCAGTATTGTAGTCCGGAATCCCATGTTGCAAGCAAAGGTACCCCTGTGTCTGTGGAGTGGTGGATAAGGCATGAAATGACTTGGGCTGGTGATTTGCAGGAGCCTGACGAGCTTAGTTGGAGTAGGAGTCTTTGCCTGACATAGATCTGCCACTAATCCTTATTATTTTCTAGCAGGCTACTTTAACAGTAAATAAATCCCTCTTACATTAATCTGTCCTGCCAGAAATTATTTAGTATGGCATTATGCTACCGAATAGCCAACAGCAGAAATGGCTCTGACTGTTGTGCTGGGGGCTCTGACTGTTGTGCTGGGCCTTCTTGGACAGACTACCCACCTCCTGAGTACAGATAGCCCTAAATACCCATTTAAACAAAATAAATCAGGTGCCCCACAGACTTAATTGTTGGGAGGGGTCTAATTTGGGCAGGCTGCAGCCACACGGTGAATACCACAGGAAATTGCTTAATGAGAGCAGATATAAGAATATCTGTGCCTCTAAAAAAAAAATTTTTGGCTTGTGTGCTCCCGGATGATGTGAATTAGTCTTGTGTGTGCTTCGTGAGGCCTGCAGGGCAAACTTGGCACCGCTTTCCTGTCTGCATTAGGAAATAACTGCTGTGTAGATAAGGAAGGGCAAGGTTGCCTATTAATTTTAACGAAGTGGTGACCAGGCTTGCTGTTACTTTGGTGTATCCCATGGATTAACCACTGTTCCTCCACCACTGGTAACCTTAGCAGTGGCTCTGGAGGATGCTTTGCCACATCTCCTGTCCGGAGCAGCACTAGGCTGATCAGGTGCAGATCTGAGCAGCTCTATTTCTGAGCATCAGATTGCTGTGTAACAACAGATCGGGCTCAGAATTAAGAGTCGTGCTTGATTATTTAGCTCAAATCTTCAGTGTTACCTAGCAGAGTAATGATAAATGCAAGCATTCGTGTTAACTCTTGTGCGTGCCTTGCATAGATATGGCTTACTCTACAGGTTTAAATGGCTGTCACCTGCAGTCTATAAATATTTAAATTAAAACACTTCTTCCATATAATTGTAGGGTTCTTAGATGTGATTATGTGAACAGTATTTCATGGATGTGTTTACGACAGCAAGCCAGGCCTGCTCCCCCTGCAAGTCTCAAAGTCGGTGGAGTTGCACCAGAGATGGGCTGAATGTGGTCCATGGAAGGCAAATATCCATGTGTCTGATGGTTCTGCTGTTTGTGGTAGGCACTTCCCAACGTTAAACATCTTGCTCATTTCAATTTCTTCTTTGAAAAGTCTGAAGCCTGAAAGGCTGTGTGATGAATTGCCAAAGTTCACATTTTAAATTACATTCCTTCTGGGGTATATAAGGAATAAATGAGCATCATGCTGCTTGTGCATTTCTCGTTCACTTTATTATGCTCTGGTTTCAAAAGAAATGTGCTTTAAAAAAAAAAAGGCAAACTTGTGAAATGAAATGTGCCATTTTGCCAAGATAATGCACGTTCAGACTTCCTGGGGAGCGGATGCTCACGGATGAGGTTTGTGCATCATGCAGCTCTGGGTTCCCAGTATGACCATTAGGGCGGGCCCAGGGAGGTGCTGAAACCAAGGGACTTGCTGTTCCCTGCCTTGAGTTTGGGATGCCATGAGCCCTTAGAGAGGGAGATGAATAAGCTCCTATGGTTACCTTTTCTCTTAAGTCCTTTCTGGTTAGGTTTTATGCCTTCATCATGAGCAGTCTGTTCAGCAGTGCCTGCAGCACCAGGAGAAATAAGGAAACTATGAACGAGTTAATTTAGGAAATGGCCCTAAAATACCTTTTGGCAAACTTCTTCAGGAACGGGCAGCTTGCCATAATGCATCTTTAGAGTTGCAGGAAGTTTAGAGCTGATCATATTTGCGAAGCTTTGAGCTTTTAGTGGCTTGGATTTGTGGCAAATGGCTGGGTTAAAGCAATCTGTGTCACCTCAGCTCTTTGGGGTTAAAGGGGGAAAGGAAAGGGCAAAATAAACAAACAGTTGAGCCAGTGCGGAGCTGCTGTGCTCAGCTCTGAGGAGCTGAGGTTGTGCTTGCCACCAGTTCACTTCTGCATGTAGGAGTGGGGCTTTCCATCAAACTTATTTCTATATAGAAAATTGAGTGCTTGAGTAAATACACAGGCCTAAAGAAATAAAGGTGATCATCTATTTCCTATGCTGCTTCTCCTAAGCCTTTCCCACTGCAGCTTCTGTCCTTACAGGGCAGGAGGGGCACAGTCTGTTACTGTGCTTTTTTTCTTCAGAGTTAAGTGAAGAGGGCAGGAGAATCATCACCTGTGCTTTTGGGTGGAAAGAAGGTGCTGTTGAACACTGACTTTGCTACGGATGTTTCTCAAGAATTGATTATTTTTCATTAAAGTAATTTTTTTGTAAAGGAGCAATCATCCTTTCCAAAGCCCTCTTTGCATCAGGGAGAGAGGGCGCGTAAGAAAATGAAGCAAACCAGACCCTGACCTGCTGCTTCTTATCTGGTTGCCGTCAACCCAACTGGTCTTGATTGTTGACTTCTGCGTTCCTATAGTTTACTTGTTTGCATGAGCATGGGCCAAATCAAACAGCCACAGAATCTGCCTTTAATCTCCAGTGATAAAGAGTACCTCGGAGAGGAAATGACATTGTAGTGCTGGGAGCAGGGGAGCAACTCAAGGGAAATGCATGTGAAAGCATTGTTCTGCTCTTCTTCCACTTCAGCCATTGTGTTTTTTCTTGCAGCTGTAGGATGCTGCTGCAGGGGGAGGGAGTGCTGAGGGGAAAGGCAGGTTCCTGCTTGTCACTTGGGAAAGGAAATAGCAAATTATTAATTAAGAAGATAACTGCTCTTAATTCCTCTCATTTCTTACCTTGGAACGTTTATTTCTTTTCTAAAATGATGTGGTGTTGACTTTGCTGTGATATACAGCCTTTTCTTTCCCCAGAGTGTTTTTTTTTTTCTTTTTAACTTTATTCATTCATACAACACGCATTCATTGTCTCACTTCCTTTCTTCTCTCTTTCCTAGTGTTCCAAGATATGGACTGGTGATGAGTTATTTCAAATCATTCTTGGCTTAGTGAGGAGATACTGATGGTTGGTGGATGGTCGGACTGGAGGGTCTTGGAGGTCTTTTCCAACCTTGGTGATTCTATGATTCTTTACAGAAGACACGGGTAGGCATTGGAATAGGCTGCCCAGGGAAATGGTGGAACCCCCATCCCTGGAGACACTGAAGAGGTGTGTGGATGTGGCACTTACATGCTTGGTTTAGTGGTGAACTTGATAGTGTTGCATTTGCTTAGACTTGATGATCTTAAGGGTCTTTTCCACTCTAAATGGTTCTGTGATTCTATGGCTCTCACCTATTTGACTCTGGATCTCAGATCTCTGAAGAGTGGATCATGTTTCATTATGCGTGGGCTAGCTAGTCCAGAAGGTTTCTCTCTCCCATGATGTCTGTGCATACAGAAGTATTCTGCTTTTTAACTAAAAATAATTGTGAATAAAATTTTCCCATCCTTCAACCATCGGGTTGTCCAAAACCTGGTTTGTGTTTAATTTTCTTCTGCTCAAGACTGCAGCTCTACATTGCTTAAAGATTTACAAGAAGAACTGCCTTCAGGCTGCATTGAAGACTTTAGTCCTTTGCAAAATTTGTTTAACAAAGCCATGTGCAACTGAAGAACAAGATTAAATTGGAAATGCCACCCAGTCCCAATGCTCCCAGCTGGAGCCTATGCCCACACAAGCACAAGGGCTCCTATCTTTACCCTAACCTCTCGCCTTACCAAGTGGCTTATCTCGGCGTGGAATTCCTGCTTAAATATTTTCAGTGAGTCCGTTTAAATAAACTGATGGATAATTGCCTCCTATTGCTCCTCATAGCATTTGGCACTTGTAGACTTTACAGAGTTTTTGAGACGTGTTAGCCTCGTGCTTAACGCTTGTAATCTGAGAGGAAAGCTGGTATATGCTTTAATTAGAATCAGTTTTAATTAAGCAATTTATTTTATTTTTGGCTGGGAGGAGCAGAGGTACAGCAGAGAATGGATGCTGTGTTTGAGGCATCCTTGAGATGCTGCTGTGCCCGTGACTGCTGAGCTGGCACCAGGGCTTGTGCTTCTGGGGGTGATGGGAGTACAGGAGGCATCGTCCAAGCAAGGGCTTCTTGAGGCTAGGTGGTAACCACCTGGGCATGTCTTGTCTTTCACTAGTCTTGCCTGATGCTAGTGTTGGTGGCACAATTCCCACTTCTGTTCTTCTGTATAGTTGCCATTTCTAGCATATATGTATTCTTCAGTGTTCTTGGTTTTGGACCTGTAGAAGTCAATTGATGCATTAATGTGGTCTCTTGAGTTCCTAAACAGCCTGGAAATCTGAGGAAAAAAGGCCTTCCCTAAGGAAAATCTTCATGTAGTATTACTACACGTGCTCTGTAGCACAGCTCAACTTGGAAATGTATTGTAAAGCACAGCTCTGGCTATTCTAACCCCTGGCTTAGTATGGAGTGGAAACCAGTTTCCTGAGCTAAATGGGGGGGGGGTTGCCTAATAACAAAATGTGGTATTTTGAACCCAGCCTTGTTTTTTGCCTCTGATATTCTGCTTTCCCTGGGAGTTTGAGACGTGGAGCCAGAGCTACGTATATCACTCCCAATCTCCTATAGATGTATGAGGGGAAAACGTTATCCTCTCCATGTTGCTTTTAAATAACAAAATTCCATAGTGAGTTATGTATTTCACCTCTTCTGACTCTCCAAACAGAGCAAGTTATGTCTTTAGTGATATTTTGTAGCCAAGAAAGGGAAGGAAATACCCAGGTTCCGTAATTTGTTGTCATTGGCATATTTTTGTTGAGTTTTTCTAGGTTTTGAAAAGAATATGCAATTGTCCTCTTTCATCTAGATCTCAAGAAACATAGTGGATTAAGAACTGTTAATCAAAGCTTAATGTTGCCTGAACATGACAGATTTAGCCATAAGAAATCAATCATCTGGCAATAAAGCTTTGCAGCACATAAAATGCCCAAGCAATTACATTCACATGCATCGCTTGGACTCGTATACGTTTAAAATATTGCTATTTCTGTGCTCTGTTGGAGATGGAGATGGCAGAAAGGAGAAACTTTATGCCAAATGCTTTGCTGTTAACACAGAGAGTATACTAATGTTTGAGTAAGTACCAAGTCCCCTATGTCTAGTTCTGAGTTGTGCATCTGGCTGTTGTGTAGGTGATCACCTAAGTGGCAGTAAGAAGTAGTTAGAACTAGGAACAAGTGAGCTTAGGAAACCTTATAGTGATGGAAAAAGTTGAAGTAACACTGCAGATTGAGTGATGAATGCAGATGTGCCATCAGATGCCATGTCTTTTTCCCTGTTGGGAATTACTGTCGTGACTCTGTGTGCAGACCAGCAGAGTGATCCAAGTGCTGCTTCAATATTTACACTTCTGTACCTGTAAGCACTTACAGGTCCAAAGTGTTCTGTCACCCACCTCAAAATAAGTGACCTGACATAGGGGTGTAACCACCTCCTCACAGGCAGCTTTTCTGGAGCTGTTGTGAGTTCTTGTTTTATTAGGTTCTCCTTTTCATTTTCAAAAAGTAAGGGGAAAATATCCTTTGCTGAAGAAATCAAATTTTGGACAGTGGTGTACGCTGTCCCACTCTGACACGAGGTTCTATGATTTGATGAGCACAAGTGCTGCTGAGTAGAAATCACTCTGTGTCATTTTGACCCAAAGTTTTCTTCTATTTGGGAATTAGTCATTACTTTCTTCTGCTTTTAATCAGCCTAATTTGTTAAAATAAAGGAGAGCTCACACACCGTTCAGTTTGTTGATCGTGACTGTGGTGTGTAGTTTGACATAGATACTCTTGGCTGCTGACTCTTTCTGTGGTGGAGCTTTTGATGTGCTGGAATCTTTAACTTGATTGCAAGCATTCCAAATGAAACAGAAGGAGCATCAGACCCTCTGTGCTCTGCCTGGCAGCAGTCAGGGCTGAAACAACCATCTATGGCTGAAGTGAGCACAGGTGGACTATGCCTCTGTCCAGTCCAGCTCATTGCTGGTGTGCTGACTACTGCTGTAGTAGATGTTTTGAAGCAAAGTGTTTCTTGTACCACAAAAACTGAGCGTTTGGCCAAAGCTCATTCAAGCAACCTAATGAACACCAAAGCAAACGAAGCCAAACTCCTTCAGGATGCCAAGGGGAGAACGGGTTAGTGTGCTTGAGAGGCAGATGGAAATGGGTAAGGCTTCTGAACTTCATAAAGCAGCGTGAGATGGAGAGAGAAGAACAAACGGCTATGGGGGAAGAATTAATTGCTGTTGTTTACAGCTCATGTCTGAATCAGCAGCAAGCCGAAAGGTCAGCTCTCCTTGGAGGAAAGCAATGCTCTTTGCCGGCACCCCCTTTCAGGCTTGAGAAGAAGGCAGATGGCTGAAGAGATTTGTTTTTATTACTATTATTTTTAACTGAGTGTAGGTGGCTAACATGAGGCAGTTGGTGGTCCCGGTGTTGCTGCCCTTGTTCAGCACTCAGCTTCCCCAGGGACTGGCTGCATGGCTCAGGACAGCTGCAGGCAGACTCCGTCATTTAGAGTAAACCATCCAAGAAATTAAATGAGGATAAATTCAGTGGCACACAATGTTCCCAGAGGATGTAACTCAAGATCTTTCTGAAAAAGACTAGCTCTTGCTCTGGACCTTGGACAACAAGGCACGCTCAGAGCATGGAGTGTTCATAAACGTCACGGAAATGTCTGTGTTTCCAGGACCTGATGTGCACACTCCTGGTGTAACTTGGTGTTGTGCTCCTGGTTTCTGTGTGGATGGCCTCAGATTGGGTATTCCTAACGATGTCGTCATGCATGTAGAGTTTGCTATCTAAAATATGATATTTAGAATCATTAAAGGTAGTGAATTCACTGATGTTTTGTCGTTAGGTTAGGAAAATCACCATTTGCGCTGGAATCTTGGGTCATCCTAAGATGCTGTCATCTCATGTTCTTCTTCTGCACTAAAACAGCTGCTGGCAAAATGCATCTAGGTAACTGGAATTGTGAAATTATTCATTCTTTGCCTTGAATATGTTTCCTAGTAAGTGTGGGGGGAAGGATTAGCAGATGCTAAGCAGTTAAGCAAGGAGGACAAAGGTGTGCATGTGGGTGTTTACTATTTATCTTTTCCTGACAGCTGTTGATTCTTTGGATGTATTTACAGCCATGTGAGAGACTTGGTTTGCTAGTGCTTTTAGTTCAGATCCTTCTCTGCTGAGTTGCCTCACTGAGTTTACAGGAGGATTTCAGAAGTCAGAGCAGTCATTTGTCAGCTTTACTTACATAAACTGGGAATGTCCTGCTCTGAAACTCAGGCTTTTCTGGAAGTTTACAGTGTTCTGATAAACTTCGGAGGACTCTTCAGTGGGGCTTTGAGGTGGGAAGAGCACACTCTGTTGGTTTTAATGCTTGTTCAAGCTGGTGATACACCAGAGCCATTCACAAATGCTGAGCTGTCTGACTGTGTAGGCTGTGATATGGGACATCTGTCCTCACTTTGAACTGCAGCATCTTGGTGCAAAAGTGCTCTTCTCTTAATACAGAGGCAGAGGCTTTAGCTCCCATCCAGGTCTTTCTGACTTATGCAGGGCATCCTGCTCAATTGTTGGTGTGAAAGAGTCATCCAAGAAGACCACCACCTCCAAGCTGTCTTCCAGACTTGAGCTTTGTCTGTTTATTTTCCTGCAGATGTTTGTATGTGCATATGTACGCGCACAACTGTATGGTGCTGTGGGTGACGGCACCTCTCTTCCAGGGGCAGAGCTGGATTAAAGCCTCCTGCATTGGCAGCAATAGGTTAAGTCAGATGTTGAAATATCCACAGGGGAAAATCTGAAACTACTGCAAGTCCAGGCTCTTGTACCTGGCACTCAGCTCTGTTTCTGATGAGCTGTATGTGGTTTTTTTGTCCACATCATTACAGCAGAAATTGTAAATATTTATAACCTATGACTTGGGGGAAGAAAAATGTTTTCCAGCACAACATGCAATTTAAGACTTGATTAATCTGATTGGGATGGTTTAATCCAAAGCGCTGTTACTGGGGGTTTTTCTCCTCCAGTTTGTGTACATTAGCCTAAAATTCTGGGAAACTGTCCTCTGTGCATGGCAAGAGAGAGGGGATGCGAGAAAATTACTGGCAAGTCACATCTGCTTGTGACCTGGTTCCTTGCCTGTCGAGCTGGTGGAAGATCTCCCAATTACTTGTAAAGCTTATCTCCTTAAGTTGCTTTTCCTCTGCTCTTTAAATTGTTGGGTCTTTGCCAAACGCAGCTGGGGCAAGCACAGGACACGTCTTGCTTCTCACATCTCCACTGCCACTGAAGGACTCGTGCTGGGGATGGTGGCTGTGCTCTGCACAGAGCAGTGATGCTGCAAGGCTTTGGGTGCACATCTCCCCATAGTTATGGGCATTTCCCCATCCAACTCTTTGTCTGCAGTGACCTTTTCTACACGAATCGTGCGGAAGGGATGGTGCTGATGGGCTATGGGACTTTAGGATTGTATGGTTGGTGCTGAACTGGGCTGTACCTCTTGGATGTAAATGAGCACCCCTTGCTTCTGGCTGGGGAGGGATACTGTTACCATGCAGCTCTGTTCTGGGTCATCAGAGCTAGTTGAGCTTTTCTGATTTCTGATGTGTTTTTTGTTGTTGATGTTTCCTTCTTCACAGTTGCACAAAGATCTCTTTTCTTGTTCATATTTCAATAAAAACAGTATTTATATGTGCCAAATACTCTTTTGGTCACTTCTGGTTCATCTAATGAAGCCTGCACTTGGACGAAGTTTTGCAGAGGCAAGCAACTGCTTTGTTTTACTTAAAGAGTACATGTGCCATTTGGTTACCAGCTGACTATCTTGAAAACCAAGGGCCCTCTTTGACTTTATATGCCTCCAGCTCGTGTGGCACCTACAGAGGCAACTTAGCAAGTAAATTTTCCAGTAGTAGTCATTCATTAAGGATAAAAATAAGTGCCTGAGTCACGTAGTAGAATTAAACACATGGGAAGAACGTCAGCTTTTTGACTACGTGAGTTATTTGGAAACCAGTGTGTCTTTTCAAAACATTTATATTCTTTTACAGGTTGCAGAAATTAAGAGCTGTTGGCCCATTGATTTAGGAAAAAAAAAAAAACCAGATGTCTGCTGTGTTGAACTTGAAATGACTTAATTTTCACTTGTCTACCCTTCCCTTGAAACGTCAGGGAGCAATTTGAGTAAAAATGCTGTTCACAGAAGGTGGTGGTCTGTCATCAGTGCTATGAAGGCAAAGGTATGAGGACCTAAAGTCAATGTAGGTTGTATCTGCTCAGCCTGTATCACCTGGGTTTGTATTTCCATTTGCCATTACTTGCACATATCAATTTCAACTCACAATTGCTGCAGAGTATTTCAGAGAAATTATGGTAGTGTTCTGCTGGAATGTTGAGACTGCACTAATGCTGCTGGGTGATGTTTCCATCCTCTTGAAGAGCTGCTGGCCTGATACTGTTAATTATAAAGCATTTGGTTTTATATCCTGAAGTTCTTCACATCTGGAACCTAGATTGATGTGTTCAGATGCAGATAGCTGGGCCTGTGTGACTTGTACTACAGAGAACTGGCCATTAGGGCAGGGTTTTGTGCTGATTTTTTGGGGTTGGTGGTGTTATTATTCATTTATTTTCATTTCTAGGAGAAAATAAACACTTTTCATGCCAGTTAGCTCTCTGCTTTGCCAACTTTTCAGGCTCATGCATGAGGAGCCCATGCCCCTTGGTGTGTGTAGTAGGGCAGCCCAACACCTGGGGCTCCACTTTACGTTTGCCAGAAACCAGTACCTATCTTTCTTGTGAAAGAATCCCTGCCTCCCAGTTGATTATTATTTTATTTTAATGCCAGTTTCTTATGTATTTTTGTCAACTGGGAGACATCAAAGCTGCTCTGCCCAGGAAAAACAGGAGAGATAGCAAATAGCGATTGTTTCAAATTAGATCCTAATGGGGTGCAGATGTTGAGCTGTGCTGTTGCTAGAAGTTCTTTGATACTGCAGATGGTCTGGTAGTTCAGGGGTAAGGAGAGGGCTGGGAGGTTTCTTGGTTTCGTTTTCTCTCCTGTGCCATTTGCATGACATGTTAGATTAGGGCTGGATGTAAATGAAGGGGTAATAACCTGCCTGGGTCTCTCGTCTTGCAGAAGCAGTGCTCGTGTGGTTCTGTTCCTGGAGCAGATTTTCAAGTAATTTGGACTTGAGTATAATGCATCTGTGTTCTCTCTGTGTGTTTAATATTGCGCTGGGTTGGAGGTGAGTTGTGGGTAGCAGAGGAGCTATGAAGTGTGTGGAGATATCACAACCACCTAGATACGCTTCAGACTCTGCTCAGAATTGCATGGTTGTGCTTTAGTGAACTGGTATAAACTGTATTTAAAATGCATGTGAGTTTTCTCTGCTGCATTAAACTTGGTAAAACGTACAATCTGCCGTCTCCCTCTACTTCATACTTTTTACTGCTCTCTGGGGTGAATCTCAATAAATAACTGGGAACAAGATCAAAGGCTCATCTTTAGAAGACTGACTGTTCTTAAATACTCGTGTTCTCTAGAAGAGATGATTGTACACATTGCATTCAGGCCAAACCCTGTCCTCCAATGTGTGTGATGCATGTAGGGGCTGCCTTAAAATACATCATGTTTTGGTGGCTGCTTTTCCCATCCCAAGGATGCTGAGCCTCAGAGCACAGCTGAACTCAGCAGGGGTTTCAGACCCTTGGAGCATTTGCAAACCATGCTATCCACTCTTATCAGGAAGCCCTGAGGAGTGCTTTTAAGCTACTTTGACACCTTGGTGAGCAGAGAGACAGAGCTACGGGTGTCCATTCTCTGCCCCACTGGGTGTCCCAGCAGATGTGGCTCTGGTCACAGTGCTGAACCCCAGAGCTCCTGTTGCTTGCTGTGAAAGAGGGCATCCCTCTGGGGAAGGGGACCAGGAACAGCACTTGGGCCACATCCCCTTGCAGCCCTCAACTACAGGGTGAATTTCTGTGGTGGTATTTACACACTCAGCTTTAGTTCTTCCCAGTAATCACTGTAACGTGTAGCCCTTACGGTGCCTTTGATGTGGTCTTCTGCCCATCTTCCTCTTCTGTGTAGCGTTAAGCCTTTTTAAATCTGAAGAGATAAATACTTTATCTAAGGCTGTAAATGCAGGTAGTACAATTAAACTTTTAGTAATGAGGTTACACTTTATCAGCTCACTATTTGGAGCTATGCTGAGATAAGGCCAGCAGGTTTCAGCATCTCAAAGCCTTTCCCCTGCTCGCTGTGGGGCTGAGGGAGATGCAGCTCTGTTCCTCTGCTGCCCAGTGCCTCCCTGCGAGGTGAGGAGGGAACTGCAATGGCCACATCTCATAATGGGTCAAGGATGTTGGACTTGCACTGGCCTTGGGGACGCTGCATGGGTGGTGTGCTTGGGGAAAGCAAATGGTTTTTTGTGCTGGTGTAGAGGTGCGAGCGTTGGAAGTGTGCTGTGCCCCATAGGAAGCACTTTTCAATCTGTGAGGATAAAATATGTAGAAGATCTGCACAGAGTGGCAAATTATAGGGAGGAAAACGTAATTTGGAAATGCGCATAATGAAAAGCATTGGCCCTTTTAATTAAGACTGTGCACTTCAAGGTTTTTAATGAAACGTTAATTAAAAGTGAAGCTTTTATTTTGTGATGACATCAAGTTTACAATGCTGTTATGAGAGTGGTTTGCATCAAAGTGAGCAAACTTAGCCAGCTAATTGGAAGAAGGCTTTTAACCAGCTAAGGGGAGAGTGGGGAGAGTTTCTGCAGTGGCCTGCTGGCTTTGAGCTGGTCCATTTGAAGGGGATTTATCATTCAGATGCCCACCTGTTCATGTGGGTGCAGCGGTGACTCTAGGGAAATAAAAGTTGAAGTAGTAAAACGTGCACTTGGCTTTTGATGTCTTCATCTGGCACCGTTCTTTGCTACATGAAGCTGTGTGAGCTGAGATCTAAAGAAGCTTATCCACTGGAGAAGAGTAATAGGGACTAGTAACAGGAACAGCCTGTGTGCACAGAGTGGCACCTGATGTGGGGGATGTGGCTGCACGTAGCTTCAAGTGGGAATGTGGATGAATTGAGGTATTTGGGTGCATCCTGGGGAAGAATTTTCATGTCCCAAACTGCAGTTTGCCCCTTCAGAAAGGGTTTCATGTGACTGTTCCATAGAAGACTGTCTGGGTTTTGGAAGAAAAAAATGAAGGCTCAGACGTACCTCAGTTTGTGGTGGCCAGCTGTAGATCAGCAAGTCAGTGGATATTAAACTTTATCATCTATTTTTTCTTTTTTTTTTTCCTTTGAGATAAGTACAATTTTATGTAGGTTTGTGATTGTGTGGGAGTGGCAGTTGTAACCTTAGCTCTGGGTGGCAGTTGCCTGACACCTCCCAGATTACAGATTGGACATTTAAGGCCAGAAAGAATTATTAGGCTCATTAAGTCTGTGTTTGATACCCTGACTGTAGGATTTCTCCCAGAAACCAGATTAAAACTTCTCGTTTTAGAAAGGTATCTAATCTCCTCTGTAAGACCCAAAGCTGTGGCGAGTCATACATCACAGGCTGTGATGGGCAAGCTGCAGAGGCTTCAGATTTGGGTTTGGAGCAGCACCCAGACCACGCATTCCTGCTCAGAGCTTATCTGGCAAACCCAGACCACTGGAGCCTGGTGGATTGAGCATGGGAGCTAACTCAAGCAGGCTTCTTCCTTATGGGGCTGTGCAGAAGCTGCTTTGCTGTTTTTTCACATCTGTGGTGGAACTGAGTGTAGCAATATACCTGGGGCTTTGGGGGGGTGCTGGGCTCAAGCGCTGTTGGTTCACTCCAAGTGTCAAAGCTCTGTTTGATTTGTCCCTTTTCCATGGACAAAAGTAACTAGAAAAGTTCAGCCGCAGTCAAAACGTGCCTGAAAGCATCTCTTTGTCTGCTTTGTTTGGTTTAATCTATGCCAGAGCTACACGGGTTTAAATGTGCTCACTTTCTTTGATCTGTTTGGTCTTTTGCCCTAACCAGCATTTCCTGGAAGAGCTGTGCTGGAGAAGCAGCTCGTGCTGGGCTGAAGCAGTGTGCACATCATCCTCAGCAGCTGCTTTTGGGTTTTGCTATTGGGAAGCATGGAACAGCAGTGACACACAGCCTGCCACTGCCAGCAAGTGTGCTGGTGCACATGGGAGAGAGTTATGTCAAGGGAAGAAGACTTAGAATGGGGTGATGGGGGGAAAAAGCATAAAATCAGGGAACTCAACTTTGTTTTTTTCGGTGGGAGCTTGATCTCCCTTTGGAGATCAATGGAGAAATACAGAGTTCAGGAGATAAAGGCTGTGCTGCTTATTGAGAGGTGCTCCCTGCTGTTCTCTTAAGACAAGGTATTCTACAGAGATTTGAAATATCTGATCATAAATGATAAACTTTGGCCTTCAGTCAGGCATAAGTGACTGTTAATTGAGGACTGGGGTGGGGGGTGGGGTTAAATGGACTTGAATTTTAATTGAAAGGTAGGAGTATTGATATAGAGAGAGTGCTGTGGGGGAGGTGGCTGTGTCCACTGACAAGGCCCAGCAAGTAAGCTTAAAAATCAGGTGGTGGTAAAATACAACCATTGTGTAGACACAGACTGTTAATGAGGTGTTTTGTGACTGGTGAAAGCCCGGAGAGGTTTATTGACACAGGAGTCCATCTTCTCTGCACCAAGAGTTTTCTTTTGGGGAATTCAAAAGGAGCAGAGTTTAGAGTGGGTTCTTCCTTTGTTTTTAGTTCTCCGAACCTTTGTGACTACTAGTGAATGGATTTCTTGTTTTACTTGGCTTCTGAGCTCTTGCTGGGTGCCTTGAGGCTTCTGGTTGCTTTGATTCAGCCGTGGGCATTGATACAGGTTGGTTTGGTTAGCAATAGGGATTAGTATGTTCATTGAAGAATCGATATATTCATTTAGCAAAAGGAGTATGAGTGACAGTTCTAGAACTTTCCATTTCAGCTTTAGTGGGTGAATAGTCTTTTCCTCAGTTTTACATTGGGGATGTAATAGAATGCTTTTATCTATTGTACCCAATAGGTGCAAGGAGATATTCCTTGATTTCCACATTTATTGTTTTAAAAGTTGCTCGCTGTGGCCTAATAAGTGGTGGAAGCTTTCCAGACTGGGGGTCGGCAGCTCAAAGTGCATCAGGTTGCCATGATGAAGCTGATGGTGGAAAATGGAAAAGTAGGTGGGCACTTGACCACCCTAGATAGCACTGAGCATGCCTGAAGGGATATATTCATATATTAATGAATCCTTGAGGAAGAACGCGTATGTATACCAATGTACTGTGTATGTATGTCTTAACCATATATGTATGGAACCTGAACTCTGAGAGAGCATGCTTGTTTGTCAAGCTGCCTGGGATGTGTTGTGAGGAATAAAGGAATGCTCCTTTCTAATGTTACATGGAAGTTAAAGGGTTTTCTTCCTCGATTTTGGATGGCAGCATGCTGGCATGGAAAGGGATCAAATTGTGATTATCTGGCATCACAAGGGCTTCAGTGGAGCCCTGCTGTCAGATGTGGGCAAGAGACAGCAAACTTGGTAAAGCTCAAATGAGCTGCATGCAGGGTAATGATCTCACTGCCCTGTCAGCTTCAGTGGGTTCACAAGCCTTTCCTTCTTGTCTACATGGGGTAATCTCAACATCATTTATAGAACAAAAGCATGCAGTTAATTTGGGAAGAGTTAAACAAGTCCCATGGTGTCAGCTCTGGTAGCGTCTCCTCTTGGGCCATCAGCATCAGGAGGAGAGCTGCTGGCTGCTTACCACTGCTCTCTCTGGAGCTCCCCTTCCCCACAGCCCTCCTTTGAAGGCTTGCTGAGCTCAGCAGAGTGCTCCTGCAGGGCACTGGGCACTGAAGGGCAGAGGAACAGTGCAGGTGGTTCTTGTCCCAGTTGTAAGCTCAGTGCCAGCGATGGCCAAACCGCTTTTCCTTTCATCTTCGGCTCAGCTTCTTTCTAAATTGGGCTGAGTTGAGAAGGTTTGTGGCATTTCCTCTTCTCTTTGGGATCTGTGGTTAGAAGTCAAATAGTCATAACTTTGATGTAGCCTCCATAAAAATAGTTCGATCTGCTCAGTGTACGCAAGTGCTCGGCTGCCAAGGAAGCTCCTTGCAGCCCTTTGTGGTGATGGTCCGTCTCCATCTGGAGGAGGTTGATGCTTTCTGGTGTGTAAATGAAGTCAGGCGTTCAGGCTCCCAAAGAAGCTGCTGAGTTTAATCTTGCTGCCCTGGCTGTTTTGCTCCATTGTTCAGCATCATCACTGGTTGCTGTAATGTGTGGATGTCATCCTGTGTTTTGTAGTGCTGTTATGCTAAGGATCAGGAAACGTGCTCTGTGTGCCCTTCCTTGAAGGAAAGGCTTAAAGGAAAAAGGGGGAGAAAAAAATAATACAGAGTGTTCAGCTTAAATAGAGCAGGGAGATGTCAAAATGGGCAAGCTATTCCTGGTGCCTCCTGCTGTAACTGCAGAAACCTGATTGGGATCTCAATTCCCTCTCCTGGGATGCATTCCCACTGTACATCAGTGCTCAGGTGATGACAGCAGTGCTGCTCACCTCCCCCACACTGCTGGCTGCCTTCAGCCCAGTGCCCAGCAGCACAAGGAGGTGCAGGGTGGGACTTTGATGCAATACCCATCTTCCAGGAACCCGTGTTTGTCAGGGAGAAATACCCTTTATATCATAAGACCTGGAAAAACAACAGTGCTTATCACGATGAGCAAACAGACAGCATTGTAGTTTTTCTTGGGCTGCACGGTTCTCAGTGGAGGAAACTTCACCTTTGAGCTGGTCCCCTCTTGCTGCTCATGCCTGGGTGGTGGCAGTGGTGACATTACAAGGGACAAGCATGTGGGATGAGTTTTGCCGTGCTTTGTGCTCATGGAAAAGATATTGGCATAGTTCTACAGTATTCCAAGAACCACCTCTTTTGGGGGCTGAGCACACTGGGATGCTTTGTGTGGCACCACAAGTACCAGTGATAATAGGGATGTGTGTTTTCTTGATCACCATGTGCTAGTGCCTTGCCCTGTCTGTAGGAGTCCTGCTTTGTAGAACTGGCTCTTGTGTTTACGAGACATTTTCTTGTGGTAGTACTTGTTATCTGAAATGGAAGACATTTGAGCGGTCTCCTAATGAACAGGAGGGGAAAAAATTGTGCAGCTATTCCATGCCTCTTTTTTTGAAAGGGAGAAGGAGAAGGATAAAGCTTCATGTAGCACTACCACCCTTCCATTGCTTAGCGGCCTCTCTTTGAGTGGGGGTACAGTTTTCCACTTCCCACAGAGCTGCTTTGCAGGGAACTGGAGTGCACGCCAGGGCTTCTCAGTGTGGCCATGGCTTTGGGAATCTTGTGTTATTTTTTCTCCCTCCTGCTGCTTTCTCAAGCCAGCTATCTCTGAAGGCATGGCAGGAAGCAAAGGGGCCAAGAGGTCAGCAGTGCCTGGGGAGCACAGGGGATGAGCCTGCTGAAAGCAAAGAGCAGCACTGGGCTTCTGCACAGAACCAGATTTAGTGCATCTTCAGAGCTTCTGGTTTGGTTTTTGGTCCCAGCCAAGCCAAAAGAACAGACCTGCAGCCCTTCCAAAAGGGTTTGAATGTAACTGCGTGCTGTGGGTTCGAGCAGTGTTTTATTTGAGGCTGGAGCATTACAGATGGTGCACGATATAAAATGCATTGCTCATTAGAAGCTTTGTAGAGATTGCCTTGATAGCTGCATCCATGTTGGTGGCTTGTTTGCCTACCAGCTGTGACCAAGAGAATGTGCAAGAAGCTGTCCTGAACTTGAATCTCAAGCTAGAAGTGTCTAGAAGTGTCCTCTTGTAGTTTCCTGGTGATGTTGCGTATAAGAGGATGTTTTTAAACACTTTCCCAAATTTCTGTGTAAGTTTTCCGGAGTTGAGCAATGCTGCTCGCAGCATCACTAGAATGGCTTCTGAGTTGATTCCCACTTCTGTCTGGGTTGGCAGAAAAGTGTGAATGCCTGTGCCTTCTCAGAGGGTTGGCTGCTCTCTGGTTCTTCCTATGTGTGTGGTTTAAGGGTGGGCCAGAAAAGCAGCATGCGTCCTGATGTGGGGAGGACCTTGCTGGTGTGCTGCAACACCGGATTCACAAACTCTCAGAGGAGTGATGCTTAAGGCTTTTCCTTTTTCATTATCAGCAGTGGTGAATAGTGGGTGTTTTGTTGTGGTGTTTTGGGTTTTTTTGACTATTTTTATTTTGCACCATTGTTCTTCAGTTGCAGTGATGAATGGGAGCTCTCAGTTCTGCCTTCCAAGGATGATTCCCTGAGTGATGGTGAAGCTTTGTCACCAGGTGCTGTGTGAGCTCCTGAGAGCTACCAGCTCAGTAATGGAGAGGGGAGACAGCAGTGTTCTGAAAGTTAGATTCCTTTCCTCCTTTAGGTGATCTCAGCATGAGTTTAAGTAAAAAATAAAGAAAATTCTTGGGCTTTTTAATATATCTTTTTTTAGTACACTTTTATGAATAATAGCTGCATTATCTGCTGTGCAGGACTTTCTTCTGGCTTGAATTACTTCACTTACCTCCATCTATTTTTCTCTTTGAGAGAGAATTTTTGAGCTCCTTTATTTTACGAGTAGCTTGATCCTTTCTTCTGTTTCCTTCTGTTATTATTTTTGTGTGTGCTCTTTTAAAAAACAAATTAAAGCGTGTTGCACGTGTGCTGTGCTCCCTGGATATTGCTCGGAAGGGAGCATTTGTGAAATGTTAGCTGAAGAATTAGTAACAGCTTGGGCCATCCTATCAAGTAGGATGTTCCTTGTTCTTAGGAGACTTTCCAAGTCACAAGTGGACCTACTCCAATTGGCTTTTTTGGAAGAATGAGGTACATTTCTATTCCATGCAGTACTCTTGCTAGGTTGCAACTTCTTGACCCTCTAAATTTACGTGGATGCAACTATAATTATATAGGATTTATATCTGATTAGCAAGGCCTGAAGGAGTGGTTACAAATTCCTGGTATGATGCCTGAGGACAAATTGTTCTGTGAACTTGAAGGCTTTTTAAAGCAGATTATGCATGTAAGCTGTTCTCTGGCCTTAAAAAGAGTAGGTGTCCTGTCCATTTGGTGACATCCATAGCTTACAAACAAACCAGATGGGTTGCTTTTCACAGTTTTGTTTCTTCCTCTGTTTTCTCAGTTTGCTTCCCTCCTCCTACTGCTTTTTGCCCTCTAGTTGGTGTTGGGTTTGGCTTCTCTGGGGTTTTGTGGCTTTTCCCTTTGCTCCTGCTGCAGTGTTACAGGAGTTGCCTTGAGGTGGTTGCTCATGCTACACGCCAAACAGTGAATCCTTTTGGCTTAGTAGGAGGCAGTGGTGGTCTTGGGATCACTGTCCTTGCACAGCCTTGGTGCCACGTCCTGTCGTGAGATTTCTCTTCCTCCACCTCCCTGATGGCTCTCTGTGCTTGACTTCTGTGAGAGCATGCAGATGCTTCAAGAAGCAAGGTGGACATCAACATAGGCTTGTGGTGGTTTTTTTCCCTTTAATCATACAGCTTGCTGTGTGTTTGGAGCTTGGCTGACGCCTATGGGCAGTGTCAGCGGCAGCTTGCCCCGCTAGCTGGCATGATCCCCATTTGCTGAGAGATGAGAGGTGCCCAGTTCTCCTGTTGGGAGCTGCTTTCTTTGTCAGACTGGGCTATGGCCAACTCTTGCTGGTTGTCTTGCCAAAGTTGTGAATGTGGAGCCTTTTATTGCTGACATTGCTTTTCTTGTTTGCTTGTTTTCCATGCTTTTTTCCTTTTGTTTGTGTCCCGCAGGTCTTTCGTTCCAGCCAGAGAACAGATCCACACATTCAGTTGTAACTGATTTGCAAAAGCTTATTTCTGTTTGTATTTAGCAAGAAATATATACTCTGTTCTCGGATGTAGGGTTGTAAAATCATCTCATGGAATAAACACGCGTTCTGCATTACCTCAGTTGGTCAGTGTTGCAATTCTTGTAGAAAAACAAACGATTGTCATCAAAACCCATGCATGTCTGGTGCCAGCTCTTCTGTTTCTCAATTCTCACCCTTTTCAAAGAAGCACCTTCATGCCTGGGAGGAGCTGCAGAGCCATCTCTTCTTTCCTGTCCTCATTCTCCCTCAGATTTCTCTTAGTTAGCAAGATTTGGAGAAGGGGAAAGAAAATGCTTTCCCTGTGTTGGGACATAGGGAATGGTATTGCAGTGATTGGCAGGTTGTGTGGCTTTTTTGTGGTCCTGCTTTGGTTTTGTTTGGATTGTCACCCAACTGTATTGCTCTGGAGCAAGGGAGTACCATCGGTGCTGGTTTTATGAGGTACTTGTGGCATGACAGGAGTGCTAAAACCCATGAGCAGGTACTAGTAAGGATAAAACTTGGTTGGCAGGGTTATAAGCTGTTTGGTTTTGAGAAGAAATTGAATGAATTTCCCTTACAGAATGATGCTTACGTGCTCTTATGGAGGGCACTTCTGTGCTTGCTTCCCAAAGCAGTTGAATTGCTTTTGTCTGGAAACGTTGTTCTGGTCTGAAAGATATACCAAAGCTTATCTGTCCTCTCCTCCTCCCTCTTTGTTGCTGGGTTTTGCAGGTGGGTGATGCTGAGCTGATGAGAGCACTGTGTGAGGGCATGGGTTGCTGCTGGGGGTGCCAAGCAGGTCTGTAATGTCTCATTGCTGGAGCTGCTCACTGCAGAGGACGCTCATAGCTGAGGATTGAGTAGTCCTTCCTGAAGGGTCGGGAAGGAAACAGATTGTCTTCTCAGAGTTCCCTGATGCTTCCTCACCACTCACTGATCTCCTTGTGCTGCACATCAGAATGACTGTGCTTTAGACACGCTTGTAATACCACCTATGCGATTGTCTGTCTCTTACCTAAAAGTCCGTGGAGGGATGAGTTACAAACACATGGAAAGGAGGATCAGGGAGAATAAACGCGAGAGAAATATCTGAAGTTGTAATTAAAATAAGCAAAGTTGTTGATGTGTGCTCTGGGCTGGGTTTGATGGGCAGCGTGGGGCTTGCAGCTGTCATCCTCCAGCCCCTTGATATGACAGCTTTGTAACCTGGGAGGTCTTTAAATACAAGTAGCAGATCAAAAGCAAGAAAAGGAATTCAGTCTGTTGGCTGGATGCTTGCCTGTTCTGTTGCTGTAATGTTTTTGTTGGCTTTTTCTGAAGCATCCAGAGGAATTGTGTGCTGCTGGCACTGGAACTTTGCAACTTTTTTACGACAGCAAACTGCAGGGAAAATATAGCTTTTGGTGCCATCAGTGCTAACTAAAAGGCTCTAGCTTTGATTTATGGTCTGGTGTGCGTGGCAATGAAACCATATCCCCAGCATGAGCGCGGTGGTATGAGTGCCATGCGAGATGGGTCTGCCTGAGGAACAGGTGGTCACGTTTCTGGGGGCTCCAGATCTCCTGCACTGTATGTTTTGTATAGCATGACACTTAGTGCTCAGCTGTTGGCATTCTTTGATGGCTGTGCTTGTTTGCACAAGAAAACCAACTGGCGCTGCAAAGGCAGGAGAGCTGTGCTCCTGTGGCTGTACTGGCATGTTTCCTTTCCGTGGTCCAGATAAATTCTACTTAGCTACAAGGACAATTTGTACCTATTTTTCCTCTGCAGACAACAAAGAGAGGTGGATTGCTCTTCTCTACTCTTTATCCTTAGGTTTTCTCACGGCCTGCCTTCTAGAAAAGGGTTAATAAATTTTGTTACCAATGTGCAGCAGAAATCTTATTTGACTAGTGCCAGCAAACAGCAAAACATTTCTATTCTGCTGCAAACTTCAAAGGGGGAGAAGCAGAAGAACGAGGCATGGAAGAAGATAAAAACAAACATACTGACTATCCAGGATGCTATAAAGCCTTTATTGCTTTTGCTTGAGAAGACCTTCATAATTCTACCAGACCTGAACTCAAGGCAATAAAATCTTTAAAGGAATCTGTACTGTCATATGTTCTCTCTATACTTGAATTTCATAAGCAGTGTAAACATGGAATTTTACCAGGCTCAAGTCCCGGAGGGAGGCTCTTGCATACACAAATAAGAAGGACATTATTAGTGCTTTTCCTAATCTTTTTCTCTTGTGTTTTGTTTACCACTTGGATTTCATGGGCTTGTATATTTTCCTGATTATTATCCAAAGGGAAATCTCAGTAATTAGGGAGCTTTTGGTATATACACTAGCATCCTAGCACATCTCCATAAAAGAGAAAATGATGATGTGACTTGGGCGTTTGGGTTCAGTGGTGTTGTAAATCTCTTCCTGACAGTTACTCCCTTGAAGCTGTGCTATTCATGGCTTTATTGAAGTACCACACGGGGCTGTTAATGCAGCGAAGCCCTTGGATTTGTCTCCATAATGAGTATCAGCAGGAGATCAAGGTGCTGTTGGGTATCTGACTGCTGGGTAGCAAATGGAATTTTTTTTAAAGGAAAACAAACACACTTCAGTAAGTTTCTACTTACTTTTCTTTAAGGTTCTGTTTCCAGATAAGAACATGATTCAGCTGTAAATCTCTTTCAAGTGTTTAGTTAATTTTTGTGGCTGGGATATTTGCATTGATCTGAAGTGCACTTGCTTGTCTCAACAGTGAGCTGAGGTCTGAGGACTTGCACAAAGGAAGTTCATTTTGGGTTTTGTTATAATTAAATATGAAAAATGGAGGTTCCAGAACAACATTTGGTGTAAGCCACTGTTATCCTGTGCTGTAAAGGGGAGAAATTCTGTGTTGTGTGTGAAAGATGAGTGTGCCTGTCATGGAAATAACTTCATGGGGACTGTATTACTTGGGCTTGATCTAGTTCTGGGCTAAGAAAGTTGTATATGAAGAACTTGGTTTATTGAATTGTTAAAATCACAACTCACGTTCTCAAATGCTATAGGCTGTAGCAGTCATGGTAGCTGGATGGTGTCTGAGATGTTTGGCCACATGGTTTCTATAAGAGCAGGACAGTGCTGGTGGGATGAATCTGTTATCCATCCCCTCCAGGGAATGTTCCTTGAGGTCAAAGCTGAACTTGTGCTGTGAAGAACTGGGTGTGGTTGGGTTGGGGTTTTGGAGGTTGTTTTCTAATGACTAGATACATGTGTGTGCATCTGTCGTAATTGCCCAACAGCTGTTTGATCACCAGGCAATAAAATGACAGCCAATGGGGTACAGATGAGTAGTTGTGCATGTGGGAGAGGAGTGAGTAGTTAATGGGACAGATGATAGAAATTTAAGCCTCACCTACATCTTGAAACTGTCTTTCTCATTCTTCCCCAAGAGGCAAGTAGAGGGCCTCCAAAACGTGCACAGGACGGTGAAAAGGATAGTGAAAGGCATGGGACAGCTTGGGTACAAGGCACAGTCACGTTGTTAGGATGAGCTGCTCCGAGACAAGAAGTACAAAAGTCTGGAAAGGAACGGCACAAAGAAGGTGAAGTTGGAAGGATTGATTGTTGCTGAAGCATCACCCTGGTGGTTTTAGTTGCTTTGGTTTGGGTTTTTATCCAGGAAAGTGTGCAAATGCAGGATCCGTGCTCATGAGACTGCAGTTGATTCGTGTCCCCAGGGAAGTCATGAGAGTTGGCACAGGTGCACCATGCAGGAGATGATCCTCAGCTCTGCAAAACCATCCTCCTGGTCTTCATCATTGGACATGGCTTAATAATGAGATGTCAACCCACATGTGTTCATATTTCATCTCTTTGCTAATGTTGTCATGTTTGTCAGCAAAACTGACAGCAGAGGAACCACAAAATGCTTTGGGTCTGAAGTTTGATGGAGCTTTTTATGGCAGTGTTTTCCTTCTGTAGGCTGAAAAGGCATCTAAAACTCAGGCAGCTACAGGTGAAAATTCTTGATCTGTGTTGGACAAATGGTTTCTCCTGTGATGCACAGGACTGGCTCTCATGTCTGTGAAGGTGTGCCTGATCACATCAGAGTAAAGGAAGAGTTTCCAGACGTTAGTCATAAGTGTATGATACTCAAAGACACTGAATCCTCAGATCCCTAACAGCTTGTGTGAAAATGAGAAGATAACTTGTTTGTAAGTAGCTGTGTGTAAGTCATAGGCTCAGAATAATCTGCAGTTTTACTAATGGTATTTAACAAGGAAATGCCTGCAGTCCTTTCAAGCACCACATTAAATTGGCTAGTTAATGTTAGCTAGTTAAGTAGCCTGGAGATGGGCAGATGCTAAACTCAATTGGCCCAAGCATGTGCACTACTGAATGTATTGAGTTCTATGAATGGTGAAATGGCCTTTGCTGTCTGGGTCTGAGTTCTCCAGGCAGACCCAGGTGAGGAGCCAGCTCTTCTGGGGACAGCAGCCCTGTGCAGGTTGGTGTTGTGGGCTGTGACCACTTCTGTCCTGTCACTACTGGGGTGAAGACCACCAGATCCAAAGAAAATGTCTCCCTTAGAGGCAGAGCAGGTGAGAGAAATCCCACTCTCAAGTCTTTATCAAACATGCTGGAATAATTCTGCTCTGATTCTAGGCTTTCCCTCATGGTGTAGTGCCAAGAGTAGTGAGCTCGCTTCAATTTAACAACTAAATTCTTGAATAACTTCTTGAAGATAGAAACATGTGAACACATTTCATAATTTCCTTTACAATTGTATGCATCCATCTATGCAAATATCCAGGTTGTTTGAATTATTTAACGTTGGAGCGCTTTGAAAGCTTAATGTGCTGTGTAAATGCAAGGTATCAATGATAGCCCTACTATTAATACGTTCTTTTATTAAATAAATGCTGATCCTGGCCAAAATTCCAGCGAGACTTGTGGTGGAGCATGTGTACTTAGCAGGTCAGAATGTGAAAGTAATAACACACATTCTCAAATAAAAAACACATGTATTTGTTTTCAAACTTGGATATATTATTTTAAATTCTTAATACCCTCACCCTTCTTTGATTAAAGGGCCATAGACTAAGTGGGGTTTTGTAAGAGATTTTCTAACAGATGTTCACCACTGAGAACACTTCAAACTGAAGACAGAACAGATGAAAAACTATAAAGGAAAATACAATATTGATCTTTCAACTTGGAAGACTCTGGGAAATAAAGAGTATGGCTTTCCTTTAGCTTGTGCTTCATACTGGCTGGGAGGCTGCAGAACTTGCAGCAGTAGCAAGGGGAAGGAATGACATGATAAAAAGAAGAGGCACTAGCATCAAAGCAGGTGCTATGACAGTTGCAAAGAAACCTCAGAGCAGAATCTGATATGCATCCAGAAACAGAGTAACCACCTTTTAAAAGCACATTTAAAAGAAAATTGAAAAAAGCAGTGACCGTATGTGAGCATCAACACCTCTTTCAAAAAGCTGTCAGACAGACTGGGAACTTGCTGTATTTCATTACTGTGGTAGTGTGGGATTCTAGTTACAACCTAGGTCTTGTTTCTTATCAGTTAGGTGCTGATCACAAACGGGAATGGGATGGCACTGCTGGTGAGTGCTTCTCCAGCTGCATGATCCCAGAGGGTGATGCTGAGGAGCAGGGCTATTAAGCAGTGGGCTGGAGCAGCATGTTGGCTTGGAAATGCACTGCTGGTTGTTTAGGGAACAAATGGATGTCGCTGACAAGTCCTGAACGTCCTAATGAATGAGAATACATTTTCCCCTTCGTTCTGAACTTGTTTTGTGTTGTGGTGTGATGGTGTGCATGGGAGCAGCTGGTGGTGTGTGTTGATTTCTGACTGGTAGGGCATCAGGGCATTACTGATTTGCAGCAGTTTCTATCACAAACTGTGAAGCCAGTTCATTTCTCGTATTAAACTGCTGAGTAGTTGCTGAAAAAGGTTAGTGCTGAATAGCCCACTCTTACCATAACGTATCTGCTAGCGGTAATTTCTGCTTATGTTTAAGCAGCTTTTATTCCTACTTTTGTTTATCAGTGGATTTAAATGGTGAACCAAGCAGCTTAGAGCAGTTCAATCCAACCTCTGTCAACCTCTTATAATTTGCCAGTTATCTTTAGAATCAAATTTTATTTTATAGCATATTGCAAGTATAAAATGGGTTTCTGCTTCTGGAAAACTTTGGCATATCTTCTAAAAATTTTTTTTTGCTCTGCTTATTATCTTGGAGCTGTGATGTGGCTATATCTAAAGTCTCTTGTTCCTGTTTTTTCTATTTTTAAAACATTATTAGCCAATGTTTGGAGGGAGCTTTGCTTTTCTCCTGCGTTGAATTTTCTTTTGCATTAACGATGTTGGAGCTCTGTGGTGTGCATGTCAGGGACCAGCGTGCATACCCACTTTGATATGAGGAGAGTCTGGTTTTTGTTTTTGTATGAGACTTCGTTAAAAGCACGATGACCATCACTCATTTCATTTGCTGTAGGAACATATTTCATTATAAATCAAGCCTGGAAAGAAGAGAATATTGGTTGGGATAAGGAAATCATCAGGGTTAGGACAGCAAGGAGGTTTCTGCTTGGGAGGCAGTGGATGGATGGTGACATCCATCAGTCCATCAAAGGGCAGGGCAGGAAGGTAAACAATGGCTGTAAACAGGGACATCTGGCTCCCATAAATTAATTGGCCATTTACACAGGGAGGGCTGTTTGCATGTAAAAGAAGGCTTTCCTGCTAATTCTGTCATAAGATTTTGATTCTCCTGGCTCATCTGTGAATTAGGTTGGCTTGTTTTAGTCAGCTGGATTTCATTTATTTTACTTCGCCACTCTTGAAATGAGGAGGAACTGAGTGGTCATGAATCATCTGGCACTGACATTTTGTCTTTTGATCCTCTGGAGTCTTGCTTATATTTTCTCTTATAGTAAGAAACCCAAGAGTAGGGAATGATGAGCCTGTCTGCACGAATGTGAGCTCAGACCAATCCTCCCCTGAGAAATCTTTTTCCTCCACTGCCATCAGTGCTACCGAGCATAGCTGATGGTGCTATAGGCTAAGGTGGCATCCTTCTTGCTTAAAATGCCCTGAAAAGTCCTTAAAAAGGCAAGCAGCCCAGGTTGCCTGAAACAACGTTGACCCTTATGGGTTCCTAATGGGGTGGGATGAGCTCAGGCCTGAGTTTTTCTCCAGTGCAGTACCAGGGCAGTCACTGCCCAGGCTTCTGAGCTGTGGGAGTGGATGGAGGCTGCAGGGACATGGCCACTGAGATGGACAGCGCTTTGGACAATGTCCAATGGAGAGACTAAAGCAAACTCAATCCAGTGTAAGGCACGGATTTATGTTCCTGGGCCCAAGGCCAGGACGTGCTGAATGGATCCCAGTAGTGTTGTACTACTTAGTTCACATGCCTCTTGCAGGGTTAAGAGAAGTTTGCCCTTTAGGGCTGCTCTCCTTGATTCATCCATTAAGTAGGGCTGCAGGGGTAGGGGGGAGAAGTGCTACTGACATGTTGTTTTAACTTGCATAAAGCAACCCCGCTGACATATGCATCCCTGAGGATTGTCCTCCACGTTTTGTAGTCTCTTTGATGGAAGCTTCCTCTCTGCTTCACTCAGAGGCAATCATTCTCTGGTGTTGCTTTTTCTGGAGCATCTCTGAGCTGGGATGAGCTTTTATCCCAGACCTGGCAGCAGCTGGGGACAGACTGTTCCCCATAATGCTCATTCACCTCCCTAGCATGCCTTGTCCTGAGCTCTGAGTCTGCTGGAGAGCTGGAGCAGTACTTGGAGCATCTCCACAGGTTATTCTAAAACCTAAGGAAGCCCCTCCAGTATCTGTCCCTTGGTAGCACTTGCTGAATCCCAGTGGTCACTGCTCAGCAGTTGGGGTTATGTTTGTCTCCTTTGTAGTGATAAACAAATGCTGTTCATATGATGGGTAAACTGATTGTTTTGTGAACAGTACCAGAACCTTTCTGAAGCTCTCAAGGAAATGTTAATGAGATCTGATGTATTTTAGATTTGATCC
Organism: Callipepla californica brunnescens; assembly: GCA_023055505.1. Lineage (NCBI taxonomy): Eukaryota > Metazoa > Chordata > Aves > Galliformes > Odontophoridae > Callipepla > Callipepla californica. The sequence goes on from JALIRH010000014.1 coordinate 14,404,298, forward strand.
TTCTGGATGTAATTGCTGGTAAGAGTCATGTCTGGGTGGAAAAAAAAAAAAGTATTCTAAGGAAAAACTACTTAAACATGAAACTAAACAAGCAGTTTCATATTCCAGTCCATATTTAATGGCAGTCCTCTTTGGCTCCTGACAGCATACCCTCACCTTCACCTCCTGCTGTGTCCCAGGGCCAGGACCCAGGGAATCTGCCTGTGGCAGCAGGATCTCTCAGCCCAAGGACTGTGAGTGTCTTCCCAAAGTACAGTCATGGAAGGCCAAAGGAATCTTTCATGACTTTGGTTCTAGGTCGGTTATGGCTTTGAGGATTGCAGTGACGTTCCTGTGAAATAAGTGCCTCTGTCAGCTCCTGGGCTTGAGTTTTTGCTTTAATTTTCTGCCCAGCAGATGTATTTGAGCTGCAAGAATCAGCCCTGCTATGTCAAGGGAGTAACCAAATTCATGCTGGGGGGGAAGAAGCGCTGCTGGCATGCCTGAGACAAGATGCTCTGATACCTGGGAACCTATGCATTTGAGAGCATATGTTTTGCCGCTACTCGTTTTCTTTCAAGACAATTTAATGCAATCTTTTTACCCCTATTTGTCCGTCTCTGTCCCAAGGTATTGGGGTTCTGCTTTGGCAAGGAGCTCTCCAACTGCATTCCGGTTTGGCTGGGTGGTGGACCCTCCACAAACCTGTGAGCCTCCCTGAGAGATGTGGGTTTCAAGATCTGGACCATCTGGAGTGCAATGAAAAGAAATTTGCCATTGCATCCAACTAGGGAATCTGGAGAAAGCACTGTGGGGTTGGTTGGTGTTCTGTTGGGGAATTTTTTGCTTTTTTTTTTTTTTTTTTTTTTAGCCAGTCTGTAACAGTCTGTAAGACACTTGAGAAAATACTAAGTAAATATGTACAGTTGGATCAGGCATGCTTTGTAGTAAAGAGGGAATTTATTAGAAAGTATTCAGGGAATAATAAACATCACTGAATTCCTGGATGCTTGCCCACAGATTTATGAGTTCATGCTTTAGCTGGATAAATCTCTGCCTTAGTTACCCCCCTCCCCCCCTGAGTATGGAGTGTCATCTCAAGTCCTTCTTCCATCTTACCTCAAAACTGGAGAATACTGCAGCCGAAAATGTTAATTGCTCCTGTAAGCCTTCCATCATGTGTTGCTCTATGGGCTTTTCTGACTCATGTTGAAAGCTCTGATGATTGCTGAGGAGATCACTGTAGGTCCCGGGGTCTTGGGGAGGTTCCCACGTGGTGACTCTTGCTTACTGTTTGGGCACGTTTCCCGAGCAGCAAGTCCCTGCAGTCCCTTCCTCAGAAGATGAGGCATTTTTTCAACGTGAGCACATATAAAAATGAATGAGTCCGCAAGCAAATGCGATTTCAGTGTCATCGAAGAGATTACAGCTCATTCAGCAGCTCTGTGAGTTATTGTTTTCGATGCTGGTACAGGCACTTTCATTGTAACTTTAATCGCTGACTCTTACTGTTATGGAGGTGTGCCCTGGGGAGGGGGATGGAGCCCTCACCTCTGCTCCCCCCAGCATCACATCAGCCCCATCAAGGGTTTCCTGCAGGAATGATGGACCACCAGCCACTTTGCTATGTTGGCTTGTTGGAGGGAAGAGGAGAATGATGTATGAGTCAATGGTGAGTTTGGATTTTCACGCAGTTTGAGTGAAGCACCTCTGTGGGGTGTGCCCGCCTTCGCTCTCCTGCCCCGAGGAAAGTGCCTGGAAAACTTCTGGGTTTCTGGGTTATTTGTTTTGCTGAGACCTTGTGTTGCCAGGCCACTGAGATGGTACACAGAGTGGTGTGTGATCTGCAGGCTGGTGTTGAAAGAAGCCTTCCTCTTCCTTCTTCCTACCAACTCTGTTGCTAATTTCTGGATTTCCATTTCCCCGAGGGGATCCACGCTCCATTCCCTTATCTCCTTTCCTGTGGATAATCGGGAACTTGTTTTTTGTGCGCCCAAGCCGTGTCTCCCAGGCTTTGTCTGCTTCCCTTAAAATGAAGCAGGCTTTCAGGAGCACTGGTTGCAAAGTGTGAGAACTGTATTTGGGTTTTGATGGTCAAGATATGAGCAGCAGGATTTATCTTGTGATTGGGTTACTTCTGAAGCTCAGAGCTTCGTTTGTACTTCTGAAAGTCACTTCCAGGAAGAGCAGTGTTGGTCTCTGTGTGGCAAAGCACTGATTCCCTTCATGTGTTCCGTATTCTTCAGCAGTAACAAAGAGGTTGCAATAAATGCTTTTCTAGTAACGTTCAGTAATGTATTCTTTTATGAACAAGTTGAAATCCATAAACGTTAAGCAGACTTTTCCTTAGTTGGGATTGGCTTCAATGTTGGAATCTTTGTCCAGTGCTGTAAAATGTAACAAGCACTTTGGATGTGCAGTGTCGGGCTTTTTCTCCTTGTGGGTTTTTTTGTAGTACTTGTAATTTAAATCAAATAGATAGGTACTGCTTGCTTTTCCTAAGCAGAGAGATGGTTTGGGTGGATGGCACGCTTTGATAGGAAGAGATTAAAGTGGAAAACGCTTGGTTTAATGATGTAGTGAGATACAGTTTGCAGATACTCCTTATAATTTAGGATTTGATAAGTCTGTGTAGGTTTATAGTGTGTTCTTTCAGTCTCATTTCCCATTATCTTCTCGTGGTGTAGGGACTATAGCTCATTAAATGAGGAGCTGGAGTTCAGTTTATTATGGGTAACTCTCTTAAAATGCTCTTTCATGTGCAGATGGTCTGTAGCACTTCTAAGTGACTGATGGATGGAATGATCTATTTATTTTTCTTACTGCTTGATAGGGAAGAATTTTTCCCCAGGGACACAGTGCTGTACAACTGACCTATTGCGTTAAGTAAATTCTCTGCTTTCCTTTGGAGCAAGCAAGCCAACCTATTCCCAGAGCAATTACGGATGCGTGCCCCTTCCCCTTGCTGATTCATACCACATTGGTACGGAGTCTGTAAATAAACAGAGCTGAATTCTTACCTAACGGTTTTACGTGGGAATGATGTGCGTTCAGCTGGCTGAGGGGCTGTGATCCATGTGAACTGCTGAAGCTGTTCCCATTGCTCTGATCTGCCTTGTTGTACTGGTCTCCTGGAAGAGGCCAGGAGATGGGCAGCGGGGTTTGCAGGAGTGGCACTGCTTAAGTGCTTGTGAAAGAATCGAGTATGAATGTAGCATAATCTGAGATTTGAGAGCTATGAGCAGTTTTGTTGCTGATTGAGGATGGCTCAGTGCAGCACAGCATCATTGCACTCCTGGTGCTGGCAGCCTGGGGTGCAGAGCAGCATCCTGCAGCACCAGGCAGGCACGGGAGCAGCACAGGGCAGCGTTTGCTCTGGAGCCAAGATGATTAAAGCAGGTCTAATGCTAATTCTCAGCCCTGTTCCAGATTTCCTTCCTAGATTTTACAAACTGCCGTTTGTGGGAGAGCCCAGTTTATCTTGCTATCATCTGAGAGCTTGACATGAGCGCAGATGTTGTCGACAAACTCCCAAAGAATTGGCACCAGATCTGCAGCTTTGCCTACTTTATTGCGCCTCCATTCCCCTAATTAGCAGGCTTGCTCAAGGGCTGACAGCAGCAGGCTGGCCTGCTGTCTTTACCATACCTGACACATCTGCTGGTTTATTTCTTCATGGATGGCTTCCCCCAAACATGACTTTGTACTCATCACTGGAGTTTCGCTTTGTTTTAATCCCCTTTGACTTCCCACCTTCTGATAAGCGTTTAAACTGAAGAATTATGCAACAGAGAAATGAACGACCTAAGCTCTGTTCCCAGCATGTTTAATGAGCAACAGAAAATGAGAAGGAAGTACTGCTACTGCCAAACCCTAATGTATGACATAAGTTTCAGAAAACATCACAAACTCATACATGTAGTCTAAGCCATAACACACAGGCTTAGGGTTTTATGAGGAATTTTACCTCTGCAACATCTTTCTTGATGCAAGATGTCAGGCGGTTGTATCAAATGGTCAAGAAATTGTCCGTGTTTTGTTTCGGATGTTGCCTAATCTAGTCTTGGAGCATTGGAATCTGTTGCCTGTAATGCACGTATCCAGCCTAGGAACCCTTGCCTCTGGTTGAGGGAGCTCTACAGAGAACAACTCCAGAAATAAGTGCAAGTCCTCACATTTGATTGCAAAAAAAGTGTTTGGTTTTCTGTGGTTTCAGGTCTTGATTCTACTGCATAATAACTGTACTTTTCAGCAACTTTAACCTAAGTCTGCTTTGTATACTCTTTTGCTTTTGGTGATGAAGCTGAAGGTTGCTCCAGAAAACTAAGCGGCAATGCTTTTCTTTGGATTGTCACTATAAATCAATCTAAAGCCTTCAGTGAAGTGCAACACAGATTCCTCCACCAGCCTTAGAATTTTAGAGTGTCTTATGACCTGCTACTAACATGGTGGGCTTCTGTGTGTGGTTGGTTGATTATTTTTTTTTGTTGGTGAGCGGGTTCTGAAATGGATACCGCGCTATCCGGTTCTATGAAGCCTGGGAGAAATCCCATCAGACTGTCCCTGAGCTGCACCTAGGGCTGCTCTGCTTCCCAGTGCCCAGCCCAGCTGCAGTGCCTGGTTTCACAAACAGGAGCTCACAACATTGTGTGGGCTCTAAATGACAAACAGCTGTCTGTCCAGGCTGCGTGCACTCACTGTTTTCATTGATTGTCAGTATCAAAAGCTGGTATTGTGATCAAGTTCATCAGCGCACCGTATACAAAAAGTCCAGACTTGCATCTTTGGAGCGTTGGAAGGATTCTGGGTGGTTTGCTGTGATTCTTTTGAAAAAGAATTAAGTTTTTCTAATAGTAAAAGATGACAGCTTGAAAGAAGATTGTTTTCTGTCCAGGCATGGTCAGATCTTCCTCAGTTACATGTACAGCCTCGAGCTTATGTGTGCTTACTGAAAGCAGCTAGTGGGACATCTGAGGGGTAATCAACTCCATCCCTTGTGCCTTTATACTTTCATTATTAGCAGCAGCATTTCATTAAGAACCACAGAGCCTGAGACAGTAACCCAAACTACAGGGAGATCTGCTTTCTCCTGAACACACAAATGAAAACCTCTTCCAAAAGGTGAAGGCACAAAGAAATGACTTGCTGAAGGTTGTGTCCCTGTAACCTCAGGCAAGCTGCTACCCAAAGGCCACAGTGACTGAACCCAGACCTCTGGGGCACAGACAGGTCTTCTTCCTGTGGATCAGGTCATCTCAGCTTTCTGCTCTGCCCCCACGCTGCCCAAGTACTCCTTCCAGGAGCCACTGCAGGGCTTTTCCATTCACTGACCCTTTCTAATGGCTTCAGATCTCTGCCAGTGTCTCAGATGAGGTCTGTAAATGGTACTTGAATATATTACATCAAAATAAGGCTGTTTGAAATGTGTCATCTCTTGGATTATGGTAGTTGTACAACAGAGAACAGCTTATGCTAGCAATTTGACAATTTACAGACCAACAACCAGAAACAATAAGATGCGCTCACTGAAAATGAGCAGGTTGTCCTCTCTGGATTCAACCAACTTAGCAGTAGGTTTCTAAATTTGACATTCCTGGTGCGGGGGAAGCATTTTTTTTCCTCCTTGTTTTCCTTTTTATCCATAAAGAATGCACAGTTTGAGGAATTGCAAGGCTCTTGTTAGAAACTGTGCCAGTAAAGGAACCTCAGTGTTGTGTCTGGCAGCCAACCAAGGAATAAATCTGAATTGATTTTGAAGGTCCCGTTCCTACAATGTCCAAACAGACCAAGGTCAGGATTTAAATGACCCAGTAAAGCTGAAGGCTGAGTATGAAAACCAGTTTTGTATCTGTAACTGCCCATTTTAGCATGCTGATCTCATGGTATGCACTGAGCTCTGTTAACTGGGGCCCCAACACCTGCACAGGAGAGATAGTGCTTGCGTGGGCTCATGGAAGAGGATGTAGCAGAAGTCCTTGATACCTCTTTTAAGAAAGAGAGGGATAGGGTGTGTGTATCACTTGGAGATTGCTTGGGAACACTAAACTTTTTTTGTAAGTTGAGTGTCTTATCTAAGATATTCTGGAATTTAAAGAGAAACGTTCTGGTTGAAGTCTTAATCAACAGACAAGAGGCCTGTGCAAATCCATTGCTCATTGCATAGCTCTTGGGCATGAAATCCTGCTGGGAATGTGCTGTTTGTCACCACTTGGTGGGAGGAGGGGAACTGGGTTAGTGGCCCAGCACCAGCGTATCCCAAGGGATGGAGTTGGGTGACTGGAGGTTTGGCATAGTCTTACTCCTCTGGTTGCCTAATCCTACATTGGGTGTGAGAAAGACTTGTATGTGGAAGGGAAGGAGCCCTGTAGTGGGCTTTTGGGGCTCACCAGCAAGATTTCCTGGTGGGATACCAAGTAGGCTTGGAGCCTGTTACCACTGAGGGACGGTGGAAGTGATTTTCCTTTCCTTCCATGAAAGGGAAGGATGGAATCATGCAATCCATTGTACCATTAAGAGCATGGGTGAAGTATTTAGTCAAAATGGGTTTTGATTCACTATCACCCCCTTCCTGAGTATAGTATGAAGTTCTGAAGTTGCAACATCTCTTGTAAAGGTGATGGGTCTTGCATATACACGTGGTTCTTTGCACATAAGAGATGCAAGGTGTGTGTATGTATGCAGTTGTGAGCATATTGACAGATACAGAATGCAGATGTTGCAGATCCATAGATAGATTCATAGATACCTTAGGTTGGAAAGGACCTACAAGATCATCTAGTCCAACCATCCTCCCACCACCATCCCTACCCACTACTCAGTTCCTTTCCGAGCAGCAAAGCCATGAGCTTCCTGATTTTTGGTGTTAATTAATATGGAACGTGAGTGGTGGAGTGTGGCAGTAGATAGGCAAGTGCCAGCCCTGTGTGCTTCATCACGCAAGGAAACGTTGCTGTCTTTGCAAGCCTTGCTGCAGCTGCTGATGCTCTGCACACGTTCTGGCACTGCTGATCCGCTTGCGTGATTGCAGCCCATGTTTCATGTTTGGAGTGGCTGTAAACTTTGTAACACAACAATTCTTCCACGGAATATTGTGCTGCTTAAACACTGAAGTCATTTTGATTTACTACATAATGAAGTTATACGTGGCTTTGAAATATTATGTGCGTAGTTTTACTAAGAGGGCCTTCCAAGCGTTTTTTTAATCTTACCACAAAGTATCATGACTGTGGAATGGCTTGTATTTGGTCTGTGGTTTAGTCTCAGAGCCTATTTGCAAGAGTTTAAAAACCAACAGCAACAAAAGCCTCAGAGCTCCAAAACGTATCCCCATCTCTATTTTAAGATGGAGAGCTACAAAGGAGCTGGAAGAAGTGGGAGCCAAGGTCTGCTCTTGGTTACTCTACTGAAGTGGGGAGCTGTTTCGAGCTGTTGTCCAACCAACCCTTCTTTCAGAAGCAACACTGACATAAGCAGCATCTGCCTCTCTGCATGGTGGCTGGAAACTGACTTGGTTACCAAAAATAATGTGGAAATGGGACTACTGAGCCTGAGCCAGATCCCGATCTGGAATCAGTTGGCACTGCCACTGAAGGAAATGCTTCTAGTGTTGCACGCTTGGGTAACTGTAGGAAACCTCTGGTGATGTGGAGAAACCGAATCTCCAAGTGGCCAGCTGCTCGTTCCCTGGGCAAAAACCATCTGGTAATCTCAGTCCTGTTGTTTCAAAAGGAGGAGGGGAAAGAATGCCCTGGAAAGGCCAGGAGAAGTGGGGTGGATTCCTGCTCATAAGGCATAGGTGCTTGGTGCTGCTGTGATTTTTTGCTCTTGATCCACCTAGCAGAGATCAGCTGAGGAGCAGCACCTGGCTTTCAGCTTCTTTCTACCTGCGTTTCTCAGCTGTGCTGACAAAGGCACAGGGGAGTTTGGAGCAAACTGCCATGGGCAACGTGGCACTTGTGATGGCTTATTTCTGGGATAAAGCGGCCAGCAGCCCTTCTAGGTTGTGGTCGTGGTAGTCATTGCTGGAGCTGAATGGCTTTATTCAAATACACAGATGTCCTTGACCTTAACAGGCCAATAATTTCTGAATTTCGTATTTTCTTTACAGCCTTTCACACTTCTTTCTCCCTTTGAAGAAGCTGCTAGGAGTGACCTTACCCTGCAAAAACTGTAGAAGGCTCTGATGTGTTAACTTGCATATTTTTGTTGATAAAAACACACCCTGGTGCATTTTCACATTGTATCAATTCAGGCATCCTCTATGTCTGTTTTTTTCTTTGAAATGTTGATAAATCCTCTTCTATAAAATTTAATTTGAACTTTATAAGGAGAGATTTGAAACAGGAAAAACATATGAGTAGAAACCAGGGGGGAAGAAAGTACCTATTAATGATGTGTTATTGAATTTGACATCAGTTAAACAGCCATAAAACATGACTACAGTAGAAGTATGCTGAGTGCGGAGTTGCTCCCTACCTTTTCTGCTCTGCTGATTTAGTTCTTCAGTGTGAACATAACTCCCTGATACCCAATTTGTACAGATTTCTATAATATTTTTCTTTAAAACGTGCTGGGGAGGATCTCATGAGATCCTTGGCAATTGCTTTTAACCCCTTCCGTAGCTCTGCTAACAGACCTCAGGACAGACCATTGCATTTGCTGTCAGTTACTTCTGCTGATGCTTTGCCAAGATGCAGAACATATGTCTGTGAGCTGCACGGGTGCCCTTTGGGTGGAAACAGGCTGCACTCTGCGTTTACAGAAATTGATCGTGCCTGGGCAGAGTGAGGAGGGAGAAAATACACGGCATATCGTCCTTCCCCCCACCCCTTTTTTCCTCTTTGGCACCAAATAAAACAATGTCTCATATGGTAGAGTGCGTGGCTCCTGATGAGCTTACTGTCTCTGTACCACCCAGGACGGGTCTGGTTCTTATTGTACGTGCTTGCACACACAGCGTGGAAAACCAGACCACTTTGCTGAGAGACAAAGGTTCTGAAGTGCAGTTATTCAGCAATTACATACCTATTACCCTAGGGGGAAGGCCTGCAGGATGGGTGTGATTGTCAAGTGGGAGACCTGTGGCTTGGGATGGAGCAGAAAGCAATGTCCTCCTCCTTGGTCTCTCCTGGGAACTGTCCAGCTTGGGGTTCTGGCTTTGTGGGCTCAGCACATCTCTCCTGTTCTTGGTGTGCACTGTGCAGATGTAACCTTAGATTTAGCCTTGGCTGCTAATGGCTTAATGATGGCAATAAAGAGATGTGTAAGTGCCAGCAGGGCTGCATTATCCTCTGGGGAAAGGGAGGGATGCTGTGGTGTGGGGCAGGAGGAGCTGAGAGCACCTGGCTCTGATTTCCTTCTTGAGCAGTGTGAACAGCAGCAAACTATCATCACTTTGCCTCCCATCTATGTCGTGTGGAAATTGACTTCGAGTCCCTGAGAACCTCTGTGGCTCTGGGCTGACTGAGCTGGCCTCCCCAAAAGCTGAGGTAGGAACTTCAGGTTTATGTCTTCATAAACTGAGAAAATTAATGGCTTCATCCTTTGCCTTGCTGGTTTCTAGGCAAGTAACAAAGCAGAGGAGATGAGAATTCTTCTAGCAAACTGGAGATTGTATTATTTAGGGTGTTTTCTTCAGGCTCAGAAGCCCCATAGTAAAGCTCTGTGTTGGCTTGGGTTCAGCCTGAGGATCACCCCAACAGCAAGGAGCTCACTGCGGGGGAACCCCAGCTGCAGTCAATTGGAAGAGTTCACTTGAATTCACCTCAAGTAAATTCTCTTTCTTCAGTTAGTGTTTTCCACCCACTTCTGGATGACAGATTCATGACTCAAGTGATGCTGAGCGTGCCTGTGATGGACTGGACATCTTGTTTAGGGTTTTCATCTACATTTGAATCCAAAATGTTGTAATACTGGAGGCAAAGCCTGCTGTAAGTGGTTGGGACGAAGGAGTATGTAGAAGTTGTTTGAGCTTTTCCTTCGAAGGAAGCTTTAGATTTTTGCCTTGTTGATGTGGGAATGAGATTGTGTCACTGCTAATTATTACAACTGTGTTAATGAACGCTCAGTGACCTTTGGCTCCAGTGAATGTAAAAATCAGTTTAGAGATGTGTGCAAACCACGTGTGGGAGAACATGAATTGCATCAGTTGTTTTCTGTGGGGTTCTGTTACAAAGCACTTCAGCAAGGGGCTTGCTGGTGGTCCCAGCTTTGGACTTAGCATCAGACCCCCACCAAAGTGGTTGGAAAGTGTCACCATGGATCTTGCAACATTTGGATAAACCATGAAGCCCACATGAAACTGAGTGTTTTTGCAGTGGTGGCACGCTCAGGAAAAATAGGGGAGCACCTCTCCGTGCTGTTTCTGCACTGGGAATGCCCCCCAGACTGTGCCCTGAGCTCGAGGCAAGCCCTCGCAAAGCAGATAATAGCTGCTCTGTCTGCCCCTGCCGGCACACAGAGCTGGGCTGGCACCGCTCGGCTGCTAGGGGAAGCCCAACTATGCAGAACAAAACAGCTTCCCAGCCCACAAAAATCTTGTAGACGCCAGTACACTTCATCAGCCAACGTTTTCGTGAGGATTAGGTTGGGCCTTTTGATAAAAGGCACGAGGTGGATACAAGAACCTTTGTGTGATTACTGTCGGCTATGCCAGGGCGAATTTGCATCCGCACGGCTGTGCTCTATGCAATGAAAGGCAGCTCTGGGGTTCTTTGGATGGCCAGCAGGCTGATGACAGCCGTGCTCACTCAGGGCTTTGCATTAAAGCCGTCCATGGGTTGCAGTGTTTCCTCAGGGTAATGCTGATGGAGGGGCCACGGCTGATGGGAAGCCCAATGAGTGCTGCAGCATGGAGCTGGGGAGGGGCTGGCGACTTGGGCAGAAAGAGTTAGATAAACAGAGATTACGCTTAAGACATTTTTCTTTCATTTTGATTTATGACTGCTGCGCAGCCAGATCTAAATAAATTAATCTTGCTTAATACAAACATGGAGTCACTTATCGTGCAGGAGCTGGAGGAGCTGGGGGAGGGATGGGATGAGACCGCAGCTCATAGCACAGGGATGCCGAGCAGGGGGCTTCACTTGGGTTTGGTGAGTTTTCTGGAGTTTTTTGAGGGTACTTTTTCCACTGTTGGAGGTTTGTCATGGATGTGTTGGTCGTCTGAAGCATGGGAGCAGGGTCCTAGGTGTGTAAGAGGGAGGAAAGGGGCTGGGTGCACCCCAAGGGGTTTTGGAGCTGTTTGTGTCTGCACAGGGACACCTTCCTCCTGGGTCTGGATATCACATCCTGACCAGATGACATGTGTTTGTAGGTGTACCCTTCCTGTGAAACGTGTGTGGTGGTGGGGCTTGGAGGAGGGGGGAATATCACTTTTCCCTCTTGCAGATTAAAACATTAACGAAAGTAGTAAGAAATAAAGATTTGATTGAACAAAATGAAAGCTTTAGCAATACGTTTTTCTCTTTTGATGAGGAATGCTGAGCAGAGTAAATCCAGGCTGACACCTACAAGCAGTCTCCCCAGCTTCTCCCTGCTTAGCCAGGTGTTCTTGATGCAGCGGCCATGAGGAGCTGCAGTGTTGGGAAGCTGCTGAGCTGCTGAGGTCTCTAGGGCAGCAAATCTGTAGTGTTGCAGCTCAGAGTACTGCAGGGGGGAATTTTCACTCTGCTTTGAGCCACTGTAGTTTTGCTGGTGAGGGAAATAAAGCTTAGCAGCTCCCCTCATCTGTGGTTTGAGCTCCAGAAATTAAAAATAGCCTGTTCTTAAGACTTGAGTTTCAGTACTGCTCTTAACGTGCCCTTTCCAAAAACAAAAAATCTGCCTTCTTTGAAAATGACACTGGGGTATTGCATCTGCTACACAAACACAGTAATAAATTCCATATTTAAGGCTCCACCATTAAACCCTGGGTGGTTGTGTTCTTTTCGTTCCCGTGTTTCAAATGTCTGTGTTCCCCACCATTGTGTGCCTTGTCCCATTTGAAAGCTGCAATGGTATCTCTGGGAGATAATGCAGAATGGTATTTGGGTTTGGTTTTTGCCTTGTAATGAAGTTTAAACTTGTTGCAGTGACTTGGTGTTAAATAGCAGAGTGAAAGATAATACTTCTTAACAAAGAGCAACCAAAGCTCGTGTTAGTTGGAAAAGGGAAGGTGTTACTGGTTAAAAAAGAATCTCTGCCAACAGCTCCTCATGGCAAAGCCCCAGTTACAACTACAGTGCACGCTGCTGTGCCTATCCCCAAGCCTTGAGTTGGTAGAAATGGAGTGGCAGCGATGTGCCCATAGCTTGGGAAAGGCAGATGGATGAAACTGCACCTCCTGGGGTGCACTGGGCACGCATGGTTCTGTGGCTCTGTGCTAAATCCTGGAGAGTGGTTTCAGAAGGAAAATACATGAGGGATGCTCAGGTGGATTTTAGTGGATCAGTTGCTCTGAGAAAAGGAACAAGTTCCCATTCGCACGGCAGAAGTTTATGGCCAAGTGGAAGTGCTGCGTTGACAGCAAATAAAATTATCTCTTAAGATTACTTTTTATTTGGCTCTTCCAATCTCAGTGTTCTTTTTAAAGCAAACGGAGATGCTGCATGTCCCAAATTACTCTTCTTTTATAGGATCTTTTTTAGTGCTTTGGAAGGGAAATGCTGCTTTTCAGGATCTGAACTTTGCACGTCTTTTTTTCTTTCATGCTGAGATACTGTTAGGTCTGTTACTGTCACGCTCTTGAAATAATTTATTCCCCACTTGTGATGGCACTTTTGCATTTGTTTCTAAGCTCACTGCCTGTGGTGGTGTCTGTGCATAGAGGTAAGTGGGATGTCCCTGTGGGTCTGGTCGAGTTTCTCCTTCACCACACAGCAAAGACCACAAATCAGTGTTTTGCCCTGCATCTCTGCCTTGTGCTCCAGCCTGGGGACATCCCACTCACTGCCTGTATGGGACCACTGTTCCTACAGAAGGCATTCCCCATGCTAGCATTGTTGGAACAGCAGCAGCTATGTGAATTTGCAGCCTAGCAGAGAAGGGAACAGAACCAGTTCTTACCAAGAGAGCTGTGGGTGTTAGGAGCAATAAAACCAGGCCTGTTGTTTAAGGGCTTGACTTGGTGCAACTGTTATTTATGACTGTTTCGCCAACAGGATTGCTTGTTGAGGGTGCTTATTTTAGACTAACATTTTTGTGGGGATAAATTGTTTTTGTCCTCTCTGCCCACGCTTAGATGCTTGCTGATATTGTGCTTTCACTAGCTGGGATGCCACAGCATGGTTTGCAGCGTGAGCAGTGCTGTGAAGTTGCAGAGCTGTTTGCACAGCTTTGGGTGGTGGCACAGAGAGAGCACGCACGTTTGCCTTTCTTGTGGTACCTGTACTTAGGAACTGCAGACAGGCTACTCGAAATAAGATTTCTCTAGGGAAAAAGAATGGGATGGGAAAAACAGCCCATCCTTGAAACTTCCCGTTTGCCAACTGCTGGGCTTTTACAATATGTAAAGCTGGTGGAATTCCTCTTAGAAATCCCACTTCTGACTGCGCTCATGCAGCTTTCCAGGAACGGCTCTTCACTGAGAGCCATGCTGATTCAACCTAGACCATCCTCCTGAGAGGGCTGTTCTTTTCTTTCCCAAGACTTGTGCATGCAAATTTGGAGTTGGTATAAAATATATATATTAAAAAGAAATAAAAACTAACTATGGTCCTGGAAAGAGGAGGGATACAAAGTCCTTTGTCAGCAGTCTTATTTGGGGGTTTTGTGCTTCCCTGCAGCAGTGGTCCTGTAGTACCTGGTCTTATCCTTCAAAGGATGGTGGGATTGCTGTGTAAACCCAATTGCCTTAACATTTGTTTTCTGTGCTCTCATGAGCATATCCAGACACGGCTACAGCGCAGTTCAGGTCTGTGTAAGATCACAAAGGCAGTTCTCTGTGTGGCCCAAGGTTGGTGGGTTGCCATGCAGTCTGCTGGAGCATCTGCCGTGTGTTGCTTTCTTTATACTGGAACTTAGTTGTATTATGAGGGTTTTTCTGAACTTCTTTCTAAATTTAAGAATGATTTCAGTGCCTGTTATGTTTCAGTAGCTGTATGAAAGAGAAGTCAAGTTTTTGGCAAATAAGAAAAAGCCTTGTGCTCAGTGTGAGTTCTGCTCTGTCCTAAATGGGCCATCTTAAGTCCTTTTGGTGTGATAGGAGTAGTCTCAAGATTGATGATAAATCTTGCCTCTACTGTGAGTATCGGAAGTAGCTAGGATTTTACATACAGTGTAAACAAAAGGATGATCATCAACCATAATTAGATTTTTTATGGGCTTGTGAACTGACTCATGCCCCCTGGAAGTTCTGCACAGTGAGCTAAAGACACGCCAAGACTTAGAAAAGCATAATTGCTCTTTGGCTCGTAAAAAAAAAAAAAAAAAAAAAAAAAAAAATCGACTTTGGATATACAGCTGTTGTGTGTTCCCTAATTTTAATAATAATAATAAGACGACGACAAAAATGTTGTAACCTTTACTCATCCCTTCCTCCAGCAAACTTTCCATGCGAATTGAGTAAGAGCTTCAGGATGTAGTTTGTGGATGCTGGCTGTCAACCTTAGGCTGGTGAGCCAGTAGCAAAAATAGTCCAATTCTGATGTTCTCTTCATTTTGGGGATGCCAAAGATAGTAGCCTTCTGAGTGGGCAGTGAGCCGCGGTCCAAGCTTTGAAGATCTGAAAAACATCAAGCAGAAGAGATGGCCTTGGCCTCTGAGTCTGAAGCCTTGCTGGTCCTTGGGGCTGAGGGACCAGCTGCTGTGTGGGGCATTCCTGGAGATGCTAAAGCAGTTGTGCAGAAGTTCCCTTTGAAACCCAACAGATGTCTGGCTCCTGAGTGCATAGCACAGATCTGTTTGTGCCCGTAGTCATTTACAGCTTCTTGCTACTGCTTATTGACTCTGCACACTGGAGTAGCCGAGGCCTCTTTTGATCAGCAAGTCTGCTGGCATTCATTTCTACTTTAGAAACCGTTCACAGAAAATGTTTTCTTGAATTGCAGCTCTTGCCACAAGAGCTCTCCTGGCTCTTTCGAGATCCCAGGGACTCTAAGGTGAACATTCTGGGTAGGATCGGGTGCAGTGATGATACCTTTTCTCTGCCACACTGCCCTGTGCAGCATGTACTCTCCTCCATCTCCATGGCTGCTGCAGGTGTCTGAGGCTCCCTGGAATGACTATCACTACAGCTCTCAGATCTCACAGGTTTTTAATGTATGGAGGCTGTAAAAAGATACTGAGATGGCTTACATAAAGATATGTGCCCTGAGCCTGTGGTTGTGTGTAAATAGGGGGAAAAAAAATAAAAATAGACTGCTTTCTCATTTCCCTCTTACAAGGGGCAGGGGCTGCATAAAAGTACAAAGGCACTGCTGCCAAAATGCATCAAGTGGCCAAATGAAGTGATGTAGCAGAGTGCTCAGGCTGCAGTGAAACAGCCGCGCTGGGGCAGGTTCTGCTCACTTCAGGAAGGGATTTGTTGTACTACATCACAGCATATTGGTAATAAAGTAGCATAAAGCATATTGGGTTTTTTTATTTATCCCTTTTGGTACAGCTATTTATAACCTTAAACTGGGCGAAACACCTGATAAAGAGAGTGTGAACAGGGAACCACCCTGCGTCATTTGGGGTGAAAAAAGCGGGCAAGAAAACTGCATAACACGATGTACTTAATGTGGAATTGTGAAAACCCTTAATCAGAAACAGAAGCTTTGAGCGGATCAGGGTCTGAATTCTCCGTCGCTTACTCGCCGTCCCTCGCCCTGCCCAGTTACTGCTGGGCTGTGCTGAAGGTTGGTAGCCGGATGACAGAGGCTTGTGGCTGTTGGCAAGTTTGCTTTTGACTTCAGGAGTGGCTGCTGTGTTACCTCTGCGGAGATTTTTAACATCTGTTGTACATTTGTCTATGGCAAGAGTTACAATCCCCGAAGGAATTGTTGGCTGATGTATAGATGATGCCAGATGAGCAAAAGCACCGTTTGGCACATTCCAAATGAAGCAGCTCTCTGTGTATGACACTGTCATTTGGAGATGATTTACACAGCCACTTCTGCCATCAGGATGTCATCTGCCCTCTCTGCTCTGAGGCTTGGATGCAGCCTGACTACTTAAACACACTGCGGTGATTGGAAACACACCGAGGGGAAAAAAACAAATGCATGCGTTTGCCTTTTGTTGCAGACTGTTTTATTTCAATGGAAAGCAGAAACAGTGGAGTCATTTTTCCCTGCTCTGATGTTGATGTCAAGATTTCAAGCCTGACTGCCTAAATGACGGGAATGGTGGTATTTCCATAGGACAGAGCTGCTGTCAGGTTTCAATGTGTTCCCGTTAATGCAGAGGGAGAAAGCTTTAGTCTCCTTCCCATCTTTGCCAGATGTTTGCATGCATTAGTGTTGGTATTTTGCATGTTCTCCCAGCTGTGTTTTATCCACAGGGGATTATTTTGTTTTCTATGCCTTCCTCTCCGTTTCGTACCAAGTACAAAATAACTGTGGGCAACTTGCAATGATGAGCCCTTCTCCTTAGATAAAGTCTGGATATTCTACTGGTGTAAACATGGCTCTGGTGACTCCCACAGGACACCCAAGGCTGATCTCCTACCAGGTTTTCCCATGTGCTGTTGCAGAGTTAGCTGTCACCATCCTCTTCCCCTGGCCCAGCTCTAAGCTGTTACCCTGTTTAAGTTGAAAATGAGTCTTCCACTACTGTCTTCCCTACAGTAGTGGAAGTGTTGCAGTGTTAACTGTGTTAACGTCAGCAGATGAAGGTCTCAGACCCTTCTCAGACTTCCACCCTTTTAGGTTAAAAGAAATCTGTCTAGCAGTGGAACCATCTCGGTTGTAGGAGTCTACTTGTACTACTGAAATCTCCCTGTGGACAGTTCCCTACTTACAGCTGTATGTTCAACACGCTGAAATCTTCTTACGCCTGGAAGACAAACATTTCTTTCTGTAGGTAGCTGATGGTCTTTCTGAGACTGTGGAGTTGCTGAATCCATAATCCTTGCCCACAAACACTACCTTTCCCCACTGAAGGCTTCCAACATGTTCTGTGGAGTTCTCAATTGCCAGTTTTCTCAGTGCACATTTGCTCTTGCTGACAGTGAAGAACTTGGAGGAATAAAGCTTATGTATGGTTCAGCGAAGGGCAGTGGTGGTGACTTCTCCCCTACTTAAGACACGGAAGCACAGACAAATGCAAGTCAAGCTTCAAACCACAGCTTTTGTTCTTCCAGCTAGCGTAATAATTTTAAGGTGAATTTAGGACAGTTTAGACAATGGTTGTACTTCCTGGTTTTGGTTTGTGGTAGCTAAATTTCATATTTTCAGATGAATAAGATCCTAAATGACTTTCCATTCTGTTCTTGGCACTGTATCAATAGCAATGGAGTAATGTGAAAGTTTTAAAACTGCAAAAGAAATAATCGTCTACTGTAATCAGCGTTTTAGTGGGAAGGCTTATTTAAGTGCTGATACATTATCTTAAACTTCTGAGTACTGCTCCTTCCATTTACAAAAACTTGAACTTTCCATAGCTGCGCTGATAAACTTTTCAACAGGGTTCAAAAAGTAACAAACGATCCCATTACACCACATGTTAAAAATCTATTCGTCTTATACTAATGAGTTGGTGGACATGCGTAAAATACAAATATCCGTTCCTTCTACGCTGTTTAGATTGCTACTGTCAGGTACTTCAGCTCCAAATGATGATGTGTGTTTAAAAAAAAAAATACATTTATGCGTTATGTTATGTTAAGATGCCTATTTGACTCTTTTTGCAAATGATTCATGTTGTGTTTGGGATCCAAGCCTGGAAGTATGCTAAGAGATTTAGAGAAGGGGACATTTGCTTTAAAAAAAAAAAAAAAAGTAATATTTCCCATACTATTACCACAAATCAGTGAAATAACGAAGTACAATAATGAAATTGGAACAGATTCCTGTTTTTTTTATCTCTAGTGTGTTTATTTAAAATGCAGTAACTTACAAAATGGCAGATCCCTTTAGCGATGAGACCTATGCTTGTGGAGCTATCCTGAATTACACATTCACTTCTACATGTGACTTGTTTTCCAACTCCAATAACCTGGAAAAGTAACTCATGAGCACCTTTCCCAAGCAGTGACACATCTTTGGGTTTGGTATCTGCCTCTAACTTTAAATTATAAACCAGAAAGAGCACTGACCTCTAAGAAATCCTTTGAGGATCCATGTGCTAAGTGGAAAGGGCTGTATGGCAGAGAAAGCCCTGTTTGGCTTGATCTATAGGAGAGAGAACAAGCAAATCCTATAATATCTGTTGAGAAAATGCACTTTGAGTCAGGTCTGTCCTGTAGTGCTTCTGCTTTACCCATCTCATGCTGCTGGGGATACACCGCCAGCATCCTCCTGCTGCAGTAGTGCGTGTTGATGTATTCTGGTTGCTTTCAGTGGTTGATGTGAGCGGAGCTGGAGATCACATGAAGCACTAGCATTAAGTGAGATATCCAGCCAGAGCCGTCATCGATCAGACAGGCAGTTCCTGTGCTGAAACTGTAACACGTGTGAAGTGTAATTACCCAGAGGAGCGGGGGTTACATCATTTTAAAATCACCTCTTTTTTTGTCTGTGCTCCTATCGGAAAGCTATTCCAGAACTCTTAATTTTTTACCTCAGTTTATTTGTAGTCATTTATTATTCTTATGCTAATGCAACCTCATGGTTGAAGCAGCTTTATAAAATGAGAACTGGGTGTATTTCCCTTATGCTGGTAGATGGCAATCTGTCCCATCTGTCTCCACTTTCTGAGCAAAGCTCAGCAGCTTCTTTCAGTCCCTTGGCCAAGGCTGGACTTGCAGTGCTCTCCCTGCACACCTTGGTCAAGAGACAGAAGCAGGAGTGGATGCTTCAGCTAAAAGCACCTCCAAAACACCGAGCCAGGCTTCACTCTGGACTTCAGTTCCCTCCTTTTTATTATATTTCCTGATGGCAATTCAGAAAACATGTGAGATGTGTGAGAGCTCTGTTATGGATCAAAAAGGCCCTTCCTTGGAGCGGAGCGGGTGTGTTTGCCACGACCAGGCACTGCTGAAATTGCCAGTGTTGTTTTATTTCCGAGTCCTAAGGCAGTGGTTGGGTTGACATTAATTTGTAGGGAACAAAAGTATAATCAGATGTGGGTTTATTACTTTAGCTCTGCATATTCAGCGTTATCTTGCAGTACAGAACTCAGTAATTTTATTTTTTCTCTTAGCAAATCCAGCAGATATTGCCAAATGGAGAGGAAAGCTTTCCTTTTTTGCCTTTTTTTTTTTTTTTGGAAATAATTCGGTTGTGTTCTTGATAGAGAGAGGATGCAGAAATAATTTGAGGCCATCAGTAAGCATGCTGTTTCTAGAAAGCATCTGGACACAGTGTATTGGTAGTAGTGCCTTGTCCTCCTGAAAAGACACACCTGGATTTGAAATGGGGCCAGTAGAGGAAAGTCATGTTTGGTCCTCAGTGTGGTTTTACACACACTGCCACAGCAGTGGAAGCGCCGCTTGTCTACAGAAAACTATTTCTTGAGCTGTGTGGCTGAAAAGTACTGATCATAAAAGCACTGTCCTGAAAAACCAGCTGTGTAAATACTTCAGTGCATTTTTCCCTCCTGATTTGTTATTCTTCCCCCCCCCCTCCTTTGCAATAGCAGATTATTCACTTTCCTGCAGTAAAAGGATCTTTGCAGTTTGAAGTCCCTTGGCTTTGAGCTCCCGTGGGGACCGTTGCTGTCCTGTAGCCCTTTGCAGCAGTGTGTTGAGCCCTCCATCCCATCAGTCAGGAATAAAAATGAAATGATCCTTGGTGTTCCCTGCTGGACAGCCAAGTGCCACGTGTGGCAACAAGGGCTTGGTGGGCAGGATCCTTGTCCAGCTGCCCCAACCTGTGGCTCTATCACTCCTGTTCTTAGAAATAGAGATGTGGGGATCCTATTAGACCCTAGCACTGGACTTGTCTGAACCCAGGTTTTGCTTTTTTTCTCTGATCTGTTTTGTTATTAACAGTATTGTTATCTGTTTTTCAATCTGCTGGCATAATTTGCAGGAAATCAGTCTGACGTTCTCTAAACCAAGATAAGGGGAAAGCCTTTGCTTTCCTGTTTTCACAAGCTCTGCTGGTTGAAAAATCCACTATTTCTTTCTTTCTTTTTTTTTCTTTTAAGCTTGCCATAAACTCAAGTCAGTAAATATTAATTCCACTCCAGTTGCCATCTTAATGCACGGTGAGGAAAGCATCCATCTGGCAACGTGCTCCAGAAGCAGAGCTGTCCCGGCAGGGCAGGCTGAGGCTGTGTGTCTGTCCCTGCTGGGCAGCCCGAGACCGATGCTTCTGGGGGATTGCTCTGGGGACAAGGCTGGTGCCATTAGGTGGGCACTGGTCCCTGGCAGTCAGCTTGTGTCCTGCTGAGGACTCTCAGTCCTCCTCCCTCGCTGGCATTCAGAACTCTGTTCTCATTCTTGCTATAAACACCAGCTCAGATTTTCCCTTAATTAACACCTAATACACGTAGATGTTTGTTGGGTTTTTCTCTGCCTCGTGACTTGTAGAGTATATACAGCCTTCCCGGGGTCAGGGTGTGATTCTCACATGGTCCATAGAGGTACGTGCCCGGTGCCTTTGCTGTGCTTTATTTCATGCTCTTGCAGTTTCTTTCCCAGATCTGGAAGTAGCACAGCTGCTGTGCTCCCTGCAGTGCTGCCCCGTGTCCCTGAGCGCCCTGCAGGCTGCGTGTGAGCAGGATGGGAGCAGTTTGTTTGCTACTGAAATGCAGCTTGGGACGTGTTACATCTGTGCTGACTTAGAACAGAAAACAAAGACAAAAGTGGTGTCCAGCTGAGGTTGCAGGGACATTCAGTGGGCTGAAGGCAGATTTTGTGGCCTGTTTGCAGCTGTTCCTGACCCGCAGCTGCAGGTCTTCTGCATCTGCACCTTGCAGGAGATCCACCAGCCACGTAGTGCTTGTAAATTCCTTGCTGTGCTGAAGGCAGCAGGGAGATGAACCTTCCACCTTGTGTCCAGAGCCAGGATTTGTGCACAGTACGTGTTGTTCTAGCAGCAACCTGGGATTTGTTTGCACTTCTCATTGCATGGGAGCTGAGCAGAGCAGCCCAAGCTCCTAGTGCTGTGTGTTTGCAGGACCCAAGTCCTGCAGAGCATGGATTGCAATGGGTGCTATCATAACCTGCCAAAAGGAGCATTGTTTGGGGCTGGGTTGACAACCCTGAGCCTATAACTCTTCCATTCCTACATGTACATTTAATGAATCTATTTTTTAATGGTTGTTAAATGTCTTTGAAGGAAGTCTTTTTTTTTTTTTTTCCTTCTATAGGTGGTGAATAAAGAGATAGTAATCAAAAATGTTCTGTATGTTGTCCTGGTTTTGCCTAAGAGTGAGGACTTGAGCACTTAACAAACCCGCTCTGGTTTAGAGAAAGAGATGTCAGTGCTGCGTTGAAGCAGCGCTTTGTGTGACTGTGTTGCCTGATTGAAAGACAGAAATCCTTCTAATTCCTCAAGAAATTGAGTACAACCTGGGGAACACTATAGAAATTGTTGCCTTTCTGGAAAAAAAAAAATTACAAATGAAAGTACGGCAACCGCAATAATTCTCCGAGCGTAATTCGCAAAGAAACACTTAACATCTACTAAGTAAATACGATCTGAATCAGAAAATGACTCTGAAAGGCTGTTTCAGCTTAGCTAGACCGAATGAATGTCAGCCTGGTTAGTGCTTGATAATAAACACGCTCCTGCGTTCTGAAGTCACTACTGTGCGATCTGATTACAGCCGCTGGCCCGGCTCCAGCCAAGCTCCCGTGGTCGCCTGCTGTCCCGTGAGCCCCACAGCAGTGCAGTGTGCTTTTGGAGTGGGGCTGGGGATGCTCTCCTGGAAATGGCATGGTGTGGTGGGCTCGTGGTCCAGCTGAGATGGTGTGGTGATGTTGCTGGGTGGGTGTCACCAAAGGTTAGCGCATCACCCCGCTGTGCTCGAGGTAAAGGTGGGTTCTTGAGAATGGGTGCTGCTCCTGGGGTTGGTGTTATCCTAAAAGCTGCGAGCGTGGCTGCCAGGAGGAGTGGTGGGGTCACTGTCCCCAGAGGTATTGAAGAGCCGTGGCGGTGTGGCACGCTGTGGGTGGGGTGGGGTTGGATGTGATGTTCTTAGAGGTCTTCACTGCCCGTAATGATTCTGTGGTGCCAAGGGTAAAGCCCAGTCAGTGCCGCAGGGAAACCTGTGGTGACAAAGTGCTGGAGCTCTGTGCAGTCTTACTGGGGTGGGAGTTCTGTTGGTGATAGGCAGTTAATGAAGAATTGTATTGTTATTTTTTAAAAAGTAGCTCAAAATTTTTTTTTTGGCTTTACTTCTTCCGTGCTTTAAAGGAGACTTGGAAAAACGAGCTGGGTACCATAAGGGTGGTGTCCTGGGCAAGTCAAATGCAAAGGTTCATCTTATCCAGATGCACGTTATTGCATTTCTTGGCTGCTGTGTTGGTGTTAGTGCCCTGACATCTTCAAAGGCTGTAAAAGAGAGACACGTTACTCTTACATCGATGACTGTGTCCAAGATGCCGCTCCCCAGATGCTGTTAATGTACAGGGCCTGTTTCCCATAATTCCAAAGCTGCTGGCACTAAGGCTGATGTAGGAAATTGGAAACGATGTCTTTAAAAACAAGAGGGGGATGAAGAAATTAGAAATACCTTCATCAAAAGAAAAACGTCTTTAAATCTTTCCACGTTGCCAGTAAAATCAGAACGATTTCGGTGCTTTTGTGACAGCAAGTTCTTCCTCAACTTAGGAGTTCCTGGAGGGCATCCCTTGGGTTCCTAGAGCTGCTGGATCTGGACAGAGGTGTCTTTGGGTACCAAAAGAGCCTGCTGCTCTGTGTCATTCACATCCCCTGCAAAGCATGAAAAAGTGGCACCTCCTTCAACCTTAGTCATTAGTGTGTATGTAGGGAGGTGAACTCTGTATTAGAAGTTGCATTGCTGACTAATAGAAAACAGAACTGCTCTGTTTGCTTGATTTGCTTGATTACAGTGGTTACACTAAAATAGGCTGAGTTTTTACATTCCGGATGAGAAGAATTAGATGTAAATGATTGACATGCAAAATTGGAGAGGATTGGGATGAAAAGGGATCTGTTAACTTCTATTTAAAGGAAGAAATTGTAGCTTGAGGATTGCATGTAATGCTGTTTAATGGCTTGCTAGGAAAATCACCTGGATCAAGAAATAATTTAACGTGAGCTGCGTATCATTAATGGGTTCTTAATGATGGAGACAGAATAGGAGCCTGAAAGACTCTCAAGGGAAAGAAAAGAAAGCAAAGTTGTGGATGAGATACAAAACGCTGTACCTCATTTCCTTGTGAGGATCATCTCAAAGTTTTCCAAATGTTTGAAGTATTCTCTGAAGCGCTTCAGATACTGAAATTTGGGGAGTGCTCTGGTGTTCTGATAAGGTGAAGCAAAGTGAGCTTGGAAGAAGTGTTTAAAGCCTCTATTTGTACAGAGCACCATCTGCACCGGAGAGGTTTGGGTTGCTGAGATATTAACGCTTTCTTTGCCAAGATTGAGGATATTAGCCACAACGTTAAGGGAAACTCAATGTTTAGCCATTCTCTGCTTCCCATGAGGCACAAGCAAAAGAAACATCTTGTGTCCCAGGCATCTAAACTTTCAAAGTGATGTGTTCAGGCTTCCAATCCCAGAGTGTTAAATGGAAGAGATACACAGGTTCTTGCAACTGATGGGCTTCATTATTTTGCAAGAAGGTGTCTAATGTTTAAGTAAATCTGTAGAATTGTATGCTTTGCTCAGAGGAGCAGGAGGTGCTCGAAAAGTTTCTGTGCTTTGTTGTCTTCAGTTTTTACCTGTTTCCACAAAGGTTTTGCAGATTGTTTTAATCTGAGTCTTTATTGGGATTATAAATCAGAACGTTTTATTGGGCTTCTTCCTTTTTGTTTTGTTTTCATAAATAGATACCATTGCCAACACAGGCAGACAGTTCCAGGATTAATAAAGGTGGAGGAGATGCAGACTCTTCCACAGCCACGAATGTTTTCAGTTTATTTGTTGCTGTTGAATTTGAACTCGCTTTTCAATAAAGCTGGAAAGGAAATGCTATTATTTTCCCACAAAATTGTGCCAGGAAATGAATTTGTTGTGATTCGGTTTCATCTTGGAAGTGGTGGTCGGAGCACATATTGAACGTCTGCCATTATTACAGCTATGGTCATCTTCCATGTGGCTCCAGAGTGGGAATTTGGGTCTCTGGGTGTTCCCTGAAGGTGGGACTCCATGTCCTCAGATCTCATGTCAGCCCACACCCTTCTGCTCGTGATGGAGGTGGTGCTGGGGCTCATTTCTTGCTCAGTGGGTTTGATGTTATGGATGCCTACACAAACGGGCAGGAACTCATTTATTTATTTATTTTTAATAGAAGCTGCAATTGCTTTATTATATATGATGTGTAGAGCTCTGTGTGTGCAGGTGTGTGGGCAGTGAGATGGATCCACACTGCCTGAAACCAAGTGTTATATCAGGACTTGAGCAATGAGGTTCACATCATCATCTAGGCATCATTGTGCCTCCATAATTACAGTGTGACTAATGGGTTGAAAGCACTACTTTAAAAGGTTATATGTGAATTTTGTGGTTATATGGGAATAATGTTCCCTGGAACTAAATGGCTGTGGATAAAAAGCCCGACTGGAATCAAGGATGTAGCATCTTGCAACAAGAAAATGTTCGTGTGTGTGGTGCGTTTGGATACGAAACTTCTCATTTTTAATAAAAGCGTGCTCTTTTTTCTGGTTTTCTTTCATTTCCTTCCCAGCACACCAGGTCTCTGTAGTGCTCCTTCCTGCAGCTCAGCTGTGCTGGATCAATACAAAAGATGGTGGAGGTTGTGTCAGACTGTTCTGTATGAAACCAGCACTTGGGGACACACTTGTAGTGCAAATAGTAACACAAGATCCTGTTGATTTTCTAAAATACATGCACCAGCTGCAGAGCCAGAGGCTTTCCAGATGGAAGCAGACAGGGTCTGTGCTCACGAGGTGCCAGCAGTTCCCTGCTTCCTCCCATTCCTCCACTGGGGCATCTCCACGCACCTGCAGAAAGCTCAACCCTGGCGTGGTGCAGCTCTTGTTTAGCAGAAAGATGCTGTAGTGCCTTGAGAGATCACAGCAGTTTGGTAAATGTTATCTATCCTGCTTTTGCTTGCCCCTGAGGCTCAGCAGAGGAGACCTTCCTGCTGCTGTTAATCCTCAGGGTGAGACCACTCCTTCTCTTTTGTTTGAAATCCCCCAATTTGTTGATAAGTATGGTGGCATCTGCAGCTCCTCACTTCCCAGGCAGGCTCCCACGGGAGGCCCGGCAGATGTTGGGACCTGCAGGAGCTGCATGGGGAAGCACTGGAAAAGCTCTTCCCTACAGTGGAAGTCTTGGGACACTGTCAGTTTCTTGCATAAATGGTCCAGCCTTGCTTGGTCCTATTGAGAGTTTGTTTTTCTCTACTTTTGGAATACAGCAGGAAGGTGTCAGGACAGGAGGAGGAGGCTGCTCACCTCTCTGTCTAGTTTGCATGTGAAAAAATGAGCTGTAAAGCTTTAGGGGCATAGACTGTCCTTGTTTTGGGTCCTACCCTGTGCCTAAAGGGTCAGAGCTGTGGCCAATGCTCTTTGGATGCACCTATCTAAAAGTCAATAAATAAATGTGCTGACCCTGTGCACCTGGAGCTGAGAGGTTTTGGGATCTTGTGCCACTTTCCTACATTGAAGATGACTGGGGATGTCCCTCCCTGCTCACACCCATCAGCATCCATTAATTGTGCATCAGCACAAAGGGGTTTTCAGCTCTGCTGCTCACACTGACTGGAGGTTTGCCACCAGCGTGATTTTCTTTTTTTTTTTTTTTTTTTTTTTTTTTTAAGGCAACTGTTAATGGAGCAGTTGCTTGGGGGGCTTTGCATGTGTTTTGGAACTGCAGAGGGTTTGGGGTTCTGTTTTTTAGCAGGCTCGTAAAATTCTACCAGGGTCTTTAACGTGGTGTATACTTCCAGCACTGCTGCTCCGCAGCTGTACAGTTATTGAAATGTTTTATTATTTCGATAACATTTTGAAAGGGATGTTTCCCTCCCAGCTTGAAGGAAGAAAATTGAATCCCCTTACTTTTGTCTTGTGGGTAGAAGACTTCGCTAGGAAAGGCTTCATTACCTGTGCCTGTGGCTGGTGGGGCCGGAGGGGACAAGCCCTGTCCCTCATAGGAGCTGACCTTTGCAAAGACAGCTTAGCAGCGCGTTGGGCTCAGTGTGATAGTTTGCTTGTGGACAGAAAGACTTCCTTCCAAGAAATCCTAAGAGATTTGTGCTGCTTTGTGCTCTGCCAAGGAGCAGCAGGTAGTGTATACTGCGTAAGTCTAAGGATAGTGTTTCATAGAGATGCCCTGGATTATGGAATTATAAATTAGAGATTATTTCATACTTCTTGATGAAGGAAGCAGTGAGCTCCTCTGCTCTGTATTGATGATGTGGGTATGCACAACATCCAGTCATTTCTCTTTATTTTCACATGTCAGGCCCTGATGTGGCCCACCTTGCTGTGCCCATCCCAGCACCACATCCTGACCAGGAGTTTCCAAACTCCCTGCAGCCTCCAGGCACTGGAGTTGGGTCACTTGGGGGACTTTGAGTCATTGGGATGTTGGTTGGGCTCCGCCTGTGTCGTGCAAGGAGGGATTCACTTTGAAGTCGCTCCTGGCTTGAGTTCTGTTGAGCAAACGTGGAGCGGGCCCTTGTTTTGTTGCTGTCCTTCTGGGTTACATTAGTTCATTCCTGGCGTGATGTGTCAGAGCAGTGCTTGATGGCTGACGTGAAGACCAGGCTTTTCTGTGCAAAGCGTTCCCTGTTGGAATGGGAATCAGCGTTGTGATGTGAAAAGAAGGTAACTTCTTAGTGCTCCATCCATTTTGTGTCCTCTGTTCTTAAAGGATGAATTTCCACGTGTATACGAGGAGCTCGTGTATTTCAAGGCTGTCTTTCTGGGGAGCAGGGTTGGACATGGGGCTCTGTGATTACCCGGGGAGCGAGGGAAAGAGGAACCATGCTGAATTTGGGTGCAAAAGTGTGTTTGAAGTGTAAACTAGAAATTAACTGAAGTACAATACATCAAACAACAGAACAAATCTTACTGAGGGGAAATCCTCTGATGAGTGCCTACCCTTGCCTGGCTTAGGTACTAGAAGAGAGTGCTTTGCAAGGCTGGGTGGTATGGTGAGCATGTGTGCATTAGTGTCTTTCTGTTGTTAACTTGAGCATTTGTATTTGTGTTATCATTTGCACTACTGTCATGCCTCCAAGCTGCAGCTGAGAGAGCTGGACACTTTTGTCCTTCATTCAGCAGAGGAGCATCAAAGGAGCTGGGGCTGCTCTGCTCAGTGGGTTTTACTGGGGAAAGGCTCCATGTAAAGCCAAGGTCAAGGAGCAGCTTTGACAGACATCTAGATCTTCATTTGCTTGATTTTTTTATTTTTCCCCTCACCCCACCTTCCCCAGCAACACACGTGAAAATAAGACACACAAGGTGTGAATCTGGTGATCTCCTGGCTCCTTTGGCTTTGGTTCTGTGGGCAAGCCAAAGGATTAATGAGTTCCTATAGCCACAGTGAAAAATGCCAAGAAGCTGTCATCCTAATGAGCTTGGATAGTCTGTTTGTTGGAGACACCAGAAAATGGAAATGGGCTTGTGTTGCTTTATTATATTCAAAAATAGACTTTAACTAGAACATTCTGTATTTTTTCCTGTTTGAGTGAAAACAGGGGCTGATGGAAGTTGAAAGCAGCAGATAAGCTGATGTGGAGACACATGTGGCTTGAAGCTAGGGTTTAAAAAGCAGAGAGACCATAATCAATTGAAGGTAAAAAGAAAAATGATCACAGTAAATACTCCTGTTCTCAAGGCACCGTTTCACGTTGGTATGAAGACAAATTTCTATTAACTCCAGATAAATTCTTTCAGAAAATGAGCACCTCATGCAGAATGGGTGTTTGTCACCGTCCGTCTTTGTTACTGGGGAGAAAAAATGTGGAAGCATGTTGATTCTTGAGCATTCAGGGCTTAATGTGAGAAAGCGATTCAATGTGGTCATCTTATGAAAATGCACTGTGCAGGCCATGTGCTGCTCTGGTTTTTAGTTGGAAAGGGTCCATTTCCTTCGTAATCAATACTGTAAGATTCAGAAAGGGCAGTTCTCTTTCTGGATGCTCCTTTTTCCAGGGCTGTTGTTTGCACCTGGAAGGTATTGCTTCAGTAAGGTAACTTCGATTTGCCTCTTGGTGGAGAAGGCAGAAAGGGCCAACTTTCCTCTGGTAGAAAGCTGGATGGTAGTCACTTATCTCATATCTCTCTGGGATACCTGTGAGCTGTTGTTAGCACTTAGATGTTGAGGAGTTGGTCTCAATCTGTGAAGTATGGATAGTGATATTGTGTAAGCGTTCTTTGAGCTCTCCCAATGAAAAGCTCTGTGGAAATTCAACAATTCAATATCACAATGTATTTAACAGTCAGTTTTCAATAAAGGTTATTTACAGGTTCCTTTCCTAGGCAAAGTAGTTGATGAAATTAATGTTTTTTCTACAGTATGTTCAGAGGCCAATTAAAAATGCCACAGTGACAATGACTAATATGGACTTTGCGAGTGATCTGAGTGAGCAAATGGCAGGCAGTGCAGGGTCAACCAAAGCATCATCAGTCAATAACTCAGCATCAGTAACTCAGGCTATTGAATTTAGAACTGTCAGGATAGACACGCGTGCTCTATGTTTGTGTTGCCCTTTTCTTGTCAAAGAAAAATTAAAGAAACAAAAATGTTGTTAGTTATATTAATTACATTAATTACGCTACTTGGCCTCTTTAGATAAAACAAAATAAACAATTGTTCCTTAAATGTATTGTCTGTATTACTTATTTTTGCAGCTTGGTTGATTTTGGGGATTATGGAGACAAAACTGTCGTGTGGTTCATACAGATAGTGGGTGTACCAAAATAAACTTCAGGCAGACTGAAATGAGTGCAGAGATCCTGAGGAGGACCCACAAAGTGACCAATGGTTTGCTTTTTTTTGTTCATCTTTTTTTTCCCTGACTGATATCTGTTGCCTTTGAAGTAGCTTAGCTCAGGCCAGAGTCTGTAAATGCTGGGAAAACAGCAGTTCTGAGGAAGGGAAAGCCTTTGTAGTCTGTTCAGGCACAGAAGTTGAATAGGCAAAATTATTTATTGTTATTTAATTTAATTAAGTGTTATTAATATTGTATTTCTAAGCCTCCAGCATTTGGCCCTCAGCTTCAGCCTGCTTGCAGTAAAAGCTATGCTGCACTTCCAAGGGGCAGCCAAGCTGTGAGTGTCCTCAGTCAGAGCTGATGGGAGAGTGCTTCCTTGTGCTCCTCGATTGCTCAGTGGTTGTGTTTTGGGATATCAACTCATGGGCTGAAAACTGATGGCTTTGGACATGGAAAACGTGGTCTCCTGGATGTTGCATTGGTTAATTAGGCCTGTGACTGACAGCAGGAAAACCAGCTTTGGTTACAGTGTATGCATTTCTTCAGTTGATAGGTCAAAAATTAAGAGTTGTTCCATTTTTGGTTGACAGTTTACAGTTTATTCACGATTGAGTTCTCAGCCTTGTGTCCACAACTCTTAAACTAGAAGAAATGTTGGAAATGACAGATGCCATTTCTGTTTCCATGTCATTTCCAGTCTGTGGCATTGTGAGAAGCACCAAATCACCAATGTTGTGACATATGTTGAAAAATAAAAACAATATTAAATCCCGTACTTTAAATACACCATGAGCTGAGTAACACAAGTCCATATCCTATAGCATGAATCTTGCTGTGTCAGCAATGCCCTTGCGATTAGAAGCTGAAACTGATGCTACTTCTATCAGGGATTTAAAATTTTACGTTTCCCTGTAATACTGTGTTCCTTTCAATTTATTTCAAAAGAAAACACTACAGAAATTCGAATGCAAAACAGTCTGGATATCATCTGGAAATTATTTGACCTCTTACATTGGCTCTAAATGAAATCGTAAACAAATAAACAAAGCTGCTTTCCTAAGATTAAAAAAAAAGACACTTCATTTAATAACTGGATTAAAAAAAAAAACACGTCCTGCTTTTTTTTATGAGATGTGGTTTCATCTTTCTCCCTATCTCCCCCAACAACGTGAGGCACCACTGTAGGTCTTTTGGATGAAATGTTTTAGACACAAAATAGGAAAAATAGAGATTTGTTTATTCTGCTGCGGACAGCTGGTTAGGATGCCATGGAGGCCGAACACTAGTAGTTCTGCAGACGACTTTTTCAAAGAAGCCAACCTGGTTGGGAGACGTGGAGGGTTTCCACGCATCCCACCATGAAGACTGTCAGGATCCTTTTCTTCAGCATCTTCAAGGAGATCAGAGAGGGAGGAGTAGGAGCACTGCTCATGGCTGGTCAAAGAGGGGTCCTGTTCAGCTTTGAACTACCAAAGATTTCTTTTGGGCAAGAATGTAGGACTTTCAGTGGTCCAGTGTCCAACTGTACTTGAAAATATGTTTCTTCCCTTCCAGAAATCTTTGGAGTGAACTTTCTATTGACCTGCATGAAAAGAACGGACAGGTATTACAGAAACAGGTTGTCTTTGTGTGTGTAGGAAAGCTGTTGTAGGTCATCTGTGTCTTCAGTCCAGTTGAAAGAGCTGCTTTGGGGTTAAAGTCTTAAAGTCTTCAGTACCCCACAAGAGTAGAGGCTCCCTGGGGCCTGGGCAGTTGGGCAAAGCAGATTTCTCTCTGGAGGTGGTGATGTGCATGCACTCACATTTGATTACTTATGTGTTTCTGTTAAGATAATTCAGCCAACACCATATAGCCAAGGGTGATAGAAATTGAGGAATGCGGACTCTTTCTTGGCAGCTTGAATCTGGCTTGGAAGCGTTTCAGGAGGAGGATTAAATCTCGCCACTCCGCAGGTCAGGGTGGGGGTAATTGGCAGAGGTTGAGAATGGCTGAACTGGAATCAGTGTGGTGTGGTGGCGAGTGTGGGGCTGCTGTTGTGAGGGTGGAAATGCATAGGATAAAACATGCTCGATGCATTTCCAAACTGGCCAGTCTGTTTCTAGGAGGTGTGGGCTTTCTGAGCTTGTTTTCCCATGGAGTGGGAAGGGATGGCAAAATTACGCGTGCAAGGCGGGTTTCTGCCTGGGGTTGAGTAGGAGCACAAAAGTACCCTGAGCTTGTTCAGTTCTGCTTGGCTTGCAGTTTTGGGGGGCTCAAATACCTGAAATCCCAGGAGGAGATATTGACTTTCTGCCCTATTGTTATTTGCTTTGTGAAATTATCCTGCTTGTCATTAGTTGGCCTGGTTTTGTGCAATGTGTGCATTGTATGCAAATTATTATGGTTAAAACAATGTCAAACAGGCTTACATTTGAGAAAAGTTAATATTTCTCTTGGCAGGTCTAATGTCCTTTGCTCCCTGTGTGCTGAATTAGTTTCTTCTGCAAGCTCTTGCTCCATGCGTGTCACGATAGTGTCTGAGTGACCTGCTGAAAGGGCTCTGCTTTCTCACAAAGGTGGAAATTCCTTTTTGCAAAATGCATATCAGATATGTGACCACTTGTGTAAAGCTTCCAGAGCAAGATAGCGGACCAAAAAGATGAAAATTAAATTAAACAGCTTGGGATACCAAAATACTGAAGCAAAACAAAACTGACCTTGACCGTGTGTTTAGGTTTCCCCAGCTTACTGGGCTGCCTGTGCTGGGAGGCTCAGTGCTGGGGTGTGGGATGGGTCTAAACTGGGGCTTTAGTGCTCCTGTCCCTCTTCATTGTGCCCCAGTAATGGGGGAAAAAAAAGCTTTATTCAGGATGAAGCTGCCCAGGCTCCAAATGCAAGCAGCAGTCTGCATTTCTGGATGTGCAGCAGAAAAAGTGGATTTTTGTCCCCAGTCAGTAAGTGCTGAAAATGGAGAAGGTGCAGGTCTGTGCTGTGTAGGTGTTAATTGCTCCCTCTAATGACAGGGTGAGGGATGCTGCTGATGTAAATCTTCAGAAAGAAAGTGGTTTCCAGCAGTTACTATGGTTCTGTTTCAATATCCAGTGAGACGATGCAGGTTTGTCAGGTGTAAAAGCATCCATCTGATTTTGCACGAGCTGGCTGAGCAATGGCTGTGTGACCACGTGAATGATATGGTGGCCCTTCATAAAAAGACAGAGTCACCAGTGCCCTTGGTTCACCTGCATGGAAGTGGCAAGTTGGCAGTGGTATTGCAGCTGCTTGAAGCTGAGGATTTTGTGAAATGCCTCTGATTTATTTGTGCTATGCAGGCAGCAAAAACCTCCTTAAGCTTCCCTTGCTCGTGGGCTCCATCACTGCCCACTGTAAATGCGGGGGCAGTGAGAACATCCCTTGGATTTCCAGTTTGAGGTGCTTCAGTGAAGGCACTGACGTGTGTCCCCATCCACAGCATGGTGAAGGCAGGAGCAGGAGGTGGCACGGGGCTCTGGGGCTCAGAGGACCCTGAGCAGGGACAGATCTGTATGCACACGAAGGTCTTGTGCTGAACCCATCTGTTACTCCTGTGTTTATTTCTCATTCTATCAACTTAAGTCCTGTTTCTGGCGATTGTTTGTTTGCTTTGGGCAGTTATAGTTACGTTAGTGTAAATATTTTCTAGTGATTGTCAAGTGGCCAGTTTACTTTAGTTTCTTGCAATTTCCTGCTATAATTAAAAAACAATGAAATAAAAAATAAAATGGGGGGGAAAAAAAAAAAAACCTTGCAGAAAGCTTTGCTGTTTCAGTCAGAGTTCATACCTCTGAAGTTTAAAAGGGACTTTTCCAGGAGGTGAGAACTGAAGGGAGAAATGCCATCCATAGGGCTGCAGGAAGCAATCCTTGGTAGCACGGCCGTGGCACTGTCAAACCCGCGTGAGTCACTGCTGCTGGAGTTGAGTGACCATGGGAAACTTCTGGTCGTACCCTCGCTCTTGTTTATCCTCTCCTTCGTTCCATCCGTTTCCTATTGAAACTCATTTTTGTTGTTGGATGTGTAGATCAGATAGCGGACCAGGAGTTGTATGTGTATAGCGTGTCGTGCTTTTGTGTGCAGAACATGCAACAGTCTGCTGGTTGCTATAACAATAATGGCATGATGTGCTCAGAGCTAGAGCTAAGCTGGGTGTATCGAAGCTGCAAATTCTCTTTCCTTCATTGCAAGGTATCTGTCTTCCTAAATGCTTTCTCCAGTTTCCCGTTCAGGTCCTGCATTGGGAGGCACGGAGCTGGCTCTGGGATGCCTGACTCCTGCAAAGAGCAGTGTTGTTGTAGTGAGATGAGCCAGGGCTGGATCTCATTTATTTTACCAAAGTCACTTTTCAATATGAGAGCAATTAATAAATGATTACAGAAAAGAAAGGCGGCATTTGTTCCCTGATCCCTATAAATAAGGTAATTGCCTCCTCCAGAGGGAACAGAGCTGGCAGGGGTTTTGCAGGGAACTGATGAACTGCAGTGTTTGTTTGACAAGATTTTAATGGTTTACCAAGCAAAATCAGACAAATGGAAACTGACCTGTCAGTCAGCAGCTCACCTCTGCCTGTTCTGCCTGTTCATGCCCCCCCATCAGTCAGAGTCATAGCTGCTCCCCTCCATGGCCATGCAGCTGCTGGAGGGATGAGGGGAGCACTTGTGATAACTGGGGGGTAGAGACTTTCTGATTTCTATGCATCTGACACTCAGGTTGGTTTGGGTTTGGTAGTTTTGTTTGGTGAGGTTTCTTTCACTTATTTATTTATTTTTGGACAATGTGGTTAATTACATGGACTTAAGCAGAGCATTTGCAAGATTTACTCTATGGTATTACAGCAAATGTAAATGTATGTAACAGTGCCAGAGGAATATGAAGGTGGGAAAAGCCTTTGTCTGCAGTAGGAGGGCTTTAGAACTGTGAGAGCAGGGACAGCATTGTAACTGCTAGCTCTTCTCACAGAGATAAAACAATCCTACTTTGTCCCTTGGAGGGGTGTGCGTGCTGCACAGGGCTGCAGCCCTGGGAATGGAGAGCCATAGAGCTGAGCTGCACAGCCGGTCCTCTGCTCAGATGGATCTTGTTTTAGCTCCAACACAAGCAAAAAAGATAAGAAACAGAAACATCAACGCGAGAGCGGTTTGACAGCCAAGTTATGCAGAAACCAGATGGCATTCCTCATGTTTTTCTTTCACCCCAGTAACATGGGTTATTCCACCTATCTACCTCTGGGGAGGGAAACACCTCCCTCTCAAGCAAAGCCTAATGACACCAAATTCCTGGCTGGTTGCAGTGGGCTCCCTGGGTGTGGGTCAGGCAGGTCCGTGCAGCCACTCCTCAGTGTCCAGCGCCAACTTACAAACATGCCTGTTGACTTCTGGGAGCAAATCATTGCACTATAGGTATTCTATTCTGTGCTGGAGGGAGGGAAGCGCTTAGAAACGTTTCACAAAATGTACAAGGGGAAATATTTGGGTTTAGCTTTTTCTTTCTGATGAGGCACCATCGCACAGTATTCCTGAAATCCCTCTGGGTTCCATCCTGTAACGCAAACTGGCTGTGCCCTGCGCAGCTGGAGATGCAGTAAATGCTGAAAGGCTGGTCGTGATTAATGACTAATAATCAAATGACAGCAGCCCAGTTCTTGGAGGAATGAGTCAGATGTGCTAGAAACTTTTCATCTGCTGGGGGGGAGAAATAAGGGCTGAAGCAGTGGTTTGGAAATGTCATGATCCCAGAAAATGCTGCTACCAGCGTGCAGGACTTTTCCAGGATACAGATGCACGGACCTGAAGATGTTGCAAATGCAGATAATGAAGGCCAGACTGACTTCCAGCCATTCATTGTGGCCTCTTGGATCATGGTTTAGAGAGCAGAAGTGGGAATCTAGATATGTTTTTTTTTTTTCTGATGTACAGCAGTCATTTCCAGCCATTACAGTCTTAAATGTGGTTAGCTGCCTTTCCAAAGGCTTCATTTATCTCTATTTCAGAATTCAGCAGCCATATATCTATATTCATGCAGGACTCTCAAGGTTTCTACTTTAAGTACTTTTAGATCCTCAGGTGAAATTTGCTCCAGTACTTCAATCATTTAAAAGCGTATCCTGGAACCCAGAAAACAAAATTGAAAGCAGGATCCAGCTTATTGTGTTGTGTTCAACTCAAGTCTGATTTCAGTTAAGAGCTTGGCGAGATGTGGTGATAGGCATCACGTAATAATCAATGAAAGATGAAGGCCAGCCCCCCTGCCCTGCTTTGGGGAGGGACCAGCCCACTCCTCTGGCTTTCAAGAACCAGGTAGGCTTGGAAAGCCTTCTTTTAATAATGATAACCAAGCCTTTGTATTATTACAGAAGCATATGATTGGGAAGATAATGGCTCGGGAAATGATTCAAGCTGATGTATTTGGGGAGTGAAATCTCATGCGCTGGTTCTGTTTTGCAAACAGAATCCCTTACTGCTGTCTCACCCGTGCCCCTGTATCAGCAGCTCTGGACACGTGGTCCCCCCGCTGTACTCATCCCTGTCACCAAACCAGAGGTGCTGTATGCTTTGTGTGTTTCCCTGCCTCATTTCTCTGTGAACTTGTTTCCTGTTTCTGCCATATTTTGCATCATTTTTCTCAAACTTGGCCACTTCAAAATACAAGTGGAAACCGATGGTAGGATCCAAACTTAGTAACATATTGGGTAGCTTCGCTCATAATAACTGCCTCTTTCTTTTCATCCTATCTTCATGTTTAACGAACAGTACCTCACCTCCATAAAACTTTGACCCCCGTTCCTGGATATCTTTGGTGAGGCCGAGCGGTGATTCAACATTTGTTTAGCTGATCTCTGAGACCTGCAGATGACACAAAACTGATGGATATGGAGCTACAAGGTTGCACCTTCATATTGTCAGAAATAAGTTATATTTCCTGTTTGTTCCCTGAGATGCTTTTTGCTATACAATACTTATATCTCTCGCACTGCCCTTCTGTCCTATCAAACCTGTGCTTTTGTTTCCCCACTCCAAAACTGGAAAAGGGAATGCACTGCTCTGTGGGTGACTGGAAATTTGGAACTGAAAACAGTCTAAGTACCCTTGAAAGATGCACTTGGGAACGGATTTAGCAT
Organism: Callipepla californica brunnescens; assembly: GCA_023055505.1. NCBI lineage: Eukaryota > Metazoa > Chordata > Aves > Galliformes > Odontophoridae > Callipepla > Callipepla californica. Next base: position 14,440,512 of record JALIRH010000014.1, read on the forward strand.
GTAGAAGGAGCAGCTGAGATAAGTCAGTCTCTTCACTCTGGCTTCAAGCTGTTTGCAAGACCAGCAATCCTGAAGCAGACAAATACAACAAACGATTCATCAGAAGAGATGCATCGAGTAAGCAAAGGAACATGGTTAAACAAATCACAGTGGTAATTTTTGGTAATTGAGGAACTAATGTGCCCTTGCAGGGTTCCTCAGAACACCTCTCATCTTGGAAAGCCACGCACTTGGAAGCAGCTTGATGCAGCATGCTGGCTCAGGAGACTTCAATCTGCAATGAAGTTGTTACTGAAACATTCCCCAGGTGTGCGAGCAATAGATCATCCCCTCTTCACACCGAAATAAAAACATCCATTGTCACTGAATCTGGGCCAGTGCAGCCCCCAGGCGTGGTAGAAATGGGCTGTAACAAAGTTAGCCTCAGCAACTTCTGGCAGTGCCGTGTCTCCAATTGCATCTGCTCCCACCTGGTGCTGACCACCGAGGCATGATGCGCACCAAAGAAATGTCAGCGTGCTCTCTGGTATCTCAGCTATGTTTCTGTACGTGCCAACTCACCTATTTTTTCTTCCTGCCTTCCTACAGCTGTTTGTGCTCAGTCTCATTGCTCCGTGCCCGTGTTCAGCCTGCAGCAAGCTGGCAGCCCCACTGCCATCCCAGCAGCTGAGCAAAGAGATGGCTGCTGACCTTCGTTGCCTTTCCTTCTGATGGCAATTGTAATTAACTGTAACCAATTCTTGACATGGAAGCAGTGGCAGGCCAAGTGCTGCTCTTCAGTTAGTCAGAAATTGCTTTGATTGACCAGAATTCCAACTCGTGGGCTGCCAAGACCTCAGCGTGTTCCTGCTGGAAGCTGTGCAGTGCAGGTCGGATACAGCAGTAAAAGGGCTCACACTGTTTGATCGTTTGCACTTGCTACAGGAAACACCACTCTGCCGAAGAAGCAAATATGGCTGCAGCACGTGTTGGTTGTGTCTGTATTTTGGAAACTGTATTACCCATAAAAGTTCATCTGTTCCTTTGTTGGAAGGATCTCGGGTGGGTGGGAAAGCAGTTTGCACACAGCAAAGCCGGTGCCTGCCCGGAGCTGTCAGAGAAGACAACTGTATCTTTAATTACATCCAACGAGGAGGAGCTTGGTGATAAAAACTGAGCATGGTGAAAACTCGTGGTCTGAGTATTGCATTTCAACAGAACAAGTGCAGCATCTCTACAGAGAAATACCTTTTCTCCCCCTTTACAACTCTGTAAAAATTTTTCGTCACTGATTTCATTGCATTATCGGGACTAAAATGAGAAACACTGCTTATGAGCAAATATAGCATTTGAATACCAGCCAGGAATTCCTTTTTACAGTATAAGCTTTTGTGTGAAATAAAAGCCAAACAGCTGCTCACAGCTGAAGTCTGAGTTAAGTGATCTAATGCTATTGCTCTGGTCTCAAATTTGAGGGTAAATTGTTTCTCTGCCAAAGACCTCGTGCCAACCTACCTGGTCCCAATTTGTGAGAACAAAGTACGTTGTTTCTGCTGCTCTGGGGGTGAAATCATTTTATTTGACATATTTTCCATCATAATTTCAACCCTGATGTAGGAAGATTCCACGAGGCTGAGACTCTTCTTCTCCTCTCCAGTTCTGCAAGTTACGCCTCAAGTAGGATAATGTGTCTGTGGCAAGCTAGTCCCGCATGATGTATGGGTATATTGTAATACATCTGGAGGCTCTTCTGGCCATTCATGCAATTGGCTTTTGATATATTTTATTGTTGATTTTTTTTTTCTTTTTCCTTAAATCTTCTTGTCTCAGATCTTGTCCTTACTTTTCTCTCCTGCTTCTTTTGCACTGCCCTTCCTTGGCTGCTCTCCATGCTTTCCCATGTAGAACTCTTTCACCACAGCCAGCACCAGAGGCTGTCTTTGAGAGCTAAGTGTTGAGCTTGTTGGCATCAAAGTTTTGCCCTCAGGGGAGAGCTTAACTGGGGACAAAGTAGATATTAAGATACCCAGATGGCTTAAGTGTCTATGAGCTTTGAAAGCTCTTTAATAGAGGAGATAACCAGGAACAAATAGATGCAGGGCAGTTATTTTCCAGTTATCTAATTCCTCCTCCGTGCTAACACACCTCTGTGTTATTGGGAGGATGGAGGGAAATGTTTAAAATAAATAAAGATACTGTGCCTCTGTGGTGCTTAAACTTGAACCGATGGTTTACAGGCTTTAGGAAGAAGGTGGAATTACCAAGAAGGGAACTTTTTTTATCAGTAGAAGAGGCAGAATATTTTGCTACATGCCTGTTAGACATGGGTTCTATCTGTCAAATCTACCGCTGTGTGCTTGCCTGCTCACAAAAGGTTTTAATTTCCAGAGAATCTAAAGAAATTGCTTCACGCTCACTGAACTGTGCTGTGTGTGTACTGCTAGAGCTTAAGTTCCTGTAAGGCTTATTGCAAATGTATGGACAAGAAGGAGGGAAAAAGCCCTGTGGCAAAGACAGTTCAAATCCTCTCCTGTGATGGCAACTGCCTTAGCTGCTACCCAGTTGTATGGGCAGATCTCAGAGCTACTCCAGGCTTATCATAGGGCAGAACCTCGAGGCACGTACAGAGGATTTACTAAAAATGAAATCTTGAGGCATTGTGTTTAGAAGTTTGTGCCGTTTCTTGAGTGATTTTTCTATTTAAAAAACTGCATCTTTTAAGAGTTTAAATGTGTTGTTGCGTTATGCATGGTTAAAAAAATAAATAAATAAAAGAAAAATAAATTGTGGTCAGAAAAAATGGGGTAAGAATCCCTGGGGCCACCTGGTCTGTCTCCTGCATACACTGAATGATCTGCCCAATTTGTATGCTGCTTTTACCTGCATTTCTGCTGGCAGCTCTTCCATCCCACCAGCTGCTGGGTAGAGGTTTTTCTGACAATGAGCAGCATCGTTTTGCATCTGTTGCCACCATCATCAGACAAATCTCCAGCTCTCCAAGGTCGCAGTAGTGTTAATAATAGCCCTTTCCCGTGTGCTGAGTGGCATTTTAATAGCATCACTCCAAGTAACTCTCCCAGAGTTGTTCCAGTGATGCATTCACTGGTAGAGCAGAGTTCCTGACAGCTGAATCATGTTTCCTTTAAATTACATTGTCGAAAAGATTGTTCATCTTGTGTGTTGTGACTGGCACCAGCGGTCAATGGGGGAGCATGCAGTTGGTAACCACCTCCTGCCCTGCTCTGTGCTGCAGTGTCATTCATCTGACAGAATCCTCTCCCAGAACTGTCTGCTGTGATTTTCTGACTTCAGGGATTTGCTGGTGGTAAACTAGGACATAAAGTTTTTCCAGGGAAATGTAACAGGGGGGTGTATTGCTGTGTGCTTTTGTTTGTGCCTTGGGATCTGATATTCTGTGTTGGACAAAATTATTCTGAAGCAGCCAACATGATGTCCACAGTTTAGAGGTTTATTTGTGTAACACTGCTGTCGTCGTGATAAAATCTGATTGATTTCTTTACTGCCTGGTGCAGTTTGGGGTTTTTACTTAAATTTCACACAGGCTTCATCAGCATCAGCGTGTTGCTCACCACCTCGATGGGTCATTGGAGACGGCAGGATTTTTGGAAGCTAAAATGATGTAATACAATTAGGTTTTCAAAGTCAGTCATTAAAATCAGTCAAGGGTTTTTGCTTCTGTCCAAGTTCAGCATAAAAATAGAAACTGCAAACGGTGCCTGTAGTCACTTCAGAGCAAAATTTAAATACTCAGTGATGCTTTCTTTAGTTTCCCTTGGTCTGCAGTGTTTGCTTGAATATGTCTGCGTGGGTGGTGGCTAACTTGCACCACCATGTAGGGGAAAGTACTCCTACCCACAGCCACTTCTCCTTGCATTTATTCTGCATGGAAGAACTTGGTTATGTGGGCTTTGTTTGGCTTTTCTTTTCCACTAAGGTGAGATCTTGCTCTGCCATTTGAAGCATGCAACAGCGTGGAACCTTGGTTTGGAGCTAACGCAAGCAATGCAAACAGGAAGAGCTCCCAGAGATGGCTTACATTTCTTTGATGGGTAACTCTTGTCATTGTGACTTGCCATCGTGCAGTACAGAATGAGTTCTGAGCAGGAAAACTTTGATTTTTATGTTAAAGTTGATTGGTTGTGTGGAAGCTAAATCTGTTGGTGATGTTAGCATGATCACTGTAGGGTTGATCTCATGATCAGTTTGGCCCCATCCTTCTCTTGCTTTATGGTTTGCACTTGGCAGATTTCACATTTGTTTTTAGGAAGTAGAGAAGCAAGGGTTGGAAAATCCTGCTGAAATGGGGCACTCACCACAGCCTACATCCTCAAATGTGTTCAGGTTGCTCTTTTCCAACCTTGGTGATTCTATGGGACATGGTTTATTGGGAAATATTGGTGATAGGTGGGTGGTTGGGCTGCATGATCTTGAAGGTCTTTTCCAACCTCGGTTATTGTTATTCTGTAAGAATAACATTTAAATACAAAGCATGTGATTGTTTGCTTGAAGTCTATAATGTATATATTTCTTTGTTTAGTTACAGGGATCTTTTCAAGATACGAGAAACTGTTATTCAGCTGCTCTCAAAGTCTTGCCTTGCTGGTTTCTCTTCTCCTGTGGTTCTTGCATGTTGAGTAATATGGGAAATGACAAAGAACATTTTAGTTTTTGCTGTGGGATCCTGGATCTGGAACAGCTAATTCCGACTGCAGATAATACTCATTAGCTTTGAGTACTTCCGTGCTTCAGAAATGCAATTCATCAAAACCCAAGTACTTTGTGTCAGATCTGAATGTTGCACTAGAGATTTTGTAATCCAACATGTCAAACTTGTTTAAATGTGAGATTGTAACTGAAAACCAAGGGAAGCAATAAGTGCTTCGTTATCTTGCTTACCTTATAGAAGTGTTTTGCAGTTCTTGGGGGGCGGGGGGGAAGAGAATAAGTGCTTTACTATAAGAAATGCACAGCCATTTCCTATGCTGTGGGGGTATCCACAACATGTCTATGTCTTTCTTATTTTTTCAAGCAGGTTGGTACTTTGTATGGGTGGATTTACTGGTGCAAACAAAGTGATGCTCTCCCATGCTAATTAATTGAGCATCCTGGTCACTGGGGACTGCTTGGGTACTGGTGACTTGCCTCTTCCAGGAGGTGGCTTTGTGTTTGCAAGTTTTTTTGGTAAGAAAAAAAAAAAAAAAAAAAAGTCAGGATGGAAATGCTTTCTGAAAAAAGCAGCCTTTGAGTGTATGTTTGTTCATCTGTTGTAGCTAACCATGCTTTGATTTGCCTGATATTGAAGATGCTTTAATAAGGCTGATGAATTTCTATGAATGCTATTGAAGGGCTCCAGCGTGAGTCTCACTTTGCTCTTCTCCCTCAGTTCTACCACCCAGTGGTTTTCTAGTTTGTATCCATTGCAGAAAAAGGGGTCTGTTAATTTGCTAGATTCGTGTTGACGAAGCTCTGCCTGATTTGCCTACCTAGCAAGTATCTCAAGAGAAGCCCAACTTGCTCGTGGTGCTTTCAACTTCACTGCGTGTTCAGAGGGTGTAGGAGCATATGGGTACAATGAACAGAGATGGCCACTGTTCTCATAAAGCAACACAAACCCCTACACGTGTGTACGAACATTCATGCTTACTCTCTGAAAGCTTTTCAAAGCTACTGTCTCTGTCCAGGATTTACACCAGTGCAGATGTGGAAAGCCAAAATCTGCCATGTAAACCTTCCTACCTTGCATGTGGCAGCATACACAGCTGCCAAAGCATGCATCCTCTTGTTTTAAAAATAAAGCAGGGTGTTCTCCATACATCTGCTCCTGCCCTGTGTTTTGCTGCAGCTGTGCCAGGGTATTATCAGAAAATGGCCTGAGTAAGCCCAGCCATAACAAAAGGCAAAAATTCCATGTTTGATGTAAGTGCAATTGTGGCTTTATTCCAGTCACTTCTTAATTTATATCTCAAATTCAGTTTATCTTCTTGCCCTGGTGACTAAACAAAAGAGCTGCGTGCACTTGACTGTTTGAAGAAGCTGTCTCTGGGTGTGAGGAAAAAGGAAGAAATGATTTAAGAGGGGGGGTGGATTCAGAATGCTCAGCATATGGCACAGTCTCAGTTGCTGTAAATGGAACATAGTCGGCACTTCAGTTTGTTTCTGTATATATGAGATATTTAAAGAGTAAAATTATATATGATCTCAAATATCATTTTTCTTTCTACAACAAGAATCCACCCATAGGAAGGGAACCCTTTGTTGGCTACAAGTTACAAAAACACTGAAATATCCCAAATTTGGTCTTAAGGAGCTGTGCCAAACCAAACTAAATGTACTGGCATCATTGGTGTCGTTGGTGATTGTTAAATTTGGAACTTGGACACTCTGCTACATCTTGTTTGGAGTGTTTGTCTGTTTCTCCCCAGCTCCATGCCCCATCCCATCCTTCTCACTGGGACAACCTTGTTTTAGCTCAGCTGGAGTTCAAGAGGACATTGTGGCTGTACATTTTTGGTGCCGAGGTTCTGTACTGCTCTAGGCAAAGCAGAACCACTGACATGCTGCCCAGCTGCTCCAGTTTGGTTCCTGGAGCACTTTTCTTCCCCGAGATTGAGCACAGCTCCCCAGCACGCAACATCCCCCTCCTTCCATCCTCATTCAGAAAGGTCTGCATGGAGGTATGAGAAGGAAAATAATTCTTTGTTTTTTTTTCCTGTATCTTGAGTGCAACTGGCTTGCACATTGAACTACAAGGAGCTTTCCTCTACTAATAACCAGACGTTGCTATCTGGGTGGCTTTTCTACTAACATAAAGCATAGCCCATGATTTCAGAGAGTTCTTGGGGTGCTTGGACCAAATTTGAAATGAATCTGATGGGGTTTTTTTTGTTTTGTTTTTATTTGGAAAACTGTGGGTGCTGTGTGTTTCTAATCTGTGTCTGGTATTTGCTTTTTGTCTTTGGGTCCGTTGGAATCCAAAGCCAAGAGGGTTCATGCAACATGTTGTGACCCAAAACTGTTTAATCTCAGATCCGTGGTCTCAGTCTGCAGCTCGACCTGAGTACCTGATGAGTATCAGCTGAGCAAGCATCGCAGGGCCTGACTTCTGTCCGTGAACCATAAAACTTTTCCCCAGGGAATAAGAAAGTAAATTGGCCTTTGTGCAGGAACAGCTCGAGCAGGGCTGCAGTCTCCCAGGGCTCTGCACCAGACCCTGTGGTACGCTGCAAAGGTCTCCTGCCTTCTAAGTAAAGCCATATGGGAAAAAATACCAAAAAAAAAAAAAAAAAGAAAGGAAGAAAGAAAGAAAATTACTTTTCTGAGAGTGGCTGAACCAACCAATTTGTTCAAGCTATTCTTCTGGTTGACTCATTTTCAATGGGGGCTTAGGGGGGAAATAGTTTCATTGAAGACAACTTGAAAACTGCCAAAAGGAGAAGAAGGGGAAAGAATCTAAATGACTTCAAGCTCACAGAAATTAAAGATTTTGGAAGCACCAACATGTGAGTGGGTGAGCCCTCCAAAAACGGTGTACAACTTAATCCTGTGTTAGAACATGATGAGTTTGAGGTGAGTGCATCTGGAAAAACAATCCCTGCGTGTACTCTTGGTGCTTCTGGCTGAGATCACAGTGTGGTGAGGCTTTGCTGGGCTGTGATATTGGGCACTTCTTCTTGCTGGCATTTAAAGCTCACCTTTGTATTAGTGAGCACCGGTTTACCTAATGTCCAGCAGTGATGCAGGCAGTAATTTGCTCATGAAGTTGAGGTGACCGTAATAGCTGGTTATCCCCCTACCTCTGACAATGTCCAGTTTGTTTTAATGATGAGGGATGGTACACGTAGTGTGTTTCACGTGCTAGACCTGTTTTCCTCGTATTGGCAGAATACAGAGTTAATAGAGGGGCCCAATTTGCACTGGGTAAATTAGTTCAAACGGGATTAATTTACTGTGCTACAGAGAGATGTGTGGTTTGTGCTCTTGATAGTACTTCATGTGAAGTATAAAACAGTATTGACTTACAGCTTTTCATTTCATCGCCCGCAGCAGATGACACATGGCCACTACCCAGTGGAACAGCCGACTCAATCCAGTCTGCTCACCAGGAACTTCTAACCTTCTTTTTGAGCACATGTCCCTTAGGTGCACCTATCAGCTCTTTCTCATAATGCTTCCACATAGCAGTGTGTTTCACGTTTTTGCTTTGTGTTATTAAATCCATCATGTCAGTGGAGAGCTCACGGTGTTGTCAGAAGCGGCACGTTGTGCTCTGGATTAGGGCTGTTTAGCCTGAACGTGACAAGTTGTTTAAAAGCAGACTGCTTTATGCTTTGGATCCGTTCTCCTCTCCCAAACTGTCTCTCGTAAAAATGTAAATAAAGAACTCCCAGTGCTGATACAGAGGAGCTGGTATGGTCAGAAGAAAGGCTCAGCGATTACCCAATTGACGCTAATGCAACATAAATCTTAATTATATTGAACAAGCATCAAACTGGAAGATCTTAGGAGATGGAGTCATTAGGTAACAGCTTTCAGCCACCATTTATCTTCAAACAAATTCCCAGGCCTCCTTAGTGCCCTTTGTAGTCTCCTGAAGGGGTCTGAAAGGAGATGTTCTGTGTGCTTGCTCTGCCCCGTGCTCCGATGTTGTCTGGCCCTGCAGGATGTACTCTTCTGTCCCTTGCAGTGACAAAGAAGGGTGGTGATGCTCGGGGATGGCTGTGGACCCGATGGCACAGCCCAGCAGTGCTCTGGATGTGGTGTTCTCTCCTTCAGCCCCCACTGAAGTTCTCTCTCATGAGAGATTTTTCCACAGTCAGACATCCAGTGGCAGCAGGATCCTATTTTTCCCACTTCTCCAAATCCGCTTTTTAAACTTTGTTTTTAGATAAACCCAGCAATTGGAATGGAAGACAGTCAGTCTTTGTTCTCTGCTTTAGTTTGTCTCAGTGGCTGCTGTACTCATACTTCCATGCATTACTTCTTACAGATTGACTTCTGGGAAGGGAAGACAGTATTACAGTATTACATGATGTAGAGGTGTGAAAGAGTAAGAAATCCCTTTAAATGTAAAACTGATTTTTTTTCTAAATTATTTTTTTAAAGAGAATCTTTGATTTCTCTCATGTTTATCACATTTACCACCCTCTGCATGTTTACCCTTCAGCACCAGACCTCCTCTCACTTAGCTGCAATCACTGCTATGGAATCATTGGGTGCTTGCTTCAGAACTCAGCCTCTCCCTCCCAGGGCTCCACAAGGACATCCCCTGCTCCCTATCAGCAGAGGCAAAGTCAAACTATCAACGTTTGATTGAGTGCATTCAGGAGGACCCATACTTGGAGCAGCCCCTGCAGTGTGTGTGTGGGAGGCTGCTGCTGTGTGGGTTTTTTTTTTCACCTTTTAGTAACATTAGAGTAAAAAGGAAAGAGTGAGCTGTTTACAGCAGCCCAACATCAGCAGTTTGTACAGGGTAGACTTGTCCTGATCCGATGGTTGGCATTGGAATGAGCATTTCTACCCCCTGGAAAAGGACGCTCGTTTGGGAATGGAGGAGTTTTTGCAGAGGGAGAAATCTTGACAGGAGAACCGAAACATTTAGTGATCTTTGTTTATGGGCCTTTCTGCCTAAAAGCAGAAAGGAGAGGGAGCAGAGTAGTTTCTCAGATAAAAAATGAGCTCTTGTTTTGGTTGTTAGCATTGCTGGCACCCAACGAGAAAATGCTCCTCCGGAGCTGTCTGACCTTTGACTATTGGTTGCTGCCCAGCTGGCCCAGACAAAAAGCAAAGTTTTATGTCTGAGACTTGGGCATGAGGCTGAAGTTACGTGATGGGATCTAGGCTGTTTTAGCGTCAACGTGGGAACTTTTGACTCGAATTAGTAGGAAAAGGTTCCTGTTCGTCGCTTGGGTCATTGCTGTAATGTGCAGAACTGCAGCAGCCACGTGCATGGTGCATGGATTGCCCAGAACTGCAGCTGCACCGCAGAGCACCAATCTGTATGCAGGTTCTGCAACTTTCTTCTGAATTTTTGGAGCACTTAAGACCCACATCACTGTACCACACACACGATAACTTCAACAACTCCTTCCTAGGAGCCTCTCTCCCCATTCTTTTTCACTATACAGATGTATTTTGTGCTGGAGGCCGTCTGCCTATGTGTGGTAGCTGGGAGGTGGGGTGGGCAGGCGGTGCTTTAGGTGTAAGGGGCAGAGCTGGTGGTGTGCCCATCACTAACCCTCAGCTCTCTTTCCACAGGTCCTCCAGGGAGGCGAGGGAAGCCTGGACGGCGTGGAGAGCCTGGTAAGCACCATGTTTACCCCACTGGTACCGATGCTGTCATATGTCCCATGGGCTGGCTCCTGCCTGGATGGGAATGTCTACCTTTGCTAAGTCTTCTGGTTCTACATCTCTGTTGTTTTGCTATCTGGTGAATTTTCTTTTGTGTTGTGAACTGAGAAAGCACTGATCTTGTGTCGGTAGAGAGCAGGGCTGTTCGCATTCTGCTTTTAGGTCTGAATGTGGTTGGAGAGGGGAGAGCTGTAGTTCGTGTTGCTCTTTCTAAGGAGAAAGGAAAATACCCAGAAAGACTTGTCAGAGAACAGCAGGTGAAGTCTTACACTCCTTGTATTTTAAGCTGTTGAATTTTAAGTGAATTAATGGGGAGTAGTCAGGTTTTTTTCATATCCAGGAGGCTGCTCTCTCCTGCTGCTGGCTACAGCAGATGCCCCACTGGGTTTTTCCAAAAATAACTTTCTGGCCAGCCATTTCTAATGTTTTTTTTCTTTTATTTTGACTATGGGGAGAGTGAATCAGGCTGTTAGTGCTGCGGGCTGGGAGCTGATCTCTGTGGAGGGCAGACAGGCATTTCCCTTCTCTTCATCAGTGCCATTTCACCATGTATTTGAGGTGTTTTCGCTCATGAAGCATCAGGAACTCCTTGCAGCCAGGGCAGAGGTAATGTGATAGTGGCAGATCCCAGTCCACTTCACCAAACCCTGCTTTCCCAGCAGGCAGGCTGTTGGAACAACCACCAGCTGGCTTTCAGTTTTTCACATTTGTTTGTTTTTAAACATCAGGGCACTCTTGAAAGCCATTATTGGGGTACACCATTCAACCAAGGGCAGCTGGCGAGGAGTGCCAGTGAATTTGGTACATTTATATGCAGGCATTCATGCAAGCGTTTTCCAAGGTCTCTCTTTCCAAGGTCTCTCTAGCCTTTATCAAAATTTAGGAGCACCTAACGTGAGTGTGCCCACGTGTTTCATTTGTCTTCTCCTTGCTTCACATGGGGGCTTCTGAAGGCCACTCTTGTTGTGCCACAGCACATCCATGAGTGCTGCATGAGTCAGTCAGCACGAAGATGGGGTCACTGAGCCCTGCATGTCCCCGTGCCTTCAGGACAGGTTGTAAGGACAACCCCTTGATGAACTCTAAGTGTATTTGGAAGGCAGAGAGATTTGAATCAGATCAACATTGGATCTTGATGTTTAATGTCACATTGCAGCTGTCCATGCATCCCACTGGAGCAGCAAAAAGCTGCTGGTGAATCAACATGGGACAAACAGTTATAAAACAAAGGAAAAATATAGCTATTAATAACATGTATCTTTTCTGAAACACCCAATGGGCCAAAGCAGTTAAATGTGAATGCAGTGCAGCCCTGGGGTCTGCTCTGCTCTGCCACGGATAGAAAAGCAGAGAGCAGACTTCCCTCTGTATATTGCTTTTGGCCAAGCTGCCAGATGTTTGTTTTCATAGATAGCTTGAATATATATTTCTGTATTTGAGAACCTGACCACACATAAACCAGGTTCTTGTTCCTTCACTACAGCTGATAAATGTGAATAAAACACTGTTTGCCTAGCGTGATAGCATCCATCCCTGGGGGCCAGATGTGGTTATGGTCTTACAACCTCCAGACAAACACTGTTGTCAAGCCAGAAGGCGCAGCTCTGGTTCCAGCCCTGCCAAAGGGAGAGCTTTTCCTGGCATGGTAACGTTGAAAACCTTTTTCTGATTCATGTTGAGGCTTTCAATCTGTATCTCTTGTAAGCAAGCAGAGAAACTTTTAAGAGATCATCCTGTCCCTTTTCAGTTGCACTCTCCAGTTGATTTAAACCAAGACTCGATTTTACCTTTTCCTTTGTCTCTGATGGATTCAAATCATAAAGAAAGTTAATCTAACAACTCTACGTTTCTCTAAGAATTCTTCATCTTGAAAGCAGGCCAAGACAACCGCTCTGCCATGGAAAGACACCGTAAGAGAGGAGTTTTAAACCAATTCTAAATAACACTGAATGGTTTGGATTTCAAAATGGGGCAGGCACGGTTACACACTTTTCAAGAAGTTCTTGAAAATGTTGGGGTAAACCACTAGCAATGACTTGAGCATCATGGTCCATGCTGTCACCTCCTCGCTGACCGTGAGCATGAAGCCCAGATATTTGGGGAGCAATTCTGTGGCTGTCAGCCCGGCTAAACAAACCCAGAATTATGGAGGCAAGCAGTGCTATCTGACCTGTGGTATTTATGCTAGCGGCCATCTGGCCCTGGGAATCTCTGCTGAAGTTCCTGCAGGGACTGGCTGATGCTTTGGGGCACGTGCACAACTTGCAGCAGGGCACACGTGGTCCTGGCTGTCCCTGCTCCACTCCAGCTCAGCCCCAGCTCTGTGCTCCGTGGCAGGAATCAGCACTATTCTGCTGCTTGTCTGCCAGAAACAAAGCATGGCATGGGTGGCCTTGATGCATCTGCCCCCAGGAAGTGTTGGTGCACGGAAAGAAAAATGCATTTCAATTAATGCTACCTTATGTGCAATCTGCAGCCTTCTGCAAGAAAAAGGTGGAAGACTTTGAATGTTAAGCTGACAGCAAGCCTGCACATCTCAGATACGATTTTCTTCCTGTGCTAAAATCACGTTTAATGATGTTGTCATGTGAAGCAAGAGCTGATTCTGGACACAAGCCTCCGATTCTGACAACAGTGGGGTGGATGCTTTGCACACAAGAACTGCCCATATGGGTACGCCTGGAGGGGAACTGTTATTTGACAAAGTGTTATTTCATTGGGAAGTGTGGGCAGAGCTGCTGTCTCTGGCAGCAAGTTCTGTTTACAGGAATTTCGTGCTTCAAAAACACTTCTAGGGAAAAGGTTTTGAAATTTGGAAGTGAGATAAAACAGCCTTCACCCCCACCCCGCCCAATGGTTTCCAAATTTACATTTCACTGCAGTTGTTTCTTTAGCTTGAACTTCTACCAAAGTTTTGGTTCAAAGTATTTCATTTTATTTTATTTTTTAATATTTTGTTACATCCGTTCTGTTTACAGAAATATCCCAATTTGGAATAGGGAAGAATCTGAGGCTCTTTTTAATGAAGAGCAAAGAAATTTCTGCACAGAGAAGCATTCTTCCTCTCCCAGCCCTACACATCCTTGCAGCCCATATTTTTTGCATTGAGGCATTTCCACCCCCCCTTGGTCCTGGGGTTGTGCAGTTGTTATTCTGTAAGTTCTTGTATGCAGGAATCATGCAGAGCTTGGGTTGTATTTGGGAATTTTCAGTGTTCCCTGCATTTTGCCATTATCAGTTTGTACACACTCCATTGTATGTGAGGACTGCGTTGGCGTCTGCTGAGCTTTAGGAAGATCCCCATCAGTTGTACCCTTGCTCCAACACATCTTCCTGCTGTAGAAGTTGTTCCTGGTGTGGTTTCCCTGCCCAGTAGTGCTCGCTGCTGTCATGGCAGGAAGGCTTCCGTGATAAATGATTAAACAGAAATGGTTGCTTATCCCCAAATTCCCAAGCCTCAAAAATATGCGGAAACAATTGCCTGTGACCTGTCACCTCCCTTAGGTCTGTGTACTGCCAAGGATGAGACCGTGTTGGGTCTTTGGATATACAGAATAACATTCATCTCAGTCAGTCAGGAAATGTGGGTCACTTATCTGTAATAGGCTTCTATCCCACCTCCCTCGAGCACAACTGTTGAGCTTTGTGAGGAATCTCATGGCATGTCTGAGTATCTCTGTGGCCTTGCAGGCTCAGATACCAGCTGTCCCCCACCCATAGCAGTGATGTATGCTGCAGATCATAGAAACCAATTGTAGACCAAATTCCATGCACGTGCAGATTTTTTTTTTTTCTTCCTCCTTCTCCTTCTGAAGTAAGCTCCCAAGTTAATTTGTTATCCAGTTTCAAAGGTACTAAGCCTGTTTCCAGTTCTTTGTTCATTGTAAGGGTTTCCAGCTGGTTGAATTCATCCTTCAGTGTGCCCATGTCTCAGAGGTGGCTGGGTAGGGGGCAGCCCCTTGGCACAGGCTGAGCTGCTGTTTATTGCTGCCTTGCTTCTACAGGAGACAAGCATCTTGTGGCCAGACTTTTAAAGAACACATTCAGCAAGCCAGAGCTTCATGCTGTTCTGAGGGAGGAAAAGATTGGTTCTATAGGTTTGAATTTATGCATTAATGAAGGTTTATTGGCCAAACGTGGCAGTATAGATTACCTAACTCCATGGATGTTGATGGAGAGCATCCTACGTGGCATGTAGAGGAAGCCCTTAACTTTGATTCTGGTAGTTGAGAGGAACATTAAAAGAGCACTTCATTGTGTGTGCTGGGAGAAAACGGTAGCTGGAAAAGGCAATGGATCCCAAGGAGATTATAATTGGTAGCTGCTTGAAATCCTATATTAAAATAATCTCCTGGCTGATTCTTATTTGAGACTTATGTTTTACTTTTCTACATAAGGCCTTTTGTGGGTAACTTGGCATATGAGTTAATAAATCAGGTTTACGATTCTCAGTTAATAAACTGGCTTAGATCCACAGGCTTCTGTGTACACAAGAAACTAAACCAAGGAGAGCACGCTAATAGCCTGGGTGAATTTTTGCACTAAAAAAATCAAATTCTGGGTAGGGGGGAAGATTTGGAGTTGGCACATAGCAGTGGCTGTGTGCAGAGCTGGCCACGTTCAGCTGACAAGCACAGGTTAATGGGCTGAGTTCTGGCAGCAGGCACTTCGGTCTCTGCTCTTATTCTTCAGCTTTTGGGGGTTTTGTTATTCAACTTTTCAACATGAGATTTTTTAAACAAACTTTAAGAACCTTGAAGATGCATTAGCTTGGAATATGCTTCTCATTGTACTTATTATATAATGACACAATGAGGAAAGCAAATTATTCTTTTTTTTTTTCCTCGGTTTTAATTTTTCCCACGTTATTATTTTTCTTTTTTAATTGTAATTTGTTTCTGTTTTGGATCAGCTGGGAAATGGAGCGTGAAGGAGCCCAAACCAGCAAGCTTTAGGATGCCTCACAAGTGGGATTGAACGTGGAGTGCATTAGAGCATGGGCTCGGGGTTCACCTCTGGGTAGCACCAACCAGGGCAAATGCTGGGAGAGCTGCAGAAATCAGCAGGGCACGTGGCAGAGACCCCTGCCCTGTGGGGGAGCACTGTTCTCTGTTATTATTTACTGCTGTTTATTAACTGCTGTTAACCACAGCTTCAGCCAATGATATTGGTACCCAAAACCTACTGTAGATATGTGGGATCGCTGCATCACTCTGGCCTCCGTATCACTGTGCTGCTACTGGGGCAATGATGGGCTTTTGAAAGTTCATCTCCAACTCCTCTTCTTCATCCAAAATAACATGGAGCAACACGGTGAAAATACTCTTTGTACTTGTGGAACTCCCTCTGTGTTGAGGGGCTGTGCTGGTGATGCCCCGTGGTTGCATGGGGTGCCCCAGGCAGTGCGTGCGGGTGATGCCCTGTGCTGTGCTTGGGGTCCTGTGCAGCCAGGGAGGATGGAGTCACACTGGGAACAAAGGTGTAAAAAATGGGATTTTACGCTCACTATGAATGCTGGCAGGCCAACAACACGCGTGACATGGGAGAAGGAGGGTAGCATCAAGTTTATTTAGGAAGTCATCGTGTTGGAGTTGAATGGAGAAGTAATGTTGGGGTTTTTTCCCCTTTTATGAGCGTTTTTAAATTATGCTTCATCTTCATAATTAAATGACCTTTTTTTTTTTCTTTGTTTTTCTTTTGTTTTCCAGGCCCTGCAGTAAGTATCGTGGATTTTACTGTTGGATCGACAAAGTTAAGGCTTTCCCCTTCTCCCTCCCCTTCCTTTCTGTGTCCTTGCAGAAGCACAGCTTTTTTTTGGTAGAGGTGTGTCTGGAAGGAAAATTGGTACCAGATGCTGCTGTATTTTTTTCACAATTGTAGACAAATGGTGTGGGGGGAGTTCTAAAATGTTTAACTTGCTGCCCTCGGGGACTTCCAGTAACTTTAAACCCAGCAAATATTCAGAAGAAAAAAAAGGAAAGGTTTCCCTTTGGAGTTTCTTTACTCGGCTTCCACTGAGCCACAGGAGCGCTATACTAATATATTAATGTTTGGATGGGATTTTTAGTTCTGAAGCTCTGTCTTGCTTTTCTTATCTGTTGTGTTTCCATCATTTAATATGGGTTTGGTAGCCTTGCAAAGGGGGCTGGAAGGGAAGATGCAGCTTGCTTGCTTCTCTTTGAAGTCTTGGGGAGAATAACAAGCATTCCTCCCAGTGCTACCAAAAAATTTATGGGGAATTTGTTGTTTGAAGGGGTAATAGTTGAAAATGTGTCAACTCCTCCTTCCAAATGTTCGGATGTGTTTTTCACTGTGCCACTGCCAGTTCCAAATCTGAGGTTCTCCCGCTGCTTTTGGAGCGAGAAAACAGCATTCCATTTGGGCCCTCCTGGCTGCTGAGGGGCTTTTAAAAAGGATTTATGGGCGTTAGGTGCTTCTGTTTTCTTTCTACCTTTCTTCCCCCCGTGCTGGAGGAGAGGTGGGGGCTGTTGGCAGCCACGTGTTTCCCTGTCCATGGTTGCATTAAGAGAGATGTTTCTTCACGTCACTCTTATAGGGCTTCACGGGGTTGGAAAGGGGTCGTTACAGGAAAAGATAGCTTGGCTAGTAATTCTTGGGCTAATTAATTTCCAGTTCTGTCCATCTACCTAAAGGCCAAAAGGTGACGGGGAGATACACGTGGGAGCTGTCACAGCACTGTGGCTTTGGTTCTCCTGGGATGGACAGCACTACTGGTGACTTTGGTTGATGGCATTCAGCCATTGGAAATTTCGCTTCTATTTAAAGTTTGTTTTTTAGCCCGAAGAGGGGATTGAGTAAAGCTATTTCTGGGCCACGTTTTGAAGGAGCAAATTAGGAAAATTGAAGACTCAGTGCCTTTGACTTGACTGTTCTTAGAAGAGATCTGAACATGGCGACTCTAAAAGTTGTGCCCAGCGTTAGCTGTAAATCCCAGATACTGACTGGCTCAAGAAATGCAAACAGATGAATTTTCCTTGTCAGTTTGCATTCAGAAATTCAGTCTGACAGTGAAATCGTTTTCCTGTAAATATACTGTAATTAAAAACCGCAACACGGCCTCTCTGCCCACGACATAAATGATGCCGTGGGTTTTGGAGATGTTTGTGAATGGGGCAAGCACCTTCTGAAGGGATCAGCAGTGCCCTGCGGCCATGTGTGGATGCCCAGTGCTCAGGGTGCTGGAGTTGGGCCCCGAGCGGGGGGATGCTGCTGTCCCCTTCTGTAATTTGTGCAATTTGATTTAATTAGAGAAACGTATTTAGTTTCTTAGTCGGCGGCAGGTTAGAGATGGAGAGGATAGAGCCTGCATTGGTACGTCTTTAAGGGACTTCTTCTCTTCATTCAAGAGCTTTGGCTTTTAAATGGGTTGGTTTAACCATTTCTGCACCTGTCCCCAGCCCACACGCTGCCAGCCGCTCTGCTTCCTCACGTGTGCTGTCTGCTCACTTTTATGGTGCACGATTCGGCAGAGGCAACATATGGTGCACGATTAATTTTGCTTTGTCTCTCCTTGGTTTCATTTCCTGGTTCCCACGGCACTATTGAGTTGCAAGCAGAGTGCAGGGGAGGTTTAACACAAACAAGACGTTTTTCTCTCCCTTTGCCCTTCCAGAGACAACTCCTGTTTTAGTTCATTTAAAAAATAATAATCCTGCAATTTTTAGCTCAAGTAGCATTTTCCAGAGACTTCTTTAAACATTATAATAAAAGTCCTAGAACCCACAGAACCACAATATTATTTTATTTCAGCAGTACTGCGTTTAGCTCTATTGGTTTCTTCTGTTTCTTGATTTCGGCCATAAGGAATCAGTTATATCTTACATGTACAGCATCGCACTGCTAAAACTGCATCCTCAGTTCTGTTGTTCCCTAGTAGCAGTTGTTCTGGCATTTCAGTTTTTGGCTGTCATAAGCTAGTTGTGTGTACAAAATTATTAGAATTTGTGGTACAGGATTTGTGGCTGCTGGGTGATTGATCATCCTGTCTCGTGAGCGAGGGGTATTCTGCTCTGCTGTGCTATAAAACCTCCGTTTCAGAGGGTATTAAAATCACATGCTGGGTAGGAAACTTCTACCATTGAAGGATAGACTTGCCACATACATAATTAAACGTTTACAGTCCCAGATATTAGCAGGCACTTTATGTATTAGCAAGTTACAAGTGTTTCCTATTTGTGTGTGCGCTCCAGTGCCATACATCTCCATAAAAACCTCACTGTACACTTCATCCCAAGGCTGCAATTTGTTAAATAGGTGGTTGTTGAAGTCAGTGTTGTTTCTGGATGAATCAGTAGTGCTGCAGGAGGCGTTTGGAGCTGCAGGGGCACTTAGCAAGAAGTGAAAACCGTTCTAATGGATAGGAATGGGCTGGTGCCAGAGCTGCTCGTGCTGTAAGGAACGTGTGGATCTCGTTGCATATCTAAGGCATGCTGACATAATCTATGTTTATAGTAGCACATGACACTGCTGTAGCAGACGCATGCCTTGCTGCCTGCTTGAGTACCAGCTAATGCTTAACAGCTCCTTCCTGGGAATCTGCCTGGCGTGTGGCTTACAGCTGCCCCTCACCGTGCCACCGGCTCAGCTGGAGCCATAAACGCTTCTGGGAGCTCCCAGAGGGGGAGCAGGAAAGGTGAAGTGAAGATGGGTTGGGTTTTTCTCTGCTGATCCTACAGGTATCATGAAGAACTTAAGGTCTTTCCCCATAGCATCCTCTGCTTTCCACTTCTCCACAAACAGAGGCGAGGCGTAGAGGTGAGCTGGGGGAGTCTTAACTTCAAAGAGAGTAATGGGGCTGAAATGGGGAAACCTGCACAGGATCAGCTGCTGGGATAGTTCAGTGCTCAGCAGTCAGCAACAGAACCTCTCCCTGGTTTTGGGATGGGGCCGTGGGTGCATGGCTGGGACCCTGCTCATGGCTTCAAGGGCAGCAGTGGTGGGGGCAAGCTGGCCAAGCCTTTGGTAAGTAGCATGAGTGAGGCACGAGGTCAAAATCTGGGGAAAGTTGGCCATAGGCATGACCTTTTGGGGGAAGAAAATTGCTTTGAGAGGTTTCTCTGGAGGAGTTTGGTCCCAGGGCCAGTGGGGGGAGCTGACAGCCCCCACCCTGCCTGCTGCCATGTGCATTGACTGACCTGATATCTTGCTTGTTCCCCACCACAGGGGCAGTCAGGACGCGATGGTTACCCGGTAACTCTGCTATTCCTTTTATTTTGATTCTCTTTCAATCTGCACCCCGTCATCCTTTCTGTCTTTGCCATGACACTTGATTTTCTTTGCGTGTCTTGATCTATTTTTTTTTTTTTTCCTATTTTCTGCCCTCTTCATCAGCAGTGGCCTTTTGGGAGATTTGGCCCCAAATCTCAGGAGCCTTTGCAGTATTCTCCATTGTTTACAGAGCAAAAGGCTGGAGCTCTTTCATGGTATTACAGAACACTCTTGTGGTATTTGGTGTTACACTCCTGCCTGTTTACTTTTTTCTCAAGAAGACTTAGGAAAATTTGCTCCTTATCACTGCCACCTCGTGCCCTGTCCTGATTCCCCCTGAGCAGCTGTAAAACCAAACCAACATCTCTTGAGTTTTGTGCATGTGATGGATGGAGAGCTTGAAGGAGGAGGACTGGAGGGGAAACACAAAGCTGATTTCAGTTTCCATTTCCCCTTCCTGAGAAAGGCAGGAACCTTTCTCCAGCAGCCCCATAGGAGAGGTGCATGCAGGTGTTAATTCTGCAGAAGGAGCAGGTGTTCTTTACAGTAGGATAGGGCTCCATTGCTTGGGATGGCTCAGTCTGACAGCTTTGCTGGAGGCTTCTCATGTCTGTGGAAGAGGGCACAGAATCACACAAGTATTGGTTCACAGCTGAGCTCGAGATAGGAGATTTTGCTCCAGTTGACCTATGTAATGGTGGTTTTAGGGTGGCTTCCTGCTTTTGCAAGGTGTGGCTAACCCCTGATGTGCAAGCAGTGCCCATGGCCACGGGCAGGTTTGCCCTCATCTTTGTGTTGGTAATATTCTGGCAAAGGCTGTGCCTGTGGTTAGCCATGGAGCTCTGGACGTGAAGAGATGAAATGGCAGATTTTCCCTCATGCAGAGTGTGCCCCACAGCCTAGCCTGGCCTGGCTGCCAACCCCAGTGAGTGGGTCCCAGTGAGGGATTCTGCTGCTACATCTGCACTGGGAGAACAGCATTATATCACTGAAAGATTTTTGCTCCTGTCTCTTTGTTCCTTGGGATCTGCTGTTGCTGTGCAACTGGTTTTATTCCAGGCCTTGCAAAAAGATGAGCCCAGCCCAGCAAGCAGTGAATTAGTGGCCTGTGGCTACACTAAGTAGCTTCATCTAATAAGGAGGTGATAGTAATTGCATTTTCAAGGCAATATGTACATGTGGAGGAGAAAACAACATAAAGCAGAGTTGAGAGTAATTCAGTAGAAGCACACGGAGAGGCTTTATTACATCCAGTTGCTTAGGCAAACTGATGTAATTATTTAGCTCCCTTCTGGCTGATCAGATTAACTCTGAGCAGGTAAAACTTGAAGGTGGATGTGAGACCTTGCCTAGCTGTGGTTGCTCCTGTACAGTAGCACAGGGCTAGTGGTGGAAGTGCACAGTGTCACAGCAGAGGATGCTCAGGGCTCAGTGGGATGTCCTCATGGGAGAGCACCACATGGAGGGCTGGGCACTGGCATGGCCAGAGGTGCCTCTCACATAGATGCACGGATTTTGTGCCATCATTTCTTAAAGATCTTTTCCTTTCCCGTGCTTTCTGCAGTTCCTTACCAGAATTGTGTGAAACTTCAGCTACAAGCAAATGTAGAATTAGTGAGTGGAAATTAAATAGTGTTTGGCACCAGAGATGGATGTGGTGACATTTCCACCTCCTGGATATCAGTGCTTTGATTTTATTTGTGAGCTGCTAGCACTTAGGCAAGGTGCTGAGTGCAATAGGGAGAGCAGATAGGCTCTCAGGAGAGTTTGAGCAGGTCTGACAGTCCAGCTAGGCTTTGAGACTCTTGTTCAACAGTTAAGTGTGTGCCAACAACAACGTGTGTTACCCCAAACCCCTTCTGGTTTTAAGTGTTGGAATCAAATGAAGTGGAAACAGCACAAGCTCTCTATAGTAGCAGGCTCAAAGTGCAGTAGCTCAAGTTGTTTCTTCCAGTGAGCTGGGACACACCGGCCAGGCACAATCCTGGTCAGGAAAAGCCTTCAGTGTGTTAGTGCAGCTGCGCTGTGCAGTGGTGCAGCACCTTCCAGGGCCATTTTATTTCTCTGGCTTTGGTGCTCAGCTCCTATTCCACTGTGCCAGCAGTTGCCCTCTTCAAGGACCTGCCCAGCAGCCATGGGGCTCCAGCTGTCCCTGTTTTGATTGTGCACAGGTGAGTGCTGAGCTCTCCCTGCTGTCCTGGAGGGTGCTGCAGAGCACGGCTGTGAGCAGGACAGCCACTCCTGACTGTTTGCCTGCATTGTTTCACTCTGGTGCTCCCCTCGCCAGCTGTTCTGAAGAGATGACAGCAGCTTTGGATCAGATTGATGAGGATAATTTGGATGACACTTTTGGCGTTTGGCAAGAGTGCCCACCCCAAACTTGCACACAGCCCCAGAGCTCGAATTTTGGGTTTTTGCACAGCTGCACTGGAGCAGAGGAAAAGCAGATGTGCACTGTCCTCACACTATGCTCTGCTGCCCGCAGTCTGTGCCTGAGCGGGGAACCATGCTGACTTCCCCATAGGGCTGGTGGGCTTTGCAGAGGGCCAACACAGGGGTGCTTCTGGCTGCAGAGCAGGCTGCTGCATTTGGAAAACAGGCGTGAAGATCAGATGGAAGAGCTGTTCTGGAAGTAGACTTTCCAGCTGACCTTTTGGTGCAGGCAGATCTTCACGCCGTGAGGTTGCTTAAAGGAATCAGATAAGGTATGGAGGGGAAAAGCGATGGCTGGGAGGTGCCTTCAGTAGCCTGTGCTCATCCCTTCCCCCTGCCCCACGTGGGGATGGTTTCCTCCTTGCCTTCAAACCGCTCAGCTCTCCTCCTACACAATATTTCTCCTTTCCCAGTGAGATGTCACATTTGCTGTTCACCAGAAACCATTTCCTTCCCTCTTCCCATCCACCAAAGAGCCTTCTGGAGCCCGACCCTCTTGAAGAGTTTCATCTGCCTCTGCTAACTCATTCCTCCCCAGATTTGGTCTCCACTACACCATCTAAACGTGACATCCCGAATGGAGAGTTGTCACTTCAAGTGGGAAGAAACCAAAGGAATTAAGTTGATTAATGAGGTGAATTACTTTATGTGCGTGTCTTCATTAATAAAAAGCAGAGCAGGGAATAGGCTTTGGAGAAAAAGTGTGATATGAAACAGAGTTGTCTCTTACTTGATACGTTTTCCTTGGAATACTAGTGTCTATTTTTAGTTGAGCAGAGTGTTACTCATTTGGTTCTTCCAGTGTATAATGTTTGCCTTTGAATTTTGTAAATCATTAATGTGTGTTGCCTGGAAGAGCTTTGGCACAGCTCTGCCCATCTCTTGCAGCGGTGACAGCTCTCCAGTGTTGTCAGGGAGAAAAAGGGATGCCAGTTCTGCCTGCTTAGAAGTTACGCACCTTCTTACTCAAAATAATTCACTACCCAGAAATACCATCTCTTTCTACTGACAGATCACTGCGCCCACAAGAGTTAGCAGAGTTCTGGTAAGGGGCAGTTGGTTGTTTTCAATGATGTGCTTTGCAGCAGGGGCTTTTTGAACCCTCGTTGCATCCCGGCTCTTTGTGTTGGATGAACATTGAGAATAATACAGACTTTGCTCTATGCTGGTACACCATGCAGGGGAATAATTGCTAAGTTAAAACTGAAATATCCTTGCGCAGGGCATTCTCATCTTGGGCGAAGTTGCAGTTCAAGCTAGCAGCTCAGCATCTTCTGAAATACTTTTTGGGGAGCTCTGCATAGTGAGCTGAATGCTCAGCTGTAGTGCTTTGAGCCAGAAATCAACTTGTAAGGATGAAAACCTCTGGTTTTAATTAATTTCCAAGGCAAAAAGCGAAGCCAAATGTTATTTCTGAGCTAATGTCTGGGAGAGGAGCTGGGGAGGGCACTTGCAGAAGGGAAGCTGGCTCCCTAACTTGCAGGACCACAGCATGGCAGTGGTCTTGGTGGCAGCCCTAGATGTTGGCTTCAACCAACTGAGTTTGGGGTTTCCTCCAGCAAGCAATTAGGAATTTAAATTAATGTAAATAAATCAGCAGAGGAAAGTCCATGTAAGCTGTTTGTGTGCAACCCATAAACGTGCTCTGAACACAGGCTGATGTGCAAGAAATGAGGAACACGTGCCGAAGGCAACTGCTTGTGGCAGTTCTTCCATCCTGTTGTGGTCACTTGGAGTTTACCAAAAAGCTCCAGAATTGGGGGCTTAGCCAGGTGTGTTTGGGGTTAATGCTTCAGGAAGACTGCCAGGAACAGGAGACCAGGCTGCATGGTCATCCCATGGGCTGTAGGGAAGAGCGTGTGAATCTCAGACTTGTCTTGTGGGTTATTTTGGTTTTGTTTTGTTGCTGGGTTTGGTTTTTTTTTTCATAATAGGCAGATGCTTTCCAGACCCAGAGTGGTAGCTGGTATACAGACGTGCAGTGTCTGTATGTTTCATGGGTGTTTTGGTTAGTTATGAATGCCTATATAAAATAAAATAGTGTTTAATGTCTGGCATTGTTAGCTTGCTTCCGGAGCCGTGTCGTGTCATTGGTGTCCATCCCCAAAATGAAAGTTGCCATTGTCAAGTTGACTTCTTAGTTTTCTTGTCTAGGTTCATCCAGGTCGTTAGTGTTGAACTGTGGTCATTACCCTTCGTTGTAGGCTTCGGTCCTGTGTCTCCACAGGTATTTTTATTCACAAATATTAAAACTTCAGGGATATTTCCTGTGAATTAAGTCGTTTGCACACATACTTCTCCCAGTAAGACCCCAAAAGACAGAAGTAACAGAAAATTCATTTTACAAGGCAGATTTTGTAGTTTCATTCTCTTTGTTTTAATATCAGTTTTGTGGCCAATTCACGTAATGGCCACATTACGTGGGATAACTTTAAGCCAGGAGAGCAGATCCAATGCATTCTCCTGTTGTGTCCATTTGCTGTCTCTATCTGTGGAGACAATGGCTTTGCAAAGAACATCTCTTCAGGGCAGCAGTTTGTTTTTCTTTGGATTTAGAGGTAGTTGTTGCAGAGGGAAGCATAAGAAGTTGCCTCATATTGCATCCAGCAGGGGAATTGCAGATGCATTTCGTTATCTGCTGGCTTCCCATTCCTCCGCCAGCACTTCCCAGGGACAACTGCAAGGAGAATTTTTCTGCTTGTATGCGGAAGAAAACTGAGGAAAACCAAGTCTGCTCATCAGCCCCAGAGGAGAGGTAATACCAGTACAGCCATAGAGCTGGAATTGCACTATTAGGGCAAGAATACAAAGGTAGTGAGAGGTTCAAGTGTTTGCTTGGAATCCTCCAACACAATCACTTACCAATGTCAAAACTGCATTCCCACCATGGAGGCTGTCTCCTTCATTAGCTGGATGTTAAACACAATGTCCAGAACCCAACTGGGCACCGAATGCTTACAAGGAGGAGTTGCACAGTACATATGGAACCCATTTCAACCTCAGAAATTAGGGGGAAGTCAGGGCACTTTCTTCCATAAAAGCACTTTGTTCTGGAAGCAAACTGGTGCCATGTGATGCGCAGATGAGCTCTCGTTCCTGACCTGGTGCTCAGCAGCAGATGACACAGTGTCGTGCAATTGTGCATGAGTGTGGAGGAGCAGGAGCTGGCCCATGCCTCAGGGCACTCAGCTTTAGGGCTTCTCTGCTTCCCTGTGTGCTGGGAGGAGTGGGTGAACCCATGGTTGTCTTGGGGCATTTCTTTGTGTTTTGTCTGAAATGGTGTCTGGTGCCACTCCTGTGCAGTGATTTGTTTCCATTCCTTTGCACTGCACAGCACTGAATTTACTTCCAGGCATCTTTGGAAAGGTGTCTAGCAAAGCAATGGAGGAGTTCTGTGGAGAGATGGAAGGAGATTCATGCTGGAGTTTTGTATTGAAGGCAGATATTGAAGGGGAAAAATGTCTGTTATCTCCATAATGAACCCCCCCATGAATTCTGTTGGTGCATCTGGGAAGGGAACTGGGAGCTAGGTGCTGCAGCAAGTCCACACTGATGAAGCCCAGCAGGAACTGATCAGTGGGTGGGGTACAGTACTGCCCCAGAAGACCCTCAGAAGAGTGCCAAGTCTGTCCGTTTTTTTATTTCTTCCCCTTTTATTTTGTGTTTCTGAACGATTTCAGAAACCCCTGCAAGGACAGATATCCTGCTCTGGGATCCCCTTGCAGAGGACGTTGGGCGGCAGGCACAGCCCAGCCTGCGGGGTGGCAGCTCTCCTGCAGAGCCCCACGCTCTGGTTTGCATTATGGGTGAAGTTCTTAGCACATTGCTGCTCATTTCTGCTTTGTTTCTGTCAAAGAATGGACATAAGGCTGCCCAGCAGTATGAGGACTATTTTTTTTATTTTTTTTTTATTTTTTTGGAATAGAACACTTTTTTTTTTTTTTTTTGGTTGGTTGGTTGGTTAACACACGCCTGGCCCTTATCAGGCTGCTGCTCTGCATCCTCTGTCTGAACCCTCTGTTGCTGCCTTCAGCTCTGGCTGTATGGTGTGCTTCCACCTGAAGGAGGCTTCCAGGAGAGCCCTGGGGGCTGGAACTGCTGAGCTCTGCTGGGTGCTGCAAGGGAGCTGTGCTTGTTAAGCATCTTCCATCTCTTAAAATACTCTTTGCTTCCTTTTTTTAAACAAATACGCTGACGTATGGCATTACCAGTGTAACGTATTTCTCAAATTGCAGTTATTAGTCCAATATTGGAAATAATCAATACTTGGAGGATGTTTAAAAGCTGTTCGTTGTTTTTTTTTTTTGTTTTTTTTTAAAGGAAGAAAGCTGAGTAACGAAAAGAGCTTTGCTCACAGTCATAAACCCAAAGGGAATTTGTGTTGACTTATATGAAGATGGCTGTACCTCAGACGAACAGATGGAGCAAGTTATTGTTAATTAGCATGCTAACAGATTTCATAGGAGGAATGACCAAAGGGGATCTGTCTGGACTCAGCCACCACATGCAGCAGCGTTGCAGTTGGTGTGCGCAGGGTATCCCTCCCCCATGGGCTGTAGGAGCTCAGCCATCTCCTCACATGTATGGAAGTGCTGCTGCTTGGAAGGGCCAATGGTTCCTGGAGTGGTGGATGGAGCAGAAAGAGGCTCTCCAGCAGCCAGTGATCCCAGGCCCTTGGCAGTGGTGCTAAAATACTGCCGTGCCCTTTTGTTCTGACGCTTTTCTCCTTCTCAGATGTAAAGTTTTACTATTTTTCTAAACCACAGAGACAGAGATTGAGGGCAGTCCTTTGGATCTCTGAAGATTTGACTGCAGGGTTCCTTCCGACCCCTGTGCTAATTTTTAGCAGAGCAGGAAACATTAAAAATAACTACGAGAAAAATAACTAAAAAGATTTCCCAACTCGGAAGGATTGGCCTTGTAATAATCCCTGGCTTTGTTTTCACTCGATATTTTGCCCCTAACACTCCTGCAGTGTTGCTGAAGCAAACCCATCCCCAGCAGCATCAGGAGGGGGAAGGCAGGAGGTCGGCCAGGCTGGCACCCAGCTTCCCCCTGAGCAGGGTAATAGATGCACAGGGGAAATGTTTATTATGTAGTGCAAGAGCTTTTGCTTTGGAATCAGAGCTCATAACTCCGTGTCTTTTCCTATTTAGTGAATGTGAAGTTGTTCCTGAGCCTTCGGTGGCTCTCAGCATTGGGTGAACCAGCTATCACTGCAAAAAGGAGGTATTTTGGTGCTGTGTCTTGACTCTCATTGAGTTTCTACTGTGAAACGAGCGTCAAAAATGGAATGTTGTTGTTTTTTTTTTTTAATTGTAACTGGGCACTAAAGCTGAAACGTTGTGTGACCAAATCAAGGCAGACAGCGGGAGTGCACAAAGCAGTAGCAAACTCCACTCAAGCCCCAGCATCTCACCTGGCACAGGTCTGTGCTCTCAGCTCACACATAAATCATGTCTTCATGTGACGGGTGTTGCTGTCTGGGAGTGCAACTGCAGCACTGTTCACCTCTGCTCCCGCTGACCCAGCTCCCCTCCTTCTGCACTCCAGTGTGACTCCAGCCAGATGCTGCTGATGTGTTTTCTTTATCAGTCTGACAGGAACATTTCCTCATTTCCCTTCAAATGTTGATGACATCCTGCAGAGCTGCGCTGACCTGGGGCTGAATGCAGGTGGTCCTTACTGGTGCGTGATCAGAAAATGAGGTCTGAGTTAGTTACCAGCCATCGGTGGCTCCAGTGTTCACCTAATGGCTGACCAGTACCCAGCTGGGACCACACCAGGGATCGATGGGTTTTGTCCCACTTTGCCACTGCAGTGATGGTTTTGGTCAGATCTACACTTCGAAGAAAGCTGATGGAATTTTCTCTCTGCTCTGCCTCAGAGCATCAGGCTTGTGCTGGACAAAACAGTTCATCCTCTGTCAACTTAGTGAGCATTGAATCATGTAAAGCATTATCTCTGTGTGATGAGGAGCAGAAGGATTGTAGTAGAGCACAGGACAGGGGCAGGAGTGTAATTTATCCTCGGGCAAAAATTGCAGTACAGCTCTGCAAGCTTTCTATTGCTCTGGCTCTGTCATGGGGTGTGTGGAGTGCTCACCCTTCTCTTCAGCTCTTTGTTGGTTGGTTGAGTTTGTTTTTTGTCCCCTCCAAAATGAAAACTTCTGTAGAGATGGTTTTTGATCAGGGAATAGGGAGTTGTTGTTTTTCTGTTCCTTAGTTATCAAATAAACTAAACATTGCTTCATCTTTAATTAAAATGACATGGACCAGGATTCAAGGAAGGGAGAAGAACCATCTCAAC
Source organism: Callipepla californica brunnescens (assembly GCA_023055505.1). Classification (NCBI taxonomy): domain Eukaryota; kingdom Metazoa; phylum Chordata; class Aves; order Galliformes; family Odontophoridae; genus Callipepla; species Callipepla californica. The sequence continues at coordinate 14,468,829 of JALIRH010000014.1, forward strand.
ACTTAGGCTGTCCTGAACATCGCAGGCTCTCCGCACACCCACATTTCCAGTGCAGTATTCTCCTGCACCCCAGCAGCTCCCTGGCTGCTCAGGGCCTTCCACCATGGGCCAGGCAGGTCAGGCTCATTCTGTCAGACCTCAGCCTGAACTGATGAATGTTTATGAGCCTGACTTACAGCGTTGTCCGCTCAGTGGAGCAGCTGGCCCACAGCCCCTTTGAAAGCCCAATGGATATTGTTTCTCTTGAGCATTAAATGCTTTCCCTCAAACAAACATTCTTTGAATAGGCCATTGTTTTTCCTTCTGGATGTCCCTTTGTGGACTGATACAAGAATAGCTAGAAGCTGATGAATTGCTATTATAAATTTATTTTATTTTTTAAATCCGTGGGACTTCTGTTTCTTGGAGAACTCAGATGTGCTGTGGGTTCCCTGCTCAGGTCCTGCATTTTTCCTCTGGAGATCCTCAGGAACTGGATCAGGAGCTTCAGGTCAACCAGCTCCAGCAATCATAGCTTCAGGAGAGAAATTCGGCGGACCTGACACCTTTTCCAATTGCTCTGATGTGAAGAAGTGTGGTGAGATTAAGTGTGGAGCAATGTCTGTCAGGGGAAGGAGTAGTTCAGCTGTGGTGTGCAAGCCTGTATCAGCTAAGTTCACTTGCATCTTTCATCAGTGCTTCTGTGTATACTGGTAGTTTATCATGCACTACGTAAGTAGTGTAACCAGTGCTTGGTAGCTTCCAGAATCTCCTGTGTACAGAAATACCTGTTGTTTCCAGGTAAACATCCTTGGTACAGCTTCCCCCAGCCCCCTGCATTTGCTTCTCACCCAGCAGAGGTTTAGCACTCCAAGCCTGGCCAGCACAGCTGCTGCAGGCTGATTTATTCCTTACTGATGGCTGGAGCTGGGAGCTGGACGTGTTATTTATAATGGCAGTCCTTAGGCTTCTCTTACAACCATCTCTCTTTTTTTTTCTTGGTTGTTTTTTTTCTCCATTTCAGCATCATAGATTTAAGCTAAACTCAGAAAACGTTTACCCTAAACAGTTCCCAAAGAAATATGGAAAATGTTGACTCTTTATTGTTGGGTTATGCGACCATCTGAAGGATGCGTGCTCCGTTGGTCCTCCAGGCTGCAAAGCCAGAGATTTCAGCCTGGTGTGTTTGCATAGCAGAGTGTGAGGGCACCCGTGTGCTGTGCAGCCATAGGAGACAGCGGGTGCTGATCACAAGGCTCCATCTGCAGTCACAGCCCGGGCACACATGCAGGAGGCAGGGAGATGTGTGACCCTGGGTGTGTGTCTGTGATGACAGGAGCCCTGTTGGGCCGAGCTGTGCTGCAGGGATGTTTGGCACAGTCCTTGGCTCTGCATGGAGCCCTCATCATCCTGGGCTGGGAGTTCTGGGATGTAAGCAGAAGTCTGAGAGCGTTGCGGACTTGCAGCCGTTGTGTCGTATCTCTTTAGGAAACGTTTTCAGGCTGAGCTGTCTTTGTGTCTGAGTGAGGAGAGGCTTTATGTGCTTAGGCTGCAGATAGAGGAGTGGGAAAGTGTAGTTCTCCTTGGATTTACTGTTAACACTCCTGCAGCAGTGGTAGGAAAGGGAGAGCTGGGGGAGCCCAGAGCTTGGTCCTGCAAGTACTGCTGTATTTCTGGCTTAGTGCTGCTGCCAATGGGCAAAGCACATCGGTATCAGCCTGTGGGATGGGCATACCCTGCCTTCCTCCATGGTGAGACCCATCCGTGAGGCTTCTTGTTGTGGTCTGGGGGTGATGGACACTCCCCTCAGAGTAGAGCAGAGCTTTAGTACGTCCTTTGGAGAAAGCAGAACACCCCATCCAGCCCCAAGCTGCTGTGAATCGCTCCCGGGACCCCCTCAGTTTAACCAAAGCAGTCCTTGAAAACCCGAGGTAGTCCCGAGTGCTGTGCCAGAGCCGTGTGCCCCACCACTAATCCTGTCGCTTCCTTTCTTGCCTCTTTGTGCTCTGCAAGTCGTCACCTCTCGCTCAGCTTCTGTGAAACCTTCTTGCTGGGTCGCATGCATGAAGGACTGGGTGGATCAGTAACACAGCCAAAGATGGCACGGTGTGCAATTAGAGCCTCTGTCAGAGCATGACTGATACTGCTATGTCTGTGAATCGTTGGGGGCTTTTTGTTCTTTTATAACGTTGTCTTTTCGTTCCCTTTTCAGGGTCCCCTTGGTTTGGATGGCAAACCAGTAAGTAGCACCGCGTGCTAGATGTGTCATCTCTTCCTTCCCACTGCTGTGCAATATCTAGGCAGAGTCACAAATACGACTTAAATCTCAATGTTTTCTGCGTGTATAGCTGTTTATGGGGCAGATTGCATTTAGAGTAATTACTCTGTGTTTGGTAATACATGCAAGTTTAAGCCCTGGGCCAGAGTTTTCTTTCTTTTCTTCCTCAGAAGCCCAATGGACAGCCAGGTGCTCTGTGCTTCTCTTGCTGTCACAGTGGCACACACTGACTGTGCTGGCTGAGCACTGGTCGGTGCTGAGTCCTTCCACTGGAAAACTGCTACAGGAGCTCATGGCTGCTTCTGGTTTTTGTTTCCCAGTCTCACTTTGTTCCACGTTCACTAGAGGGCACCATTTGAAATCTTTTCCAGCTTTGGTCCTCAACCAAGTGATTTACTTATTTCTTTTTCCCAGTTGCTTTGGCCTTTCTCTGGAATAACTTCTTGGTTGCACTGCTTTCTAGGCAGCTAGGAAATGTTTTGTTATAGCTGGATGTTGTATATTTTGTGGTTGTTGGGTTTTTTTGTTTGTTTGTTTGTTTTTAATATTAGCTTTGAATTAACAAAACGCCATAATTAAAAGAGTGATGCAAACCTCAGCACTGCTCTCCTTCACCAATGGGGGTGCGAGTGGCTGCAGGGCAGGAGAGTGAGCCCTGGATGAGAAGCAGGGAGAACCTGAATGAAAAAGCAAACTTACCAATGGACTAACTCAAACCAGACTGCTCACAATCCCTTCCATAGGAGTGAGCAGCCAGCAGGTTTGCTCAGAGCCAAGCTGCCAGCAGGAAGGATGCTGCATGGGGCTGCAGATGCTGCAGCATCACTGCTGACCTCCTGCCTCCTGTGCGCTGCCCTGAGCTGATGGTGCTTGATGGTCTTGTGCTTGAAGGATGCAGAGCAGCACATCAAAGCTCTGCGGCTTCTCTTTGGGGCTGCAGTGTGTCTGTGCCTGTCTGTCTTACAGAAAGCTGTTTAGAAGGAATATGACTTATGTCTTCAGCAAATAGGCCAAAGAAAGCAGCCCATCCTCCTTGTTTATTTCAAACAGATGTATAATTGTTGTAATGATATGCTGAGCATGTGTTTTTTTTCTAGGAGTGATTTAATACTTCAAGAAATGTCTTGTATCTATTTGGGGTCATGTGCCTGAGAGTGGCTGTCATGCTGCCCGCTCTGCCCAGCCCTTCTCTGCTCCTGTGCCCTGACATGAGCAGGCACATCCTGCTTCCCAGGAGCATGCTGTTTGTGTCCTGCAGCAAACTGCTTAAAGTAATAGTAATATGCCTCGGGTTTGTGAACTGGTGAAAGCAATCTGCTTGGTTTTGATGCTGGGATAAGAGTGTATGCACTGATGATTCTGCTGTTCCTGAATTGTCATTCTTCTTATGTTTCTCCAGGGGCCTCCAGGACCAAAAGGGGAAAAGGTAAAGAGTGATTAGCATGCAGTTATTCACAAACCAGCTGCGTGTCCTTGTTCTGCTGTGATTCTTTTCGTTCACTTTGCCCAAATACACCAAGTGTGGCATCACCACTGGGTTCAGCCATAGAGCTGTGGCAGCACAGGAGCTGGAAGGCTGCGGGCTCCATCGCTCTGTTTGCATGACATCCTCCCCTAAAGCTTGAGCAGCCAAGGAATGCCATTACTGTACAGAAAGTGATGTGAGTCCGTGCATATGTAGGACATAAGCAGTTGCTAGGGGAGCCTTCAAGTTGGAAACAGTCCACTATTTCAGATTTATTGTGTTTCATCGCCTGCCAGGACAGAATCATTCCCTATTGTGTTTTCTCCAAGACTTCTCCTCCCTGGTTTTGAATACATTAAGCAATAGGACTCTTCCCACTTCCCCCATCCCCTCATCCAGCTGACCCTGCGCTCGGTTCCTGGTGTTCGAAGCTTGACCTCTAATAGCTGACCTTTGCTGTTTTGCCTGGCTGCAGGGTGAAGCAGGAGACATCGGCCCGAGGGTGAGTATGACACAGCGTGTTGTTTTACTCCCAGCTCTGGCTGGGTTTGGTCTCTGTGCAAAGTATGCCACTCTGTCCATGCAGTGGTTCTGGAAATGCTTTATTTGCCATTGGAGCTCTGCACATTGTTTTTTCTCTAACCGTGAGAGCGGGGAAAGGAGCTGAAGATCTTCATGGGCCCCATTAAGAGTTTCACATGGCTTCCTATCCCTTATTCCTTCTTTCCACATCAGAGATGGGCTCCGTTCTCCTCTAGAAGCTGTGTTCATTGTCCATCCTGCTGCAGAGCAGTGGGGCAGAGCTGGGCTGCACTTACAGACACGAATGCCAGCATCCACAGCAATGCTTGTCCCACGCTTTAATCTACTGATAACTATGTGCTTATTTTCTTATGGTTGATCTTTGTCCAGATTTCATTTTACTCGCATCATTTTGCTTTTATTTACATATATGTATGTATTCATATGCTTTTACACAAGAATAAGAAAAAGGTTCATAAGGATCTTGGTAGGAAAGGATTGAGGAACAAGGCTGGCAGAGCCGAGCCCAAGTAGGTCTACCAACCACTGCCTGGCTTTGAAAATCACTGCGGTTCTATCTCCAGCATTCAGGATTGGATTGGATATGAAACTTATTGATACCATCTGGCCCAGATTATTTTTTATTTCTTAATTTAATCTGTCTTCTTCCTCGAGTTCCGCTGGTAGCTTTGTTGAGCTGCTTTTGAAAGATGTCACAGCAAGTCATCACATCAACGGGAAGATAAATAACTCTGGATGTATCCAGCACTGCTCACAAATGTGCGTGTCTATGGGAGGTGGGGTTGGGACAGTGCATGTCAGTGAAGACAAATGTTATCAGCAGGAATGATGGATTAAAAGAAAATAGCACTTGGATTTGTTCTGGAGGGGTTGCACGTGATGGAGGTGAGATGAGGATATTGGGAAACAGCTACAGATGTGTCGGTGTCTGCTGCTAAATCTGTCCCTAATTAATACCTGAGAGCAGCATGGACATGTGGTTATTGCACACAGGAGTGTGGCTTGTGTGGATGTTGGGGTGGTGATTTTTGGAGGCCTGAGACAGCAGTTCTTGTTGGGCTGTTCCAGGCAAGACTGAGCACTTTGAGGATCTGTGAAGGGCACTGCGGGGCTGCACCTAACGAGGGATGGAACAAACATACCCAGCACAAGTGCAATGCCAGGGAAAATGTGAGAGCACGTGTCCTCACTGCTCTGGGGAGGAAAGAAGGAGCCAAAGCAGGATACAGGGACCTCTGTGCCCTGCAATTCGTGCTGGTTTCTCTCTTAAACACTTCCTTATACCTCTGAACATTTTTATAATCCAGACCAGCTCCCTGTGGGATGGCCGCTGCGTATTTATTACCCTGGCTTAGCTGATTCTGTTCTCACTGACAATGCAGATGTTTAGACAAATGATGGGATTGATGAACTTGGAGCATCTGTGTTGTGCGTGTGGCAGTGGTGCCAGATTGGTTCCCGAGGGGGAAAAGAAGGGCTTCAACACATGCTTGTCCTCATGCATTTCAAAGAAGAGGCAGCAAAGATGGCAGCAGTGCAGCATCACCAGGATTCATCCGGTGTCCAGGCGTGTGGAGTGTCCTGCAGGGCTCACTGTGACAGTCAATGCAGAAACATACAGATCCTTCTTTATAGTGTTCACTGATTTTGAAACGTGTTGTTGGAATAGCTAAATTGCACACTCTGAAGCTGACAAATGTCAGTGTTCAAGGTTTCTTTTCTTTGAGCCCACATTGCTTTGCAGGCTCAGATCCAACGGCTGTTTAGCTTGAATGCCTCAAGGGCCAGTGCAGTTTGGGGCAGCTCTGGCTTACTGCATGCTCCCCTGGCACCCTCTTCTCTGTGGCCCTGATGTTTGCAGAGCCAGAAATGACATCTCTGCATTTCATGCCCCCTAAGGGCTGGTCAGCATCCTTAGCAGGGATTGTTTGATATAAAATGTGTAAGGGCTCTGTGACACCATTAATGTGAATGTGGCTTCATCTCGGTTTTGCCCTTTAGGATTTGGGCATTATTCCTTTCCAGAATGGCTGTATTTGAGTGAGGGCTGAGCTGAAGCCTCTCTCTGCAGAGTGAAAATCCTCTTTCCTGGAGGTTGTCCTGTTTGCTCCATCCCTTGGTCTCTCCTCTGATGGCCATCCCCTGGACTGGATGGTGGAAAGGGAGCAAGGGAGCAAGCAAAAACAGCCTGAGAAAGGAAACATACTGCTACTCTAGATAAAGTGGGAAAGCTGAAAGACAATAGCAATGACTACTGACATGGTCTGAATACATTGTTTTTGCATCATATAAATCTGAGAGATTTATCGGTGTTTTGCAGGCTGGGGAGTACATCAGTATTCATTTTAGCCTCTAAAAAAAAGATAATATTTGGTCTCAGGAGAAATGCTGGGATATATCCCATGTGGCTTTTACTGGAAAATGCTCTGCATTCTGCAGAAAAATCCTATGGTGGAGAATGCTCCATACCCAGCAGCCTTGGATGGCCTATTGTGCAGTAAACTCATGAAAAGAGATTTGTTTCACTGTGTCTGCTTACTGAGCCTCCAATTTACCCAGAACATTAAAGCCACCAGTGGTCTGCCTAGATCTTCTCCTCATACATCAATTAATTATCGAAGAGAAATTGTTATGCGTTTTGTGGCCTTTCAAACTCGCTCTGTGCTGTGCCTGCGTCCTAAATTCTTGCTCTTTCCTCTTCCGCCTTCCCCTGCTCTGTGCCAGATGGTTTTCCCTCGCCTCAATCACGGATTTCTGGCTAATGATCAGCTTCTCATTAGCCGCCGCCTGCTCAAGGTAGACGTACCAGATCTGCTGCCTCTGGTTTGCTGTGTTTCTTTGGGCTGCTTTTGTTCCCTCTTTCTGGCTGATGGTGCACTGGTGCTGTTTGAAGCTGTCACTGCCGTGAGCTGCACGCAGAGAGGTGCCTGTAAGGAGCAGCCAGGATGAGCCCCATCAGGGTTGAGGGGGAGTGACAAAGCAGAGGAGGCATCAAAGTGATGTGGTTTCAGCATTTGGTCCTTCTTGGGAAGTAGGGACCATGCAGCGAGTCCTACTCATAGTTCATAGGGCGTATGAGCGGTGCTGGTATCATAAAATACATTTAAAATGCAATTGTCTAAATCCTTGTGCTCTAAATGTGACTTTCTAATTAGGCAGAATTCAGCGGGAGACTCTTGTCGTAATTGGATGCAGCATTCAGGATTAGCAATAGGATCTTTAAAAATTATGTAAGTGATTTAGGAGCGCAGATCTCGCTGAAAGGCAGTGGGATTTGTGCTGTTATGTCACTTAAGGACTTCTCAAAATCCCACACTTGTCCGTGATTTGAGGGTGGACCACATATTAAATACAGTCCCGTTGGTGCCTCGCTGGTAACCCATCCAGATGTTGCTAAAGGATTTATGGCACAGCCTTCCTGTGAGGATTTTTGTGTTGTAGGTAGGTCGGGAGCCTGCAGGCAGCCAGCACAGCCCCTCGCCGTGCTCCCCTCTCGCTCAGCGCGCACTGAACCTTTGCAGTCACAAGGAGAGGCAGCAGCTGCTTTGTTCCTTTGCATCCCAGTAGGGTGTCAGCTGAGCTGGATGTTAATATGGGACTTTGGCTGTACTTAAAGTCTACTACCAATAACTGCTTTTCTTTTTAGGGGGGGGGGGGGGGGGGAAGGGGGGATTGGCGTGGTCCACTGAGGTCTGGACTTGTGTGCATGCTCCATGCCAGCATGCTGTTGGCTTTCATTTATTTCTGGGTGTGTTGAATGGCTTTCTATGCAGACAATTGCTGGGAAAAGGCTTAATGAGATGAAAACCTGTTAGAAGGCATCGAGAAAAATCCCAGTTAAGGAACTAGACTCAAAGGTCCTGGAGCTGCTTTGAGTTTGCTCCCAGCCTTGACTACTACAGTTAAGCCCCTCCGGGATGGCAGAGGTCAAGGCACCCATGGCCTGGGAATGCAATGCATGTGTTGTGAGCACCTCCTGGTCAACGCCAAGCTGCTGTGCTTGCCCACACTGTTTCATCTCACCATGTCTGTGTGAACTTCTTCCAGGGTGACCAAGGTCGAGATGGAGCCACTGGCCCCCCTGGTCCACCAGGACCCCCAGGTGCCCGGGGGCCTCCTGGGGACACAGGAAAGGATGGCCCACGAGGACCTCAAGGCCCCCCTGTAAGGACCAGAGATGTGCAGTAGGCACGTACTGGGGACCACCACGTACTTGGGTGGTCCTCAGCCCAGCAAGGGAGAGGAGAATTTACAGCATCCCCTTCCCCATCCCAAGCGCTGTGTCCCCAGCTCTGGTGGTCGCTTGCATTGCAGAGCTTTGGGGTGCAGGGTGAGGGAGCAGAGGGAGGTTTCTGTCTTCAGCTCTGGAGCAAAGAGCTGGACCTGGAGCGTGTGTTTGCGGCCACCAGCCGTAATGCAGAGAGCCCAATGGGGATCTCCTCAGTGATCTGTAGCCTTCAGAAGACCTGTTGCAAATCTACAGATCGCTGGCGATTCATTTAATAAAGAAACAAGCTGAGAGAGAGTGCTATTAGGTGATAATCGGGACAGCCTGATTATTACTGAGTGCTGAGAATGAAGAATGATACTTCCAGTGTTGTTTCTTTTTATTTTTTTTTTTGTAGGGCCTTAAAGGTGAGCCGGGGGAGGACGGCCTCGTGGTTAGTATTGCACAAAGGTGTTCACATTGCACTGCCCAGGGCATCCCTTGCTCCGTGTGCTGCATGCTCTGCAGTGACTGGTTTAATGTCTTTCCTTACGGAGGCCAAAAGTTATAATGCATAGAATGGACATGTAAAATATATGTATGTCTATTTACCAGCTGCTGTTGGGAGCATGGTGGTATTTGTAAGGGACGGTGAGAAGTTGATGCACCATTTTTTTTTTCTTGGGGACTGAAATATTCCTGAACGTGTCTGTATTCTGTTTCATTCTGTTGTCAAATACATATAACCAATCATTTTTTTCATTCCATAGGGTGCCAGGGGACCCCCGGGGCCAAAGGTGGGTGGTAAAGAAATTTTAACAAGAATTCTTGACATATTTCTGCAGAGGGGGAGTGGAAATGAGCATAACGTGTTTCACGGTGGAATTGCTCTCGTCCATATCGATCAGATACTGAATTAGCTGATGACTTGGAGTTGTCTGAATGTATGACCTACACAAAAAGCACAACCCCTGTCCCTGATCAAACCTTGTGTGGAAGGAGCTGTGAGGGTTGGAGGTCAGTGTGCTGCAGGAACGTGCTTTCTTCCATTCTGGAGGAATAAAGCTGATCAACAGAAGCAAATGATTTGAACTTGACAGTGAATTTTGAGTGCTGGTACAGTTGACTATATTTTCTTTTTCCCTAATCATCTTTCTCTTCTGTGTTTATTGAAGGGTGAGCCCGGCATGCAAGGGAAGAAGGTAAAACAGTGATTTTTTTCTTTGCTTTGCTGATTGCTAGACTAGGAAAACAGCTTCCAGAGGGTGATGGAGAAGCTGAGGTCCTGGTTGCCTGTAGTGGCCTCAGTGGTGTTCCCCAGGGTCCCTCCTGCGTGCTCCATGAAGAGCTGAGACTGCATGACCCCAAAGCACAGATGCTGCCGTGCCTGGAGCATGGCTTTCATTACAGCAAACAGACCAGAAGCTGCAATCACATCTGCCCAATAGAAAAAGAATGAAATAGTGAGTGCCAAAACAAAGCAGTAGGTCTGAGCCCTTTTGCTCAAATAATTCGAGCTCGACTGAGAAGCTTTTGGAGGCCGTTATCTCCCAACAGGCCCTGTGGTGGGCTGAGTTTCCTGGGAGGGCCCAGGGAGAGGCATGGCCACACACAGTCACCGTGCGGTCAGTTCTCATGGGCAGGAAAGGAATTTCCCACACTCAGAAGGACAGATGCTCTGTTTGGGTTGGGTGTCAAAGAGTGGGAGATGCACGTGTCCAAGTTTTCTGCTGTTGGCCCCATCTAGGAGTGAATAAATCACTGTCTTCAACCAAAACCAAAGTGCTGACAGGGCCCGGCCGTTCCCTTTCGCTGATTTGCCCCAAAGCAGACATGGCCATGTGCATTTCACAAGACAATTTGTATAGAGTTTTGATAACTGCCCGGCAGAATTAACCTCTTGAGCACATACAGGGCAGTATTACTTCAGGAGAAGAACAAAATGTGACACGAGAGCCCCAGAAAATCTCTTTCTGCTGTGCTGGTGGTCAGAGCCAAGTCCATGAGGATGGGTGGTAGCTTGTAGTAGGCCTGCAGGAGATTAATCTGGCTGCCAAAACCTCTTTGTGGGTCAGATGTAAAACTCTGTGGCCATGCTCCATACCTGTGAACTGATGAGGCCAACACAGAGCTGGATGGGAGCAGAAGACAGTGCTGCAGGCTTCCCCTGGCTTCCTGCAAACCCAAGTGGGGCTCGGATCTATGCAGAACTCAATGGGTATGAATGAAGAGTTGAACCCAGATGTGTACAAGCTTTTTGTGTTTCACTTGATCTGCTTCGTTTGGTCAGGGTGATGATGGCATCCCAGGAGAACCAGGACTTTCAGGCTCTAAGGTGACTGTCTGCTTTGTCTTTCTAATCCGTGTGCTTGGCAGCACCTGTTGCTTTCTGGCTTGCTTGTTGGCACTGTGTCACAGTTGGAGCATGCTGAGAAATGTGATTCTGCCTGAACATGGAAAAATAACAAAACACGGAGAAAGAGAAGCGTAACTCATCCCTCTGCCTTGATAACTCTGCCCAGAAAGCGTTGGGTTTGCAACTTGTTGGCTGTTGCCATGGAGAGACCCCCCTTAAGCAATTTGAGCAGTGTTGCTGGTGGTGGCCGGGGCTTCAGGATGGGGTTTTGTACCCAGTGGGCTCTCAGTGGGAGCTGTGGTTATGAAGGCAACATTGCAGATGAACTGCTAAGGCTGAAAGCTTCCCTTAATCTTGAAAGTTCCCCGTTTTGCATGTAGGCAGTGTGACACGTTTTAGGCTAAAAGCAGAGCTTTCTTCACTTCTGCATATAAAAGTAACAATAAAGCAAGAGAATTACAACCTGGAAAAATCTGTTCCTCATCCTACCCATATAGTGCTCATCTAAATCATCTCTCTTTCAGGGAGAAAAAGGAAGCACGGGTCTGAAGGGAGAGAATGGCACGGATGGTGCACCAGGACCCAAGGTGAGTGCCAGCCCACTGTGCCAGCACTCTGCAGCAGTGTGTGTTAGCTGAGTTGATGGCATAAGCCCTTGCTGTCTGAAAGTCTCATCAGGTGCCAAAAATGAAACGAACCAGGGCAGGGGGATTTTGAGGAGTACTATACCTTTTTCTGGCTGCTTAATGTAAGCTGGAGATGGATGTAAGAGTTTCCAAAAATCACCTCCTTTAATGTTTCTCGCTGGATTGCCTCTTTTTCCCCTGATAGCTAAATCTCTGATCGCATTTTGATCTTCGTGCATTGATTGTTGTGGTATCGCTTCAAAGTGGAGAGCACTTACGTGCCTTACTGTTCTACTTCTCTTCAGAACTGCAAAGAGATGTAGCAAGACAGTTTTGATATGTTAAGTGGTGATGATATAACATGGACAGCATTCATGAGCCACTATTCCCTCCTCAGCTGCTTCTTATTTAATCTGATCTATCCCTGGTTGTGTTTTCTGTATCGAACAGCCATGGCTCATTGCTAGGCTGTATAGGATGCAGAAACGTGGGCTTGGATGACCCTCCAACATTTTTTGTTCTAAAAATATGGTAGCAGTGCTTGTTTGTTCCCCCTAGGATCTGCTGAATTGAAGTTTTCCTAGGAAGAGTCCTCGTGTTTGTACATTTTTTCTTTGTTACTTTGTTGAGGGCTTTAATTTGACTCATGAATAGATTTCCATGGGTATGGCAGAAGGGGCGGTCCTGAATCCTGAGCTGAACTCCAGGTCACTGCAGTGGGAATGTTAACACCATTCAAATCTCCCAATGTAAAAAAAAAAAAAATAATAAGGAAAAAAAAAAAAATTGGCACTCTTCTCCCTTAAACTCGCCCTCAGAAATGGTTTAAACATGTTGGCTGAGACTTTCCACATGCAATATTCAGCCTAAAGCAAACAGAGAAGCTGCAGCACGAGGAGCCAGAGCTTGGCATGGTGGGAGCAGCACTTGCGCCATGAGATGGATGTGTTCCTGCTGCCAGCTAGCTCCCACCAGCGTCACTGTGTGCAAAATGCATTTGCTCTGAAGTCACATCTGTTGGGTTTTTTGTTGCTTGCTTCGTTGTGTTTTTCTGTTTTGCTGGGTTCTGTGTTGGCTCCGTACTTTGCCTCGAATCTGAAACACATCCCGGCACCTCGTGCAGTTGTGCTTGTTGTGAGATAAATATTCCGTATTTTCCGTGGTGTTTCTGGAACTAAAATGTGATCTCCATTTTCAGGGTGAACCCGGTGAGAAGGGAGGAATCGGTTCCATCGGACCCCGGGTATGGACTCTGAGGATTTTCCTTTCAGCTCAGAGCAGTGTGTTCGCCCCGAGCTGCCCCGCACCACCTCCTCCTGTTTAACGTGTTGTCAAATGGTGTAAGGGTCAGTTCTGTGTTAGGAAATACAAATGGTGCATGTTAAAACAATACCAGATATTGCCTATAGAGACAGCAATGGGAAATGATGTTCTTATCAGCGTGACCGTCCTGTCTTCATTTTTTGTTTTCTGTTAGAAGCTGTTGCTCGAGTAATGATTTTGATGCACCTCTTGTTTACTTGCATTCATAGGCTTTTGAGGTATGAATGGATGACAGCTGTCTGTCTAGGAACTGATTTACACTGGTGCTTGGTATTCCCCCCCAGACACCAGGCTGCCGGGTCCTTGCTGTCACACTGCCTGCTTCTCAGGTGCTGCAAAAACTGAACAGGGTTTGTCCTCGGTTGCAGGGTCCCCCTGGCCTGAAAGGGGAGCAGGGTGACACCATGGTCATCGACTATGACGGCCGCATCCTGGATTCACTCAAGGTGAGCTGCTTCCTGGGGGTGGTGAGGTCTCAGCAAGGAGCCAGCCCAGAGGGAAGGGTTTATTCCACCCTACGTGTGGCTCTCACTGCAAACTGTCTCTGTTCGGGTGTCCTCGAAGGCAGTGGGAGGAAGGGGTGCGGTGCCCAGCCACTAACCTGCCCCAGTGCCCTCCAAGCCTCTCGCTGCTGCTTGTGTTAGGATAAAAGAAGGCAAACAGAATAAATATTTAATTACAGACGCGTTTGAGAACCAACCTAATTGTTTTATAACAGGCTGCAGGGATACACAAAGTGGTGGTAATTACCGTTTGCCAGATGTCTGCACGGGTTGCTCTGACAGGAGCGTGGCATGCAGCTCCGTGAGTGGAGGCTGTGGATGGAGCTTAGTGGGCTGGCCCCAGCTGGAGCAGCGGAGCCCATCTCTGGGACAAGCCCGTGTGTGCATGTGGATGTGTGGGGAGCACACCCCACAGCTCGGCCGTCGCAGTTCTCCTGCTTGTTGGCTGTTTGCACGCTGACCGTACGTGGGGACGGAGCGTGGAGAAGCGATTGCTTTATGCAGCTTCCAGTGTGATTAAGGTGATAATGTTTGAAGGAGTGGTCGTGGAGAGAAGGTGTGATACAGGGTTGTTTTTCAGCTGGGAGGCTGAGAGTTTGCTGTGTGAGATAACTTGCAAGTCGCAACGTGAGGGGTTCTGTGCTCTCCGTATCCAGCAGAGCACGGGAAGAAGGCCTTGCTTAAGTGTGCAAACAACACAATCGGATGTGGGGCTGCACTGACACCCCCCAGCACCCTGCCTGCTGCATGGCTCGGGGCGTGTGTTCCCTTGCACCGACACGCTCAGTGCTGGGGGCTGAGCTCGCTGGCTCTGAAGGTGTTGGTGCAAGGCTCCAGCACTGAGCACGCTGTGTGCTCTGTGGAGGGCAAAGCAGTTGTGCTCATGCCTCTTCTGTTGGCTGCTTTTTAGGGCTTACCGGGTCCCCCAGGACCACCAGGCCCACAGGGCAGCCCAGGCCCCAAGGTAAGGCTGACCACTGCTGTGCAGGCTGTGCTGCCAAGAGAGCTTGGTGTTTGTTAGTGGCTGTCGTGCAACGAGGGTGGGCAAATGTCTCCTAAAACTGGGGCTGTGTTTGGTGAAGGAAATGTTCCTTAATGCTTCCTGGAGCTGAAAAAGCAAGTTTTTATACAACAGCCAAGAGAGACTCTCCTTTCCGTGGTCCTCGGCGTTCTCCAGAGACAGGTGTCCCAGGAAGGAATCCACTCCCTGCCCTACACCCGAGGGGTTCATATGGGACTTTGCATGGGGTGGGAGGAAGAAGAAAATGAGGGGAAGTGTCTGAGATGGGGTTGGAGTATCACAGGTTGCATTGAGCCCACCTCCTGCCCTGTCACCGTGTCCCTGCCACTGTCCCTGTACATATCTGATTACCAATAACTTCTTGTCTTTGAAAGAAAGCTGAATTTGTTGACACATGTGTGTCAGCAGATAGGACAGGGCAGGAATTTGGTGCTGCCCAACCTCAGCCCAGGTTGTGCTAGGCCAGTGAAGCCCATCAAACCTGGGTGTGATCCTCACCCTGCACTGCTCAGCCCATAGCCAGCATAAATGAATAACTTCTTTCCTCACAAAATGCTTTCCTGGGATTATTTCCTGACTTAATTTACTGTTGGCTCTGCTTTCTTTGTGTTGCTTCAGGGGGAGCTGGGCCTGCCAGGTCCACCTGGGCTGGATGGAGAAAAGGTACACGGCGTGGTTGGGTGGGGTGGAATGGTGCAGGAGAGCGCTCAGGAGCTGAGTTAGAGAGGAGTGAAGTGTGTGTGTCCGTGATGGATGCCTCTGTGAAAGCCAACCTCAGCCTGCTCCTAAAGCCCTGCGGTGTCCAGCTGCACCTCCCTGAGTTAAACACCCAGCCCTGAGCATGCAGATGCTGCTCTTGTCCACATCTGCTGAGTTAAATGGGCTGCTTTTACAAGTTGTTCATGACACAGCCTCAAATTCTGACGTAAACCTTCCAAACCCTAAATTGCTGCATTCCTTGCTAGGGCCAAGTGAAATTCTGCAGTGTCTGCAAGATCAGTATGTGTGAGTTTTAACATTAAAACGTGTTTTCGTGAGTTGGCGCTGCAGTGAAGGAGAAAGAAGAAACAACAGCAGAAAGGCAGAAGTTGGTTGGTTGGTTGGTTGTCGTTTCAGTTGGTTCTCTTGAACACCCATGTCTGTTTTCTGTGAAATTCTAGGGTCCCAAAGGAGCTAAGGGTGACCAAGGCAGTGCAGGGATCACGGGACCGAAAGGAGAGACGGGAGAGATGGGCTTATCCGGCCCGCCGGTACGTCTGCGTGCTGCTGCACTGCACTGAGTGCTGCAGGTGTTGGGGTGAGGTTGGGTTTTGTTGAGCTGGGCAGCAGCCTGTCAGTTTCACACTGCTTCAGCTGGAGGAAGTGGGAACTTGGGAGTGTTCCTGGCTAATGATGCTGACTGTGGCTTATTTCAGAATGAAATGCATGCTCCAGCCTGAAGAAAATATCCTTTTCTCTGGCAGCTCCCTGGCTGTTGCTGGAGCAGGGGAGGATGGCATTTAGGGGAAGATAGATGCATTTTTCTCTTTTTGGGAGTTGTGACACTTCCTTGCAAAATCCGTATCTTTTAGGGAGCAGATGGGCCAAAGGGAGACAAAGGAGACACTGGATCACCGTGTTTGCAGAACAACCACGTAAGGCAGTGACACCACAAAGCCTCATCCACGAGGCAAAGGGAGGGGAGGTTGGGGTGTGCATCAGTGCAGAGCACAGAACAGCCCTGTCCCATGAGAACTTCAGGACGCCTCTAAATGGGATTTGTGCATTAGGGAAGATGAAATGACCAGGCACCACATGGGTGCTTTGGACTCTGCTTTAGTGGCTGAGATATTGGATGCTATTTTGTTTTGCTCTAAGAGCATACTGAGTATTGTGCTTTTATAGGGATTTTGCTCTGCTTTCTTCACGCCTTTTGCTTAGTGTTAAAAAAAAAATGTTTATGAATTTTGATTGGTGTTTATTAATGACATGTGAGCTCTAATTATGATTTTTTTTCAAAACAAAAAGCCTGGTTTCTTTGTGTCCATATGGAAAATGACTTCATTTTCCGTCGTATCTACCAAATGAACTGAGTAGCCTGGCCCACGCCTCTCATTTCAAAGGGCCAGCCTGATGTGTGTGCTTACTGAGATCCATTTACCTACAAATTCTCTTTGCTTAGCAGATGTTTGGATTACCTCTATTAAATTAGAGGCTGGGCTACAGCAGTCCTGGGTTTTCCTTCCCGAGCTGCCTGCTTTCTCTGTGGCCCCGTGCCCAGCCCCATTAATGTGCCATTTAATTCCTCTGTGCAGATCATCCCAGAGCCAGGACCGCCCGGACTGCCCGGCCCCATGGTAGGACGATGGGACATTGGCATGCACCATAGAGCAGAGCTGCAGCTTTCTTATACTGTGCAGTCAGTGAAAGGAGAAGGAGGGTGTTCAGCTGTTTGATCCGGGCTGCTGTGAATTTAAGTTCCCCACCACCATGGTACTGATATTCCCACAGATTTGCCTGAGTCATTTTTTTTCAAGGGCAGAACACAGTGGCAGAGGAGGTGGGCAGTGATGTGAATACACACAGTCACTCTCAGTGCAGGTTTTGGAGGTGTTCAGTACCTACAGTGCTCCAAAAGGAGCTGCCAAGGGTGCCTGGAAAGCTGGGAGACCTTCACTGGTCCATGGACACCTTGGGGAGACCACATAGAGTAATGCTTCACAACCATACGGCGTTTCTGTGCTGCTGCAGAGCTCTCCCTCCAGAGCTGACTCCTCAGCGTTTTATTGTTGCGTGTTACGCACTGCAGCCTTTTACAGTTCCTTCCCACTGATTTGACGTAGGAGAACCAAATAAACTGCCACCTGTCTTGAAGAAGAAATATTTCAGCCATTGTCAGCCCGTAACTTTAGCAAGAAGCGGTTTGGGGAGCAGACGTATGGGGTTTGTTTTTAAATTCTGCCCTTATAATGCACCATTGTCTTTCCTGTAGGGTCCTCCAGGAATCCAGGGGCCTAAAGTAAGTCAATAAATTAAATGTCACCCACTGTTTCCAGGCTGCCACCGCATTATTTGCGGGATCACAAAGGACTGTCAGCTCTGGGAACTGATTTTTTTGTCACTGTTTGTGACAACACATCCCTTGATTGTGTTGTTCAGCAGTTGGTGTTTTTGAAAATAAGCCATTCTCCCTTGCAAATACGTTTTATGATCTTGAATCCACTATGGAGTCCTGACAGCCTGCAGCACATGCAAGTCTGGGTTTCCAAACCCACATACTGAAACCTTTATTTTCAACTATTTCTTGTATGGCCTGGTCAAGAGGAAAACATTAACAGCAGCAAGGGTGTGAGCCGCTGGGAGGTGTCCTTGTCCTTGTCCCAGCTGTGTTCAGGCTTGGTGCAGTGGGTTTTATGCTTGCAGTGCTCTGCCTGAGGGCACAATCCTGCCTTTTTGCACCAGCTTCCCACCTAAGGGCTGCTTGGCTGACGTGTTTCATTTCTGCAGGGCTTGGATGGTGCAAAGGGAGAAAAAGGTGACAGTGGTGAGAAGGGGGAGCACGGTGACACGGGCCCAGCTGTGAGTTGTTTCCCCACACCTCATTTCTGGCTTTTGGCAGAACCCGGCCCTACAGCAACGTTCCTAATGCTTCTTTTTTTTCTTCTGATTGTCTTCAAGGGCCTCCCTGGTGCCCCAGGGCTCATCGGCTTACCCGGTACCAAAGGAGAGAAGGTAATCACTGGTGTGGGCCTGCCTTAGATCTCCTCGTGCTCCCTGCTGGAGCTCCATGGAAGCCAGGTTACTGATGGCCAAAGCCTCTCACTAGTCTAAATTGCTCAGTTTGCCAACATTCATCTCCAGAACCTCAGCTCCAGTGAGCTGCGTTTTGTAGCATCTGTGAGCATTTGATGACAGCAGTTGGGTCTAGCAGTTGCTCCAGGAGCACGTTGTGCCCAGACAAGTGTCAGTGCACCGACAGGTGTGCAACCTCAGCACCCTCAACAGACATAGTGTGTCACCAAGTGGGAATCTTTCCCTGCTACACTGAAACCAGTCCAACGTGTCTTGTTTTTGTTTTTTACAACTGCAGGGAAAGCCGGGAGAGCCGGGATTAGATGTGAGTATGGAGGAAGTTAATTGTAACGCGTAGAAATGTGAATCGCGTGTAAAGGACATCCAGGTTGCTTGCTGCTCTCACAAATACGCACAGCTAACACTGCATGGAGTGCTCTGCCTTACTTAGGGTGCCCGTGGATCAGTGTCAGTAGGAGGAGGCTTAACTCAAGGCAGCTGTTGGATGGCTGCTCCCACTGCACAGCAGTACTGTACCACACCAGGAACCACTCAGCTGAAGGTGCTGCCCCTTCTAATTGAGAATACTTGCAGCAGATTCAGGAAAACCATCATCTCTTATTGATAAAATATTATCTGAGTACATTAAAGCACTAGCTTTCCCAATAAATTGATGAGATACAGTCAGAAAGGAAGAAAATGCCATATCCTCTGCTGGTTGCTTCTGTTGATTTGAGATACTGGGATGTGCACAGTGGAAGTTTACAACCCTTTTCTTTTCTCACCAAAAAATATAATTCTGTAACAGGGTTTCCCAGGTCTCAGAGGAGAAAAGGGAGAGAAGAGTGAAAGAGGGGAGAAGGTGAGTTGGGGTATGGCTGTAAGGGTGCTGGTGGGGATGAGCAGGCCGGGGCAGGACTGGCTGCTCCTCTCATCTCAGGTCCTGCAGTATGGGTTCCTCTCCAGCTCCAGTGGTTCTTAGTTCACTGCTGTAAGACCTTTTCTGTGGTAAAGTATTTGTATGGATGTTCTATGAATGCCTGCTGGTTTGGAAGGGCTTTCTGCAGGCCTGTCCCTCCTTGACAGCCTGCAAAGAGTGGGAGGAGCT
Organism: Callipepla californica brunnescens; assembly: GCA_023055505.1. Lineage (NCBI taxonomy): Eukaryota > Metazoa > Chordata > Aves > Galliformes > Odontophoridae > Callipepla > Callipepla californica. The sequence goes on from JALIRH010000014.1 coordinate 14,488,009, forward strand.
GGAGCAGCCTGGGAGCTCCAGGTTGGGGAGAATTGCTAGTTTTGGTTTATAGACCTTGAAACTGAATCCCAGTCAGGTTTTGTTTCAGGGATCCTTAAATATCAGGGTGCCCAGCTGGTGGCTGGTGCCGTGCTGGGAGCTGCCCAACACTCCTTGCTGCCAAATACCAGCCTTGTCTCTAGCAGTAACTGGTGACTTAGCCACCCTATTGAATTAGTGCTACCCTGCTTTAACTGAAGATTTTCAGTCATTTAATTACCCCAATAAGGTTGCACCGGTGCAAACATCCCTACTCCGACTGCAACGTGGGATGCTGCCGTAACTGTGCAGAGTGAAAAAACAAGGTGTGCTTCCCCTGCCAGCCACCCCTCTGTTCCTGATACTATTTTCTTTTTGCAACAACAGGGTGAGCGAGGGATACCGGGGAGAAAAGGAGCCAAAGGACAGAAGGGGGAACCCGGCCCTCCTGGACTGGACCAGCCCTGCCCCGTGGTATGTCTTCTGCTTTGCTCATCTTAAGTGTGTGTTGCAGGGGCTGAAAGGAGACGTGGCTTTGCAGCCCGAGAAAGGGAGGGAGGATTTGGTAGATCTTTAGTTTGCAGTAAATCAGAGCAGATGGTTATTGTTTTCTCACTTTTTTTAATGGTTTGTTTTATCTGCACTGCTGGAAGCTCAGTGCTCGCTTTAAGGGCTCCTCACTGGCCAGATGGGGACAAGCCACAGCAGTAAAAATAAAGAATCTTTGTGTAGAGACCTTCTTACTGCAGTCAGGAACAATGGGCTTCATAATGCTCTTCAGGAGATAGCATGCCCTGGTGAAGCTGCCTGCAGATTTCGGGTACATTTGCAGTTGGGGAGTAACTCCGTGCAGTGGATGGGAGGCAAATGGAAAGCCAGGTCAGCTCTTCATCCCATCATCTCCCCAAACTGAGCAGGGACCACGCTGACTCCAGCTCTCCCGTGTGGGGAAGTGGGTTGGTGTTGATAGCATGTTAATGCTGCCAAGGCTGTGTGATGTATGAGCCCCGAGGCTGCCAAAAAGTGCCTCTGGGAGCAGAGACCTCCCGTGTTTCTCAGGCTGAGATAGCAGCTAGCGGCTCAGATCTGTCCTTTCTCAGACACGTTGTAGACCACTGTACACAAACAGCCTTCCCAGAAAACCTGCCTTGATGTTCAGGCCTGAGGAAGGTGGAATTCTCCAGCGTGTTTCAAATCTTTGACATGGCTCAGAAAAAAAAAAATCCACCCTGGTTATCTGGCCTGGTAAAATGTATCTCCTTTTCTTTATTGTTGCTCCTTGAGTGGCTGAAACCAGAGATGGCCATCCCCTGAAATGCTGTGTGGTTTTGGGATGAGAGAATAATTTGTGTCAACTACTAAAACTGCCTAAATGCGACTGTTCCACCTTAGTTCAGCTGCACCCAACCAGGAGTGCAGCTATGTGCTGTATCTCCAAAAACACACTTCTAGTCCAAACACGTGGCTTTCTCCTCGCTTCACCAGCACAGCTCCAGCGATCAAAGCCGTCGTAGAACTCAACCACATCAGCACAATGTCCTTCAGTCAATGTGCTTTATTTTGCTTGGAGATTGAATGTGAGCTACAAATATTTTGTTTCTGATGGATCACCTTTCCTCCCTCAACATGCTGGATGATTTAACCCTCATCTTTTTCAAATGGGAATCTCTGCTTTGAGTACAGGAGATATTTCCCAGATGACAGGCTCTGTGTGCCTGTGAACTCCCCACCATAAAACAACTCTGTTGATTTGCTGTGTCATCAGAAATGGGTGTGCAAAGTTCTGAGCTCGTTCTCTCTCCTTTCTGCTCAAGCACCGGTGTCTGTTCAAGTAACTCTCGTGTCCTTTATCATTCTCAACAAGCAGTTAATTTTTTCTTAAACAGGGAGATCGTAGTATTGCAGGCAGCAATGGGGATCCAGGTCTGCCAGGCCTGGATGGGGTGAGCGTGCCCTGCCCGCTGGTACAGTACCTGCTCTTTCCTTTCTTGCATGGCTTGTGTGTGTCCTGCTGCGGTGTAAATCCCACCAAGGAGAGAAAGCAATGCAAAACAGCAGAGCTGGAACAAGATGCTTTGCTTTGGCACCCAAAGAAGCACACCATTGGGTTGTGCCTTCTTCCCACCGCCGTTAGATGAGGACGGTGGGCCATGGGAGATCACACGGAGCTGCTTGACGCCTTTCAACTAGTTCTTGTTGCTCTGGGTACCCGTGGCTCAGTTCAGTTCCCCTTGTGCACCAGCTGGGTGCTGAGCTGCTCCCAACAAACAGCCTCGGGGTGCTGCAGGGTGCTGGCTGGGGGTCACGGACCCTTTGGGCATTAAAAGGGCATTTCCTGCGTCAGCGCTGCGCTGCGGAGCTCAGGTTGAAATCCTCTGATTACGCAGAGAGGTTCAAGCTCTGCTCGCTGATCCGGAGGGTTCTGCATGACTAGCTAGGAGAGGTCATTGTTTTATTTTCATTTTTTTAACCATAGAAAATGCTGCTCGTTAGATGATTTGCAGTTGTCTTCAGAGAAACAAAAGGGCAGTAAGCTTTCTTTCAAAAAGTTAAATTACTTTCATATGTGTCAAAGAAACCAATTATTAGCAGCAGGCCTGCTTCGGCTCTTCGTATTTGCTCCCCAGAGATGTTATATTTGCAAGCATGTCCCGTCCTAACTGTACAGAGTACACAACGTCAAGCTGTATGGAAGGCACTGTAAGGGCAGGAGGGGATTTCTCCTGCAGCTGATTTCAGGGACCTGTTAATGCAGCTCGTGCACCTTTTCCTGCCTGTATGATGGGTTAGTTGTCGTTAGTTGTCATTAGTTGTCGTTAGCTGTTGCATGCTGCCTGGGAGTGCTGTCCTTCTCCCCCTGTTGTACTCTCACAGGGGGCTGCTGGGTTCTCAGCAACTTTTCAGTTTGGGGTCTGAGCCTCGCCTGTGGCTTATGAAGCACTTTGTGAGCTGACCAGTCGTTCTGGAGTCATTCAAGTGAAGCATGGCAGAAACGTGTGGAGTTTGATGATGGCCAAAATGAGTTTTCTGAGCACCCAGAAGGGAAAAAAGGCCCAGGGAAATCGGCCCTGTGAGCACTGGTGTGTTGGGATGTGCTCTGACACTGAGTCAGGTCAGGATGTCTCCAGGTGCCGGAGCTGCTCTGCGTGTTGTCCCCTTTACCCTTTGCCCCCTGACCACGCAGATAAATGTCACGGACCAAAATGCTGGCTGGTGTCAGCAGAAAACTGTGTGTGCTTCCAACTACCGTAACGTTATAGGAAAGTCTGAAAATAACTGGACCTGTCACACTAGGAGCAGCTGGAGAGGGTAACCTTACTTCACTGCATCTCTTTTATTGGGCATAGGCTATTTTACATATAAAATCAATACAGAATACAAAAAATGTGATGACTGACATTTACAGTAAAAAATGTAAAAATGCATTTTGACCTCTATTTGCACTAGCAGTTCTCTCCGCTGTGTACACGTCTTCGTGGCTTCCAACCCCTAGTTAACCTGGAGATGGCTCTGAGGGAAGGGTCGGTGCATGTGTGCTCTCTGTAGCTCTACATGCAGCAATTCATGCAATCAGAGTTCCAAGAGCCTTAAAAAACCCAGCATCAGAAAAGGCAGCTGAAGTCAGCTATTTCTGCTAAAGTAGCTCTAGAAGTTGGTCATACAAAGTCCATTCCTCTTCTGAGGGCTCCTTCCTTTTCAGTGTTTTCCTCCTGGTAAGTAATCTCTTCCAGCTTTCTCATTCCTGTATGCTTCTTGCATCTCCATCAGAAGACAGGTATTTTCGCTCCCTTTCCACAGCCCACAACCTGTCCTATTTTCCATCAGTTCAGCAACTCAAGATCTCTTAAAGAAACTAAATACTGCAGAATCGAACACAATTAGAATATCATCAAAAAAATACATCAACCCCAACTCAGGAAGTGCGTATGAACAAAAGATACATTTCCACGTCATGCTTTCCACAAACAGGTCTGATCACAAAAACACCACTTTGTAAAGCAGATTGAGGTTCCGGATTTTCACGTGTGTTTACCTTTTTGTTTGTTTTTGCTGTAAGGAAGGTGTCAGCTTTTATTTTTCTTATCCTGAGGCGTTCGGTTTTGTGTTGTGCTTGACGCACAGACCACGCTGCCTGCCTGTTCACTTTTGTGCCTATACAGTGAGTCGGTTTTGCATGGTAATTGTGTTACTGCTTTTTACTGTTCAAGGACTGAGCTTTGGGTTTTTGCTTCTGACACTGAAAAAGTCATCAGTACAGAACTAAAATCCGTATATTCCGTTTTGCAGGGACCAGACGGACTGCCAGTAGCGGGATGTTGGCACAAGGTACAGTGAGAGTAATGGTAATGTTCCCTCGCGTGGGCCCTGTGGGGCTGTGTTTGGGTGTGTGCTGGCTGTGGCTGCGCTCCAGCAGCGGGCTCTGTGCCTGCCTGGCAGCACCATGCCTTGCTGAGAGCAGGGCCCTACCTGCCTTCGTGCCCCTGCTCCCCACAGCACACGCTGCTTTCTGCACAGCTGCCAGGAACGCCACGCCGAAACCTTGCTAAGGCTGGAAAAGCCACCAGTTAATAATAGCAAGCATGTTACTAACTGGTTGCAAACCCTCAGTTAGGATGCGAGCGTGCCCTGAGCGTGCGACTCTTTAATTTGGTGCCAAATCGTCTGGAGGTACTGTTAATATTACAAGAAATCTGCCTGTCAATCTTGATATTAACGAGATTAGTAATGGAGCATTCCTCTCTGACTAAAACGTTTGTCTGTGTGTTCTTTTTCAGTGATCTCTAAGCATGAAGCACAGTGTGTAAATAATGTGATATATTTTTGATCTTTTTAATTTTTTTGTATAAAAAAAGGAAGAAAACAACCCTTCAACAGTAATATATTGACCTTTTTTTATACTGGATTCTGTCATTTATGGACTACGAAAATACTGTAAAGCTCCCAAACCCGTAAGATACGCATGATAACATCAAGATTTGATAAAGGTACCGATGACACTTGCTGGGAATGACCAGAACTCACTGCTAATGCTGCTGTGTGAACTAACAGCACTGAGACAGCACGCTGCCCTGTGTGCCTCACCCTCCGTGTCCTAACCTGGCTCTCAACTCTATTTGCATTGCACTGTGTACGCTCACAGAGTGAAAAAATCTGGCAGAAAACGAAAAAGAAAAAAAGGATGCAGCCCTAGGGATGGAAGAAGCTGCTGTATGCCCTCTGGTCAAACAAAAGGACTTGAAACCTGCGGAGGAAACAAAGCCGAGCTCCCTTTGTTGCTACCTGCTGTCTTTATGATGGAAACAGCGGATCTTTGGCAAAACATAACGTGGACTGCCTGTGGATGTTTCAGCTACTATCAAAAAGCCTTTCTTCTCAAGAGGAAGCACCTCCGGGTCCTGTTCTGGGGTCTGCAGCTGAGGATGTGCCAGCTCTTGGTTACAGAAGAACTCAAAATTCTTTAAGAAACCTCCACTGCAGTATTTCAAAACAAAAACACGGCAGTACTTTCAGAACAGTTGTGGGGCAGGGAGGGACTCTGCTGCAGTCCTTTATTAAGCAACAGAGCTCAATATGTTGTTGCTATTGGGGTGCTCCAGACTTGGAGTTCAGAGTATTTGTCTTGGTCTGTAGGATTCACTTGCATTTGATTTTGTGTTTATGTGGTTTGACTGTGAACTGTGCAGCTCTGCACGCTCCTTTTGTCCTCCTCTTTCAATCCCTTTTTTGGTCTTCCTTTAATTTATCTCAGGCACATCCGTGCAGAGCAAGGTAATGAACCAAAGGATGATTAGGATTTCTATTACATATTGCATTTGTGAGAGGAATTTAGAAAGGAATTGCAAACCTCCTATGAGTAACGTTTCTTGAGGTGTTGGAAAAACAGGGAATTGTGCAGGACAGAGCCATGAAAAATTATTTTGTTGGGAGCACGGTGGCTTCCAGCTGAGTCTGTTCAGCTTGCAATGAAGAGGCGACCAGATTCCTTTACAAGGAGGAGATACTTTATAGCAATAAGTTCTTAAACTGAACAGAGAAAGATGTACAAAGATGCATCCGATGGCTGAAGTGGAAGCTACATAAAATCACATAAAACAAGCCATGGCTTTTTAATGGTGAGTCTGGCTAATCCTAACCAGAGCGGTGATGGAATGAAGCCCCATGGCTTTCATGCCTTTCTGATTTCACAGATGGTTTCTGGAGGAAATACCTTAGCCCAATAGAAGTTGCTAGGCTCCGTGTAGGAGGCCAAAGTGAAACTAAGAGCCTGATTTTTGTGCTGACAAAGATACACGGAGTCGTTTGTGGTGCACTGAGTGCAAGTGAACCTGTGAGGAGGTTGCCTTGCATCTCTGGGCAGCTGGTGCTGCAGGACCAGTGGGAGATGTGACTGATGGGTCTAGGAGGAATGTGCCCTGTACGCCTCCATCTAGCTTAAGTAATTCTACCCCTGGTGTTGTGAACAGCAGCAGCAATGTGCTCGGTGCTCCACACGGACTGGGTGAAGTTTCTGATTGTGTCCTAGTTGTTCTTGAGCTTATCCTTTCAGTCAGCTGGGAGCTTTTGTCATCTGCTGTTAAATGCTGCATCGGGCACTGGCTTGGTCAGTGTGGACACAAAAGGTTTACAGGCATAGGCAGTAATCTTTTATCTAGCTTTGTTCACTGCCCAGGGCCTACACCTACACACTGCTTGCTTTGTGGCTGTATTTCACATCTTTAGCAGTTAGTTACTGACCACGTTCTTGGTCGTGGTATTCAGATCAACTAACAAATCAAGAAACAAGAATTATGTAACTCAAACAGCAATGAAAATGCATTTTATTTACTTCCATTTCATGATGTCAGCTATCACTTTTGGTGTGAGGGTTTTTAAAGGCGTATGGAGCTGCTGAAAGAGCTCCCACTGGCTTTTAATGCTTTTGAAAAACCCCTTTGCTGTCCCAAATTAAAGCTAATTCTTCTGTGGAAGGTCGAAGGCAAATCTCTCATTGATGTCACTGGGAAGAAGATCTGTAATTGTTCCCTTAACGTACAGTTGCTCTTCCCCTCTCCCCCAGTCATCTCCAAACTAAAGCAGTTCACTACTCCAAACCACACCATGGGCTTCTACGCTTGGTATCCTGCAGATGTCCTGTTCGTGGAACCTCTATTGATATCAATGAGAGTTCAGTCCCCAGAATGACTGCAGAAAGCACAAGAATCTGGAAGTGTCCACAAACAATCTACAATGCAGATAGAAAAGTCTTGTTTTACATATGCTGGCAAAAACTAAACAGCTTTCTATCTAGCTCCTACTCAAAGAAGTTTGATATCACTGAAGCTACAAGACAAGCTAACCTCCAAAGCTTATGAAATTATATTAAAATTTATATTTTCTCTGAGGAAATACCCCCGAAGTCCTATTATCTTCAGGTAAACAAGTCAGTATTCCGTCTTCAACTTGTGGAATATCCAGTGCTTGTAGGCATCAACTGTGACCACTGCCAGGCCTGCAAAACATTGATACAGAATACCAGAACAGTGCTTTACCTATTGCTCTGACCGCTCTGCATGGTAGCCTTCCCCCTCCCAACAGAGCCTGGTGCCACAGAACCCACGCCATTTGCTCTCAGCACAGCAGGAGAGCTCTTCTTAAATCCTTCTTCACCAGGATTTTTCCTCCCTGTTCCCTTGTAACGTTCCCGTGCCAGCCCAGGACGAAGGCCTGATAGCAGCATCCTGGTTGGGGCTGTGGCTGATCCATACCCATTAGTGCTGCCACCTTGGCTGCCAAACACCACAGAGGTAACGTTTGAAACTCTCCAGGTCAAGGCCCTCTGCTGGGTTTATGCTGCACACTGAATATGGTGCAGGACTGCCTGTGCACTAGCAGCAAGTGTCTGGTGTGCTCAGGATGCCTCAGATATACTACTGCGTGTGTCCAGACCAGCAGCCCATCCGAAACAGCTTCAGGCCTACTCCTGCTATGAGGGTCTAACCAGTGGTGGGTAAGTTACAGGTCTGCTGCCTAACCCATCAGTCCCCAGCATCACCAGAGCAGCTGAAACCCGGGGGCAAGCAGAGCTCCAGGGCACAGGGCATGGTACAGGCATCAGTATTGGCAGACTGCAGCTGTAACCTGCATTCCTAGTGCCTCCTGGTCCTCCACGTGGACCCCTGTGCTCCGTCTGTGCATTGTGAGCTGAGTTACACGGTAACTGCTCACTCTGCATTGACTGCACTGAGAGGAAACGTGTTTAGATCCACGTGCTCCCCACGCACGGGTTTCTAGGGGAGGCTGTTAAACGATAAATGGTTTCAGAGCAGTCATGCTCTTATTGGGAAGAGCTAGAAAGGATGTGCTTTGCTCAGCAGATTCACGCCAGATCAGTTATTTTCTCTTTCCACACGCACACGTTTACGTAGGTCCCTTCAGAACACGGAATATGCCAACAGCTCACAAAGATCAGTGCTAACGTTGGCAGTGTTGGCAGCCTCGGTCCAAACTCGGGACCGACCTCAGCCGCTCACAGAACACATTTCTCCCTCAGGAATTCTCCCTCTTTTTTTTTTTCTGGCTAGAGAGAATGTAAGCATGTTTCACAGGAACTCCGAGACGCAGCTGAGTGTTGCCACTAGATGTCAGTAGCAATAAAGATGACGGAGTGATGAAATGTAGGTCACTGTGACTGAGCCATTGATTTATCTCAGTCGCTCTGATGCGTTCGCTCTGCGGATCCATCAGCGAACGCATATTTGGGTTAAAACGCTCAAGTTCTTCGTCTTGGGGGAAATTAAGCCAAGCCAAAGTCATGTTAGTATCCCGGTTTTCTGGTTTACAGAACAGCACCCAGTGGTGTGATTGAACTGCCTGTAGAAGTGTGGTGATTGCGCACAGGTAACGCTGTTGTCCTGCTCCCAGCAGGCAGGACGAGCAGCTGCGAGGTCTGCACTGCACTGCTGTGAGTTACTGGTGGCCAAAAACGTCGGTGACTGTGGGTCCAGTCTGCTGCCAGGAGTGTGCTGGCAGCTCCAGGAGGGCCCTTGCCACAGTGTGAGCTGAGTGCTGGGGGCAGCTGGGGTTAGCTGGAGCTGTGCAGCTGACCTAAGGCCAGGCTGGGCTGGTTAGTTCACCAGCATTTCTCTGGGCTGTGAAACAGGTGGTAGGTAAAAGTGAATCCAAACTGACAGCGTTTCTAAGACCTGTCAACGCTGGGATTTTAACTTAGAAAGAAAAAATAACAGAGAAAAAAATTGCCATATACTTCATTTTCATGGGGAAGACTTATTGTGTACGCTGCTTCTAATCATTGCTGTATATATAATTAATTTCTTTCCATACGGATTTTTCTCCTGTGTATTTAAAAATAGGGATGTTTCTTATGATAGTAACAGACTTTCAAGTGGGTTTTCTTTTTAGAAAACCCAAAGATAAAATCCTTAACTGAGCTTGTATTTATCTTCTGTAATTTCATAAATTCTGCATTGGAAATTAAGAAGCCGGTACGATGTAGGTGAGGCTTCAGGGGCTCGAAGCAGCCTGTGTAATGATGAAATGCACATGGAGAATGACACAGGACGCTCACCAGGCATTCCTGGTCGTTACAGTTATCCAGTGCCCAGGAAGCATGTCTGTTTATGAGCCCAGCTTTCATGTAGCACAGCCTGAAGGCACAATGAAAGAACTCAGCCAGCTGTAACACCTCGCTTCATCACAGTGCTGATGTGCTGTGATGGTAACGAGCCATCCTTGCTCTCAATGTGCCTGTCCTGTACGTTCACCATAAAGTCGCATTAGAGCTTCCCTGGTCACTGAATGCTGATTTAATGCTGCCCTCTGGAGGACATGTTTTTTTGAACAAATTTGAAGCTACCATAGGAAATCATCCCTACCCCAAAAATACCAGCACTGCTCCTTAACTGACTGCACACGTCGGCACAGAGGCACCTTTGGCACAGCTCTGAGGTTTGAATCAATCACTGCACAACAGGAGGGCTTACACAGAAACTTTCCTCTGTTTCCTAACCCTTATATTTCTTCTTGGGAAATAACTACCGTGCTTTTTTTTAAATCCAGTTGTTGCCCCGATAATTAATTTGAAGCGTTATGCAAATAAAGGGAGGTGGCCAGCCAAGTTTCCATTCTAAAACATTAGACTGAAAGCTCTGAATTATTTTCCTTACAGACAATAGGTTTTTATGAATATATGCAAAAATATTAGTAACAACACATGATTAAAAATAAAGCGTCCGCAGGCTGCTTGTCCTGGATTAACACTGCATGTATCTGGCTGAACTGGGACTGGTTTGGGTCTGACCTACACCAGCACAGCCAGGAGCAGGATTGGTCCCACCGCCCTCAGGGGTGCAGGAAAGGCCCTTGGCCTCACTGCAGGCCCACACATTGACTTGTCACATACACATCAGTGTGTTCAGTAGCACTGCCAGGCTTAACCAGGCAGGTTAAGTCCGCAGGTAGACTGTAAAGTGAGATGAGGTGCTTTGATAAGATTTGAAGAGGCCTAAGAGACAACCAGTGTGGCATACACTGAGCTCAGCAACCTTACAACATTTAGGCTGGGTCGTAACAGCCAGGGGGTGAAAAAAACAACCGAACGCATTGTACTGGAGCAAACCAGTGAGAATATAGTCTGTGCTTGTGAACTTAAAATTACTAGTGTTCTCGTGTTCTGGGGTGAACCACTGCAGCTTTCCCATGCTTTCATTCATGAGATGGCACACCAGAAGGGTCTGACTGTTGTGTAATCTGCAGCTAAAGCGAGTGCTGAAATCCTGACACTTGGAAATGAATGGGAGACGGCCTTGATAGACCGTAGGACTCTATACTGCTGTAGAGGGCCCGGGGAAAAACCGCAGGGAAGCTGGGAAACATGAGTTTTCAATGCATAAGAAATGGCATTATTGACAGCAGAGTAGAATAAGAAATACATTAACATTTGCGGTTTTCCTGTGACTTGGGACAGTTAATCCCTGCTCGCTGCGCTGTGGCAGTTCTCTCAGTTGCTGTTTTGTGAACGGCCCCAGCAAACTTGGATGTCTGTGTGTGTGGCTTCTTATATAACATGCCTGTTAATGGAGATTGAAATGGAGATGTCCCAAGTATCTGAAATGCACTTCTGTGTAAATGACACAAGGAACAGTGGGGTTTTATGTTCTTTTAAACACTGAATTGTACACTTGATTTTTAGAAGCGTGTTTTACGTGAGTTTATGAAGGGGATGCCTATCAGCTATGCTTTTCTGCTGTGAAATAGAGGTAGGACCTGGCTTTGCGAGTACCCACTGAATTTCCCAATTAGGCTGAAGAGATGGTAAGTTGCCATTAGAACGGGGGCTGCAGTCCTGTTGTGTTTGCTGGGCAGTTTTGTAGATGGAATGCCACAGTATAGGCAATTTCATAACAGCAAGTTCTTGCATTACTGTTTGGGGTTCTTCTTTGGTATCTTACTGAAAAAAAGTGCTCAGTATGACAAACGTTCAGCTCAAAATGCCAGTCAGAACTGAAAGCCACCGGCTCTGCTGCGTTCAGTTGCTTTGGGCGTCCAAATGTTTTTAAACTGTTCCATGCTCAGCATTGAGATGCTGTTTCTGAAATGATGTCATGAAAGAAACTGTGGCTGCTGGTCTGAAAATCTGACTCTCAGTGACACAACTGAGAGAAATGTATCTGTACTTGTTTGAAATTCTGCTGGTAAGGCTTAATCCTCTCGCAGGCTATGCAAGCCTTTTTTAAGGGAATGGCTGCTTGGCTTTGGGGCAGCTGCTAGAGCTGCCAGGGCTGTGTGCAGTACGTGTGTGCAGGCTGGGCACTGAGAAGCAGTTCGTGTGGCTGTATTTACGTGGTGTTGTATACGCAGCTGAGTAAGCCTCTGTAAAAGGTACCACTTTTAAAATATATAAATACATATAAATATTAAAAATGGGAAAAAAAAAACGTGCGTAATTTTCTATTTGCAACGTGTTGTAATTTTTAATTGTGTATGCCACGAGGAGCGCTCTATTTACTCACTGCTTTGGGGAACAAGTCTTTTAAAAATGAAGGCATTAATTACAGTATTTCTTATCCATTGTTTTAACCTGTTAAAATGGTATTAATTAGTCCCGCAGTATGTATTTCTAGCTTAAAAGCTGCAACGGACAGCACATCAGCTCGAGACCTCCAAAAACATTTCCTTGTGCTTTCTGTACTAAAAGCAAAGACCTGGTGTTTGGAAGCGGTCTCTCTGTACAGGTTGCTCTTACAATTGTGTGAATATGTATAATGAACTCTGCGTTTGTAACCTAGAATAAGCAAACTGTAAATGTTCCGGTTGTCATTATAAATAGCTGTGAAGTATCATAACCAGACAAGAGTTCAAATAAAAATCAACGGCCATTAGTAGTACTTCCTCTACTGTCTTCTGTTACTTAAGAATTTATGTATGCAGGATCTGTGTTTTGCTGCTGAAGCTCAGCGTAGTTTGGTTTGGGATTCCCCCACATTAATACAACACTTGAAGTGATCCCATGTTCACCGAATAACTGCAGCTAAACGTAACTCTGGTCTGCTGAGTACACGGTGGAACGTTTTGAGCCCTACCAGTTGTCGTCAGCTTAAAATGAATGCAAATGCATACTTGAAATGGAAAAAATACGAATTAAAACCTGCTTTCTTTTAGAACGAAGCCTGGCACGGTGATGACTTTCCTGGGGATACAACAGGGAGCTGGACTCGCCACAGGCTGTCCCTTCTGCTTCTTATCTCTGTGCTTTTCTTTAAGGAATTCCATCCCAACGTGAGCAGAGGACTGTCCCCTCTCACCTGATGGCAGCGTCTGGCTTCAATCTACCCGCTGCCGTTGGCTGGGCTCTCCAGTACACTGAGTGCAGCAGCACAACCACACACGAGGTCTGTACTTTTGCTTAAGGAGCAGAATGCGCATTAGTACAGCTCGAACCCCTAAGCTACCACTGCAGATCGCCACCGCAGAACCTCCCAGGGCCACGGGACCTGCTGCGGGGTGAAGTCACCACTCCTGACGCCGGCAGGCAGAGTCCAAAAGCACGGGTGAGTTACGCTGAGGGCCGCGGCCCGGCACTGCACGGCACTCGGAAGGCAGCGCTGCCCCTCAGGGCAATATTCACAATATTAGGTTTGTTTATTCTTAGGGGAAGGCACAAAAAAAATCCAGTAAAGTCAGGTCTGAAGCTGCACTATGATAGGAAAGAGACAGTGGACAGAAGGAGAAAACTGAATTCTGAAGAGACATAGGGAAAAGCTTTTCTGCCATAAGAGTGGTCAAATATTACAGCAGGACAGCCGAAGAAACCAAAAATTCCATTGCTGGAGTATATCCAGAAGCAGGACAGAAACTACAACTGCTGCAATCTTATAATACTGTCTGTGACTTACGCTGCTGTGATTCCAGTCACTGGCTCTGGAAAACCAGTGACAATGTCTGCTGCCTGCCTGCACCCCTTAGAAACCCCACAGCTGTTCTCAGCTAGCAACTGAATTCCTACCAGGTGATAATTCCTGCCAGGTGATGTTACTCATCTACTCTTTAGATGTCAGTAATGTTAAGCCTAAAGAACTCTTGATAATGAGGAAATTACTGTTTAGTTCTGCTGATTGCTTTTAAGTGCTTACCACGGACATCTGACATCCCTGATTGACGTAAGCCCATATAAATTCAGAAATCTAGAAGGACAAAAGGAATGGGTCCACGTGGTGTGTACTTCAGCCTATGACTATTACTTGTCAGTTAAATGAAGACTTATGATTTACTGTACCCTCAGGGGCAGCGCTGCCTTCCGAGCGCCGCGCAGTGCCGGGCCGCGGCCCGCAGGGGGAGCGGCGGCGGGGCGGGCTGCTGCCCCGGGCCGGCTCCTCCCGCCTGGGCCGGGCTGTGGAAACGGCGGCCATGAGAGCTCAGCGCTCCCGGCAGGAGACCCTGGCCCTGCGGCGGCAGCTGATCGGGTAAGTGCCGGGAGCCAGGAGCGCTGCGCGGGGCTCCGAGTGCTCCCTGCTATGCTGTTTTGGGGTAGAGGCGGTGCTGAGAGAGAGCGGAGCGCGGGCTTTACTCAGATAAGCGGTGTTTAAGGAAGGTCAGGAAAACTATGGTATCGAGATCCCTCGAGAAGCGGCTCTTTGGCCGCTGGGCTCGAAGAGAGCGATTCATGCAGCTCCAGGAGCTGCTGACCCACAGAGTGAGAGCCCACCTGTCGGAGCTCTCATTAACAGCCAGAATTTCCGTACAGCTTACTAGAGCTTTCAGTCACTTGCTTTGTTCCAAAAAATCCTTGGCCCTGGAGAAACGCTACCGGGAACGGCAGCAAAGCGTTTCTGTTTGACCGCAGGAATGCTACGCGTTCGGAAACGAAGGCTACCTCCATCTGCAAAGCCTCGTGCCGACTGCTGCCCTGAGGTCTGTGAGCTGCACGGGGCTGAACCGCACCACTCCGGGCGTTAAGTTCTTCTCTAACTCATTCGCCCTGTTCCTGACCCCTTGTTACCGCTTTCTTAGCACAGGTTGAACCGTCAGCATAACTGTAGTGACAGACCTGTTCTGTCATCCTACTGCAGTGCGTACAGAGGCTGTAGGATTCTTGTACAGGAGGGACTGAGAACTACTGTCTTATTTTAACACCAACTTTTTAAATGAATTGATATTCTTCAATACGTTGTGCTATTTCCCTCTTACTTTTCTAAGCACTGTTTACTAAATGAAGTATTACAGGCTGGCGTTGTCCTTCAGCACTGATTAAATCCCGCAGCAGAGATGTTCAGAAGTGAAACAACACAAGCTCGCTTCAGCAGCCCAAACTTATAAACAAAATCACTCAGGGCTTCTTGTAACATTACTGAAGCTCTGTGCTGATGTCGGAATCAGCTGTGCTGTGCCTTTACTAAGAATACCAAGAGCATAATAAAAGTGATTAATATGGTTAGAGACAGGCACAGACAGTTTAAAGGACAGGCAGCCAGCATAAACACCAAAGAACCGTAGTTAAGATCAGATGAAACTTCAGAGCCGGGTCCTGTCTGCGTGCTGTGGTCGAGGACTGCTAATGAAGGATTTTTTGTTTGGGAGTGGATTTTTTTCCTCATCCCAAGCTGTGCTTTAGGGGCCAGGAGGAGGAGGATGGCATGTGCTGCTGTGTTGGGGTGATGTCTCCCTCTCAATGAACTGCACTGTGAGTATTACTGGATGACTGGGGGGCTTCACTAAGGCTTATTTTGCTCTCTGGTGCTTTACACAGCTCTTCTTGCAAGCTGTTTTATTCTAATGATCCAGTGAAGATTGTAAAGGCAAGAGGCCAGTACATGTATGACGAGAATGGAAGGCAATACCTCGACTGCATAAACAACGTTGCTCATGGTAAGCTGAATCCCATTGTTCAGTACCACGTTTTACTAAGCAGAGCCAGGGACGGTCAGTACTTTCTACCACAGTTCCACTGTGCTGGGGGAAGTGGTGGTTTAATTGGAAAAGTGGAAGAAATCTTTCTTGAGCACGTAGTTTGAGAAACTTCTGCTCATATGAACATGATGCCTTCCAGACTTGGCTTATCTAAACCTCACAGAGCTCTGTGTGAGACAATTCAGGTCAAGCACCTAACTGTAAAACAAATGAAGAATGGTCTGTCGTACTCACAGACATCACTGAGGGCACTACTGAAGGGCCACAGCTCGGCACGGTGCATTATTTGTGTTTTATGAATGTTTCCTTCTAACAGTACTTGAAATTGCCGGTCACAGCTGACAGTCACACCCCGTGTCACTGTCAATATGCAATGACCATACATACTGACAGCAGTAATTATTTGATAGTATTATCTGCAAATACGGCTATTCAAATGTCTAAAATCAAAGTATAAAATTAGGCACTGTTTCATTATATCAACTTTCAGTACTTAACCACCAGCCTCGAAATACAGCAACCAATGTAAAGCTTCCTGAACAATGAGAACTTTTGATGAGAGCTTTCAAGTCATCAAGCCTGTGTTGATAATTAATGCCTAACTGATTAAATATGAACACCAGTGACAGCAGTTCTGTACCATTAAGAGAAATGTAAGCACAAAGTCAGTATGTGCCTGCTAAAAGCCACCATGCAGAATAAAGAACTCTCAAGCCTCTCTCCCCTCTCTTGCAGTTGGACACTGTCACCCTGATATAGTAAGAGCAGCCCACGAGCAGAACCAATTGCTGAATACAAATTCTCGTTATCTTCATGATAACTTGACTGATTATGCAGAGAGACTTTCAGGGAAGCTACCTGAGAAGCTGTGCACCTTTTATTTTTTGAATTCTGGGTAAGTCAGGTGTATCAGAATTGCTATTGTTTTTTGCCCTGGTTATTTAAAGACAAGTACATCAGCAGCCAGCTGCTTGCTGTGGAAGTGATGAGTAGCTTAAGAAATAAACTCTCTTCATTTTTAAGTTGTTTGGATTATGAAGAAACTGTGGTCTTTTTTACGATTCCTGTAGCTCTGAAGTTTGTATTTACCAAGCTCTCTATCAGAGGACTGAGCTAGTGCTTTGTCTGTGTAGCTTTTATTTCTAAGGCCTTGGACTACATTAACATGAGGATTTCTACTGTATTGGTTTCTGGTCTGACACATTTTCTGAGTTTGACAGTCCTTCCATCATCAAAATTCAGTGTTACAATGCACATTTCTACTTGTGTGGGGGAGGTTCCTGTATTCCCAAGCAACCTCCAAGTTAAAATAAAAAGCAAAATGCTTCCAAGTAGTTTCTGCAACCCAGCTTTTTTTAGTCTCTGCTCTATTAGGCAGCCCTGCCTGATGAGCGCAGAGCACTGCTGATTACTCGGGGATCTGTCAATACCTGGCATATAGTTCTGTGTTCTCTGCAAGTTTCCAACCTCAAGTATCTGCAATTAAAGACACCCATTTTTCTTTTTTTTCTCTTATAGATCTGAAGCTAATGATCTTGCCCTGAGAATGGCACGACAGTTTACGAAGCATGAGGACGTCATAGTTCTCGACCAGTAAGTATGCTGGCAATTTTACCCACTGGTGGTTACAAGGCTCCGTTTTGATCTGTGTCAGAGCACTTGTTATTGTAGGAAGAATGTATCTAGGAAGTTGAGACAGTTTTCCTCTGTTTGGTATTTGAGAGGCCATTTCTAAAGTACTGCATGCAGCTAGGGCTCTCCAGCACAGGACAGGCTTTGCCATGCTGAAACAAGGCCAGCACCGGCCTGTCACCACAGGAGGGCAAGCTGTAGACTTGAGGGTTTCACAATATTAGGTTTGTTTATTCTTAGGGGAAGGCACAAAAAAAAATCCAGTAAAGTCAGGTCTGAAGCTGCACTATGATAGGAAAGAGACAGTGGACAGAAGGAGAAAACTGAATTCTGAAGAGACATAGGGAAAAGCTTTTCTGCCATAAGAGTGGTCAAATATTACAGCAGGACAGCCAAAGAAACCAAAAATTCCATTGCTGGAGTATATCCAGAAGCAGGACAGAAACTACAACTGCTGCAATCTTATAATACTGTCTGTGACTTACGCTGCTGTGATTCCAGTCACTGGCTCTGGAAAACCAGTGACAAGGTCTGCTGCCTGCCTGCACCCCTTAGAAACCCCACAGCTGTTCTCAGCTAGCAATTGAATTCCTACCAGGTGATGTTACTCATCTACTCTTTAGATGTCAGTAACGTTAAGCCTAAAGAACTCTTGATAATGAGGAAATTACTGTTTAGTTCTGCTGATTGTTTTTTAAGTGCTTACCACGGACATCTGACATCCCTGATTGACATAAGCCCATATAAATTCAGAAATCTAGAAGGACAAAAGGAATGGGTCCACGTGGTATGTACTTCAGCCTATAACTATTACTTGTCAATTAAATGAAGACTTATGATTTACTGTACAAAGAACACTGTTCCTTTGTACAGGCTCCTGTTCCTGACACATACAGAGGACTATACAGAGAGGACCACGAAGATCCAGCAACAGCCTATGCTGATGAAGTGAAAAATATTATTAAGCAAGCACATAAGAAAGGCAGAAAGGTAAGAAGTGGTGTGCTTGACCTTTTGTCTTGGCTAAGAGATCAGTAAAGGTGGCTGTCAATAGTGTTAACAGGGAGCCTGCTTCGGCAGGGGGTTGGACAGGGCATCTCTGAGAGGTCCCTTCCAACCCCTCCGTTCTGTGCTTCGGTGTTGACACAACTCCCACAAATCTCGTGGTGTGTGTTCAGTCATTACACGGTAACATGTTTCAGATTGCTGCATTTTTTGCTGAATCTCTGCCAAGTGTTGGTGGTCAGATCATCCCACCCGAGGGCTATTTTCAGAAAGTTGCAGAGTAAGTACTCAGTCATTCCTTATCTTCACTTTTCAAATGTAAAATCCATCCTGCATACACGTGAGAATTTCTGTCTGCTGTAGCATGTAGCTTTACAGGCAGAAAAAAAGTTGTAGAAGCATTCATTAGAATATAGTCTCTGTGGGGCAAAGGTACCTTGTTGGGCTGTACAGAAGTTTTCCTTTGCAAAGTTCGTTTTCAAGAATTTTGCAAATTAATGCTTTCTGCATGTTGTAAAACAGTAAATATTTGTGCTCACTCTTTTCCTAGCATATAATAACTGTTACATTACAGGTATGTCCACAAGGCAGGAGGTGTATTTGTTGCTGATGAAATTCAAGTTGGCTTTGGCAGGGTTGGCAAGCACTTTTGGGCATTCCAGCTTCAGGGAGAAGACTTTATACCTGACATAGTCACTATGGGGAAACCCATAGGTAATGGGCACCCTATTGCCTGTGTAGCAACAACAAAAGAAATTGCAGAAGCATTTGCAGCCACGGGAGTAGAGTATTTCAACACAGTAAGTAAAAATTGACCACAGTCTCCTTTTTCTTTTTAAACAGGAGTCAGTACTCCAGTACACTCTAAAAATGAGAATCATTGAGTTTATTTTTAATTAATCATCATCACCCACAGTTATTGCTTACATTAATCACATCTTTCTGGTCCCTAAATTTTCAGTTAATCAGATATAACTCTTAGTATGCTATGTTATCATTGATGCTATGCTTTCATTGACAAGATTGCACGTGTTCCTTTCCTGAACTCAGTTTGGAGGAAACCCTGTTTCATGCGCCATTGGATTAGCTGTTTTAGATGTGATAGAGAAGGAACAGCTTCAGGTTCATGCCACAGAAGTTGGCAACTTCTTGATGAAACTACTCCAGGAGCAAAAACTCAAGCACCCCATCATCGGTGATGTCAGGTAAGCACCTTATTTACATTTTTAGCTGCTTTTTGTTTGGTTTATCACAACTAAGTTAAAAAACAATGTAGTTTTATGAAACTGTTCAGAGCTGTAGCATTACAAAAAAACAAACAAACAAAAAAAAAAAAACACTGAGTTCAATTGGATTATTGAGCTAATCAAAGGTCTGATAAACTTTGCCACTCTAGGCCAGTTTTGCTTTATTAACTTCTGTGCATCTCTAGGAAATAACACTTCTGATATATTAGCTGCCAAAACAAAAGTTTAAACAGAAAAGTAGTTCAGTGAACAATTACACAATTCCTAAGTGGGATGAAAAAAACGTATTTATCATTCATCTACTCAGAATGCCAGCACAGGACAAGCCCATTCCATACACCACATTTCTGCAAAACTGCTATACCTTTTTTTTTAAATAGAAAAAGTAGCCAGGAACCATCCACACTTCTCAGACATGTGAGACCAAACCTTAACTGTACCTCGCAGTCCCTTCTTATGACACAGACTGACTATTTACATTTCTTTTGAAGAGGTTCTGGCTTATTCATTGGAGTGGACTTAATTAAAGATCAAGCAGAAAGGACCCCAGCCACAGAAGAAGCGGAGCATTTAATAACAAGGTACACGTGACAATCATGTGGTTTTTCAGTGTGCTGGACAAGCACACAGTTTCAAAGCAACCTGCCACTCAGTAGCTGCTGAAGTATAGCCAATTAGCAGCAGTCAGCACCGAGAAGCACTGTCTGACAGCCACTGTAATGAGGGTTTTAAAGTTATCTCAACTGCGTGCAAAAAGTGAATGTAATTCTGTTACTGGTCTTTCCAGGCTTAAGGAAGAATATATTCTGCTGAGCACAGATGGGCCAGGAAGAAATGTACTTAAATTCAAGCCCCCGATGTGTTTCACTGTGGAGGATGCAAAATTTGTAGTGGACACCATTGACAAACTTCTAACAGGTAAGACAGCTAATACAATGCCTTATGGAGGTTGCTGTTGGACTGAGCAGCACAGCCTGCTTTTCAGAAGTCCTGAAACAAAGCCAGAATGGCAGACACTAAACACGTGGGAAGGTCAGTCACTGCGAGCTTAGCCTTCACTTCCAAACAATCCAAGA
Organism: Callipepla californica brunnescens; assembly: GCA_023055505.1. NCBI lineage: Eukaryota > Metazoa > Chordata > Aves > Galliformes > Odontophoridae > Callipepla > Callipepla californica. The sequence continues at coordinate 14,508,389 of JALIRH010000014.1, forward strand.
TCTCTAGCAAACTTTTTACTCCAAAGGTGCACAGCCTTTCAAAAGTTTTGCTTGGGCAGAGGTCACAGTTCACTTAAAGCAACTGTCAAAGCTAACCAAATGTCACTGGTGAGAGCCATCATCAAGAATTCAATATGCACAACTTGTGCACATTTTGTGTCAACCATGTTAGTCTAAAACTTTGTTTCAATGCCAACTTTGTTAAACTGTTGCTTGTTGTCCTTCCAGATATGGAAAAGGATCATCCCAGCCAGGAGAAAACATCCACTGGTTCAAGCTAAGCAGGTATTTATCTATATTCACTCTTTATATTTCTATTTACAAGTTAACATTTCTAAACATGCTTCACAGGCACTGACCCTGGCAGTAGAGCAGGATCTCAAGTTTACTCAGAAATGCTTTTACTTGGAATCAGTTCAGAGATCTTTGGCAATTTAGAAGCTCTGACTAGACTTGGTTGCACCTGCAATTCACAGCTAACTTCTGTTAGTCTGATACTTCTGGTATAACACTGTATGAATTCATTTGCTTTCAAGCTAGGTCCAACGTATCTCAGAAATGCCTGCTGCTATGACAGCTCTTGAGCAAGCTGCTCATTTTATTGTCTTCAGCCTCCAGACAGAAGCTGCTGCTTAGTCAGGTGGATGCTACCTCTCAGCAAGTCTTCCTGTAACTGCCCTTAAGAACATGTGCTCCAACACTGTACGCTCTGCATGCCACAATCTGGGAACCTCCACTTAAAGTAGTAGTCCAAGTACTGCTTATAGCCCTTCATAAAACTATTACAAGTTCTTTAAACCACACAGAATCATTTCAGGCTTACAGCTGTTACTTCTTGATTAAGCTTCAGCTTACCCCTATACCCACCAGTTTCTGGGCATCAGTAAGACAAAGACCTTTTCATCATCCAAACTCTAACATCTGTTGAGGTCCCTCTGTAGCTTGCAGAGCATCAAGCTGCTTCTCATCTTACCACACACTTAAGGGCAGCATACACTTAACAGTTAACACCTTGATAACAACACTCTGGTACACCTGGTACTTCCTTAAACCAACACCAACCAGAAGACAACTGAATGTGTTTTTAACCAAGTACCAAGTAAAACTTTAGATACCTGGATATGAATGTAATCAGCTGGCCTCAAGCACCGCCCTAGATTCACAGTGCTATGGCCCTATGCTATAGAAAAGCATGTTTTCAGTTCAGTGCAATAGCAGTATAGCAGGCACAAGAAAAGTGTGTTAATATTTTATTTAGCAAGTTAATAAAAAGACATACAGCTGTTAGTACTATGGATTCTTGAGAACAGAAGGATTACTCACAGTATCAGTTTAACTTAGATACCTAATAATTTCATGTGCTTATCTGCAAATCTAAAATAAGCAAAAAGAACCACTTCTCTACAAAAGAAAAAAAAAAAAAGCAAAGAAGCCTCTTGCTAAGTATAGTACCAGTACAACACTTACATTGTATGTAAGTGAAAATGAGGCAATGAAATAGATCTCTTTTAATGATGCTTTATAAGGAAAACATAACATTATTTTCTTTCCATAGGTTTCATACATGTATCAAGACTAAGAAAAATTATTCTACTGTGATAATGTACATTTAGTCATCATTGTAGTATGCCTCAGACCAGATAAGTTACCCTTTGATTTTGTGGTGTTTTTGTTTTTTTGGAGTTTTTTTTTCAGTTATCTTAATAATAAGTGAAAGCTTTAGGAGAAATAAATGTTCAACTGACAGATGTAGGATTGGCTTTTATTTAACAGAGTATCTAAAACTGGTTTTAAAGCAATATCTTTCTAGAAGCCACTATAAACTATGTTTTCCAAACTCATGCTCTTTTACGTTATGCCTGTTTAAAAATTAACATGAGCCAACTGGCTTTTTTTTTTTTTTTTTTTTGTTATCTGCTGCTACCAATGGTAACTCCATTCCTGGAAATGCCTTTCCCTGATCAGTTTCAGTAGGCAGTTTCAAGCTAGTGAGGTCCTAGTAGCAGTAATCAACAAGGTCTCAATGAGCAGATGAAGTAAAGAGCTTTAGCCCCAAACTCCCGAGGAACAGGCAGCTCAAAGTCACAGCTCCCTCAGCTGTTCTTAGGAAATACTGTCCTCAGGAAATATCTGAGTACAGTTAGTAAATTAACAGTACATTACAGCCATTTAAGAAACAACTCTGCATACAAACCCTTGCTTTCACCTGACAGTAAGATTTTTCTTTGCATCACACACTTTTTACGCAAGAAAGGGAATCCAAGCTCTTTATGTAAGTGCTAGTAACCCATTTCTGCCTGAGGCCACATCACCTCCAAAGAATCAGAATCAATCAGGTTGGAAAAGACCTCTAAGATCATTTAGTGCAGCCACTGAAATGAAGCATTACTTCAGGATCCACTTCCAAAGGGAACCAGTAACAGGTTGACAAGCTATTGCTAATACACAAGACAAAAATACTGCAGCAGTAGGGTCCTGGAATAACACTATCTAAACCCCCCCTCAGAGGGCAAACCATCTGCTAGAAAGGTATTCTAACCCTTACTTAAAAGAAAACAAGTAAAAAGATGCAATAGAGTAAAGCACTTCACTTTCCAGGCTTCAAGAATAATCCTTCTAAATATTTGTTTCAGTTGTCTAGTTTTATATTTTTCAAGTTGGGCATTTTGTTACATATTCCCAACTGTAAAGCTGATGTGCCCACTACCCGATTAAAAACCTGCTTCAGTCTTTTTTATGTTAAAGATCACAACTTACTTAGCTTCAGACAAGTCTTACAGACTTTTAATTTTATAGCTTTTCATTTCAAGGACAGCCAGCAGGGAGCAGCACGTTATTGTTCCTGTAGGAATTGTTGCTTCCCTCATGAAGAAAAAAGTAAAGATCGCTATTAATGTATTTTTTTCCTCCTTCTTAAGTGACTTGATTTGGTTCCACTGCTGGTTTGTTTGATCAAATCATACATTAAAAGAAAAAAAAAAAAAAAAAAACTACAAGAAAGATCAAAAATTAACTTTGTACAGCAGCACTTGCTACTTGGAATGTTCTTAAACTGAGTGATCAGGACTGCTCTGCAACCAGACAAGCAAATCATGTAATTGTTATTACCTAAAAATAGTGGTAAGCTAATCAGTAAACAGGAAAGCATATCTCTAGCTTGTCACTTATCTCTAGAAAAAGACTTCTATCATTAGATGCACCTTTCTTGTCTTTCCTTCTACAGCTTCAGGTGAGAGTTCTTTACTGTGTTTTTTGTACACAGTTAGGATTACAAAAATCCAGGCTTTGCCTTGATAATTTAATGTCTAACCTGTCTTTCAAGACGTATACATACCAGTAAGAACTTTTAGAAGCCTCTGACTCAAGGAGGCTGAAACATGAAAGAAGTGCAGCTAGCTTCCTGCATACCTATTAAGCCTCCTTCTGCACGGCTGTCTAGCCTGCCAAGCCCTACCTGAAACCTAAACCTCTGGCTCCACCCACACGAGCCTTCCACCGCAGGCATTACTACAGTTAGTGCTACAGCTACCTCTGTACCTGCCTACAACATGAGCCACCAGCACAGCCCCAACAGCTGGGGATTTCCACCCAGGCTCTCTTCCATAACCTCCAGGCAGAAGTGACTGCAGTTTTCAGCAGCCACTTGACTGCTAAAGTCAACACAACTACCTACCAACACAGCCCTCTAGTTTCAAGATTAAAAAGCATTAAGCCCAACTCTTCACCTATCAAGGTACTGCCACGAACTAAGTTCTGGGAAAAACATACTGCCGTTTTACTAATACATAGCTGAAGAATGGCACAAGACACTAGATTACGCCTTTTTTATTTCAAAAGCTAGGATAGCTTCAATATCCATGTCATGGTGAATCAGAACACATGTAAAATACCTTACAATACATTAGATTCCAAAAAGGTACCAAAAAGTACAGTAAAATTAACACTTCCGTTACAGGAAATGTATGACACAAAAACAATACAAAATAAAAAGGTGGAAAGTGACACTGGTTCCCTAAGATGCATCTCTTTCTGTACAACTGGAGTAATGCAGAGTCCATAGTTAACTCCAAGAGGCAGTCCCTAGATGCAGAGCTGCAGCTTTAAGCAGACCCTCAAAATCAGATTCAGTTTAACCTATTAATAAAATCATTAATTAATATCTTCAGCAAGGCTGAAATGTACACACCACACTGTCTAAACAACTAGTTATCTGTAAGTATTAAACATGTAAAACATTTCCAGGGAGCTCTTCCAAGTAAGATGCACATTTAACAGGCCATAGAAATTTATTGTAAAGTTAAATTTGGTACAGAACTGAAATACCATCTACAGCATTGTATACAAAACCTATGCAGTCATTTTCCAAAAGAGACCATGCCACTGCATACCTGAATAAGTTTGATCAATATGGCTTGTAGTTATTCTGATGGCCACCACGCCTTGGTGTCTTCCCATAATTTGCACTGCCTTGACCTATGAACAAGAGAACAAATGCATTAAACTGCTAATTAGTTACGCTTGCTTATACCCAATACAGTTCTTTACTTACTGTAATCATAGCCTGGTCCATATCCATAATACCCATATCCTGAATAATCATAGCCTCCATAGCCACCATAACCTTGCTGATAGCCGTATCCTTGATTCCCATAACCCTGGTTCCAGTAATTGCCATAACCTTGATTCCAATTTTGACTTTGAGCTATAGAAGGGAAAACCATCCACAAAATCCCATTTTAGTACACACAGCTTAGTTTGAATGTGTCCATACTAAAGTAGTGTGTGCAATACTTACCACCGCCTCTTCCACCTCTGCCTCTTCCTCCATAGCTACCTCTTCCTCCACCACTACTGAACTGTTGCTGCTGGTATACTTCTTTTGGCTGTGCTACCTTTATCTCGCACTGAAAACAAAGAATAAGGAGGAATTGTTTATTTGTCTTAGAACAGCACTGCTCAAACCTAGCCACTTAGAAAAGCCAGAGGTTGTTCTAGAGGCAAAGGTGTTCGTGTTGTGCCCCCTGTCACACATCCAGAAGCATTCAATTTATCACGCTGCCCAGGCTAGGGTAAGTCAGTCCCTATCTGCCATTCAGTGCAGGCTACTGCTATCAGACTACTTTATGCCAGAAGGTTTTCTCAGCATAGCCACTACTGCTTCTGGGGTGACTACAAGGCTGCCCCGCATCCTGCAGAACCTCTAGGACTAAGCTGTTGGACTGCTTCACCTGAGCTGTGCTGACTGAAGGGCTACCAGCAAGGTGAGAAATAAGCCAAATGAGTTTTCTTGGCAGCAGTCGTGCAACCTATAATATGAATATGTGTTGGTTAAGTGTACTTTACCATCCAACACTTGAAAGCATAACTTATCCAATACTACAAATAATTAAAAATAACTGGAATTAAAGTTTCCAAGACTGGCCCCCAAGCTCCAGTTATCAGCCAGCTGCTACTTCCTGGATCTAGGCACGGTTGGAGAGGAAGCAGTGAAAGGAACAACGCCCTGTGACGGTACCTCAGAAAACCTTGTCTGGAATTCTTCACATCGGATTTTGCTTTGAGGTAACGTGCTGGCTTTATTATCTTATGACAAAAACAAGCCATAGGGGCAAGATACACTGATAGGATTTCTCAAGTTCTTTTCACACTTGACTCTACCTCTTCTGGCAAACTTTGTGGCTAACTACAGAGTCTGGCAAAACAAATAAACAGGTAAGTACCAAACCCTGACCCTGAGCTGTGTCAAGTGGTCTGACCTTAAACTAAGTGCAATGCAAGTTACTATGTGGGGCCGTATGACATGTTCTGAAAGGACTCTGAAGTTAGCGTATAGATGGTTAACACTGAGCACAGAGCAAAAGAGGGACGCATTATTTGCCTCCAGTGTTCATTAGCTTGACACCCAAACCCATATTAGCTACTCCCACAGATAAGCACCATCAGCCATCCAGAGCATGTCACAGCACTGTTACAGTGGTTCACACAGCCAGCTGACGAGGTTCAAGGGGCCCTTGAGCATCTATTTTCTCTCTGGTTCCTGAAGTTAGTACCAGTAAGCCTTGAATTTATACAGTTCCTCTATGATGAGAATAGAGCACGAATCTATTCAGATGGCTTATATCAGTGTACTGATATATAAACAAGCCAGTTTTTCCACACACATATATTAATTTAAACCTTAACTTATAAAAGGCAAGAGCACTTAAATATTAAAGCCGCAAATACTGGCCAAGAACTTGGCAGGCTCTGTGGCTGAACACAGAGCAACAAAAATACAGTACGTTGCAAACTATCCTTATTGTATTTTGGGTACTCTGAAATCATGGGTTTACAGAATCTTTTTCAGAGTAAAGATGTAGTGGCATTCTGCTTAACAGCCTGGTCAAAGATTCACAGATCTAAGTTACTACCTTGCTTCCACTGACGTTATGGAATTTCTTCTCCAAAACTTTCTTCACTGGATCTTCTTCCTTGAAAGTGATGAACACAAACCCCCTCCTTTTGTTGGTCTTTGGATCCATTGGAAGTTCAATTGCTTCAATCTGTAGATATGAAATACTGTTTTAGACTCAAATATTAGCAGAACCCTAAAGTGTATGGCACTTAGAATGGTAAATCTGCAAGTTTTATATCTGCACATATTAAGCAACACTAAAGTTGCAATGTTCTTCCTATAGGAAAATTATCTTTCAAGCCAGAGGCTTCAACTAACTTTACAAATCTTAAGAATTTTAACATCGAATAGAGTGGTTTGAGTTCAAATGAGGTATCTAATTAGCAATGTAAGCATTTAGTGCAGTGCCTGCCTTGCTTTCAAGGCACAGAAACCTCTGGATCAGTTATAAAAGACTTGACACATCTGAAATTAATATAGTTTGCAATTTGCAAATTATTAGTAATCTGAACAGCAATTGTCTGACTGAACACTGAAACACAGTACTGTCAACGTTACACACCTCTCCAAACTCGCCAAAGTATTCCCTGATTTTCTCTTCTGTGGCTTCGGGGTTAAGTCCACCAACAAATATTTTCTTCACTGGATCCTTTTTCATTGCCATGGCCTTCTTGGGGTCAATTAGTCGTCCATCTAGCCTGTGTTCTTTCTGTTCCAGAACCTAAAAGATAGTTTAATTACGTTAACTTAACCTAGAAGATTTTCCTTTAACTTAAGAATCAGAGAAACTGAGAACAAAGATTAAACTCACCTTTTCAACACTCCCAGGTTCTTTGAAGAGTATGAATCCGAAGCCTCTGGATCTTCCTGTGTTAGGGTCCATCTTTATCGTACAGTCAGTTACCTCACCAAACTTGGTGAAGTAATCTTTCAAGTCTTTTTTGCTTGTATCCCAACTGAGGCCACCAACAAACATTTTCCTGAAATTTCAAAGAGAAGAGCTATTTAGACTCAGGAAGTACGACAGAAAAAGCACGCGTAGCAAGATGCTCACAGTGGTACACGCCTCGGCAGCACTGTCAGAACAGGTCCAATTACTGAAGGTTAAACACTTTTGCATCTTATCAAAAGCTAACAGTACAGGAGCACACAAGGGTTTGTTTTTTTCCCCTCCCTCTTCTTTGAGGGAATTACAGTGCACTCTGGAATTTATGACGCCGCGTAAAAAATGGTAAAAATGGCTTCAAATACTCCTCACCAGTAACTTGTGTTCTTCCACTGTGATTCTGTTACTTGCAACAGAGCAGTATCGACTATCAGTTACTGCCTGTTCCTTTTTGAAAGGAACCGAGGTCACATACACTGCTTTGGAAGTGCTCAGGCTAGAAAAGGGCACCAGAATACTTAAGATCTACCTTAATTTGGGCAAATGAATGTAAAAATATTAGCCTTAAGAACAACCTGCAGAACTTAAACCGGGTATCTGTGATGGCTAAGAACAGCCTCCTGCAACAGACAGGACTTTGGACCTGCCTGTGCACTTCTTCCTGCTTGGTTACTGAATCTAGTTCTACCTTCATCAGTACGACAGCGTTAAGCCAGTCTTTGCCTTCATGGGAGGCTGTGATACAGTACTTCCCTACCTGCACTCCCACACAGATTGCCTCCAAAGCATCACAAAGAACTAGAAACTACTCAAGTGCCACACAGAATTAAAAGTAAGCAAAACTAAGATCAGTCAACAAGGCACTTTTCAAATGCCTCACTGAAATAAAACCATTAATAGCATAACCATTTTCTATTTTCAGAGTTTCCAAGGTAACAAACCAAGCTTTTAAAAGCATTTGAGCCTTTTTACCTAACTACAGACTAAAGCAGTTTAAGTTGTCACTACTCTGTTCAGAGGTAACCACAATCTGGCAGTAGAAGCTAACAGCACTTTATAAGCCAGTCTACATCAAAATAGAATTGGCCTTTGCTATTAATGTATAGCTTTGACCTGCCAAAACCATTATCCATTTAGGTCCAAATGGCAATCACTATGTGATAGATCTGTTTTGCAGACTTCTTTTTTTATTGAACCGGAGGAAGCCATAAGGTTTACAGGCTATGTTTGTAGTTTTTCAGGTCCAGCTATGCGCTCCCAACTAAGAAGTGCAGGATGGTATTTAAGACCTGTGTCTGTTCTTCTTACAGAGACCTCAAAGAAAAGGCCTTGCAAAGTTTACTAAACCTTTCAATAAAGATAACAGAAAGGTAACTTGATGGCTCCGTTCTCCTCAGAATAGCTTCCTGACCAAGCAACGATGCAGAATGTAACCAGACTGACAGTTGCTTTAGTAGCATGCCCTGGCATCACTAGATGTTCTTACAGAACAGGTACAAGAGAAACTCAAAGGTTGGGAGAAGAGGATTTATCTGCAGGCAGCTTCAGCCACGTGCCCTAAGGATGGGTCTACTATACACACACAGGTACTGCCACGTGCTGAAACAACCTCTTACCACAGGAGTAGATCCCACACTGAGATCTGCAATATTTTGGTTTTTAAAGTGGCAGGATCAACACCTACATGTATTTGAACACCACAGCGCAGAGCTTCTGAAATTAAGACCAGTTTTTAGTATTTTGCTTCCCCTTCAGCAGCCACGCAAACTGGACAACTGCACTGGTTATGCACAGTCCCTTTTTTTCCCCTCCCCACATACCAACACAAATCAAACCACATTTCAGCTACTAACTGTATTTACTGCCTACACTGTGACCTCTACCTCTATGAATAATTATTGTTGCTTTTGTTCCTTTTTCTTTAGGAGATCTTAGCTTACAGGTTTGAGGTTGAAATTTGTCACGTCCTATGTGACAAAGGGGACAGTATCACTCACTTTTCAGGGCACACTGTACACTAAAGATGCATAAAGAAAATTCAGCTTACACAGGTGTAGTTCACAATCCTTCGATGCTATGAAAAAAAGTCACATCTGGTCCTAGGTTACAGGACACTCGTGTGACTCTTTCTCCTTCCCTTCTAAACAGAAATGTGTTGCATTCCCGCGGCTTCAGCTCTGTTCAGCCTCAGGGAAATGACCCTTCGAATCAGGGTCCAGTGACAACAAAGGAAGTTCCAATTAAAAACGTGAGTAGCCAGATTCACAAAGAGTCTCCACAGAAACAGGCAGGTAGTTCTCACGCCAAGTGTGTATTTTCATACAGATAAGAAAAGGATCGAATTTGATGGTAAATAAATTAATCTTTTCACGTACGAACGCTGCTACTAAAACACAGCAAAACACTGACTCCTCCAGAAAACGCTCTTAAGCGATAACCGGTTTACTGACAATGCTGCGAAGACGTAACCCAAAATCACTCTTTCATCACACAGCGTTATCGCCTCGATCGTGTGGTTTTCCCTTCCTCCGAAAATACTTAAGTCGGCCACCCCGGTTATTTCGCACGCCTTACACAAAGCAGGAATCGCTCCACGACTCCCCCAAAGTTCGCAGCCGTCACCCCGAGCAGCGAGCGGCTCCTTCCCTCCCCTCCTCTGCTTTTAAAAGCGGCCGGGGCCGAGGCGCGCCGAGGGAAATCCCTTCCATTTTACAGCGCGAGCCGGCGAGGGCCCGCGGCCGCCCCTCCCCCAGCCACCACATGGCGCCAACAAAAGGCAGCTCCAGAACAAAGGGAGCGCTGCCGCTGCGGGCCGCCTTCCGCCGCCCGCCCGAGCGCTGCGCCGCGGGGCCGCCCGCCGCCCTCCCCCGCGGGGCCCGGGCCCGACGGGGCGCTCCGCCCGCCCGAGGGCCGCGCCGGGGCCTAGCGGCCGCGCTCCGCCGCCGCACATGGCGCCCGAGGCGGGGAGATGGGGGGAGGGGGGTGCGGCCTGCTCCCGCCTTCCGCTTACCCCGCGTCCTCCTCGTTCTTGCTGGCGTTGATCTGGTCGCCTTCGGCCCCGTTCTGGCTGGCGGCTACGCCCGCTGTCCCCGCCGCAGGGCCGGCTCCCGCCGCCGCCGCCGTTCCCGCTGTCGCCGCCGCTGTCGCCGCGCCCGCCGAAGCCGCCGGGGCCCCGCCGGTGTCGGCCTGCTGCTGCTGCTGCTGCTGCTGCTCCCCGGAGCTCTCAGCCGCTTCGTGTCCGTTCTGGGTGGCGCCGGCGGCGGCCGCCAACTGCTGCTCCGCTTCGGACATGCTGCCCCGTCCGCAGAGGCGAAAGGGACGTGAGGCGCCTGCGAGAGACCAGCGGGGCCGGCGGTCAGCGAGGCCGCTCCCCCCGCAGGGCTGGGCCGGTCTGATCCGGTCCGCTGCCGCCCCTCCCCCCGCGCGCCGCCGTTGCCCGCCCCTACTCACTTTAAAAGCCGCTCGCGATAAAAATTCGGGCCGGCCGGAATCGGATTAAAATCCCCCCACGGCGCTCGGCTGCTCCGCACCGGCCCCGCCGCCGCCGCCGCCTCCTCCGCCCCCGAGACACGTACGCTTCGACCCGAAGCTTTAACGCGTGGCCGCCTTTATACCGCCGGAGCCCGGGCGACACAGCAACAAGACGCCTCCTGATTGGCCGTCTCTCTTTGTCACTCATAGGATTCCGCGGCTCCTATTGGATCTGCGGCGCCGGGCGGGCGGGACGCGCGGTGCGAGGCGAATGGCGGCCGGCGGGAGCGAGCGGCGGGGGGAAGCGCGTGCGGCTCTTCGCGCCTCTTACCTCAGCCGGTTGGAAGGCGGCTGCCTCGCCGCCTCACGAGAGCGGAGCCCGGCTCCGCGTGAGGCGATGGCCGCTGCCCGCAGCCGTCTCCTAACGGTTCTCCGCCGCCGCCCGCGGAGCGCTCCCGTCCGGCGGGGCGCGGTGATGGCAGCGCCGCTCTGTGGAGGTGCGGTGCGCTCTGACTCAGTCACTCCAGGGTTTGCTTCACGTTCCCGGCTCTGCTGGTTTTGCAACCGGGAAAGGCCGCAGTTTGTTGTTCTTGGAGGAAACTCGGAGCCGGTGTTACATAACGCGGAGCCGTCGTCCTGTTTTTTTGGCCCAGGGATGCAGCAGCTCTGTGGGCCGTGTGAGGAGGGCAGAACGCAGCGCTCCGTGTGTTTGTTTCTTGTGCAACTACCGCTCCTCGTGTCTCATTTGTCCGCTGCAGAGCTCAGCTTTCGGGTGGAGAGACAAAGATTGCTACCACCCCTTTGAAAGGGAGTTCTGACAAATTAAGCCCTTTGCTGGTGGTGCCCGAGAAGTAACAGTGTAACTTTTAGTAGCGGTGAATGTAAACGTGTTGGAGCGTTCCACCCTCGGTCAAATACGTCCTCTGGCCCAGCTGCCCTCTGCATGGCTGCTACAACTCTGCAAGTGCACGTGGCTTAATTTACCTCTATTCAGCTAGTCCGGGATGCAGGCTGTCCTCCAGCAAACCACTCTTAGAGCAACTTTCATCCTGTGTGAAATATCAAGTAGCACCTTGGTAAAAGCACAGCAGACTACGTGATATTTAGTTACGTAAGCAGCACAGTGTGTAGAGTCTTAAAGGGGAGCACAAAATAAAATCAATGTAGCAATTCAGATTAAGATTTATTTATTTATTTATTTATTTAACTTGAAAACAGTTTTAGTCTGTAAAACTGACTTCTTAAGGGAAGAATAAAAGCAAACTGAAATACTTAGTATTATAAGGTCATACAAAAAAACAATCCCCCACCACAGTGCCTGTGGTGCTTGCCAACAGAACCACACTAACTAGTCCGGGCTGAGCATTCTGCTTTGATTCCCATGCACAACAAAACTGCTCCTGATTTCTTACTGGAATTGTAACAGGTTTTCTTACAATTTCTTGACTTTAAATCCTTAGACGTTATGAATATTTGCTGCCATCATTTTTTTTCCCTCATGTTTTGCTGCTCACAAATTGAAAAGTATTAAGACAGTCTGAAAATAGGTGTTCTAAATGAGCAGTTATGGACAAGCTCCACAACCACCCCTCAAGTCTGAACTTCGTGAACCTGAACGTTACATGAGGTCACGTCCAGTAAAAACAATACAAACAACACCTACCTATCAGGCTTGTAAGTTGTGACATCTGTAAAACAGGTTGAGTATCTCTTTTCTGGTATACTTCACAAGAGTATGTTTTTGAAGTTGTTTCTAAATATTAAGTATAAATAGAAACAAAGATTTTTGTTGTTGTAAGATGATTTTTACCCTAATTTGTACCACCTCAAGGGTACTTACCCCACATCCAGCAAGACATCTTCTGTTGGCTTCCTTTAGGCAGCCTTTGCTTAGATTGTAATCAGATCTGCACCCAAAACTGCTATCAGCTGTATGTGTTAATTTATTCAGAGCCACCAGCTTGCTTCAATTGGAAATTATCCTGCGTTTGCCTGAGTCACTAAAGGGGGAAGCTAAGACCAAACCGATATCTGCAGATGAACTTAAATGGGGTGGATGCAATGGTAAGCGCTGATGAACTTCACTGACTGTTTTCTTTCTTGCAGGGATTCTATATGGGCAGCAGCTGAATGCAGAAATGTGTTCTGAAAAGTTTATACAGCAGCAGCAAGAGTAGACTGCAATGGGTGACAGCTTATGTGAGTCTGTTGTCTAAGTTTAGGTTCAGATGATGGATGTAATCTGAGTGCTTTTGATGATATAGTGTATTAATTTCACTGCAGAAGTCATTGCTCTCAACATTTCCTTTGTATTTCATCAGGACTTGCATGATTCACTATTTGATTTGCAGCTCTCCATGTTTCCCTTCCCTTTCTTTCTCTTTTTTTTTCCCTATTTCTTTTTCTTGCTTTGCTAAACTCTCTTCTTTCCTTTTCTTACTTTTGTAGCTCTTGCACTGATGTGCTTAATGGTGCATTCTTCATATCTGTACTCTCTTCCAACTGTTCATTTCTTCTGGTCAGGCCCATCTCAATCTCTCAGTTTGGCAATTCCAAGCAGCAGTTTCCAGCTACTGTGTCTATTTTTTTGCTATATGGAAATAAGGTAGATATATTTAAAGAAGTAAAGGGCAGAAGTCTGGTATCTGTATAGTGTACCCATAGGCTATGCCCATATACAGATGAGCAGAAGCTTTATGGAAAACAATAGGCCCTATACCAACCTCTGTAGGATTGCACCCTGAGCAAAATCATGGAATTGAGCAGGAGAGCCTTTATTTGAAAATGACTTAGTAGAATTCAATTGCTTTGGGTGATTTGTAGCGTAGGAGCTATTCTTTGTGGAACAAAAGGTAAATAGAACTTGATCAATACGTGAATGGGCTTACAACTGAAAACCAGAAGTTTTCTGTGGGGTAAAAAATACCTTGTTTGGAAAGATGTAGATAACTAACACAAAAATAATCTGCAAAATCAACCACTCTTGCAGAAGCTTTCTGAATGCAAGGGGATGATTAATATGTTGTGACTAGAGAAAAGGATATCAGCAATAATCAATGTGAGCAGAGCTTGTGCAAGATTCCCAGCCACGTCAATAACTCACACAAGTCACAGCAGTTTGGACCAACGTGAACCTAAAACTCACATTCCTGGCTGTGAAGTTCCACCTACTCCTTTGCACATTTGGCTGTAAAATAATTCAGTTGAAAAGTGGTTGTTTTTCAGCCAGACCGTTTATCTAGCACACGCTCATTACACGACAGTGAATCGCAATGGAAACGCCTCATGTTTAAAAGGAGACAGTAATATGAGGCAATCATATCTGTATTCCTCAATTAGGAAAATGAGCTATGAGCTAGGAGGGAAGGGAGGAGAGAATTTATATCAGAGCTCATTGGTGCTCTTGCAGACATGGAAAAGAAACAGAAGGGAAACTACTGCTGTGCCAAGCTGAAGCAGAGACTGGGGAAGAAGCTATAAGTGAGAGTAATGCAAAAGCTAAGGAAGGAGGAGAACTAGCTGTGCTAAAAGTGACTGAAGACAAAAAGAGTTTGGTTTAAGATGTGTTGAGAAGCTAAAGAAGCTAGAAGAAGCAAAACTGTATTCAAAGTGAATTTAGGGTGCAGCCAGAAAAGAGATGTGGTTGGTAGACTTACAAACATGAGATAAGAAGAGGCACTTCTACAGAAGGATTGTGTTTAATTAATTGGTTGATGTGCAAGAGGCTGAAGTGCATCTATGTGGGTGCTGGGGGGTCAGAGCAGAGCGTGTGACAAATGCTGTGAACATATGAAAGAGCGGGCATGAGTGTGATTGGGAAATAAAATGAAAGAAGGTCAGTAGAGCCAGGGATGGAGTTACAGAGGATGTGCAGGTAAGAAGTTTGTTATTAGAGTCTTGTAGAAATAATATCTTTAAAGAAAATGGTGAGACAGTAAATAGAGGAAAGCAGAAACGAAGGTGTGAATTGGGTTAGTCAGAAGCAGCAAAATGAAAGCTAGGATTGCAGGCATGTAGGCAAGCTGCTCAAGTAGAGTTGTGTAGCTGTAAGAAATGGAGGAGGGAGCGGGGTTGCAGGAGCGGAAATTAGCTTGGTCACAGGATTTCCGTCAGAGACACTTTGCACTGCACAAAAGCAAGTGCAGATGAAGCAGGTGCCTTGGGAAGCTGGTACTGTGCACAGGTACCACAGCCTTTACTGTCAGAGACAGAGCAAAAAAAAAGGTGTCAGTGGTGGACAGATGTTTGGTAGGGGAATAACCAGTGAATTATTACTGCTTTGTTTGCATGCTTGACATCAAAATGCACATAAAGATAAAAGATGTGTGAGTTTCATTTTTAATCAGTGAGTCCAGCCAGTATTACTCTAACTTTTCTTTATTATTTTGCATTCTCCAGTGCAATTTTACATTATTCTAGTTTTCCTTCTTTCTTTTTAATCAACAATCTACAAGTAAATATTTTGTCCGCCTTCTTGCCGTAATTGGAGTTCAAAGTTCTAAAACAATATTTTTTTCCTGCAGAAGTTATGTCTTTGTTATCAGAATGCAAATGTGTCTGCAGCCACAATCTTTGTGCTATTATATCCCGTGCCAGCTAAAAATAAGACAACCAAGGCTTGTTAAACCGCTTAGCAGATCAGATACAGCAGCAAAGCTATGCCCAGAGAAGTATTCAGAACCGTAATGGTTTTTTGCGTTGAAACTGAAATTTCAGGTTTTGTTTGTTTCCTTTCTAAGCTCGCATTAACATCCCTGGGCTGCAGAAGTTAGGGGCACTGCTTCAAAGCAGCCTTCTAGTCATTAGAAATAGCTTTTCAAGTGCTACAAAGATAACACGCGAACAATAACAGGATAAAAGGTCGGATCCGAGGCTTTAGACGAAAACCTTTGAGATACTTTTGCTGTCAAACACAACTTCTTTGTTAGGCGTTGTTTCCGTGCGTGGGGCCCTTTAAATGTGTAACTGCACTATTAAACGGCCGTGGGAAGTGCAGCAGGAGGAAACCCCGGGTAATTGGCTGCAGCCTGGGACGCAGCAGCTCGCCCATTGGAGAGCAGAGGATTCTCCGAGTTGCTAAAATTAGCTGATCTCCGCCCTCCAGAAATGCTTCTGGAAACAGCGAGGAGGAGAGATTCTGACACAGAAAGATGGGGGAAGGAGCAGAGCGAGCAGGGCGCTGCTGGTGGGGGAGGTTCAGCAGATAAGGACAGATACAGACGCGTTTTTTCCCTTCTTGGTTAACCGGGAGAAAAACGCACACGGCAAACCGCCAGGGATGAAAGCTGGCAGCAATTTGTGAGGATATTAAACTCAACGTTTCCTGTGTAATGGTCTGAAGCGTTCAGTGGGGCTGAGGGGGCCTTTGGGCTGCTAAGCTTTAGGGTCACCCTGTCACCTTGTATGCGTTCACCGATTTAACGCTGAACTCAAAGTAGACGAACTCCCAGATCTTTCTCATAAAACACATCCTTCCCTTATCGGTCAGTAGTTACTGTGCGTACCATACCCTCAGATGGAGCTGGCTGAGCCGTCTCTGTTAGAGGAGCAAACATGTGCCTGCATTAGGGGATCCCATCGCTTCGGACCAGCGTTGTACAGGCTGAGGCCGCGGGCTGGCAAGGCGTTACCGCGGCTGTGCCCGCCCGATAGCGGCGGGCTGCTCGTTCCTGCGCTAAACCCGAGCAAACGGATTTCAATCCCTAGCGCTGAGACAGCGCATTGCAGAGCGGGGAATCCCCGCGGGGCGTAAACAGCACGCGCCGCGCTATTCCGGTACCGCACTGCGCCTGCGCGGGCGGCTCCGCGCCAAAGCGCGGCTCCCACACAGCGGGACCGCCGCTGGTGGGTTCCCGCTGTGAGATCGCGCTTTCCCTCGGGGCGGGGTGAAAGCTGCGTCACAGGGAGCTATCCACGCACCGCACCCCCACAACCTTCTGCCCCGACCTACGCACGCCGTTCCTTCTTCTCCCATCGCACGAGGCGCTCTGAAAGGGGCAGGCGAGCTCCGCGCGGGCCGCCATTCCTGCTGCCCACACGCACACGCGCGCGCCCCGCCGCGCGTGGCCCGCGGGGGCCATCTCGTGGCCGCTGCTGCGCTGCCCGCCCGCCGCGTAGCAACGGAGCCGCGGTCGCAGGTCGGTAGCTCCGGGCTTCCCGCGCTCTGCTCCACGCGGCGTCCCACGGAGCTGTTGAGGCGAGCAGCCCGCCCTGCGCTCGTGGCAGCGGCGCCGCGCGAGGTAAC
Organism: Callipepla californica brunnescens; assembly: GCA_023055505.1. NCBI lineage: Eukaryota > Metazoa > Chordata > Aves > Galliformes > Odontophoridae > Callipepla > Callipepla californica. The sequence goes on from JALIRH010000014.1 coordinate 14,525,384, forward strand.
GTTTCTCTTCTCCTCACGCGCCGAGTTAGCGACGCGTTAACAGAGTTCACGTTTCACGGTGTTTAATTGTGGCCCGCTACAAAACACTACTGAAAATGGGGGTGTGATGTGGACGGTCCGAAAGGGGGACGGCCTGCTGCCTTCCCGGGGTGCACAGTGTGGCTGTGGGGTTTGCTGTGCTGAACTCATGTCATTGCAGGATGGAGAAGCACGTGAGTTCCAATTTAGAAGCAAAGATGCAGGTGCTAATGCCCGAACCTCAAATATTTGTGGAAAAAACGCTGGCTCTCATCAAACCTGATGTTGTAGCAAAGGAGGAGGAGATAGAGGATCTCATCCTCAGGTCGGGATTCATGATTGTTCAGGTAAAAGATTACGTTCCTGAGATAACAGCTGCAGTTTATGAGTGCATCAGTAGTTAACTTTCACCAGCCAGTTCAATAATTAAAAGCTTTTGTGTCTGTTTACATTTTTCATGTCGTCAGCCACAATTGCCGGATTCCTTGAGGACACATTTTGCTGGTGCACAAGGTGGATGAGAGCAGGCCGGTGATTTTGCTGGCTGGAAGAAATCCCATACTTCCTTAATGAACCTGGGTTTAGCAGCTTGAGTATGCAACATACGTAGCAGAGGGGTGGATGCTCCAAAGTAACTCTTTGGAGAGGTCCCTGTTTGGTCATGAATCCATTTCCCAAGTGGATGCTTCCAGAATTAAATGGCAGGTTGTGGTCTGAAGTGCTTTTTCACGTGCCCGGTGTTTTCATTGCAAACGGGCTTTTTGGATATTTAAGTGTTGCAAATGTTCTATTGAAATAGGCCTGATTGAGTTTACCCTTTCTAATTTAGACCTAACAGTGTGATTGTGGGATGCTCTGCCAGGTGGAAAGACTTCAGGCTGTGACTCTTGCTGGAGACTGGGTTTAGACAAACATTTGCCTTTAGCTAACAAGGACCTGCGTTCTCTGGGCTCTCACTTAGGGATTTTTGTACACAGTCTGAGAACAGATGAAGAAACTCTATTAAATTATCTCAGAATCACCAGGTCATTTTGAAGTGAGGGATATACCAGAATCTTCAGCAGGAGGCAGTAATGTTACTCTGGCAAAGAAATCTTTGCTCTTTTTGACTTTCCTCTAGAAATGATCACAAGGGAAAGGAAACAAACCAACCTCTTCCAGGCTGCCCAGCGGGGCTGGGGCGGTCGCTGGGTGCCGCTGTCGTCCTCGTCGTGTTCTGCCTTCTTCTCTTCCTCCTCCTCCCCCTTCCTCTCCTCCTCGTGCTGCGGTGGCAGTGCCCTTGGCCACGGCACGGGGTGAGCAGCCACCAGACTTCTAGATACAGCTATTATATGTATATATTTCCCTAAAACTGTAATCCCTTAGTTTTGTGAATGCCTCTTTTCATACTCCTCCTTTTTTCATTTCTTCCTCTGTGTTTCTGGTTGTTTTATTTATAGGAAATTCGTCAGCAGATCGGAGGGTTGTTTTTTGTTTTAACGAGAAGAACTTTACAGCATCTCCTGATGCAGCCACTGACTTTTGACACTGAGGTTGACAGGAATCTGAATGTCTCTGTATCACATTAGAGCAGGCTCAGAGAATGCACTTTACCATAAGTTTCTTCATTTCTCTCCAGCCTGCCCCATGCCCTCTGGTGGATAACCTGTTACACTTGTCCTAATCCTGGCTACCTGCAGGCGGGATAGCTACTGTCAAAATCCCAAAGCACTGAACAAAAGAGCAATTGTTTAACTGGGGCTGAAACTTCTGTGCCCTGTCTATACTTTAAGACACCCGGCAGTTTTAAAATGCTGCAATTTCTGTACATCAAGACCTCAAACAACGTGTCTGTCTGTGTAATTAACATGGAAACCTCCTGGTTTTTGTTGCTTTGTAACTCAAATTAGTGAGCTTTTTTCACTCTCATTTCTTCTATGCTTTTTTTTTTTTCAGAAGCGGAAGCTCCAGTTAAGCCCAGAGCAATGTAGCATCTTTTACGCAGACCAATATGGAAAGATGTTTTTTCCTAATTTAGCAGCCTATATGAGCTCTGGACCTTCAGTTGCTATGGTTCTTGCCAGACATCAGGCAATCTCATACTGGAAGGAATTGCTTGGGCCATCAAACAGCATAAAAGCTAGGATGACTCACCCTCACAGGTAACTCACCGACTGGTCTTGGTGTAAGTCAGAAGGGTTTTGTCATTCTCTCACATGAGACCAAGATTTCTCCCACCTGCTGCTCTCCCTCTTTCAGATCAGATAAGGATTTTTAGAGTTCTCTCTTTAGATTATGTATAACATAACTTTTTACCTCCGTATGTGTAAAGCTCACCCATTTTACACAGAACGCTGAATGCATGAACACAAACCTAATCTCCTACCTAATTTGTTTAAAAACAAAGCGAATCAAAGCACAGCCTTGTGATTTAGCCTTTGTGTACTGCTATTATACTGTAGAGACTTAAAGGGTATTTGCAGTTGTCCATCCTGCAATTCTTCCTCTTTAGTTTAAGAGCAATCTATGGGACTGATGATCTGAGGAATGGACTTCATGGCAGTCTCAGCATTTCCTCAGCAGAAAGAGAAATTCGATTCATGTTTCCAGAAGGTAAAACGATACAAAGAATGTATTGCCAGTCTCTGGGAGGGTAGCGTCCTTCTCTGTTACTAATTGTCCAGGCTCAAGATACAATTTGATTTAGAATGGCTTGGACTTGTGTGCTTTGTGCTAATGTCTATTTATTTATGTTGGTATTTTCTCCTGTAAAAAGCGTATCAGCATCTATTTGAAGAGCTGTTACTGTGGCTGCTTCTACTTTACAAACTCTCTGGTTTGGGAATTGGAGCAGATAAAGCTGTAAATAAAAGTGGAAGCTATTACACTCAGACCAGGAACTCCTGTTGACTTGAGAAGGTCGCCCCTCTTGGGTTCAGGTTGAACAAGATCTGTTCAGTGGCAACTGAACGTTCACATGGTAGTGCAATTCCTAAGGTAAATGCTAGAGAAATGGACCATAGTACCTGGAAAAAATGGGAGATGATCTCTTGTTTAGAAGGTTACATTTGAGTCATGATTTTAGTATTTGGCAGAAAGATGCGAGGCAAACTGACTAGAAAACCTTGATAAACCATGACTCTTAACATTTGCCAGCAAAGCTAGAATTAACATGAGATTTTGGGGTTTTCAGAAACCAGAGTCACCTGCAAGGTGGAATTAATAAACATGGGATGTATTCTTTCTGTCCTACCTCACAATGAATCTTCAAGGATATAGATGTTTCTCCAGATGGTCTGAGTTTCTCTTCTTTCATAATTGGCTATAATTAGAAAGATTACCTCATGGACATTGTGAAGGGTTTTAAATAGTGTCTTTCCAGTCTGTTGTGTGAAAAGCTTTATAAACTATGATGCATTATGAAGTTATATGAGCCTTGACTTACCTTAATAAGCAACCTTCAAAAGAAGGGCCTCTTTGATCACTCTACAAGCTGCTTTCTAACACCTGTGGTTACTCTTTACAGTGATCTCAGAACCAATTCCAGCTGGACAAAGAGCTAGAGATTACTTGAATCTTCATGTAAACCCTACGTTACTAGCTGGGCTCACTGCACTTTGTAAAGAGAAGCCAGCAGATCCAATGGTATGGTGTATCAGCACTGTGTTGGATGCTTTGAGACGTGCTTGTTTGACATTAATATCTGTGCTCCCTGTATGTACAAAAGCTACACTTCTGCAAAACTGTGCTGTTTTAGTTAACTGTTAGTGAGGCAGACAGATTACATTTGCCTTTCGAGAAGCTGATTTGGTTGTTGATAGATGAGGTGAGGACCAAGGCTACAATGGTTATTTTAGGTGACTTCTATAAAACTATTACCTGCATGTAATTGTTACAGATGTCTGGAAAAGCAAACGAGTGCTATCATGTGATGCCAAGAAAACGTTTTTACTGTAATATTTCTGAGATAAGTTTGAGATGGAGTAGCTCTCATAATAGATTCTAGGTAAGCTTACTTAGATGCTAATCACACAGGAAGTCGTTACATGGTTGAGTAAAACACCGTGGAGTTCTTAGTAAGGCAGTCATTACTTTGTCATTATGTTTAATTTAATAATATTAGCTTAATCTTTCTTCAGGATGAACAATGATCTTGACTATATGGCACTGATAACAGCTGTGTGGGCTGCCCCCACGGTTCACCAGGAAAACTAATAATGATTCTTCTGAGTAAAACACATCTTGAATAATCAAACTGACCTATAAAAAAGAATGTCATCTTAAACCTTTCTATTTATCAAGTCAATATTTCTTGCCCTCATTTAAAAGAGATCACAAGGATCTCTTTTAACAAAAGATTTCAAGTGAATTGTAGTTCTTTGTGGGGGAAAAAAGGCTTAATTTATTGGATTTTTCTCTTCAGCACCTAAATAAAATTTAGCTTTCTTTCATCTGGAAAGTTACAGTTTTGTTTATTTTTTTTTCCCTTGCAGTACTCTTAAGATTCAAGTAATTCACACCAGTACTCCTTTAGGAATGCAGAAAGTCAATCAGTGTAATGATTTACTGGGAGTTTTTTCTACATCATTAACAATCTTTTAATCCACATAACGTTTTCCCACAAGAGACACTGCAGAGAAGAAGACCTTAAGAATATTCTGAGGTGTTTCTACGACCTATGTCAAACTAAATGTACTGTAATTGCTCCAGCTTTATAGTCTTTTCGCTTTGTCTCTATGTTGCCACTGAAATCTAAGAAACTGAGATGCAAATGTTCCTGAAACAGCCACTTCATCCATCCCTTTGCCCTAAGGCCAAGCTGTTTGTACATAACCATTCTAGCTGACGCTGCTCTGGCCTGTTCTTCAGCACTCCGAGTGATGGAGAGCCTGCTGGCTCCCGAGGCAATCTATTTCACTGCTTGATTATACATAGCTGAAAACCCTTCACTAAAAGTTAGCCTAAATCTCATGTGCTCCAATGTTAAACCCATGACATTTTTTGTTTGCTTTTGTTTTAGTGTCCCCAGAGGCCACTGGAGACAGTGTATCATCTCCTTTCTTTTGCAGCAATCCATTGCGTATTTGAAGACTGTCGTCATCTTTTTGTTGTTGTTTTTCAGTCATTTCCTCACTATGAAAAAAACTCAATCTTCCTTTCCTCTATCTTAGGCCACACTTCTATAAATCATTTCTTTTCTTTGTTTCCAGTTAATCTCTGCATTCTGAACACATTTTTTGTCCACTTACGTGGCTAGAACTAGTAACTTGACCAAGACCATTTTCCTCTTCCCTGCTTGTGACAGTGTGCTAATAGAAAGATATTCATTTTTCCATGTTGTTAATGCCTGAGCCCTTGTCACAAAATGAAAATAAGCTTGATTTGATGATGTTTGTTTTGATAGATGTATGTTGGCTATCACTCCTTAGTTTGTCCCACTAGGTGGTTCGCAGGGAAATTGATGGAGCATTTTTTTTTCTAGCATGTTTGTATATTTTTTTCTGTCTTTCTCAGGTAGTCTTTTTAAGGGCTGTCATGTATGTTTGTATGGATTCTTTGTTTGTTTGTTATTTTTCTTCTTCATTTGTCCCGAATTCTTACTGCTCCTATTGCTGACTAACCAACGAGGACTGTCACTGTGCTCCTCCTGTTGACTCACACTCTAAAAACTTTCTCTTTTTCTTAAATCTGGTAATAAAAGGAGAGTGATGTTTACTGATCTATTCCATCAGCTCTTTCACTATGGCTTGAAGTTTGTTTTGTTCCAGGAAAAATTCATCAGCAGCTCTGTGAAATGAAAAGGATGTATTAAATCTTCTCTTTACAAGGGGAGAAAATGAGGCAAAGAGGGTAATCTGTGTAAGGCCAAAACTTTGGAAGGTTAATTCAGACATTCCTACCTCTTATGTTCTTATTTAAGTTCTATTTTCTAGAAAGCTTAGAAGGGGAATTTCAGAAAGTCACCATGCTTAATTTTTATTTATTAGGCATTACAAAGTGATTTCAGTGCAGAAAGCTGTAGCATCTTTCCCAAATCATTACTAGATAAATCACATGTGATAACTGCTAGGAGCAGTGTTTCATGAGGCACTTTCATGGACATCACACATCTTAATTCCAAAATCCAGTTCAGATTATATAAAGTGAAGCCAAAGTGTTCCTGTGCACAAAGATAAATACTGTCAGGAAAAGTCATCTTCTGAACATAGTGTGAGGTGTTTGAAAGCAGTATATGTGGTGAAGAGCACTAGAAAAATCAGTCTCTTTTTTTTTCCTGTAAGCACTTAATTTTGCACTGTTGTAGTGTGTGTAAGAAGCTTCAAGTAATGCTCTAAATAGCTTTCCTTACGCTTTCTAGAGAAAACAAACCAACAAGAAAAGACCTCAAAAGGTGTTTGTTTTGTTGTTGTTACACAGACGTGGCTTGCTGACTGGCTGATCGAGCACAATCCTAATAAACCTAGGTTACATCACGTCACTGAAGAAGAACACCAGGAGTGAGATCTCAGAAGAACTCATCTCAAGCATTCCAAGTTACTGATGTATATAATCGTTTTCATTGTATCCCTGGGCAATTAGTATTACTTGAAGTAAATGTTATTATCATAACTACTCTCATGTCTTTATGGAATCCTTACTCTTAACAGGTGTAGTAACTTTTCTGTTGAGTTAGAGAGCCCAGACTTGCATGATAAATTTACTGTGTCAGGTGATGAGAAAAGGATGAAATCATCTTCAGCTGTTACCTAAACTGCTGTTTTCTCTTGGTTTGGCTGTCTGGGGAAAATAAAATCATTTAGACAATCACAGATTCCCAAATGAAATACAGCTGGCCTATACACTGTTAAGCAGATCTGTTTCCCATCTCAGTGGCAAAATATGCAGTGGTTGTAAATCAGTCTCTGACTCCTATTAGAAGTCACAAGGTGTATTTTAGTCAGGGACTAATGCTGGCATTAATTCCAGTATTTATTTAAAGAAAGGTGCTCACACTAAGGATGCTTTTTGTGCTCATCTGCTATCGAAAGGTATGCTGATTTCTGTTGTTTCCTTTGCATCGCTGATGGCATTTTAACTTTACTGTGTTTTATCTACAATTTCCAGAGAATAGGTCAGGGGCAATGCTGTTCAGCTGGCAGTGGTTAATCCTGCTCTCTGTTTCTAAAGTAATGGGACTGGTTTGGCAGAGGACAGGGGGCCTTTCTGTTTCCTAAAGATTGTATTTGTAACTGTTAACTTCAAACTTTGTATCTTATGGTTCTTCTGATTGTATTGAGAAAATGTTGGTCTTGCAACTCTGAAACTTCAGTAGATTTGACCAGTACTTAAAAAAATGTCATACTTTGTTTTATGACAAACCTTACTCCTTAAGCCTGAGTAATTAACAGCAAATTAAGTCGTTTGTTTGTAACATTAAACTTCTTCTAAGCTGATTGCATATCTTCTAAGAGAATTAATCCATACTTGCCTCTTCAGAAAACCAATCCCTACAAAAACATAACAACAACAAGAAAAAACAGCCTGACACTCCGATATGAAGAAAAATACAAGGTCATTAGAAATACAGCAAACAGATCTCTTTATAACTGATTTATTTTGCCTGTAATCGTTGTTCCCTACAAGTGTCTGGTTGCTGCAATTATAAGATGTTGTGCTTTGTGGTTTCCTGTTAGCCCAACCACGTTTCTATTTTGAACGTGTCAGAAGATAAAAACCAATGTGTTCATAATGCATTCCCCTTCATTTCTGTTACTTACTGTATGTCTGCTTACTTAGATGTGTTAGAGTTTGACAATAAATATCTCCTTTATGTTACTGTTGGAGACCTCTGTCTTTTGCAGCAGGTTTATGTTATACCTGTAGAAGATTTGTAGCTCCCACAGTGAGTGTGTGGGTCCTGTGGTATACCAGGAGCCTGAAGTTGTGGATGTTACTTGTGTAGTGTAATGTTATCAGTCGATCAAATGTTTATCTGTTACCCGTTTTATTCTCTAGTATTCTATTCACTGTCTCTGTACACTCGGGGTAAATGTTAACCCAGGAAACCTCCCAGCTGACATGCTGAGGAGGCTGCTCAGTGAGTTGGATGTGGGCAGGACAGTCCTACGAAGAGGACAGGCAGAGAAATGACCTGGTCCCTTGGGGGAGCTGTGATGCCATAGGAGAGGCTGTTTGAGGAAGTGCTGCTTACGTTTCAATTGAGCTTCAGGTTTCTGCTTGGCAGAGTGCTGTAGGCTTGGCCAGTGTTGTAATTCCACGTCAGAGAAAGTGTAGTTTTGGGGAAAAAAAGCCATGAATTGAAAGGTATCTTATCATCTGGTGTCTGCAAGGCAAGCTGCTCTCTGGTAGCCAGTGACATCTCTCTCCTTTGAGTCCAAGCAGTTGCCTATAGAGTTCCGTTGGGTATTTCTAACTTCAAGGGAGTTCATTTTAGTTTTGCTGCCAGAGTGCTGGAATAGAGCTATGTCTGTAAGACCAGCAGCTCAGCCTCTTTCCCATAGTTGTTTTTTTGTTTGTTTTGATTGGTTTTTAACAGCCTTCCTCTTGGAGCTTGTCATATGTCGTTATCACCTGCCTTGGAAGTTATTCTTGAAACTCACCAGACTGAGCTTCTCTGGAGCCTATGATTGTTCAGACTTCTCATCTCAGAAGGGATTTTATAACTTGAAGAATACACCAGTTATGCTGCCAGGAAACCTGAATGTACTTTAAATACAGCACAAGCTTCAGCCAAAGCCAGTTCCCCTTTGCCTACATAAGTCTGAGCGTTCCAGCATGCCAAGCTTCAGAAATGAGTCACTATTTGATGCCTCAGACTTTCATTCAACAATTTGAGGCAAAAAGTGTTGCGTGGAGACTTGCAAGCCCTCATCTTTCTTGCTTATGAACAAATCCTCTTTTATTTCATTGAAGTTTTTAATGTTGACTATTCTTCAGACAGCAGTGATCTAAGCAAAATGTGTGGACTGGTGATAAATTGATGTTCCTCCCATGGCACTGTATCAAGGGGTGGCATGACTCAAACTCACAGTTCTTTTCAGTGCCATGATAGAAGAGCAGATTCTAATTAAGGCCATAGTTGGTATTCATTTGTTAAGCCAGAGTACTCAGATCAAGGTGGTTCATGTCATTCTGGGCAGTAAATGCTGGTCCTTTTTGTCCTCACTCAACAGCAGTGCACCCTCTGCAAATAATGTGGAGAAAATACTGTTTTTGGATGGCCCGCTGGTAGGGCAGCTACCCATAGCTACAGAACTTCAGACATCCAGATAAACTCCTCTGGGTGGGGAGGGTGTCAGCAGCGTGACTGATAGCTGAGCCTCCTGGGGAGGGTGCCTGTCAAATAACTCCTTGTCATGCTGCCTCCTGCCAGGTGATGGTGGAGATCTGCCAGAAGCTCAGGGGAGAGCTGGCTGTTGGTCTTCCGAGCCAGACAGGAGGCATTGTAGGATGAAGCAGCCTGCAGACAAGTGGGTGAATGATGCTTCATTAATGATAACACTGAGAGATTAAGAATTGTCTTTGCTTTAGGGCTTGTGAGCGCTTTATGGCTGAGGGAGGTGATGCTCTCCTACAAAGGACTTCATGTAGTGCCTCGTGTACTTGATTTGTCTTGTGTGACATTACATTTTCTCCCCTGAGAAAGTCAGACTGACTCTCCAGGTACTGGTGGATCTCAGGTTAACTCACTCTTGCATAGCTGCAGTACCGTTCTGAAATCAGATTACCTAAAAAATAGAATGAAATGTAAAAATAAAAAAGGCTATGCTACCAACTTCTTTATTTAAAAGCCTTTTAATCTGGGATCTCTGAGGCAGACAGGGTGGATCTCCTGTATTACTAGAGAGAGAAATTGCTCAAGGCAGTTGAGTGCAGTCTGTCAGCCCTGGGCAAGAAATCACATATATACTCACCCCTAATTTCAGGGGACTTTTACGTGCGAGATCCTAATTTGGTTCTAATGTCTCTTGATTTTGATAAACAACTCTGCAAACCACCCATTTCTCTTTATAACTCAGTGCCTAAGTTCTCATTTCCTTGCAGAGAGGTGGTTGTTTTTTTGTTACGTTTCCAGGATCTGCACTGATTATCAGGATAGGAAATTCTGCACTTCCAAAAGCAACATCTTACTGCTGTGCTGGCTATCGGCTCTTATCTCTTCTGGGTGTTGTAAATGTTCTTTCCTACTGGGTGGTATTCCTGCTGCAGTGTGAATGACTGCAATGTTTTGTACGCATTTGGTTTTGTGTCGTCCTCATTTCTCCATGTGAGAAAATTCCCAGCAGTATTTAGCGTACGCGTGCGGATGAATCCCTGCACGCCCCATAAAGTAGCTTACTATGGGCCACTATAAAGCAGTCATTACAGGGTGACGCTCAAGCTTCTGAGATGAACACAGCCTCTCAATTGCACTTACTTATTTTTATAGCGTCATTTAGCAACTGAACCATGAGAAGTTGTGGCACAGCAAGGACTCCTTCAAAACATTGGTCCCAACTGTTCCTTTGGTTCCTTCGTGGCGTATCCAGAGCAATTCTGTTATTTTAGCTAAGAAAGCGTAAGAAGGAAAATCGGAGAGCTGCTCGGCTGTTATGTGATACGTGCATCTGAAGTGCAGTCAGATGCTGGCGAGGCACGTCCTGAGCTCCAGCTGAAAGCAAAGTGCCTGAGCCTGATTTCTCTGGAGCGAGACGTGGGCCGCAGCGTTTGCTGCATGCAGACCGCTCCGTGTAGGCCGTTTTGCAGAGGGAAATTTGCAATGGTGTTTTTGCCCGGATGAGGGAAGTTTGATCAGGCCTCTCTGAAAACCAGATGCTTTTAATGTGGCCGCCACAAATGTAGATAGCTGTGAGATCATCCTCTGCTAACTTACCACTTCCAACTAAACTACGCTGTGAGGGCATTTCAGAATACTTTATTGCTATTTTTTTTTCTTCTGAGGTCTTCCATGTAAATAAACTGAATTGACCAACAAAGTTTTGACCGTGACTGTCTTTGTTTTGCAAAGTTCTCTTGTAAACAGGCACCATGCTGGCTTCCCTGAATAGCACCGTCCGTGCAATTGAAAGGGAGCAACAAAGGCATAGGAAATGAAATGTCCATTCCATTTCCTATTCATGTAAATGATAGGTTATCATACTGATTGCTAGGCTCGTGTAGTTAGAATCCATGATAACTCCCAAGTCTTTTATGGCCCTTTTAATGAACTGCAATACAACGTTGCTTCACCTGAATGCTGACCCAGTGTTGGGGCATTCCCCAAACTCAGTGTTAGCTGGCTATTAACTCATCATTGCATATAGAAGAGAATATCTCCAACCACAGTGTAGCCATGGTGCAGCTTTACTAGTTATTTACTAGTTCCTCAGAACAGTTTTTCCTTAAGGCTATTTGGCCTTAAGGAAAAATAATCTATAAATCTATTTTTAATGATGGCTCCTGATTTCTTGATAACATTTCTTCTCGCTAGATGACAGAATGCTGTACGAAGGAACTAGCGGGGCACAAATGGTACAAGTGTGAAGGTCATGTGCAGAGAATTCAATTGGGCCCCCTCAGGTCACCCTTTGAAGCAGCAGCAGAATCAATAAAATCCATCGCTCTCTTTTGTTCCAGTTTTGTGTCTTACAAACGAAGCAGTGTATCTCTTTAGTGAGAAACGTCCGTTGTAGCTGAGGAGATCCAGTACTGTGTCCTTGATCTGCAGCCCAGACAAACGTCCTCTGAGTTCATGAGGAAAAAGGTTCTTCATTGTCTTTTTTTTGGAAAAAAAAAGAAATACATATATATATACATACACATACAAGTCAAAGCTGCTGAGCTTGTTGTCTGGGCTTGCTCTTGTCTGCCTAGTGTCTCAATTTTCCCATCTGACTGTAGACAAATGTTCATATGATCACCCAATACACCTGACAGGTTGAGAGGTTGAGCAGTCCATCTCTTAGAGCATGGCTGCTCGTGCACCCATCGCTTGCACTGCTTCTTGGAGTGGAAATATGAGTAAATTGCACAAGCAGATTGTTACTGCATGCACTGCACGTTTAAGTACCTACTTCTACGTGGAAGTAGGGAGGTTAACACCTGGGTTCTCAAAGTTTGCCCATTGTTTGGGGCTGGGATCATTTGGCACATCATATTTTGAAATGCTTTCTCATAGGTGGTGGCTGTTGCTTGAATATGTGTAGAGAATTTGTGTGTGTGGTAGGATGCTTTATTGAAGAAGGGAGCTACTGCTGTAGTAAAGTCTGAAGACAAATTCATTAACACATTCTGAAAACAGCAGCTGGTTTTCTTCAGTCCAGCCGAACCTTAGTGTTAAAAAATAACATTACAGATTAACCTAAAAGAATCAATTTATCTAACATCTCATAAGAATATGGTGGTGAAGAAAAAAGTGGCATTTTGGCATGTAAGACAGCGCAGTAACAAATGCATGTGAATTCAGTCTAGTGGGAATAATCAGAAGCCAAAACATTCCAACTGCTAAGTCATCAAAAAAACATTCGTGTAGGATGGCTGTGGGAGGTTTGGTGTCTGTGATGGAGACAGGAAAGTCATACTTCTGCTATGGAAGGGAAAATGAGCAGGGGCAGCAGAGGTCTGAGTTTGTCTGTGTCGAACTGGCAGATCCAGAGTGCAACTCCTGTGCTGGTAATTCACTCCAGCAAGATGTGAGTGCCACAGGCAGCACTGTGTATTCTTTCATAGATCTACTGCAGCAGATGATGATACATCCTGAAGTATTACAATTGGGTGTGATTCTATTAAGGGGTAATACTATATCGATTTGGACGTGATCTGAGGATGTAAAGTTCTGACAGGATGAACTGACAGGTTTGGGTTTTTGCTCCCTTGTTGTCATGAGAAATGGGATCTTAATACACTTGTCCAGTCTGAATGAAAAGCAGCTATCTCACTGACACTATTTCATTGTTACGTGGCATTAATTAGCCGTTCTGCTGCAGGTTTTCTTCATTATGGTTGAGAAAGCTTGGTCATTTAAAAAAATGAAGAAATAATGACCACGTTTGGAGGATCTGCACATGAAAGAGTGTTCCCTGGTGCCAGGAGGATTTTCTACAGCTAAGGTGTGTCTCTTGTGTGCACGTGTGGGATGTTAACCTGGCTCTGCTCACAGAGGCTGTGGGCTTTGCATGGTGCCCAGAGATGACAAATTGCTGATAGGAATTTGTTTAATCTGTAGAAGAAAAAATGGACTTCTCAAAGTTTCTTCTTAAGGGAGATCCAAACTTTCTTCTTTTCTTGGTAGAGAGTAGAAGGGGAACATGCTGAGGCATGTCTTTTTCTCTTTGCTTTAATCAAAAGTGGGGAATTCTTGGGTTAAAAACCAAATATGGAAATTTTCTTTTCTCCCTTGTGAGGATGTTTTGGTAACTGAAGCACTTTCACACTTGGAGAGATGGGCCTATTTAGCAAGGGAATACCAAAACATTCCAGTGCAGCTAATATTGCAGCTTCTCTGGTGCCTTAAGTTCAAGCCACAGCAGGAGGCGCAGACACCTAATGGGGATGCAGTCACATTCTGGATCTTTTCTTTAAAGAAATAATAAGATGAGTCACAATTAACCCATTCTGCTAAATTAGTAAGGCTCTTGGAGCTGAGAGAAGGCTAAATAAAGTCTTGTAAGTGGAGTTACAAGTGGAGAGGCAGAGCTATTGCTTCAGAGTATTGCAAAGTCTCTTTGCAGATGGGATGGCCAGGCCCTAGCTGTCAGTGTGGCTGTACTGGACTTTACTTTGTGGAAATCAAGCTCTTTTGTCACTATCCCCAGGTTTCACAGAGCTAACGCTTTCTTGAATGGCTATAAATACAGAGGCAACTTACTGAGGAGGTGTCTGGAGCCTTACTGTGGAGGAAATTGTTGTGCTCCACATGAAAACAGATGTACCCGTATGAATAATAGTGAAATCTCATGGGACAGTTTATTTTAGCCTTGACTCTTCCTGACTTCATGCTCCAGCTGTGTAACCCAGGGTCGTGCTGTTAGCTTACTAACATGGCTCGGGCAATTTTCCTTGGCTGACACGCCTGGAAAAATGATTCCACACCTCTTTTTTTTGTCATTCACTGTCTTTATTTTGCTAAATTAGTAAGACTTGGTTTATGAAATAAATGGAGCCATCGTGTCCCCGTGGTGTAACTCATGCCACATTGCTGTTAGAGCAGAGGAGCAGAGCAGCTCACCGCCTTGGTGAAGTGAAGCATTCCCTCCACCTGTGAGCCACTGCGTTTTCGGTGCTAGAAAATCTTGTCTGTGAGAAAAGTGTTCCCTGGGGTGAGGTCAGGGTCCTCTTATGGTTAGTTTCAGAAGAATGAATGAGAGAGCTCCTGCTGGTGGGTGGTTAGCTTGGTTACGAGGCAGAGTGCTTAGTGCAAGACTGAACAAATCGTGGTGATGTGGAAATGAATTTCCTCTTTATGGGACAGAGAAAGTACAAGTGTCCCAAAGGCCACCATGGGTTTAAAACTCAGCTCAGCTCTCTATTAGAGGGAACCGATGGCCTTTATCAGTACTCTTCATGGCAGTATTTTCTACTCTTTCTTATTTCTTTCTTTCACTACAGTCCTTATTAAATTAGTGCTGAAATTGTGCAGAGCACTCTGTCCTTTGTTTCACACAAAACCTAAAGCCTTCTACACTGAAGCAGAACTGTGGTAAAAGCTCAGCCAGAACAGTCCCTTCAGAAGAGGAGATAACCAGAAATGTTCTAAATAAGACCCTAAACAAGCACTTGCTGGGTTAAACCACAGGAAACTGAATGTTGGCCTCCATCCTGCGTGACCATTTACGCTATCTCCTTATCAGCATACCTGGCCTGGCTCCAACAGATTGGAGTGGATGGTGTCTGGATGTAAGAGGTACAATTTAGAGCTCCCAGCTGCTTGATAGGGAGTGGGTGGTGATCTGTGACTCTTTGGAGATCAGTGAGATAAAGCCCTGTGTTGGCACGTCCCCTGGCCAGGCCAAGCTCCAGGGCACACCCCAGAGATGGGGACGGAGCATCCCCAATGGGGCCTGTCTCAAATCCAGATTCAAGTCTCACAGTCTGAGTCTGTCTGTAGTAGAAGGAGGGATAAATGAACGTGCTGCCGTCAAAAGGTGTTTCACGGGGAATGTAAATAGTAGGCTGTTGGATAAAACAGGCTCAGACTGCTGATCCATGAGATGATATCCCTGGCAACCCCAGGGGGGAGGCTATGGGACAAGAAACAACCATGAGGATAACTGAAAGCTGGGAAGCACAACTCTGCCCTGGGATAGGGCTTATTAACTTCAGCACATCAAAGTATAAACATAGCTGCTTTGCTTTTGGACTTGAACTGGCTCAAGGAAAACCACCCCAAGTCCCAGTGCTGTGCTCCCAGCACTCCTGCCCAGTGTAAGCTGCTGCCGGAGCAGCACGGGTGCTCCCCAGAACCACGTTTGCAGCCTACCACTCACCAGCATTACCTGCTTCATAGAGAGCAGCTGCGGAGCTGGGAATGCTCAGCACCTCGGGAGGTACTTGGGACTGTGTTAATTTAATTACTCCCTTTCTTATTGCCTTCAAAATCCACTTAGTGATAGGGAGGAGGTGCCTTATCCCTGTAATGGGTTGTGGCAGCTGGCCAGCAGAACTTCTGCCTGGCAGGAGTGGAGATGCAGAGCTGGCTCAGGAGATTTAACTTCAAGGCACTGGGCAAAAAGGAAAGAAATATAAATTACTGTTTTTAATGGTGTCACCTACCCTTGATGGACAAACACACCCGGCCCATGTGTGGCCTGAGTCTGAGCCCGAGGGGTAATGGTTTGTGCCCCATTGTTTTACAGTCTTTCCTCTGAGTTTGTCATTATTATCTTTTATGGCGTTCCATGAGCTATTGAAAGCATTGGAGGAGGAAATTAAGGGCTGTATACTGCCTGGGCTCTGTGGTTGTATGTCCCCCAATGAGCTATTCTCTCCTGTACATGCCCACAAGCGGCTTCAATTTGCATCACGTAGGATAGTGAAGTGAGAAAAAAAAAGCTGAAACACTACCCAAGGTTTCCCTCTCTCTTTCCCACTATTTCTCTCTCTCTGTAAACCTCTCCATTCCCCTTCCACAATAGACTCAGGTTTCTTGTCTTTCATGTTGTGTCCCACTCTGTCCCACACAACCGCTGCTGTTTTCTCCTCCTGCCTGCATCTGGTCACTGCCTCATCTCCAGGCTTGTTTGAAGATGGGGTTTTAGTTCACTCTGTGACAAAGTGGGGCACATGGGACGTATCCTGGGAGAAAGCAGGGAACTAGAAAAGGGGGAGGGTGGGCTGGAAGCAAGCTTGTGGCTCAGCGCAGAGGTGCACACCTGAGGGAGGTCACCTGCTGCTTCCAGCCACCCGTGGGGACATCTGGAGGGAGCAACCTCCTGCACAAGAGGCTCACACACTGCCATATGCCTGCAGCAGAAGTGAGGAAGAGGGGCAGTAAATTCCCCCTTTGCCTTGCTGTAGGTGTCTTCTCTCCTTGGGTTGTAACCCTGCCCAGCAGACCCCACTGTGCCAGGCCCCCTGCCCCGGAGTGAGGCACAAACACTCCCCAGACACTGGGACAGGGGGAGCAGCCACAGCACCGCCTGCAGATGGGTACTGTAGGTGTTCTCCCCAGCTGAGAAGTGTTTGGGAAACACTTGTAATGCTTTTTCTCAGGTGTTGCAGAGAGGATTTGTTTTGTAAATAGCAAAGCTGTTAATTGCCTTGACTTTAATAAGACCGAGCTGAAAAGGTGTGAACAAGTTTCTGTTGGGCTGCGCTGGCTGCGAGCCACCGCACAGGGCTGTGCAATGAGAAGGTGGTGAAGTTACTCAGAAAGCACTCCTGCTCAATAGAGAGAAAAAATCCTCAGGCACTGGTTTAGCCAAAGACCTGGAGTGATGTGAATTAGGTAGGAAGGGTTTAAATTGAATTAGGAGGCAGCTCTTCTCTGGTGGATTCAGTTTTGTCCTGGTGATGTGCAGCACGGGGCTGCAGGGCGGCTGCCTCCCTCTGCTCCCTGCGAGGCACTGTGTGCCAGGTGGGAGTGTGGGTGCACAGCAGCTCTGGAGTCAAAGGAAAGGTTTGGGGGTCTAACTTTAAGCACCTCTCCTATGGAAGTGTTGCTTAAGGTTAGAATTGGTTTAAGGTCTCTAACAGGTCACAGAAATCTCTGCGTGCTCCAGCAAGCTGACATCCAAATTCCCCATCTTTCCTGGATAGACTCTTAATAAATCTCACCAAAGGCATCACACGGATGCTTTGACATCTTCCTCTACAGGACTGGCAATAGTGGGGGCTGGGGCTAACCAGGGGTTGATTAAGGGCCTTTAACTTTGTCATGCTAAGGGTTGGTTTTGCAAGTCGAAAAAGACCTGTGAGTTGTTTTCTAAGGCAGTAGGGAATTGCTGGTGCTCCCTGGTTTCGTTGCACCAGATGCAGCGTGACGGGGAATCTACGCTGCATATGAAAAGGTCCCTTACCCCGCTGAAGAGAAGAGAATCTAACACTTGTCAGCTTGAGTGATGGAGGCTGGCATTGAGAGCCATAATATTCATGTCAGAGAATTGCCAAGCCCATGCGGAAGCGTTCAAGATGGATGGCCCGGGGATGCACTCCTGACACTTTAATACGGGGGGAGGATACAGCGCTAACATCTCGTACAGAATTATAATCCATGAAAGGACACTGGCAGCATAATTTAAAGCTAATCCCCCCAGCAAAGAGTTTAACAGCTGAAGTGGCTTTGAATAGAGGAGGGCCATAGTGGGGCAATGGGGCTCCCGAGCATCCTGCGGCGGGGAGCGAGCACTCGACCGACACACAGCCACCCCAGAGCTCAGGGAGCTGTGTGATGCTTCCCAGAGAGCCATGTGAGCAGCCTGCTGGCACACAGCCTTACTGGCTCCATTTCCCTCTCTTGTCATTGCCATCAAGTTGTGAATGAAATAGACTTGGTGCTCATCTTGCTGGTGGTCACCTTGTTGTGGGCAGGCAGGGCTGTGAGCAGCAGCATTCTGGGAGCACTGGCACTTCGGTTTGAGTTCATACTGCTGCACCCACAGTAGATAGAGAGATAGAGTTTCTCTTTTTCACTGGAATTAGGATTGTTATTTTTCTTATGGTAAAGCAGTCAGACTCCTCCTCAAGCATTTCTAAAGCCAGGTCCCCCTTCTTCCCAAACATGATGTGATTTATAGGCAACTGGGATCAGTGCCCCAAAGTTGAGCTGATTTCAGGTGATCAGGAGCAATTATGTTCAGGTTTAAAGACACCACTGATCCCTTTGCGTGGCTGCGGTTAGAGGCTGAGCCTTTGCAAGCCTGCAGCTGACTTCACTGCATGTCATCAGTTCTTTTGAAATCTGGTGTCTAAGATTCTGTTGTTCTGATAAAATCACATCTGAAACACTGAAGGCCAGCCCAGCAGTGCCCAGCCAGCAGCCTGTGGCCTCTTAGCCATCGTGCTCACAGTCGGTGTGTGGTTACAGAGTGCTCGGGGTGCTCCCTGACAGCACCTTGATGGATCAGGACCTGGAATCTGTTGTTTTGTTGGGAATGTAATGAGAATTGATGGCTGTTGTATCCAGGCAGTGGGAGGGGGAGAGGGCTCTGCTCCCCCAGGACTGCAGTGTGTGTGTCAAGGTGCAGCCCCAGGGCACACTGTTGTCTTCTGTGCTTAGTTGGACTCTGTTCACTCTGTAAGGTGCAAAGAAGCAGAACAGATCTCGTGGGCTGGTACTTAACTTTCTCCCAAGCCCTCCTCACCTTGCCTGTGGTATTTGGCTTTTGCATGAGGTCTGACCACGTTGCCTTAGATAGCCCAAATTTCAGAAATGTAAACGGGATAGAAAAGCAAATAGATTTGAGGTAGAAAAGGCAATCTCCAGCATTTAAACGCAGTGCAGCAGACCTGGCAGACTGCAGGCTGGGGATGAGGGGGGCTTGGGGGACCTGACCTGGGTGATGTGTTAATCCTCCTCTGCAGTGGGACCATTCTGTATCTGCTTTGCAGTTGTGCTGGTGGAATAACATCTTCCTGCTTGTTTGCTTGTTCCTGTCATTTCCAGTTCAGCCTAAATTGTGGTGACTTGCAAACAGATGCCGTTGTGGAAACACTTGAAAAAGGGCTGGTGGTTGTTTTTTTTTTTTTTTTGCTTTGGCGGTGTGGGCTGTTTGCTAGCTAAGGGAGCTTTGGAAACAGCAAAGAAACCCCCAGAACTGACGGTTTGGTGGAGCAGCCCTTCCCCCTTTCAGGAAACCATTGCAAAAAAAAGAAACCCACGTCAGCCCTGCTCCCAACGCGTGTGTTTTGCACCTTGAGGAGCGGCCGTGTTTGCTCTGGGAGCATCACGGTGCTCAGAGCATCAAAGCACGAGTGCAAGGTGTGCAGGGCCGAGACCCCCGGGGCCGCCCCACGGGAGGGTCCCACCGGGGCTCCCACGGAGCAGCAGGGGAGCAGCAGGCACATTCACAGCTGTCCCTAGGTTTAATCCCCCCTGCCCCGAGTTCAAAGCTCTCCTCTCCTGCCTGGGAGAATTGTGCAGCAGTGCCGACACTTTCCACATCAAAGCGGGGCTGCCTAGCGCTGTCTGGGGACGTGAGGCTACAGACAAATTAAAGAGGCATCGGAGCTTCAAAATAGGCTCTATCCGGGGTGACCCCGCACCATCAGCACCCGAGGAAAGCTGGCTGTCCCAGCGCGGGTGACACTGCAAACCCTGCGGGGAATTACGGCCGTGGTCAAGTTTCAGTGAGGTCTGGGAGAGACAAGGCTTCTCGGTGACTTTTTGGACCAGTGATGGGGAATTTGGGAGGTGCCGTGCTTTGGAAATGGGCGGTTGTACACCTGGAGTGCTGCTGGGAAGTCTGCAAGGAAAGAGCCACTTGTTTTCATTACGGTGTTTATTGCAAAATACAGGCTGACATCTAGCTCTTCGGCGATGCCTTGAAAATATAGAGAAAACAGGTTGTGCTAAGCAACAATACGGCTTCTTAACAAGCAGCATGACGAGTTCTGAATTCTTATTTGCTACGTTGGTTTTCAAAGAAGTAAAGGAATTGTAAACAAATTCATTTCACCCGGTACAAACACACAAAGCTGTTATCCGTTCGGGTAGAGGGTCTGGTCCCAAACCACAAAATCTTAAAAAGAAAAAAAATCGACCCTGTAAACACAGTCCTTAAACCTACCGAGGCCCTCCAAGAGCTGCAGCAGCACTCAGAAAACCCTCTCACATCAGAAAGTGCACAAGTGTCCCCACCAGGAGCGCTTCCAAGCAGCGCCTGTGCAGGAACGGAGGGGCTGGGGTTGTGGTGCCTGCGCAGAGGTGGAGCAGCCCAGCGGGACCGGCCCTGGCCGTGCTGTTCATCCCACCCACACTAACACTGCTTGGCCTCGTCCTGCGGAGGTGCGATGAGCGGAACCCATCGTAAAAGTGACATCGGCTCCTTCCCAACCTCAGCTACGGCTGCCACAGGTGGAGAAACCCACAGGTCCGCCCAGCGGGCGCCGATGCCGGCCTCCCCTTATCTCTTGTGGCCTTTGTTCCTCCTCTTGGTGTGGTTGGCAACAGCGGCGTCGCGGCGGGCGCAGAAGTGCTTGGCCACCAGCTGCCGGCACTGCTCGCACCGCACCGTGCAGCACCAGTGGAATTTGCAGTTGCAGCTGCTGACCACCTCTGTCCTCCTCTCCTCCACTCTGAGGCCGCACTCGGTGCAGAGCCGCCGGCAGCTCCTGCGCTCCCACTGCGAGAGGTTCTTGCCGCTCTGGAGGCACTCGCGGCCCTCGGTGCCGTGGTGGCCCAGGCTGGCGTTCCTCGTGCAGTAGTCGGGGGAGTCCTCCAGGAAGACGAGCTCCGTGGAGTGGACGTGGTGGAAGGTCTCGGCGGTGGCCCCGCGGCTGTCGGCGCTGTTGCCGGCTCTCATCCGCCTCTTGTCCATCTCCAGCTTATGGGCTTGGTCGTATTTCATCTTCAGGTAGTTGCCAATCTCTCGGAAGTCGGCGAGCTGGAGCCAGCACGTCTGGATGCTGCAGCTGCCCGACACCCCGTGGCACTTGCAGGCTCGCTTCATCGTGGCTTTCACAGCCTGGGAGGGAAAGGGGCAGACGTTGGAAGCGACAGCTCATCGCCATTGAGATCTCAATCTATGGCACTTCTGCTGTGCCAGGGAATGGGGCAAATGTCACCATGTGACTTGTGCCACAGGACTTCAGCTCCTTCCAAGACGTGAACTGATGCTTTTATTTCAGCTCTAGGCAAACATCTGTCCTCATCACTAATTAAAAGACAAAGATAAAAGCAGGCGCAAGCTGTTGCCTCCAGCCCTTCTCTGGCCAGGGTAGAGGCAGGGTCATACCCTCCTGGCACATCCCAGTCTGCGACTCATCTCACTCATTGGCACATCAGCCCATCACCTCGCACAGACCTCCTTCAGAACGTGTGAAACGGGCTGGAGTAACAACAGAGAGCCTCCCTGCATCTCCTCCGGGCCCAGCACTTCACAGCTATTATCTACTCATCTCCCTCTGGTATTTATAAGGTCCCAATCACTGGTATCTGTGTGAGATTACGCCTCGACACACCCTATGAGATAGGTATGCTAAGTGCCGCTGTCCTTGTTTTTACAGACAAGGTTTGGCCCAAGACACCGTGCCTCTGTGGGCCGGGTACCAAGCTCATCCTCACAGCCAGCTTCCCCTGCTGAGCAGCTCAGAAAATCCCACCGCGGGGATGCGGGCTGGAGCTCGTGTTGTGTTGTGGAGGTGAGCATGAAACTAGAGCAGTTCTCAGTAAATGGCAGCAGTAGCTAACTGTGCTGCACACAGGTGCTGGAGCTGGAAATGGATCTCACTGCAGCTCCTGTTCAGGCTCAGGGTCAGATTCTGGAGATGTTTTTTTTTTTTTCCCTAAGCAAATAGTACCAGGCCTAGACTGTCACAGGCAGCTGGAGAAGGGGACTCAAACTGTTCACCAGGCTGTCTGCTGTTTTTTCAGCGTGCACCTTATTATTACTCTCAGTATTACTGCAATAGCTGTTATATTTTTAAACATTTGACTTACGAGTCTCCCAACTTCGTTGTTGTGCAGGTTGATCAGGGCGCGCGTATCGTGTCCTGTTTCCAAAGCATCCACAAAGAGCTTGGAAATCCTCTCCCCAAACTCCACGTTGTCGCTGCAGCCTCCCCAGACCCAGCCTCGGCCGCCTGCAAGGCGGACACAGACGGTGAGAACAGAACTGCCCCACCGGGCTGTGCTCTGCCCCAGGGCTGGGGGGCTGGCAGCCCGTCTGTACCACTGCTGGTTGCTCACAGCAGGATGCACGCCAGCATCTTACCTACGCGCCCGTTCCTGGAGTCGTCGCATCCACAGCTCTCAAAGTCCCCCATGCTGCAGTTCCTGGTCAGGGTGTACATGACGCCAGCGGAGCTGATGGCGTGCACGAAGGACGTCTCTCTGGTAGCTGGGGGAGAGGGGAGAAAGGCTGTCAGGAAGGAAGCTCTCTTGTGAAGCCATCACCACTCTGAAGGAGCAAGAAGGGAATAGCAGAACAGTTTGTGCTACAGAGGTTGAACGCTCCTGCCTGGCGTCACTTCAGGCTTCAGCATCAGGAGTCTCAGCAGCTTGGCTCACTGTTCTGCAAGCGTTCCTGCGTGAGACGGAGGTTCACAGCAACGTGGGATGGCACAGTCAGACCTGTGCTAACTGCAGTCTGGGCCAACGCTTCTGTTTTAGTTTCTTCGTTGGCTCTCCTAATAGAGTCAGGGTTGGCATCCCTGCTCATGGCAGGAGGTCAAAGCTCCACGATCCCTTCCAACCTCAGTCATTCTATGGTTTTCTTAAATAGAATTGCACTCTGGCTGGAGTAGATAGCAGTCAAATATACCCAAAACTTTCTCTTGAAAGCAGTTTCCTAGCACACATCCCTGGTTTCTCCCTTCCCCTCTCTTCCCCCTCGCCAGCTCAGGTGCCCGTAGCAGTGCTCACTGCGATGCTGCACAGATCAGCACTGCAGGCAGGACCACACAAGAAATCTTAACACCGCTTCTTAGGAAAATTAATGCAGAGAGAGAAAAGCACACATAGGTTTTAGGGGACAGAAAACCCTCCCGTTGCCAGGCTGCTTGTTTCAAGGCACTCACCACTGCGCAGGCGGTTGTGGGTGGAGAGCTGCAGCGCGCTCTCGGGGCAGTTCCAGCGCTCCCATCCAAACTGGAACTTGCACTCCTCCATCCCGCTCTGCGCTCCCGCTGCCACGCTGCTGGAGTACGTCAGGTACGCCTGCATGGAGAGCAGCGTCAGGGCCTTGCCTCCCAGCGCTTATCCAGGACAGCAGGACTTGCAGCTGGCGCGCTCTGGGAAATCGGGTTGCTTAGGAAAGCAGCGTTTCCCATTTGCAAAACAAAAATCGCTCTACTTAAATTGTTGACAGCGCCTGTGTTAATTACCTTCGGTCCTGTCATCAGAAAGTTATTCACCGACCTGAAACGAAGAGAGAAAAATGAGCCACGCCATTTAACACAGGCTCGAGAGCATCCCCCCCGTGCGCCCCGAATCCTACCATGCTGCTGCATTGAGGACAGCACCGCAGATGCCCACGATGGAGAGGAGGAGGAAGGTGCTGCTCCTCATGGCTGTCAGAGCGTGGGACCCGGCTCCCTCCGCTGATCCCACAGCTCCCTGGCAGGGCTGCCTTGCCGCGTCCCGATGTATCTCCAGATATTCGGGTCCAGGAAAGCTGCAGGAACCTGCAACCCTGATATTTATAAGGTGAAGTTCTGAATAGTCAAAACCCCCCATTCATTTGCTACCCAATGACTTAATGCGGTAAAAAAGCTCCTGCACCAATGGGTGACAAGGAAACGCCTAATGCTGCACTTCAAAAGGCAGAGCGGTGTCACTGGGAGCTGTGATGATGTGAGGAGAGCAAACTTCCCTAACAATGGGCCACTTTTAACTCCACTCCACACCACCTCCATCCCTTTCTCCCTCCCCAAGTGCACTTGCCTGCTCCCTTTCACGCCCCGCTCGCAAGCAGAGGCCGAGCCCCGAGCTCTGCGATAACAAACCCGAGCATTTCTATGGTGCCCTGCCAGCCCGCTCCCTGCCACGAGAGCTCTATCTCCTACACAGATCCACCAGCGACACACCTCCCGGGTCTTCTTGACTCGAAGAGATTCATTTAATGGTGTTTTTTTGCCCCCTCCTCGCCTCCTTATGATGAAAATGTCCGTATTTCCATCCTGATAACAGCGTGCACGTCGCGGCAGTGTTTGGAAATCTCTCCAATTCACGCGGCTGCAGCTTGGGAACGCTGTGTGAATCACTTATGTGGTTTGCTCCATGCTTCAAGGCTGTCATTAGGGGAACAGTTTTCCGGGGGTTGCGATTTCCCTGCAGCGAGGTCTGCCCTGGCTTCTGGCTGCTCCGCGCACGTGAGCGCTGCCTCGGCCCCTCCGCTTCATCCCCGTGTGCTTGGAAGGGAAAATCCTTATCAGAGGAAAACCAAAAGGCCTCCTCATAGTCACGGTCATTAAGGGCTGCGGGAGCCGTAATGGAGCAGCAGCAAGATTTTGTTCATGGAAACTTCTCGGGTGGTTTTCCTGTGGCTGAGCAGCCCCAGCC
Source organism: Callipepla californica brunnescens (assembly GCA_023055505.1). NCBI lineage: Eukaryota > Metazoa > Chordata > Aves > Galliformes > Odontophoridae > Callipepla > Callipepla californica. The sequence goes on from JALIRH010000014.1 coordinate 14,550,018, forward strand.
AGGCGGGCTCACCCCGCGCAGGGCTGTCCTTGTCCCACTGCTCTCATTTCCCCATCGAGGCGCTGACATTTGGGCTCCCGCTGTTGCTGCAGAGTGATGCGTTTCAGGGCTGTACCGCCACAAACTGCGCTCGGTGCTCTGCCCACGACGTGTGTGTGAGCACCGTGAGCGGCCACGTGGAGCTCCCGATCCCGGGGAGCACTGGGACCCCCCCACCTCGCTCCCCTCGCTGGGCACTGAGTGAGAGGAACATCCCCCGCTGCAGGGAAACGGGAGTCAGCACCACAAAGCCACCTACAACCGTTGGCAGCCAGAGGATTACAAACGCAGACTGGTTCAAAATGCAAAATGCCTTCCAAGTGAGCACCACGCTGGTGCGCTCCTGCCAGCATGGCAAAACCCTCTGTGAGTCAGCACTGTAATCATTACCATCCCGAGCAGATCCTACTTGGTAGAGCTGTCAAAGGACAATTACCGGGAATGAAGTGTCTCCCATGTATCAGTGAGGTTCATTGATTAAAGCCTGTGCGTATGACTTGGAAATCTGCTGTGCATTTTCTACGTGCACGCATGTCATTTGGGGCTTTGAGTCTGTCTGTCCCCAGGGGCATATTGGTGGTTTTTTGGCTGGTTGGTTTTTTTTCTTGGGGGGGGTTATTTTGTCTGGGAGAGCCTGTACAGCTGAGCAATTTTGGCGTGTCTGTTATGTCAGCTCACACATGATCCTCCAATCTAATGCCAGAGAAATAACAGCTTCTCTGGGCGTGAAGCGTGGCTGCAAGCACTCGCTGCAGCTGGCAGCATTGCACGGCTATTTGCCTGGGCTGTTAAAATATATCTTTTCCCATTAAAGCCATAGGGATCTTAAAAGTTGCTTACAATGTTGTCACTGACGCTAGCTGTCAGCAAATGGAGAGCTGTGCGTGGATGAGCCTTCCTGCTCCAGGGATTTGTCACCCTGCTCAGACCCACGGGCTGGGATAGGAGTTTTGCTGGAGGACTTTCCCACCACCCAGACCTGATGGTAAAGCAGCCTTTGCCTTCACTCTATTGATAAATTTTGCACTTATAAAGTGCTTTGCTCAATGCCCTCGCAGCAAGAGAGATTAAACGCAGCAGCCTCTGCTTTGTGGCTGGGTAAATTGAGGCACAGAGAGACTGCTGTGGATCAAAACTCAATGGCAGAGCTGTATGGGCTGTGGTCATTCCAAAGCTCATTTCAGTGCTCTGCTCCCTGGGTTGCGGGGCAGTGCTGGCTCATCCATCACCCACGGGACAAGCCTGTGCTCACTGAGCCCTGCTGCCCATCTGCAGAACGCTGGCAGGGTTTTCCTTTGGCTTTTCCATTCGCTAGAAACTCCCAGGAAAACAAAACCAAACCAAAATCTGAATGCACAATTTCTCCTGAGTTTACCTGGAGGTGTAGAAAATGAATGGCCTGGCGTCCTCGCAGCCCTGAGCTGCGGGATTGGTGGGACAGCAGAGGCTCTGCTCCACTGCAAACAGCAGAGCAGGGAATGCTGGCTGGGAAAGGTGTCCCCGTGTCAGCCAGAGCCCCTTGGCTTTACTGATCAGTGACGCTTTGTTTCTTGTTTTCTTGCCACACAACCGGTGCTTTCTGTGAGATGATGGGAGTCCTGAAGTATTTTGGTATCTGCCCCAAGTCAAGAGGCTTTAAGAGCGTTTACACAACCCCATAAACTCGTGGAACCCCATTCTCATCAGAACGTGGCATTTAAAGGAAGCCAGGCACGAGGCAAATCACTTCAGACAAATGCCCATGCAAAGAGGGACAGATGGGCCGCGTGGGGTCACGAGCACAGGGAGCAGCAAGAACAGGAGATAAAGCGCAGGCAGCTTGCTAAATTGCCCTGGGCAGGTGATACATTCAGACCCCTAGCGTCAAATCCTGCACGGCTGGCTCCGTTACAATAAAATCCACCTGGGTAATTAGAGAGAAACCCCCTCGTCAGCAGCATCGGAAGCGGCTGCGTTTTATTGTGCCCTCCCCAGGAAGCCAGCCAAGCCCCCCAGGTGATGCTCTACCCTATACTGCGTGCAGTCTCTCTGCCAGGGGAATGTTGTTTTGCTCCAGAATAACCCACCGCTGAGCCCTGGATGAGTCCCCTGAGTGCTCAGCTCTCGCTTTTCAGCCGTTCCTGACATCAGTTTTCCCACAGTGGGGAAAATATGTTCGTGTCTGCTCTGCCTGCCGTGGCTCCCAGCTGCAGGAGCAGCCCGCAGGACCCGAGCCCCGGTCCTGCCAGCACTGGTGGGAGTTTTGCCTGCATAACAAATATGTTTTGATTAAGGAATGTTAATTGGAGATCAGGTGAAACTGAAATTAGATGTGCCACACCTACCCTGTGGGCTCAGCCCTTTTGATTCCTACGCTGGTACATATTTAGAAGTGGGCTCTGTTTGCTGAGCTTAAAAGCCCAATGGTGTGGTTGGAGGGTGAGCTTTGCTGTGACAAAGTGAGACATTCCTGCCTCCATCGGGAGCAGCTGTTCCCTCTCAGTTGCACCCATGCAGCCAGTTCTCCTGCTTTCTTCTGATCCCCAACACAGCCTCAGGTACAGCACGATGGGGCAAGCAGTGAACGTCGTTGGGGAAGACAGGAATGAGCAGCTCCAAGGTAAGGGGCTCTGCTGCTGAAGGAGACACCTCCTGGAATACAGGATAGGACCACCAGGATGCTTAAAGGACCACGGGAGGGGCGAGGTCACATAGTCTGGGCTCTGAAATGGAGATTTCAGCCCAGGAGCTAGCTGGGATGTTGCTCCTGGCAAGAGCAAGGCTATTTCACTTGCAAGCAGATGCAGGGCCTTCCTTCCCCGTCCTTCTCCCAGTTTTACATTGCATGTTTTGTATCTGTCCTTTCCCGCTACCTTCTCTCCCTAATGACTTCTCTCCTGTCTCCACATCCTCACCCATTCCCAGGCTCCCAAAGGCAGCTGCTCTCCCTCTCCCCACGAGGGCCATAGACAGACTCCAGTCTGGGTAAGAGCCCCACAGAAATCCCGTTCTCCTGGCCCCAAATCTCCCTCCAGCAGTGCAAAGCTGCTCCTTGCCCAGCATCAGTTCAGCTGCTCCTTGCTTCATCTGCTCCTTGCTCAGCATCGGCTGTTCAGTTCCCTTGCCCATGCTCCCTGAGCTGGGTGGGTTACCGAATGCTCACAGCTACTCCGTGCTTCTGTCTCTGCAGCATCCTAAGAGGAGATAAAGATACCCCTGGGCATCCAGCTTCGTCCTGCTGCTGCCTGAGCTGCCACGAAGAGAGGAGCAGGATGAGACACCGGGCTTCCCAGCAGCATGTAGTTTGCCACACCTCGGCACCGTGACCCCACGGCTCTCACCTCTCCTGCTCCTCTAGGCGTGTCCTTCAAAGCCCACGGGGCTGTTTACACAGCGGCACGATTAAGCAGTGCCGGGAGTTTTGTTTTCCTCTCCCTCGTTAGGGGAAGTGTCATGCAAAGCAGCGTTAGTGCCGCGGATGGGTTAACTGCCCGCGCATCTGGGTATCTCCCGTCCTGGAAACGCAGCGGCTCAGCGGATCATCCGTCCAGGAAGAGATCAGGAATCTGATAGGAAGGAAAATTATCGCCTCCTTCTTCAGAGCTAAGCGAACTGATGAATAACACCGCTCGCGGTGCTCCGCAGCTCTCCAGGGCTCGGGTCTTTGCGTGCCCCTCCTGCCCCGACCCGCTCGGTGTCCCGGGGAGCACTGAGCCCGGATAGCTGAGCCGGAGCTGCGGGGACGTGGCTGCGAGTGGGGGCATCGCAGAACGGAGCGCTGATTTGAGCCGTGGGTACTTTCTTCGGACGCACCTAGGGCACAAAGGAGGGCACAGAACTGCGGTGTGTTTCGGGGCAGACTGGGAAGGAAAGAAAAGCTGAGTGTTGTTGGGAAGAGCCCGGTCAGAAGACAGCTTGTTTCTGGTCCCTCTGCTGTGTGAGGGAGGGGAAAAGACGTCCCCAGCATCACCTAGGCGAGGCAACGGCTCGGGGCGGGCTGTCTGGCAGCCTTAAACCTTTCCAGGTTGCAGGTCGGTTCCCAAGGGGAGGGCTCCGGCTCCTCAGCACCCCGCACACCCGATGGGGCCCTGCGGGGGCTGAGCTCGGCCCGGGGATGCTCTCGGAGCTCTCGGTCCCGCAGCGGTGCGGGGCTCCCCCTGGGGGCGGCAGCGGGTGCCGAGCTCGGGGCTCCGTGGATGCTCTTCCCCGCACTGCAGCCCCGGCTTTGGGTTGAGCTCTTTTCTGCAGGGTGAGGGCTCCGGGCTCGGCTCTCCCGGCTGGTGCTGCCCCAGGGCACCAGGGGGTTTTGTGGGTACCCGTTTTCGTCACTGCTGGAACAAATATGCAGCATGGATCCCATCACGCCTCTCTGTAGCTCTTGGAGGCTCTCCGGTTCCAGCAGGGCAGCTAGCTAGCTGCAGTTCTAGCTGCAGCACCTGGGCTGGCTCTCGGTTGGGAACACAGCAATAGAAAAACCCAATTCGTTCCACCGAAGAAAACAGTGCAGGCCAAGAGGGATTGTTTTCCCCAAACAAAATGCTGTTTGAAAACACCCACTTGGAGTCACACATCATTGTTTTTTGGTTTTTTTCCTCCCTGTTAGCTGCAACTTTGCCAAATACAAAACCTTTCACAGCGTCAGCCTCTGCATTTCTGCAACGGCTTCAGATGGCTGAGGTGGTTGGTTTGTGCTGAAATCCTCTTTCATTCTGCTCAGTGCCTGCTGCTGGAGCCCTGCAGGACCCCGGCCGTGTGTGTCCCTCTGGCTGCAGGGGCTGGCAGCATCCTTTTGCACACCCCTCCTCTGCCCATTTCCCCATCAACCCGATGAACTGTGGAGGCCCTTGTAGAAAACACGCAGCATCACAAGATCTGCAGTGTGTTGCAGGAGCTTCCTTAGAGCAGCACAGACCCTGCTGAGACCGTGTCACAGTGCTCACTCCCTAATGTGCCCCTTGCTTTCCTCTCCCTGGTTCTCCAGTAGCAGGACAGATCTCTGGCATGCGAGGAGCCCAGAGGTGGAGCAGAGGCACAAGGGATTATTTTGCCAAAGCTCCTCAAGCCTGCTGTGGGCATCTCACTGTGAGGTGCCAGAAAATAATTCGGTGTATGTAGGGACTGGGCTCAGGATTCCCCTGTGCTTCATAGCTGATCTTAAACTGAAACTCAGCAGGTTCAGGGTTTGTCCTCCCTGCCTTTCCCTGTTACCAAACACCTGCCTGATGAGCCTTGTTAAATCAAACATCTTCTGTGTAATAGTGACAGGAGTGCAGACCCCCTCTGCTCAGCTGGGGTTCGCTGTGGCTGTGCAGAGCAATTAGCAGTGACACAGAGCGGCAGAGGGACAAGGCTGGCTCTATGGCAATGATGAGAATGCTGGCATCTGTCTGTATATGATTTTTTTTCTGTGGTGGGATTAGCACAGGAGGTGTTTTTTTCCTTCGGAGGAGCCCGAAGGTAATGTCTCATTACGTAAAGCATCCAAACTGCAAAGGCCCATTGCTGTTAAGCTAATTAGCCCCAAAGCTGAAGTTCTCCACCTGGAAGTGGGTGATATTTCTGAGACAGGTGGTCCAGGTCAGCTCAGGAACGGATGCTGTCAGTGAGCCTGACTGTGGATGGGGGTCCAGAGCAGGTTAAGGTTCTGAAGATGTTTCCTGGGGGCACCTGAGGTGCTCGGTGCTGTTGGCAGGAAACACTTCCCTAGCAGTGTGGCTGGAACCATCAGTGTTCACTCTGCCTTGGCCTCAGGTAATTAGCAACTTCCTGGTCTGTGCCCTCAGCCTGCCCCGCAGATAAGGGCTGTAACGCTGTTTGATTGTGATAACAGAGAGCCAGGCCTGGTCTTCCTCTTTTTGAATCCTAATCTCATGATCCAGCCCACAAAGTGACTTCATTCTGCAGCAGGGGAGAACACTTCTCAAGCTGGGGTCCTGTGACTGCGTACCTTCAACTTTAAGCCTCTCTGAGCTGCTGATGGTGGGAGAAGCAGTCTCTGAACACGCCAGCCTGCAGTACCTGCACTGGGTGAGCTGTGGCCTCGATCCTTGCAGAGCTTTTCATGGTGTGCAGCTCTTCTGAGCTCTGCTGTAACTTGGAGAGCTTTGCAGCCCAGGGCTGGGGAGCTGGGTTGATGCTGATGTCCCCAAAGCATTCTTAGATGGCGTAAGTCGCACAGATAGGAGTGCTAAGACTTTGAGTTTACTGTTCTGGGCACTAAGGGCAAATAGCTTAGCCAGGAGGAGGTCTCATGGGAGCAGAGTGAGCCTCGGAGCAGCAACAGCTGGGACAAACCTGGTGCCTCTGGAGCTGCGGGGCTGCTCTGGTCTCTCTCACCTCCATCTTCAGAGCAGCACTGCTTATCCTCCGCTTCTGTGCAGGCAAAGAGGAGAATATCTCTATTGTTTTCTTGCTTTGGCCAGCCCTTGCTTCCCTTCCTGCTGCCTGAGAGCACGGCACAGACCTTGGGATGTGGGGGTGCGGGCGCTTCCCATCAGCTCCGCTGCACGCAAAGTTTTGGGTGATTTATAACTCATTGTGCTGAGCGAGTTGGCAGATGCTCCGAGCTGGCAGGGAACGAGGGGGACTGTCATGTGGAGCGGAATGCTGACTCCTGGCACGAAAAATACAAAGCAAGTTTGGTGTTCGGGCTCACAGGCTGAGCGTGGCCGCGGTGTGCGCTGGTTGCCAGAAGCGACGCTCAGGAAAGCAGCGGTTAATCTGTCTGAATGCTCTTAGCAGGACAGCTGCCAGCAGGGGCTGTTCTCTCGGTACCAGCTCCCAATGCTGCCTCCAGCACGGGGCTGCCATCAGAGCGGATATTTGGCCCACGCCAAGCTCCCGGCCCATGGGTGGAAGCGCAGCGCTGTGCGGGCAGCAGAGGAGCGCTATGGGCAGTGACTCATTTCTCATGTTTTCAACCTTTTAATTAATAATGAGTGTTAATAAATGCAGCAGCTGCTTAAAGACCACCCTTCCCCCCCACTTTCCTGCCCCGGAGACCTTCTAGCATTCCCATGCTGCTTGACATCAGGTGGGCAGAGGGTTGTACCACTGCTGGTTGGATCCTGATGGGCTAAGGAGGGCAGAATGCTGGTGAGAGAGCTGCAGCCATTCCTCCTGGGCACCCCAGTGGAGTCCTTCCTCAGCCCAGCCACCAGTTTGTTTTGGAGACCTCCAAAGTGCTGTTGGATAGGACTGAAACAGGCTGACATCTTCCCATCTTATTTGAGAGCCTCTCCAAGGTGTACTGAGAAAGGCAGGAGCTGTTCGAATGTCAGATTTGCCCCTTGGAGCTCTCCTGAAATGTCCTTTGCATTTGGTGAGGGCAGCACCATGCCATTGACACGATGCATCCCCTGTGCAGGGGGAGGGGAGCTGCTGTCCTATGTTTGTTGTAGGATTTATGCTGCAGTTCCTATTTACAAAGCCTCAAACACAGCTGGCTGGAAGAAACTTGGTCATTGCGAGGTTTAGGAAAGCATTTTTATGATTTTTTTTTTTTTTGGGGGGGGGAAGTGCTGGGGGTGGTACAGAACTTTGAATTTCCATTTTAAGAATACAGAGTATTTTATTCAACGAACACAAAACCAACTTCTTCCTGGGAACATGAAAGGAGAGAGTGTTGGCTAAATTACAACAAGCACTGAGGGGGAGATGGGAGGGAGGGGGAGCAAAACCAAACCAAACCCAGCTCAGGTGCCCAAACCACCCCGAAGAAGCAGCAGTCACATCGTCTCTCTGATGCTCAGGATGCGCTCTCGCTTTGCTTTTCTTGTTCAATAGCTGCCAGAAAGACACAGGGAACAAAGCCACTGTCAGTAAGCACTGCAAGGGTTTGGGGGAACACAGATCACTGTGGCCAAGGGGGTGGCAGATCCCCACTGGATTCCCTTGGCCACCCCAAGATTTTGCCCCATTCCTGTGTCTGTGCGCCTGCTGAGGTGCAGCTCATGATGTCACGCCTTTTTGTGGGACAGACAGAACATCAGCAGGGACAGCAAACCAGGGGAAGAACAGGTTTCCTGTTGAGGGAGCAGTGTGTCCCCATGGCTGCCAGCACTGACGCACCCCCAATAGAAAACATCTGACAGAATATGAATCTGATGGCTCCCTTTGTGGTTTGCGGTGCTCTTCTGAGAGAAGCTGCTCCCAAAGCCTGATCCAAGAGTGAGGAAGTGCCATTTTCAAACCCAAAACTGAACCTGGCACCTGGCTCCTGGTACAGCACAGGAACGGGGGAAGGAAAAAGCCTGGGACTGCAGCCCTGTGCTAAGGGAGGTTTTGTGCTTGATGCAGGCAGTGATGGGCTCCTGCTGCTGCTTTATTCCCACAGCTCTGATGTGCCAAACCAGGGCCAGGCACCTCCTGGGGACGTTCCCCAGGTTTGTCCCATTACCTTTGCTTTTAGGAGAAGCAAGATCGATACCACCAGATTACTTCAGACAAAACGCACAATCGGTTTCAGCCGCTCCTACCCTTGGAAACTCAACATTTAGTGCAAGTCTCGGCACCGACCCCAGTTAAATCAGGGATGAGTTTGATTAGCATTCATCTTGCGTGTTAGTTGCAATACAGACTGACGTGCTCTCTGCTCCTGGTTCAAGCAGCCCCATAAGCACTTACTTTCTTTGGTGGGCAATGGATTTTTCTCTCTGGTCTCTGTCTTCTTCAGCTTGGTCTTGTCGAACGTTTCGATTTCTGCAAAATCTGGTTTGTCGGACATGGTGGGTCCTGACAAAGAAAGGGAGAGCACACCCGCAGCTTCGTTAGCACGTGCTGTGATATCAGCCATCTGCAAGGCAATTTCTGCTGTAATAGTGAGGAAATGCGGTAAAAACGTTTGTTCAGAAACGAACACAGCTCTCACGCCTCAACGTGGGACCTCTCCCCAAAGCCTGGCGCTCTCGAAGCAGAAGAGGAAGGGCACGAATAGAACTTAACACAGGTTTCTCAGCATCCACCTCTAGAAGCCACATTTTGAACAAAGAAACAGAAAACAAACACAGACAGCGCATTCACGACGAATAACCCCCGGTACCCCCTGACCCGATCCAGAAATGCCGCACTAAGCCCAGAGCGCACCGACGCTTTCAATGACGGTTTTGTTTTAATTAATCGGCTTCTTCTGTAATTCGGAGTGCGCTGCCCTAAGCCCATCCCCGCAGCAGAGGGGGATTAGCTGCTGTGTACACTGGTGCCCAACAATAGCAGCGCTGCTTCGCGGGGTCCTTTGTTTGCTCCCGCACTGGATGCTCTCGCATCGCACGCTCAGTGCCTTCCATCGGACCCTATTGTATCAGAAGTGCACAAAGCACACCCGCCTGAAGCACTCCGCCTGTCGAACCGTCCCTCATCTGCTGCTGTTTGTAATAGAAATTGGAGCTATAATTCATCCCGGACGTCGTTCCACCCAGCTCAGAGGGATGGGTTGGCCCACGGGCTGCTGGCAGAGCTATATCTTCTCCTTCCTTAAGACAACCTGGCTCTATTCCTACCTGCTCTGAGACAACAGATGTAAATATGCCCGGGAATAATAATTAATAAAAATAGAGCAAAAGCAAAGCTACCCAAAGCACATGGCATTACCGTCTGGCTGCTTTCTCCTCGGCTGCTCTGTGACCGTCTGAGGCAGCGCCAGTTTAAAAAGGTCACGTTAATCCCTCCTCTCCTCCCACCCCGGTCCCATCGCCATTAATATTGATTAGTTCCGTGCTGGGATTGCTCAGCATTTGGGGAAAGGACAGATTGCCTTCTCAGTAAATGCATGTGAGGGGGAAATGGAGAAACTGACAGAAAACCGACGAAATACATTTTGATTTTTTTTCTTCCCCTCCTCCTTTTCCAAGACAACAGCGTGTTTAAGTTTCCCTTCCTGCCCTTCTTCTGTAACGCTGAGGTTTGGAGTCCTCCTAAGGGCTGGTGCGAGGCTGTGGGTGATGGGTCCAGGGGGGATGTCCGACCCCCACTGTCTGGAGATGGCTCTGTGCACAGGGATGGTGGCACTGCTGCCACCCAGGGCTCCTCCGGAGCTGAGCTGGTGGCCGGGCACGCGTCCTGAGGGGAGCAACAAAGAATCTCGCCTTTGTTCTCGGGTTTGGCAGCTACAAACCCTCTTGGAGGTGCCTCCCATTGCAAGCCAGTCCCTGGGAGGCACCCACCTTCCTGCCTGGCTTTGCGAGGAGCTGTGTTTGCACGCCCTGCTCGCAGGATAACGTGCTCCAGGTGCTGAGCAATGTGATTTAAAAAAACACTTTACAATGGCTAGGAGCCCTCGGCTGTGCTTGGCTGGGACACTTTGTATGCTGTGGGAAACTGAATGGAGGAGAAGTGGCCACGTGTAGCCACGTCCTGGGGCTGCCTTAAGGTAACAGTGATACTGTGCTGGAGTTCTTTGGTTCTTCCACTGAACTTAAAGGGAGCTGAGATGAGCTCCAAGAGGCACTGGGCAGCTGTGAGATCTTTGGGCAGACAAATGCAGCAGATGGAGAGACCCAGGAAGGTGATGTGGGTCTTTCCAAAGGCTTAAGTAGAGAGTGGTTTGGAGTCTGACCTGTGTGCATTCAGAGCATTATTGAGGGACCTCTTCCTCCAGTGTGTACTTAAATTAAAATAATGACCAAGGTGAAGGAGAGCAAGGGACCTCCACATGGAACATCTGCACAGCACGGCTCAGCCTGAACTCCACAGGGATGGTCTGGGTCTCACTGAGCTCAGCACCATGCAAACCTGTCTGTGCTGTGTCTGCACCTAAAGGGCTGTGGGACCAACAGGGACGAAGCATCCTAACACGAAGAGCCACGCTGTGGGGAACAGACGCTGTGCAGATCGGAGTCTGTAGCTGAGCCAGTAAGCTGACACGACTGTCTCGAAATAACACACCCACTCAAATATAACACTGATTTCATTATCAAAATGTTGTGGTATTTTTGGTGGTAAAGGAGATTGATTTTTCAAGGTCAAAAGTGCTGTGCCGGGCGCTGTGAGCACCCCAGTTCCTCTTGGTCCCTCTGAGAATCAAGCACCTTCTGACAAGGTGGCAGGACAGGGCGTGCTGTAAGCTGGGCTGAAAGGGTTCTGTCCTTAGGGGAACTGACAGGAGACTGCAGCTTTACTGGAAGGACTTTCCTAGTTCTCTTTGTGCTGTTTGCTCTATCTTGCTGCCAAAAAAAATATCCATGTTTGGGAACGGAGACAGGTTCCCAGGCTAAGAGACAATGAATCCTGGGGGTGCAGGGAGGGCAGTGATGTCTCCTTGGCAGGGCGTCTCTTGTAATCCTGCACTGCCAGTGTGTAAATAATGGGGTCTTGTCCTCCAGTGCATGTTTTATTGTTACCTAAGGTGTTCAGTTCTCCTCTTCTAGAACACTGAGCCTTAAGGGTGGCTGCAGATAGGAGAAGACAGGCTCGATGGCTAGATGTAGACAGTCCTTCTGCTCTGGCTTTATTTTTTTCCAAATAGCTCTGGAGTTACTCTATGCTAGAAGTCTTACTGCAGAAAAGTAAAGGAATGAAGGGAAAGGAAAAGGAAAAAGGAAAAAAAGCAAAGGAAAAAAGTGAAGAAAAATGAAAAGGAAAGAAAACGAAAGCTAATGCGAGTGGAGATTTCCTCTTTCCCTCTTTTCTGAACTTCCAAAATTCACTATGGGGATGAATTCTTAAAGTTTAGCCAGATGGAGATTGTTGCGACAGAGCTTTCTGAAAAGCTGGCCCCAAACTGTATCTTCCAGCACTACATACTTGGCTTTGGTTTTGCCTTCTCTAGCGCAGTGTGGTGACATATGTGTGCATTATTAAAGGGAAAAGATTAATACAAAATGTCCGTGCATGTGATTCTCTCCCAGAGAAAGGGTGGGGAAAGAAGCATGTGACATATTAGTCACAACAGTTAGTATGCTGTGGGACAAATGATGATGAAAACTGCTCTAGAAATGCCAGCTTAGCAAGGCGAAATATAAGGTACTAAAATCCAGAGATCTACAGGTTCGGAACTTAGCTCTTCATTTTTGCCCAGAGGAAAAACGGACAACAGGTGAGTCTGTCATTTCCTTCACCTTACGCTGTGTTCAGAAGGTGTGATGCCCTGGACTCCAGGGACACACGGCTGTGGCTGAAGCTGTGAGGGATCCCCAACCACCAGCGTTGTAAAATCCTTTCAGTTCCAATTGCCTGAGACCTTGGAGATTAACGTTTTGTGGAAAAGAAGGCAAACTCTGATATTTTTCAACTGCCCAAGCAAATAAGGCTACCAAAGCAGAGGAGCAGACAGCCTGGTGTCTTTTCTAGCTCATCTCTGCAAGGTTTTTCCAGAATAAAAAGCTGCATTTCTACGCAAAGGGATTCATGCATCATCTTTTCATTTTATGAGCTTGTTTGTAAGCCAAGCACACAGACAGTACAGCCTGCGTACTAGGTCAACAATTACCTAAGGAAGTGGTAATCAATAAGTTCCACATTTGTTATCAGTTGCCTGCTCAAATGGATGCTGTAGCATGCCACGAAAACACTGTTTTTCTTGTCTAAGATGCAAAGGAAAAATCTGAGGCTATTTTCCTTCTGCAGCATCCAAAGCAAATAGCTGCTTCTTCAGGGTTTGAGCAAATTGAAGTGTTTTCAGTGGCTACTTTAAGGCTTGTTCCTTGCAAATAGATATATATTTAAAAAAAAAAGAACAGAAATCAGTCTTTTTAAGGATGTGTTATGTAACAGGGTTAACTGGAGCTCTGTACACTCAAATTGTCACCTCTGCAGTTGTTTTGCTTAGAATGTGAGCGACCACACCATGAAGTAACACAGGAGCAGCAGAGCCCGACTGCGTTGGCAGCAGGCAGGTTGTGCTGAGACTTGAACTGGAGCTCTTCCACAGCTCAAGGTGAGAGCAGCACAGCAGCTCAAGTGCAGATCCTTGGAAGTTCAAAGTACAGGAGTTTAAAGGGGACGGGGACATTCAAGCTTTAGTTCAAGTTAACTTTGGAGTGGAAGCTAGCTTCAGGGCTTGAGTCTGTCGGCCTGCTGCCCAAACCGGTGAATAAAGAGAAAAGCAAATTGCAAGTGAAAAATGAAAACATGCAGTAGTGTAATATTTTCTTCTCTGATGCATACGCTGAAGGATATTTCCCTTTGGATGAATACAAGCTTGCATAAAATTCAAATAGCTGTCTACAGATGGGGGGGGGGGGGGGGGGAGTGTGGGAAGGAGAACAGAAGGAAGGAAATGGAACTGAGAAGTCTGAATTAACCTTTCAGTGTCTTGAATTTCCAGAAGGGAGGAATTATCTCCTGTTAAGTCTGCAACCATGCAATTAACATGTGAACAAGCCTCAAAAGCCACATTTGCCCTATATTCCTATATCTCTGCTTTAAAGACAGATCTTTAAAGCATGAGGGAAAAAAAAAACAACAAAATCCTTACGCTGTAATCACAAAATTCTGGTAGAAGACCAAGTAAAAATGTCTGACAGCTATGTAGAACACGTGCCTTTGATACTGAACTCAGCTTACTACAAAAATCCCTACACACAGGTCTTGTAATGGCAGACAGCCTTCAAAAAGATGAATGTATTTCTCTGTGCTGGAGTTTCTGTTTCCAGCTAATAGATTCTTCCACGTGTTTAACTGAGTTCTGGGAAGTTTCATTTGTTAATACAAGGCAGAGCTTTAGAAAACCAATCCTTCAGTGCCCTTCTGGGAGCCATGAGTCAAAAGAACTGGAAATGCTGCTTGGAGAGAGAGCTTCCATGAGGTTATGGGTGTCCAGCAGTGTCTGGTGCTGGGCGCTGGAAAAGAAAATGTCAGGGAAGTTTCAAATGCTGGAAAAGGGGAACAAAGTTAGGACTCTTTTTTTTGGGGACATCACTCTGTTTCTGGAAGAAACATACAGGAAAGGAAAGTATTTTGCAGAGCGACCAGCTGGGAAGCACTGCTGTTTGCTAATGCTTCCTTGCTGTTCAAAGGACTCATTTGTCAATATTTTAGAAGATATCAATAGGGTCCATTGAAGACAAAGCATGTCCAGGAGACTGTATCAAATGATTTGTTTGCAGATAGATGATTAAAACCAAAAGCAAATAGTTTGCTGACGCGGGGATCCTTCTTCCCCAAGTAAAAGCTGTTGACACATAACATAAAGGTATTACAGCAGATGATGTCTTGCTTTGCTATGCATCAGATTTCCGTGCCCTTCTGCTGAGTTAATGGCCCACTATGAAGGTAAAGAATTGCATGGCAGCACTATCAAACTTCAGATGATGGGATAGCATTGCACAATTTCTTCAGGTATTATAGATCAGCTTACACTGGACCTTGCACAACAACAAACAGCTCTCAGGAGCTGTGCAGCAGCTGGGAATGGGTCCATCCCCTCCAAGCCCCATGCTGTGGCCTTGTCACCACTGCAGGGGGTTTGTTGTCACATATCCTGATGTGTGGGTGACATCCTATGTCACGCAGTGGACCTGCACCTGTGCAACATCTGCTTCTGTGCCAGTGGGCTCGGAGGGGCCAGAAGAGCCCGTGTGAGCTCCAAGCTCCTTGCTGAGACTGCTTGAACAGGGCTGGGTGTTGTAAGCTGTGCTGCAGTCCCTGCAAGTGGGAAAACTGCAGAATGCTTCCAGAAAATACGAGACGTTGCACTCCATTGCAATTCCTAGCAGTGGTCTGCAAGGCTGGTGCTTCCGATAGCTGTGTTGGGGCTGCTACCACGCGGCTGCTCACCACGTTGCTGCCTTCCTCCCTTCTATTTTCACTCACTAACATGGCTAAAGCACCCGGGCTGCCAGTTTCTCCTCAAACATTCAGAAAGTGGAAGTGAGAATGCAAAATGAGCAGAAGAGACTAAAATGGCAGCCTGGGACTGCACATGCCTGCCCCCTGCAAGGAACGTTGGATGTGCTTGATGGGAGGTAGGATAAGCTGGCACCAAACGGTGTACTCTGAGCCAGTCCAGAGGAGGCAATGCACTGTCATACCCAAAGCAGCGAGCAGGTGCTGTGCAATGCCTGCCTACCTGCCTGCCTCTGCTGCCTGCCTCCCTGCTCCACGTGTTTTCTGTGTCAGGTTTTTCGCAGTTTTATTCCTGTCAACTGGCCAACGTAACTGCCGAAGAGCCAGCTGGAGTCTGCTCCCTCCCATGTCTCATCAACACGACAGCCAGCTCGCTCTGATTCAGGATCTTCATTGTAGGCTAAATGAATCAGAAAGGACACGGACGCGTATACAAAACACAACTTCAGAAACTTCGTCGTGAAGAGAGGAATTTTATGGCTGCTGGAGCGGAGAAGTGCTGAGGGTGCAGGCAAACAGGGAGCACACAACCTCCTGGGCACCACCAGGGATGTGGTGTTCGTATGGCATCTCCTGAAGGAGTTCAGCAGGGAGTGGCGATGGGATGAGGGGAAATGGCCCCAAAGTGATGCATAGGAAGCTCGGCACAAACTCCTTGGTGGTGAGGGTGCCACACAGGGCTGGGGGAGTCCCCTTCTGTGGAGATGTTGAAGACCCGGCCTGGATGCCGAGCTGTGCTGGGGAGCTGCTCTGGCAGGGGTCGGACTGATGCTCTCTGGGGGTCCCTGCCAACCCCTACAACCGTGTGCTTCTGTGATCCGAACCGCCCAGAAGAAGGAGCTGAGACCTGACCGCAAAGACGCTAATTTAATTCCTGGAGCGTGGTTACGCCCCTTCTTCAGGTTCTAAGTCCAAATCCTCCCAACGAGCCCGATAAGTCCTCCTCCCAACGGGACCCTATCCCTAACCCCACGTCCTCCCGACACAACCGCGACCCTCCCCTCAGCCCCAGCGCCGCCCCGCCTTCCCGCCACACGCGCCCCCTCCCCGCCCCTCGTCACGTGACCCCGCGGGAGGGGGCGCGCGCTGCACCTGTCAGTCAGCGCGTCACTTCCGGCAGCCGCCGCCGCTACCGTTGGGGACCCCCCGCCGGCGGAGGCGCGTTCGTGCGACGGAGCGGCTCCGGGGACGGACGGCGACGCAGCGTGGCGGCCGCGGCGCACGGCGGCGGCGGGAGACCGAGAGGGGAGGAAGGAGAGGCGGAGGAGGCCCGCGAGGAGAGCGGAGCGCCGAGGAGAGGCCCGCGCCGGCCCCCGGGGTAGGAAGAGGCGGAGGAACCTGCCGCTGCCGAGGCCGGCGGGGAGGGCGAGTCACCCGGCAACGGTGAGGGGCCGCGGGGCGCATGCGCGGCTTGAGGGCCGGGGGTCGCGCCTCGGCCGCCGGGTGGGCCCGCTGCTCCGCGCCCGGGGCCGGGCGGGCTTCACGAACCTTCTGGACAGCGCCCGCGGTGCTCCGTGATCGCCCAGCGGCGGGATCCGCCCGCGGGCGGCTGTCAAAGAGCCGTGCTCGGGGGGGGGGTCCCGGCGGTTGTAGGGCGGCCCCTGTCGTGCTGTGGATGTGCTCGCCTGAGGTGCTGCACGGGGCGCGGGGCATTGTTCCTGGCGGCTCCGTGGGGCGGGATGCTCGTTGGGGGCTGCTGCTGCTCGAGTGCCTTGCTCCTTGAGCTGGCTCCTTGGCCTGGCCGCCTCCGTAAGTCGTGGAATCGTAGAGGTTGGAGGGGACCTTAAGCCCGTCTGGTTGTCCCCTACCAGACCAGGCTGCCCCAGACCCCATCCAGCTTGGCTTTGGGCCCATCTGGGGATGGGGCACTTCGCTCTCTGGGCGTCAGCGCCCACCGCTCACTGCCCTCTGAGCAAAGAGTTTCTTCTTGAGGCCGTTCCCCCTTCTCCTGTCGCTGTCCGACTGTGTGAGAAGTCAGTCCTCCTTCCGCTTGTAAGCTCCTTTCAAGTACTGGAAGTCCGCAGTGAGGTCTTACTGGAGCCTTCTGTGCAAGGAACTGCTGTCAGGCCCATGGTGGACAAAAGGTAAAGAAGGAAGGGAGTCACTATCACCAGATCGCTCTTCTCCAGCCTTGCCTATCTGAAAACAAAAGCTGAAACTGATTATATCCAAACCCGTGCTTTTTTGGGGTTTGTATTCCCGAGCATCCTCGAGGGGTGGAATAGTTAGTATGTGACTCTGGAAGAAGTTGGTCATTTGGGTTAGCATTTAGGTTAGAAACTTGGATGTCTTCTATGCAGTGCAATCTTTTAGCACAGAGGAGGAAGGGAAGAGCCAGCACGTTCACCTGCATTACAAAAAATCAGCTGTTGGCCCCTCTGTGTTGTGTATCCTGTGTCGTTTATTTAACTGCTCGTTATGAGTAATTTGCTTTACATGTTTGTTCTTTTTTCACGTAGGTTTGAAGATATTTAGGATCTCTTTTTAATCTTTCATTTTCTGTGTTCTGTATGCTACCCCATGCCACAGGTCCCTTCCTTGGCTGTGCAACAGTACGGTACTGAAGTGAAATACCTCATTGTTCTGAAAGCAGTTTACTGGAAACTTAAAATATTATCTAAGGAAGATCAGTGGAGCAGGGTGTTCCACCGGTACATCCAAAGTAGTTGCCTGGAAGGAACTCCTGATTATTTGTAATGCTTGCAAATTCTGACACAAATAATGCCTCACTTCTGAGTTTGGAATGTGGTACTTTTTGGCCCCCAAACTCTTACACAGTTGGCAGTCTTTCTGCACGTGCTCTTGGTAGCGTTGCAGGACCCCCTCACAGCTCAGTAAAAGAGCTGATTTCATATTTGCCTTGTGTGGTTCATAACGTGAGAGTTGTGCAAGCAGAAAAGCTTTTCTTTCTAACATACAGAACAGCATGTTTGCAAAAGCAGGTGTGGCTGGAGAAACGTTCTGTGCCTTTTGAACAGATGTTCACGAGTTTTGTGAAAGCCTCTACTCTGTTTGGAAGTTTTCTTTGCTGCTTTTTCTAATATTCAACCTCTGATCTCTGGTCAGATGTTCACAGCTGAACAGTGCTGTGCTCTGGTAGGGCTCATTAGGAAGTCAGTAAAACCTGCCAAGTCTGAGGTGGTGCGTTTTCTGTTGGCTTTTTATTTTTTTTTTCCTTCTCTAAAAGGAGCAGCAGCTCTAAGGAAGAGGAAGTGAGGCTGCTGAGAGAATGCCTTTAAGTTGTCCTTCAGTTCTGTGCATAACACCACGTTATCTTTGCTGCCATGTGAGCACGCAGAGCAAAAATCCAACAGCCATCGGGAGGAGAGTGGATTCTTTCTGCAAAGCAGCACGGGGTTTGGATCTGTGAGGCTGGGAGGTGTAAGCCTTCCGACTGCTTCTGGTGTTGCTACTCAGTTCTGTGTTTGCTGGAAAAGTCTGAGCGAGAAATAGGGATTTGAAGGAAATATTTCTTCAGAATATCCTCTTTGAAGAGTGTGAGATTTGTCACTTGTAATGTGGTTTATGTGACTGAAGCACTCTTGTGTCAGAGTCCTGGTCAGACCTGAGCTCTGCACTGCTCCCTGAAGAGTTAGTGAAATCAAGCAGTTCATTTCTGAGTATGATAGATGTATAGATGTATGTTTACCTGTGAAGAAAACCTTATTTGAGAGTAACCACCAGCTGTCTGCTTGAGCAGATCTGAGTTTGGCTCTGCACTTCTGTACCGACTTCCTCGCCACCTCCTGGGGAGGCTCAGTCAGTTTGGGTAAAATCAGTGTATTCTGGAAGACATTGTAGATTTAATTGCATGTTTGGGTATGTGTGTGGGGTTGTTGTTTTTTTTTTTGTAGAACTGTTGTAATTTGAAGCCTTAAAGCAGAGCTGAAGGTGGTGACTGCTGTGCTGGGAACATGATGTGTTTGCAACGTGTGGGTGGGGTCACTGGGTGCTGGAAATGCGTGCTGTTTGTAGCTGGGTCTAGAGCCCTATTCTGGTTACGGTGAAACAAGTAGTGTTATTACAATAGTGGCAAATAACTCTGCTCTTACAATCTCTCACCTGTGAACATGTGAGATAACTGTTCCTTGAATTTATTTGTCCTAGTTTTCTTCTTTTAAGACAGCACCGAGCTCAGAATGAATATGCTGCAGTCTGGCTGCATTCAGACGGCTTGTAACTGTGGCAGGGGCTGCTCTCATGTAGAAGAGTATGTATAGCTTTCTTTTCTTTTGAGGCGTGCACGAGATCTGCATTCCCACACATGGGTGTTGGTGAGGGCGCTGGGGTGGGGCCCACGGAGCAGAGTTCCAGTCCTGTGAGCTGCTCTCTGTTGGCATCTTCTCTGCTCAGATTACGATTTGTGCTGAGCTGTGTTGACTGATAACACCTGGACAAAGCTGACAAAATGAGAGCTAGAACCCTATTAACGTGGTTCTTTCTTCCTCCGTGCTCTTTTTGACTCTGTTGGAAAATTCATTCTCCCCCCCTTTGTTGCTGAGCTTCACTTTTAATGTCATCAGGTGACTTTCTGTTGAGTTTTGCTCTGCAATACTTCTTGTAACTTTGTGGTTTTTGTGATATCCTTGTGTTACCCTTAAATTCCGTCATTGGTTGTGGAGGAGACTCCATTAGCTGTCCTGTTTCTTTTCTTCCTTCCCCCCCTCATGATTCAAAGAGTCACTGGAGCTCTTGGTTGGAACGCCTTCCTCCCTCAGCAGAGATGCTGAGGCTGTCCTTTATTTTGATGGCACGTGGTCGTGGTTATGACAGAGGCAGTGTTTCTGTAGCAGACAGGCTTTGTATTACATTTTGTAACATGCTGAGTTCCAGAGCGTGTCTCTGCTTACCTGCTGAGGAGGGGAAGCAACAAGCAGCACCCAATTTTTGGTGTAATGGGGTAACTTATGTGTAATAAATTAGCTGCATTATATATTTATAGTTTGGGTTTGGTTTTTTTGGTGTCTCCGTGGTAGTTCGCCTTCTGTCCCAAAGTCTGCTGTAACAGCAGTGATAACTGTACAGCTCCTTTGGTTTGATAACGTGACCTCAGGTTGCATAGTTCTGCTGATAATTTCTTCCTGTGTGTTACCTGACTGTACTTCTATAGTGCTGCTGCACTTAAGGTCTGTATTATCTGATGCAAGTATACGTGAGCGGCTGGTGGAGTAAGCCTGGCTTTGGGGGGGGTGGGTAGGATGAATGTCATTAGCTGTTACACAGGGTACAAAAGCCTTTTTCTTTATTAACTGCTGTTGTTAGGAATGTGATGGGATCTGTGTGAGCTGGGAGTTTCTTTAGAATTCTGTACATGTGCAGTGGCAGCAGCAGCTGAGAGCAAATCTGGCAGTGCTCGGCAGTAGGTGTCAAGCAGCGAGCAGATAACTACTTCTTTCTGGTACCTGATGTTCAGGGTTGGGTTTATTTGGGCAAATATCGTTAGAGAAGGATCAGGAATTGCTGTCATGTAGTTAAAAAAGCCTTTGGATTTTATCTAGTAAGTGATATAATGCTATATCTATGTATCAGAACTCTTTGGGAGGTTATCAGTCAGTGATCTCAGCTTTCTCTTTCAAAAATGTAAACTTTTTGGACTGCTGCTTAAATCACTGTGTAGGGTGCTCTATTAACATCAGATGTTTCATTTGCTGCATGAAGTCTGATATTTCTTAGGTTTCCTTCTTAACCATTGTATTTGCTCTAGCTAATGCTTGTCCCCATTTCTGGACCCTGGGACGTGCCTCTCCTGAGGACCTGTATTGGTGATGGGCTTTTTCAGTGTCATCTGGTTCTGTCTGCTGAAACTGCAGATTAAATTTTCATGAATTTAATACAAGTCAGTAGATGGCTTCATAAGTTTTAAGTTTCAAAAATAAACTCAATTCATTTTAGTAATAATCTTTTATAGAAGAGCTTTCATGAGTCGCCTCCTTGACCCTCTTCTGTAGTGAGAACGTAGAGGAATCTGAGTAGTTCTGGCTTGTAAATTAGAGGGACTGCTCCAGTGTTTCAGAAAACAAAAGCTTGCTGAGCTAAGCGAGCCTGGTTGTGTCTGCTTGCCCATTTCCTGACTAAAATGACATTCGAAAGCTGATGTCACTGATGGTCCAAAAGAGGAAATCTTTCTTTTAAGAATCTGTTATAACCTAACCTTCCTGGCTGTAAAACATTTCTTCAAACAATTTTTGAGTCCTCAAATATGTTAAGCATTCAAACGTAGCTTTGAAATGGAAAGTTCTCTTTAAGTTGAGGATATTCTGTATTTATTTATATTCAGGCACTCGCACAGCTCTCAACATGCTTTTAACTGTGCTCTTGAGACGAGTAGTGTTTGCCCTTTCCCGTGTCCTGAGTTGGTGGCTGTTCTGTTTGTTTGTCTAAGGCTTGTTTTTCTTTGCTTTCCTCTCTTCCCCAAGCTGTTTCTCCTGCCTCCACCTGCCATCGTTTCAGCTTTGACAATTAATTCAAATGAGCAAGATGTTCTATTGGAGCTTGTTAGCTGAGCAACATCTGAACATCAGGAGGACGCAAGCTCTTCTGCCCCCAGACATTTCATCCTCTGGGAATGCCAGCAGAAATATGAATATACAAATGACAGAGATCGTCAGTTAGTGTCAGTTGGTGTGACTGTGGCACTGAGAGGAAAAATGTTATCAGTTTCCTTCTGTCTCGATGAAGTGTTAAGAGCAAGGGGAAGAGTGCTATAAGGCAGTCTGGTAAAGCAGAGCAGATCTGCAGTCGCTGTTGGCTTCGTTTTTTGTTTTTCAGGTATGTGAAGTGCTTGCTAAGGAAATTAGGTGAATAAATAATGGCTTTAGTAATTGAGATTTGTGGCCAAACTGAATGCGGGATGAATGTTTTCATTCCTGCAGCACGGTTTCAGTTTCTGCCCTTCTTTGCTGTGTGTTTTATTTCTACTTCTCGTTTTTCATTCCTTTATTTTAAGGAAAGATGGAGGGACATTAAGTTAAAAACGACATCCAGTCATTCATATTTCAGCCAGAGATGTACAAACTGAACCAAATTTAAACCTGAACTTGCACGGGTATTCCTCAGATACTGAGTTTGCCGTGAGTTCTGTATTTTCTTTAGTGGCATTTCATGTGTGGGTGTGAATACTTCTTCACTTGCCAAGATAAGTGAATGCTGTTATGATGGCAAAATGAGGCTCTTCGTGCTGTTTCCCCAGCAGACTTTAGGAAGTAGTTAATTTATTTAAATATGTATACAGATTTTAAATATGAAACAGATGATAGCAGTGAAATACGCAGTACAGAATGAAACTGCCTTACTCTCATAAAGGCGTTGCATGGGAAATGTGCTCTTTTAAACTTCAGCAATAGTATGTGGTGTCAAGAAGGGATATTCTTAATTTTCTGTAGTTCTATTCTGGAGAGCTTTGTTGTAAGCCCTGGATATCCATGTAAACATCTGCAGTACTGAAGGGGGGGGAAGCTGAGAGAGGTGCAGCCAAAATGTTTATAGTCAAGCACAAAGCACTTGGGTTCTGTTTTTTAATGCTGTTTTTTGTATTACTGTGTTTCAGTAGGACTTGTGAAGCGTGTAGGTTGTGAACTGGGGGAAAGCACATGCTGAAACCTCTGGGTGCCATATAGCAGTAGGAATATCGGAATGGATCAGCTTCTGCTTGCTGAGATGCTTGGTGATGGTAATTAAAAGGCTCAGTGTCACCTGGTATTTGTAAGGGCTCAGTACAGACTCAGGTACTGAGGGGCAGATGTCATATCCTGGTTTTCGGACTTACCTGCCTGGAAATGTACGCCCTGATTCAAAGCATGGAAAAAATGTCCACATAAAAAGAAAAATGTGGGGACAACGTTTATGGGGATAATCTGGTTTTTATTAAGTTTTAACTTTTTCTTTTAAAATGTCTAGGTTTTTCCCCGAGAGAGTGAATATCAAATACTGCAGCCAGAGCTGAACGAGCTGAAAAGTAAACGGTGCCTGTGGTCTGTTCAGTGAACACGTGTGAAGGTGTGTGCATTGGAAAGGGTGAAAGTCAGGCTCCCCTGATTCATCTCAGTGGTGATGAGCTGTGTACAACTTCGTTGGAAGTGTAATCTTGGCTTGTAAATCTGGTTTTGCTCTAAATCAGGGAGACATCCAGGCTGTTGGGACTTCACCGTTACACTTCGTTGTTAGATTGCTGAGCTAGTTAAAGTACAAGTCTTCAGTTTCTCTGTTTTTATCCCCTATCTCCTGAATGAAATTTCTGCTTGGGAAGCCTGTCTGCCTGGTGCACCTGGGGAAAAATGGCTTACGTTTCCAAGCACGTAAGCACAGTTATCCTTGGTATGAGAGCTGGAGCTCTGTGCTGTTCATTTTGTGCTGTGGTGTAACAGAGTGGTTTCTTCTAATTTGCTCTTTTTATTAGGCGATGTTGGTTTTGAGGGTTTGTTTGTTTGTTTGTATTAGCGAGGCAGCCTGAAGCATTGCGGCAGATCCATCAAAGGCTTTCCCAGCTGCCATTAACCCTGCAGCTGGGGTAATCCTGGCTAATGGGAGCCTTCCTGGCTCATTGTGGGCAGGCTCACCTGGGTAGGATGTGAGAGCAGCGAGTGGTTGCAGCTCTGTATTTTGGAAGTTAACGTGATGTCTAGGGACTGAGCTACTTGCATGCCAAGATTGTGCTGACTAACACTTAATACACCAAAATAAGAAGGCAGCTCAGCAGCGTCTTCATAAAATACAAGAGTCGTGAGATGAAACTCCTTCACTGCTGAAATCTGTCAGCATCCTGTAGTAGACGAGAACACCCATTGACAGATTTGAAGATGATTGGTGGCAATGGTAAAGCTTGTTGACTGGAATATCGCTCGTTATTTTCTGTTAGCACAGCTGGAGGCAGGTCTCAGGCCAGGATCCATGTATGCAAGGCAAACAGCAGATTTACAACCTTTGCATAATGTGGGATGATAGAGATGACAGCAGGGGATAATATCGGTCAGTACTGCTTGCTTTAGTAGGCAAAGGTTTCCATACCTATGGGCCTTACGGAAAGAAGTGTGGAGGACAGTGATGAAGCAGTCTCATCTAGAGCTTATGGCAGACTCCTCTGAAACGTGGATGTAATCTGGGGAGTACTGGGAGCAGGAAAGTGCTACTTATTCAAAAACAGTAGGAAGGAAATGATTCCTGGTTTCACAGGCTAATGGCTGGACTTGGCGTTTTGGTGCTGAAATGAGAGCAGCAGGTTGTAAGAACTTTGAAGGTGAAGATGAAATTAATTTCTTCTGATGAAGATTAAAAGCAAGAGCCTGTTTGGGGGAATAAAGAGAGGGAGGATACTTCTAAAAAGTCGATCAGATGAATTCCTATATTGAGTTTGAAACAGCAAGGTTTCACTGCATTTACTTTAAAGGTGGGGAAGGGCATTTTCTTGCTTAGCTTTGGTGGTGTGTGTAGTCTTTGTGTGTACGTGTGGATGTCACTGGCAGGCTTTGCTTAGTTATCCAGTCACATTTTTAGTTACTCGAGTTTAATAAGAACATGTCATGTGTGAGAAAAAGAGTGAGATGTCCCTTTGACATGAGGTGAGCTCTGCTGTTGCCATGAAGCTGCAGTCTAAGTTTTTAATACTGCAGAGAAACAAAGCTGTTACTGTGACCCGCAGCATCTTGGGAGCTAAAAAGGTGAATAACATCCAGGTGCTCTGGGTTCTGAATGGTGGTAAAAATGTGGCTGGTTCTAGGGAACATGACTTTGGGAAGTTGCTGCTTGTATCTGGATCTGGAGATCATCTGAGCTTTGGGCAGTGAGGGCATATGATGAATTTTCTAGAAAAGATCTGTGCTGATGAATACTGGCTTAGGTTCGAAGTCGGTGTGTCACAGCAGTGCTTAGCTATTCAGTGTTTCATTACGGCAGGTTCTTTAAAGCTCGCCTGACTCTGCCTACCCTTATTAGGCAGAAGAATGAATGAGTCTAGAAAACGTTATATGAAATAACTAGAAACGTTATATGAAATAACTAGAACGTTATTTCATAATTGTTATGACCGAGATGTCCCATGCTAACTCGTGCTTTAAAGTTGCTCAACTCCTAAATGAGAAAGGGGAATTGCTTTTTTGCATGCTCCTGTGTGACGTGTACTAATGGTGATTGTTACACATTCACATTCAGAGTAAGAGGCTGCTGATTTGATGAGCAGAATTCCTCAAAAGTGGTGTTCAGACTTGTGGCTGAGTTTAAAACAGTTGAAAATGTCATGGTCTAATCATGATTTCCTTACTTTCAGATTAACTGCTGAAGTACTGATAGAGTTCTGCTATTCTTCAATGAGGAACTACAGGCTGATCTTTTGCCATAATCTTAAACAACCATAAATGACAAAAGAATGCTTGGTCAGTGAGGGCAGCTGGCGCAGAAAACATTTTTCAAACTCGGCTGTTTAAGTACTCTGAGGTATGTTTCTCCAACTATTTTACTCAGACTTCTTTTTAATATGGATCTCGCTTGCTCTGATATGTTAGAGTTCATCCATTTATTAGCAAAGCATTCTGTTTAGTTGTCATGCTTTGTTTAACAGCGCGTGCTTCGTGTTCTGTCTGCCAGCCTTTGTGGCAATGTTCACTTTCATTGAAAGAGCCTTTTTTTTTTTTTTTCCTTTTCTGTATTTTTTTTGTTTTGAGAGGATTGCAGTTTGAGTGACTTATACTGCCTTTGGTAATGCTTTTATCTGTCTACGTCCTTATCAAGCAAAGACTTGCGAGTGATGCTGGAGTGATCACTGAGCATCTAGGAACTTTTTTTCCCATTCATTAAAATTTGGAATTTGATAGAAGTGTTGAAAATTTCATTGTGTAGATCACAAAAAAAAAAAAAAAAGCCAAATCTACTAGATGCTGATTGCAGTGCAGATTGTATCACCAAATATTTACTTTCCACATAGCTGAACACTGGGGCTTTGGTTTGGTATTGTCCGCTATTTTCATTTCCTCTTGAATGTCTTTTGAGGTTCGTTTTTGAAGCCTGACTGATAAATACAGTCAGTACATAGAAGAACCTGGCACTCCAGAGAAGATCTGCAAGTTACAGTGTGGTATTGAAAATTAGTTGAATGTCTTTTGCTGCTGTGTTCTTCTCAGTACTCTGTTGAGAACCGATCAGAACACGTCATCAGCTGTGACTCATCTAGCTACCTGTATTTGGAGTTGTTACAGAACTTCTCATTAGATCGATGCCCAGACTGAGAGAAACCAGAGTGTTTGCACTTGGTAATTAAAATGCACTGTGTTACAGATCAATACGCTCAGCGCCGTACAATGAAGTGTGACTCTAATTAAAATTCCCCTTCTTTGACAGAAAAGACAGCTTTGATTTTTGGCTGCAAAAAGATATGAGGAAGAGCTCCTCCCCTTCCTTGAGTAACTGCAACTCTGTTCTTGCTAACAAAATATTTGGAATTCCACTTGATGAGCTGCAGCAAGAAGGGCAACCAGACAATGAGGTTCCATTCATAGTCCGCCACGTGGTGGACTATATTGAGGAACATGGTATGTATTATCTTGCAGTCTTTTAAATAATGCATTCCTCTGTCACTTTTGCAGAATAACCTTCTTTTTTTGACAAGTGTTTAATTTGAGTTACTTGTATTTAATTGGCTGTGTTTTGTTTCTCTTTGTATGTTGTTCTTTGAGTGATACCCCTTTTCAGTATTATGTTTGGTTATTGCCATTTTCTGGAGGTTATAAAGGGCAGTTACACCAGTAGGGAACTTGAGCAGTACCATAAGGACACCATTTCCAATAACACTTAACCTTTGTATTGTATTAGCTGAACATAAGAATGTGCTTAGGAAAAGTGTCCTGCTGTGGTCATGAGAATCTTTAGTTCACTGTGCAAATTATACATAACTGATTATCACTAGTTTCTGATATTTATCCATGCGAGATGTTAAATTTTATTTTTGCCACTTCCTTCTAACTCAGGGGGTCTGGAACAAGAAGGACTTTTTCAAGTCAATGGGAATGCTGAGACAGTGGAGTGGCTTCGGCAGCGATATGATAATGGAGAAGATGTGGACCTGGTTAAAGAAGCAGATGTACCCTCAGCTATCAGCCTTCTTAGATTTTTTCTTCAGGAACTTCCAGAGCCAGTTATCCCAGGCAGTTTGCACATACATTTGATGCAACTTTCTCAAGGTAAAAACTATTTTGATGGAGGTATTTATTTTTAGAAGTAAAAACCACTATTAAATTTGTGTGGTTTTGTCCATATTGGTGTGTTCATAACTTGACTAGTAAGGATGTCTTGTGGCACTTTGCTAATAAAGCCACCTCAGAACGTAGCTGTGTCACAGTTCCATGTTCTTTGATGTCACTGGGGGTTTTACTGGTTGCCAGTCCACAGGAGTTTAGTTCATCTCTCATTGTTGGTTAGTACTTCTTTTCAAGGGCTTTGTTTTGCTTAGTAAGTCATGTTTTTGGTTTTCTGTTGAGTTTATTCGTGTTTAGTAGCATTTCTTCAGGGGAGGATTTGTGTTTAGGAAGTGCTGAACCCCAGGATCACGTGCAGCAGTGTGAAGCTGCTGCTGTGTAACTTTGAAACGTGGAGCACTAGGTGGTCATCTGGATAGCTGGCGAGCAGGGGCTGAGCACTGAAGCCTTTCTTATAAGGCACTGAATAGCCTTCTGTAGGAAACAGTATTTGGAAGCTTCTATCCAGAAGAACATGTTAAAACCTGAGTTCTGCTCATGTATTTATCGCATGCAGTAGCGAGAAACTGAAGTGGATATCAGTAGATGAGATCTCATTAGTGGAATGTTTGCTGTTTCATTTCTCGTTGCTAAAATCCTAGTTCACTAGGTAGCTTGTAAACTTTATATCCCTCCCTTCTTGAAACAGATGATAAAAAAAATGTCAAAGGTGAATGCAAAAAGGTGCTGGATGCTCCTTTGTCAGCCAACACTGCTTGTGCTGTGAGTTGCAGTGTTCTTTATTGGGACTAGAAATGAGATTGTGGTATTCTCTTTGGTATGACAGTATAGTTCCCTCCTGTGACTCATGATCTACAGTGCGGAGCCTGTAGTTGCTGTAGATGCCTGTGGAAGGATTTGAATGTGTCTTGTTTTGGGGAAAGGCTTGTTTCACAGCAGTAATTCCCCATGGCTTTTCCCTTGGTTAAATTTGCAGAGAAACTCTACTTTAGTTCAGATGTCAGCTTACTGTCTATACTACTTTTCTTTTTAAGTGTAAAACAAAGCCATTTTAGAAAGCTTGAAAGTGCCTGTTTTGATTTCCTTGATACAGATGATCCCTTAAATGTTGTTTCCTGATACTATAATTAGAGGCTTGATTTCCTTTAGGGTTTTGCTTTTGATACTTTCACTGTCTGGTAGTTATATGGAGAGCTCTGATTTTGGTAGAACTGCTCATAGAAATGCAGAGAGCTTTATTAATTTGGTACCCATGTCCTATTTATGGTTTGTTGTGTCTTTGGAGGATCTGTATTGTTTGGTTCAGCATCAAAGAAATAATTTAATTTTGTAGTGTAACTTATAATAAGAGAAAGTGATGTGATGGTGCTATGGTATGGAATCAAGACCGTAGAGGTCTTGATCTTCAGATAGGGATAGGGATGAAGCAGGAGAACCTCTGAAGCTCACATGTGGTTGTAGAAGAGAGGCTGGATAGGAACTGGCACTTAACAAGCTCTCCTGCAATAAACAGGGAAGAAGAGACTAATGCAGAGACTGCAGTGAGAGGATGAGATGCTGGGGAGGAGAACTACCACTATAAATGTCCTTCAGGTGCTTCGGTTGGATAGTGAAACTTCTGGTTTTGGGGTAGTTCCTCTTCAGACAAAATCTCAGACTCAGCAGATGTCATTCAGTTTCTCAGCAGCTTCGTAGGCTGTGGACTGACTGAAGTTCCACAGTTACTTCTGTATTAGAAGCACAAGTCAAAAGGTTAATTATCTGCTTTTTCACATTATGTTATCTTAATTTTGTGGTGAAAATGCTTTTATGTTTTCCAGATTATAATAATGAAGATGAATTTGGAAGAAAGTTGAGGTTCCTCTTGCAGCAGCTTCCACCTGTTAATTACAGTTTGTTAAAGTTTCTGTGTAAATTTTTAGCCAATGTAGCATCGCATCATGAAGAAATTTGGTCAGCAAGTTCTTTGGCTGCAGTCTTTGGCCCAGATGTTTTTCAGTAAGTGGATTATAAAGGTTTATGTGGTGCTTTGATGTGAATTTGATGGTGGAAATCTGTAGTCCAGGGCCTACAAGTAGGAAACAGTCAAAATACGAATGTATCCTGATATTTCCTTTCAACGGGCAAATATTCCAACTATTCACAAGGGAGGACTATAGCATATTAACTAATTAGTTGTTGCATTATCACTTTCAAGAATATGAAGTACTGTAAAGTTTAATAATGCAGCAGTGTGAAGATATGCTTAAAACTGTGTGTTCAGAATGGCATAGGGATAATGCGAAGTGCAGTCCTTGGCTGTGGAAGCCATTTGCAATAGTTTTGGGGGGTGTTAGTTGAGTTTAAATTTTTGCTCTAAAATGGTATTGAAATCTTTAGCATTTACACAGATGTGGAGGATCTGAAAGAACAAGAAATAGTTAGCAGAATAATGGCGGGACTTCTGGAGAACTACTATGAATTCTTTGAAAATGAAGAGGAAGATTTTTCATCCACTAATGATTTAAGCTCAATAACTGAGCAGGTAGGAACGTTTTAAATTGCTATATGGTATCACTTAAGTATCCGTTATAGCACGTTTCAACATAGCTTTCATAAATATATAACATGCCTTTTGGTGGTTCCTTGCAAACTGACAAAAGCTGGTATTTCCTTAAGTGGATTTTCTTATATACTTGCAAAATTGTTGCTTAGTAGCATGTATCTCTATCCCTGAAGAGAAGTATATATGGACTGAACCAACAGTAATACCTTACCCCCAAGACCAGTAAGGCAAGTACTGTCACAGCTGGTTGCTTCCTCTGTGCTGCAGGAGGCACGTTGCCTGTTCATCCAGGCTAGCAAGCGTGGGCAGCCAGTTCTGGATTGAGCTTCTGCTCTGCTAGCTCTGCAGCAAAGTGCTGCAGCTTTGCAGTGTTTGCTGTCTCTTCAGCTCTTAGCAGGAATATGTCTAGCACTGAAAGCTGACATTGTCCTGCTGGGTACAGGAAGCTGCTAAATACAACAGGGCTGCAAATTCTGTAGCCTGAGGCAGAGAACTGTTGCCTTTGGTTGGGATGAATGCTCTTTATAGTTAGTTGCTCTCATGCTTGAGAGTTACTGACTTGCTTATTATTAGCAAAAGCATTTCCCAGGGAGGCTCTGTATCTGTGGTGTGGTTGTGTTTTGTGCTGCTGTGGTTTTTGCTTGTTTTTGTTGTCTCTTGAAATGTTGAGATTTGGCAGGGTGGCCCTTGAATTTCATGGTGTATCCACCAGATGTCAACAGTGCACTCTGGTGGGTCCAGTTCTCTCTAGGGCCAGTGCTGAGTGGAGCTATAGAAGCAGGGCCAACTTTGAGGCTGGGCTTACCCCGTAGTTCAGTGCTGCATTCTCTTGCAATTACAGAAGGAAGTCAGGGGTAAAAACATTACATTTTATTAAATAATGCTTTCTGTAAAAATAAATGTTGGATACCTGTTTTTCTTCTTGTCTAAAGTTGAGGAAAGTTATTCTTTTATAAGTATTCTGTTTTATTCTGTCTTGTGCTTGTAACTCCCTGGAGCTCTTAGGAAGAAATTTACAAGCCATTAATTGTGAATAAATCTTTGCACAGATAAATGATCTCTTGGAAGAGGAGGAAGATATAAAGCTTGAGCAGTCTGAAGAACTTCCGGAGGATGGCACAGAAAAACCTGTTGAGCAGCCAGCTGTGGTGCATCTAGATGTGACAGGGAGCATCTCAGATTCCAGGAGCGTTACAGCATCAACAAGGTAACTTGCTTCCACCTTGGAATATAGTCTGTTGGGGGCTGTGAGGGAGAAACCCTCAGACTTCTGAGGTATATTGCAGTTCCTGCGAAGTGAAGCTTTCAAGATAGGGTGCAGTTTTTGTAGCAGGAAAACATGGAATAATGTAATTGCTCCCAAATACAGCAGAAGGAGGCAGAAGAGGGGAAAAAACGTGTAGTATTGATGCTGTAAAGTGATATAAGTGTAAATTTTATGTCCTCGGGAATGACATACGTAAACTTAACCTCTTGAACAGAAATATGAGTTTGTGCTTGCCTGTAACATGCATGTTTGTTTTATTTTCTTGTAGTAGACGAGTTGTTTTTGTTTTTGTCTGCTTTATTTCTACTTACAGTTCACAATTTCTGCAGTGAATTTTATTTTTTCCCCCTCTGCTGCATTTGTTTTGGTCTGGGCTGTGCAGGAAGCACCTTGAAGGGAGGGGGTGAGGAAAGACCTGTGATAGAAGTCTGGTTAAAAGCAGCAGAAACACAGGGAAATCCAGGAGAAGGGTTAGTGCCTCAGGCTGGCAGGTCTGGAGACTGCAGGGATTTTGGAATGAAATCTGTTCAGCTGCTTTGCTGCACGTTGTCTTCATTGCAGGAATTTTTAAAATATAAATAAGTTAGAAAACAGGAGAATTATCTTTAAATTATATTTTAACTGTGTTCTGGTTGGTAATCAAGCTGCTCAGTTTTTGTTGGACTTAGAACTGACAAAAAAAAACAAAAAGAAACCTCTGCAGAAATTGGAGTTCTGCAAGAGTGCTGTGTTCCAGTGGAGGTTTTGAAGCAATTTTACTGTTTGTAGGCATTCAGGTGCTTGTGGAATGTGCAGGCGCAGCAGTAGTGATGAACCAAACAAGTCTGAGAGTTGAAAAGTCTCTAGCCTGAAGTGAAAATCATTTTACAAGATGCTTAGGGTTAATTAAAAATTAATAAGCATTAATCATGGTTGGCATTTTGCATTGTTTGTGGAAAGCATAAGGAGGAATCCCATTGAACAAAGGGATTTTTATTGTGAAACCAGAATAACTGCTGGAAACATCTGAAAAAAAGCCCTGAGTGAGAAAATGTTTTATTAAACTTCGAAATAAACTTCTAAATACTGTAAATTCTGGTTATTTTGGGGAACTGGAAAGTGTTCATAGCACATTTAATGGCCTTTTTGCATTTTACTTTCTTGATCAAAAAATAAAGAATACTTACTGCACATTTATTGTGGTGCTCGTCTTGGCGTAGGCCATGCAGCAGTTTATGAAGGAAAGAGAAAGAAGTAAGCCTTAAATACGATTCTTTCCTTGACTGGGAGTTCTGTTTTCTCCTTGCTGTCATCACGTTTTGGGAACCAAGAATCTTTATAGTTCTGGTCTCGTTATGAAGAAAGAAAAGAGGACTGAGGTTGCGTGCTCATCATCTCATGTTAAAGATGGATTGTTTCAATCCATCCAACAGGGCATGTGGCTTTCCTTTTAGCTATTTGAACTAGAACTTGCAATTTGGCTTGCTACCTCTTTCTTTTCCCACTCGTTCTACTTGCTCTTTGTACAACATGACAGTCGTGCGTTGCGTGGTGCTGGTTTCTCTGAGAGAGATGAGGTGAGAATATGGAAAATCATTCACGCCGTTTGATTTGGTGACTGGTATTTAAAATAAACCTGTCGAGTGATCTTTCGGTCTGTTATGCAGTTGGGAAGTGTTTGTGCATGACCCGACACGGTGTACATAAAGGAAATGTGTTCTCCCTTATCAGAAGCCTTTTCAACGTGGCTCTGTCAGTTTTTGCTGTCCTCGCTTCTGTAGAAAAAAATTCCTGACTCAGCATTGCAGCTGACGTGAAGATGTGCTATTGAAATAATCACCCTAGAGTCCTTAGCTGTCAGTATGCTGGATTTTTCCTGGCTGCTCTTTGCCATATAGTGCTTGGTTTACTGTTTGCTGTTCATCTCAAATATCGTCAGTTGCAAGCCTAAAGTGAAATCTCCTTGC
Organism: Callipepla californica brunnescens; assembly: GCA_023055505.1. Taxonomy (NCBI): domain Eukaryota; kingdom Metazoa; phylum Chordata; class Aves; order Galliformes; family Odontophoridae; genus Callipepla; species Callipepla californica. The sequence continues at coordinate 14,582,754 of JALIRH010000014.1, forward strand.
TGTGTTCTTGGGGCTTTTCAGAATGCTGTGTGTAAAAAGGGGAGATGTGGCAATAGGAAGTGGTGTGAGCAGTTTGTTTTTGTCTGTGTTAAATGTAATGATGAGGGTGAACTCCTCACTGCTTCTGTGGTGTGTTATCCAATTTTATTTCGGTTAGGTTGATCGATGAGAGAAAGGAGATCATGGCAATAAAGTAACAAAATTTGTATGTGAAAAGGCTGTTTAAATATAACAAGTGCCTGAATTACTAGAAAATACATTGCTGCTTTTAGCTTAGCTCTCTTTAAACATCCAAATACTTTTTCCTATTTCTACCCTGGAAAATATGTGAACAACATGTTAGAAAAGCTTTCAAGTCTTGATTGGGCAGCTTATTGTCAGGAGTGACCTCATGTTGCAGTCTATTTCTATTTAGACTGCAGGGTTTAGTGCAGCACTCCAGAAGTGCTGTCTGACAAGCAGCCATTGAAACCGTGGGAGCAGTATGCACAGCCTGCAGCCTACAGCACACTTTGCTCTTTTTCAAATGAAGCATTTTTACGTGAAGTGTTCGTTTGGGATAGCAAAAATCATCAGGATGGCCTGCAAAGTCCTGCTGCACAGGTAAACGGTGAAAGGAGAGCATTGCTTTGATGCGAATGCAGATAATGCTTTTGAAAAGTGTGAGATGAATGTACTGTGGGGATATGGTGAAACGAAAATGTCAAAATGACTTTTGTTCTGAATGAGAAGTAAGAATCTGTCTACAGCAAGAAAAGTTTTGAAATGTTTTGTCTCTAGATAATGTATTTTTTCCATCCCAGGATATTTACAAGGACCCTTAATGGGTGGGGAGGAGGTGCAAAGGGGGTTCTCCGGAGTGGGTTAGCATTGTGAAAGAAACAAAAGACGTTTACCTTTCTGTGTCTTGCTGTGTCATGCTGCATTAAGACTGTGTAGCAGTATAAGTTACAGCTTTTAAACAAGTATTTGTAAACTGGAGGTGTCTTAGTTCCGAAGTTGTAATGTGTTTTCAGCTAAGAGCAATTGACACCTTTCTTTCAAAGAGTGCTTAATTGCTGAAGTGATTAGTTGAAGACAGGATATTCCTTACATAGTAAGAGGATTGTTTGGGCTTTGGAATGCTGCTGAGTTCTGCACATCTTTTGCTGAGTACTTCTAATGCACCTAAAGGTGTTTATGAAAAGTGCCGATGAATGATGGTCCACTGTGGGGCTGAAGGTTATGCAGTATGGTGGAAAATTTTGTTGTGAATCATGCCCAGAATCTTTTGGATTCTTTGGAGATGAGCTTGATTCTCCCCACTCCTGACACAGTTCCTCATTGTCTCAAGTGATAGCGACAGAACAAAAGGATTCCAGGTCATGACAGTTTCCTATAAATAGTTTTTGTGCTTGTGCCCTTGACTCAATTTTTTGCTCTTTTCACAACCAGTGTTGCAGTACTCCGTGTTCTGATTGCCTCTTTTTCCCTTCCTATGCCCTCGGGAGTGAATGTGTTTGATAAATTGATTTTAGTGTATGTATGTTAGAACTTGTAAATCGTAAGCATGCTTTCTGTAACACAGAACTTGCTAAAAGTACCCATATCGGATACCTGCACACATCCATCTTGTTTTGAGATCTCTTTTTTTCCTCTGAAATTTTCTCCTACTTCTCTCTCTCACTCTCACCTTCTTCAGGGGCTGAACTTATTCACAGCTTTTCCCCTTTTTTTTTTTTTTTTTTCATTTCAAATTGTGTTGATGCAGAAGTTGTTTTTCAGAAGACTGAAGCTGTTTGTACAAGTAGTATGGCTGCACAGGACTTCTGTGTACAGGCACCAATAAAAAAATGCTCACAGCTCAAGATAAATGCCTTATCGCTTCTAGGTTTGAAGGAAAATGTGTTAATGTGTTTAAATATCGAGCTGGCAAGCAAGTCCTTATGGCTTGTGTTACATCTACTTAAAAGAAGAAAGAGTAGAAAGTCTGTTTCAGGTGGTCTAATTATTTCACCTCTAGTGGTGGGTATAGATCTACTAGTGAACTTGATAATACCGAAACAAGGTACTTCTTGCTGTATTAAAGCTATTCTTAGTTAAGCAGAGACACCATCAAACGATTTTTTGAGTACAAACAGAGCTGATACCAGGCAGAACCATCTTGTGGAGGTACCTTTTCAGCTCCCAGTGGCACTTATTCTCTATTCCCTCATATTCAAGAAAATCATTTTTAAAAGCTGCTTAGGCTGTTAGCAGTGCTGCTGCATGGTAAAAGGTAGATAGTGCTAAGAGATTGCAAAGTGCTTTACAAGTGTCTAATTCTTCTCTTAAAACTTCTGGAAAGTACCTGCCTCATACTTGAGACCTAGCTGTCCTTGGAGAATGCTGCGGGTCTGTTGAATATTGCAGAATAAAGTTGTGCAAGAGTCTGACAGGTGGGGAAAAGTCCCTATGAGCTGCAGCAGCGAAGGAAAGCAAAGTACTTTGGAACTTGCTTCAGGCAGCAAGGTTAAAATCTGCATTCTTAAGCAAGGTGCCAGGAAGTGTTTTGAGACTAAGCGATTAATATTTCCCATGGGAAAGACCATATGTCTTCCAGCTCCTTCATGTACTCTCTTGGGAGTCAGAAACCTGCACTGCTACCTAGGCAACTTTGTCTTACGATGGCATACCCCATGATCTGGACGGAGAAATCTTACAGGGACTGCAAATAAGTATTTACTTTGCTCCCTAGTTTTTCAGTTTTTATTCCCTTCACTGCATGTAGCTTTTTAGTATTTTCAAATTTGTTTTCAGTTGTCTTTGAGACTTCTATTGAATATGCAAAGCTTTGCATTTCACTAACTTATTTTTCTGTATTGCAGTGCTCATATTTCTCCCATAAGCATCTTGCCAGCCTCTGCAGAGTAAGTATAATGGCGCTGTATAATCTGTGAACTGTTGCTATAGCTTGCATTGATATGTTGTCTGAAAAGAAAACCAAATGCAGTCGGTTTGATGATTAGTTATGAATGAAATGTATTGCAGGAAAAACTTAACGGGGCTCAGTGTTGTTGACTGCAGAAGTATGAGAGCACAGCATGATAGCATTCAGATTCCAAACAACTTTGTTTTTGTAATTATATGTTTCCTAGGTATTTGACCTTTATAATAGTTTAATAGTTTCCACAGTGTGTTTTCAGCACCAACTTTCATTGTTTGTTGTTAGTACAGTCCTGAAGAATTGCTTGAACAAATGTGGAGGAAAATAAAACACAATTTAATAGGCCTAATTTTTATTAGTTTCTGGTTTGATGACCCAAAACAACACCTGGTACACTCTGCTTTTAATGAATGTCACGTTGTTGATGTAGCTTTGGGTATACCCCGTGTCCTTCATCAGTTGCTGGCTTATTGTCTCCACTGTTTGTTGGATCTTGCCTTTTTGCAATTACAGTCCTGTTCAGGAGGTGCTGCAGCCAACAGTGCTGAAGTGGTACATGCTCTGTGGTTGGCTCTGAGCTGCTGTTTTTGGGTGCAGGATTTGACTGTTGCATGCTTAGGTTCAGGTTTTATAAGGCTTGGGGTACAATGTTTTGTGAGTTTTTTTTGTTAACTGTAGTCATGGTAATATGTTACTTTTAAAATACTTTGTTTGGTTATTACTTGATAGAATATAGTGGTTTCAGTACTCCCCACTGCCTAGAATACTTAGCTTTTTTTTTTTTTCCTTGAAATACTTGGCATCAAAGATTCACATGTTGTTTTTATCCTTCTGCACAGCTGAGCAATGGAAAAGAGGATCTTTATGTGAATGCTGTGGCTTTTCTTTTCTTTCTAGCATTTTAGAACGAACAATCAGAGCAGCTGTGGAACAGCACCTTTTCGACCTGCAGAGCAGCTTAGATAATGACCTTAAACAAATACAGCAACACAGACTGGGCTGTAACAGTGATGCAAAAAATCCCAGCGGGGATGAGGAAGGATCTAACAACCAGTAAGAATTTTTGTATCAGTACTAAATTGTAGGGGAATGTGTATCTTAAGGCTTCCAAACCAAACTGCCCCATTACCCCTCAACCAGAAGCAAAAATTAGGACTTCTGTTAGTAACTTACGTGTTTTGAAGAAGTTTTTATGTTAAGTCAAATTAGCTTTCAACAGATAGAAGTAATGAACAGCTCTTTAAGCAAGTATTTTAAATTGCTCTTATAATACAGCTACAATGACACACGCACACGCTGCCCAGGGGGTTGTGGAGTCTCCTTCTCTGGAGATATTCAGGACCTGCCTGGACACCTACCTGTGTGACCTGGGCTAACAGCAGACAGAATGAGCACTTTGGGTTTATTTGTATACGATTTCAGTCTCATTTGATCAGTTTTTCTTGTAGATCTTAGTGTTTATGGGTGTAGCAATTTCCAGGGCACCACTGAGAAACTGGGACCTGTTGTTTTTCTATTAAATATAAATAAATGATCACAATTAATTCCCAGTTCCAAAAATGTGTGGTTGAGGAGGGGTTTGCAACAAAAGTTCCTTAAGGTCAGAGCTTGAAGCGGCGTGAAGTGTTCGGAGGGGTAAATGCTGTTTTCTTTATCTACTGTTTTTAGAAGTCTTATCTCTGACAAGAATTTGGACTAAAGTTAGTAAGAGATCATAAAGGTAATAACCATTGCTGGTAATGCTCAGCTGTAAGTTGAGTTTCAGGGGTTATAGATCTTATTTCTTTGATGTAAGCTCTAAGTGGGTGATCACTCTCCTGTAGCTGAATGCTGTTAGTTATGCCATAAGTGTTTTAAGCCTGGCTGGCTTCACAGAGGCGGAGGCTAAAAGTACCACCACTGCACGTTTGAAACCCAATCTGCTCTTTGGCACTGTCTCTACTTCAGATGCTTCTGTGTCGTTCCACTGTGGATTAACTGTAATAGACGATATGTGATAGCGTTCTTGAAAGAGGTCGTCTAGGTTCTTTAAAGCAGCATGGTCAACAAGTTATGCAAAAGAAAGATACGTAGCTAAATAAATAACTGCAGTCATCAGGAGTGCATTTCTAACAAAAATTACTAACAAAGTAATTACTAACAAAGTAATGGCAGGAATTAAAGAAAATGTAATTAAAATGTAAAACTACAGACCATCCTGTTTAGTTTCCGGATACAAGGGAAGAATATGTATATATTTTTAAAGTAGTTTGGAGTTATCTGAGGTTGGAGAAGAAAGACAAAAGTCAATGGCTTGCAATGAATTATGGAATTATAGTGACAGACATGCTGACATATACCATGCCTGTCTGTCCATAGAGTCTTTGTAAGTTTTAATGTGGGTGCACTTCTACAAAGCTCAAATTGAATGCTAGGAAGATAAAATGTTAGAAATACTGGAACTCGTCAGTGAGGCATTTTGATACTAACTTAAATTAGCTGACTTCAGTATCGAGAGGAGTGCAGTCAAGCAACTCCATCTAGTCACAGTGGTTTCAGTATGTCACTGCTTCTGCCTGTTGGCACCCTTACTCCTTAGGTCAGCAAAGTAAGGAGTGATGTTTCTTCAGAGGAGATTCAGATAAATCCTTTTTTATATATCTACTGCATACTGTTGCAAAAAAAACTCAGAAGAGTGTATGAACTATGTAAAGACTGATTGAGGGTTGAAGAGCAAGTTACTGATGTTTTACTGTTTCTTTCTTTAGGAATGATGTTATTGAAAATAATGCCATTGGTAGCACTGAGAACACGGGAGGCTGCTCTGACGTATTGGTTAGCACAGATATAGGCAGCGAAGATATGAAACATGATACTGTAACTGAGGAGGAAGAAAGTCTTCAGGTGAGAGGAAGAGCTTCCTGTATATGAAAGTCATAAATTGCAGTGACTTCAGCAAAGTGCTTGGGGCATCAGAGTCTTTGCAATAGCTCTGATGCAGCTTCATGTGGTTCTGTTGTGTTGTGCAGTTGGTTTCCTTTTCTGCTGTCCATACTTCTTTAGACATGCAGAGAAATTTTTGTGTACTTTGGTGCAGCTTGTTTGGACCCTGACTGTGGGTTTCCTCTCTTTTTGCAGGTACCAGCCCTTCCTTCTGCTGAGGTAAGTTAGCACATCAATAAACATCTACTTTATTAAATGCTCTGTGAGGAGAAGAGGGTCTAGGGCTGTGACAGTAACACAGCCCACAGAATTAACTCCTGCTGTATTAAGCAGTGGTGGAATGTTAATACGAGAGCTGTAACAGGAATACATGGTTTTGTAATTGTCTGTTTCTCAGCCTTTTTTCTCTTCCCGCTGTTTTTTCTGTGAGAGGGATAGATGTCCTCCTCTTTTCAGCATATCTTCATTCCCTGTCTGCTTGAAATGGGTTATGTTCAAGGAGAACCACTGCTTAGAAGTTTGAATACTGCTGTTCTGACAGCTTGTCCCCCTCAATCTAGGTCTACACACTCAGAGCTCACATACTTGTGGTGTTACACAAAAGAAAAAAGAAAGTTAAACTCGTGGCCTCCCGAAAAGAAAGATTCACTCTTTACATATTGTCTTGGAAAGTATCAGAATTGACCATTTGTATTCCTCCTGTCTGTTGGGTCCTGCTTGAACATACATTAGGATATGATGTTAGTGTGTTGGTAAAAGTAGAAGATCTTATATTTTTTAAAAACTGTTTTGTTCAGAAAATGAAATGTTAATGATGGCTGAAGTTGCTGTTAAAGTTCAGAAAGTAACTGTGTTCTTCTATGGATCTCAGATGACTCTGTGAATAACCCAGCGAGCTGACTTCCAGTCACAGCTGTTATTGCTTTAGAGTCTATTTCTATAAATTTAAATTCCAGTATCAGTGGTTTCAGTAAAAGAACAGCTGAGAAATGTGAATGATACTTCTTAAGAAGCACGTTCACTTCAGAGCTAGAAGAACATGACTGCAGTAAGGATATGAAGGGAGAACATGATGCTTGGGTGCTGTGTGGTCATGTACAGATGTGCTTTTGTAGATGGGTAGGACAGTAAAGATGAACTTCTCTATGTGAGCTCTCCTTAGGTCTGAATTGCAACTGATTCTGCATCTGCAATAAATGTGATTCTTTAGGGCAGAAAAGCTGCAGTGCACTATAGAAAGAAAGTTTGACTTGAGGGGCAGTATAATGTTAAGAGAATGGAGTTATGCCTGATAAAGGGAAATATGTAGCCATGTAAAATTGTCAAGTGCTGCATATATTTGAGCTCAGAACAACTTTTAATGTTATTTTCAGACATTTTAAAGATCATCTGGGAGAGCTTCCTGAAGTCAGAAATAAAACGTAACGTTAATCAAGAAGGATATAAAAACATATTTCCAATTACTTACATTCTCCCAAAGAAGGCACTGCTCAAATAAAGCAAATACTGGGCTTTGGCTTAAATATTTTAGGCAATCTTGTGCCAACTTCTGTTGTACAAAATGATGATGTTAATCTGATCTTGGTCTGTGAGATCGTGCCATAGAAATGCCAACATTTCTTCATTCCCTTCTAATTCTTTTGCTGCTTTACTCAATAGGGATTAGGAGTCCCTTTTAGGAAGCCTGTCAGACTTGTTTCATTTCATATAACGTTAAGTCTGAATTTGCACCCAACTCAGTTCTGAGTCTCAGAGTTGTGGCAGTATTTCCTGTTGCCCTGAAACTCCATGCTTGGTGTCTTCCTTAAAAAACAAAACAACCAAGCTTTAAAATCTTATTCATAGATTCATAGATACATTGGATTGGAAAGGACCTCCAAGATCATCTAGTCCAGCCATCTTAATCATGGTTTGTCAGAAGATAGAGATTTCACAGCTGGTCTTCTAGTGAGTAGCTCACTGAATTACTGGCCTCACTTTAAGTGTAAAAGTATTGCATTGGTTAAATGGTGTGATTTCTACACGTGCATAGAAACTTGTGTTTTTCGTTCTTGAGGGCTTTTTTGTGGTCCACAATTACAGAAATATTTTCAGCTGGGAATGCCATTCTTAAATCTTTCTAAATGTTCTTTTTGCCAACAGCCTGCAGATGTATTATTGAAACAATGGGATAAAGATGCAGATGTTGATGGAGAAAATAATAGTGAAAGGTAGGAATTTTTCATTCATCATTTACATGGCAGAATGTATAATCTCAGTTTTGAGAACACGGGAACCAATTTGGCAAAAGAAACAAAAAAAAGTCATGTTCTTTGGAGTATTTTGGCACAGTGCATCGCTCAGCTATTTGGGAATTAATGCTGGCAACAGTAATTAGCCAGGAAATTTTAAGTTCATACACAGTTGAGTTTGGCACTGATTAGAGTTTTCAGTTTGAGTTCAGTTGTTTCAAAACATTTAGTGCTTGTTTGAGCTCTCTTCATTTCCAGGCTGTTTGTAGTCCTACTGCTTGTTTACCTGCCTCAGTTGGAAATCGTGAAGAACAGAACCCACCCCCTGCCCACCCCAAACAACCTAACTTTTGCTCCCAAGAGTTCTAGTGATCTCTTTAAGGAAAACAATGACATATCTGCTATAATGGGATACTGTATGTAAGAATGAAATGCATTTAAAATGATAACAGGGTCTGTTTTGTTTTCAGGCAAAATAGTATTTTGGTTGATGGCAATGATAGAATATCTTCAGAAGTGTTTCTGGTAAGATTACGATTTCATCTATATATACAACATCATACAACATAAATGTAAATACAGATATGCAAAAAAAAAAATCCCAATAAATTCAGCTCTTAGTATTCTGTGATATGTTGTTTGGGTAGCCACAAAATTTGCAATACCTCTGTCAGATCTCGTTGTCTGTGTTTTGGAAGTTTGGGCAGCACAGTAGGTTTATACTTATGCATCCTGCGTAAGAAATACTTTGTTTTGGTAATAATTGGCTAAAACTGTGGGAGGGAAAAGGAAGCTTGTTCCCAGTTCTTAAGGAACATGAGAGCACCTTACTTGAGAAAGGAAAAGCTTTTTTTAGTGTTTCCAGAAGTGTTAGGAGTAGCACTAAATAGTTAACTGTTTTTCAGTTGCTAAATAAGAATGAAATTGTTCTGTGCTGTTATTTTTATACAGGATTCAAGTACCAAAGCTTGTGATTACAATGCAAATACTGATTCAGAGGTGTCAGGGGATGGTGACAGTTATGTTCCTGAGGAAGCTCTGAGTGTCCAAGTACCACGTCTAGATCTGAAGAATGTATCAGATGGTGACAAATGGGAAGGTAATTTTTGCCCTTTAATTCACAACGTACTCAGCTTGTAAGAATACATAAAATGCTTTACAGAGCAGGAGAAGCAGTCTGGTAACTTATATACTGACCTTTAGTTTTGTAGGAATAAAACATTCCTATATGGCTTGTCCAGTTTTAACTCTGTACAGGTCCTGTTGTGTTTCAGATCTTCCTGCAACTTAGGACTTAAAAAGTAAAAAAAAAAAAAAAAAAAAAAAAAAAAAAAAGTTAAAAGAAGAAAATAGTTTGTGGGTTTTTTGATATATTTTAATAAGCAGCTAAATAAAGCAGAAGAGTCTGAGCTTACAAAAAATGTTATTTATTTTTTTAAGTGATTTAAGGTCCTCTGGACTCTCTGTAATGTGAGTCCTTGTAAATACTTTGTCTGATTATTATGATGCAGTTGATATTTATGTTAAATTTTGTGATTACTTTTTTTTTTTTTCTTTCAATCCAAGTCACTGAAGTTCTCATAGTAGCTGAATTTGACATAAAATTGCTAACTACTAAGCACAGCCATTTACATTTGATCTAGTCTGGGAAGTCTTTTGATTGCCTTGTCTCAAGTGTCAGAAATGTCCATTGTTGGCTTCCTTGTCGTTGGACAACTTGAAGCAGCCTAAATTTTCAAGTACAAGTTACCAGTGAATAGAATTTCTGGGAAAGCAAGAAGTACGAAATCTACATTTCTGACCTCATTCTTTATGGCCTTCAGGTGTAGCGAGCCCGTGGGCTTATGGCTTGATTGAACTCTGTTGCTCAAATATGTGGAAATGACAGCTTACACAATCCTGTTTCTTGTATAAAAACGTTTTTCTGTACCATAACCACAGCAAAACACTTGTTGATAATCTTTGCAAAGTACTTGCCTTTTTACATGTTCCTTATATGCTCTTCTTCCCTTGCGTTGATACTCTGAATCATCACTCTACACCTTACAAAAAATAAAGTCCAATAGTTATTTTGTTTAAAGTGTTGTGAACTGTCACCAACAGGAGGATGACTCCAGACCACTTAGATTCGATGTAGATTTACTGCCCAGGGATTACGTTTAACTTCAGCAGGCAGTTCCAGTGCCAGCTCTTTTGAGATGCATTTAAATTGTCCTCATTAAGCATCAGTAAGGCACCAGTAACAAAGAATGAATGCTGTTGCTTTTATTTTGTGTTAGAAATATTAAACTTTCTGAAGTAAACTACATACATTTGAGGTATAGCAACAGTATATAGTGCAGTGTGAAATTGTAGCATATTGGCACATATAACTACTTGAGCTTCAAGAGCTTTAACTTAAAATAGCTTAATTTGTTACCAAAGATGGTTGTTTTCCTAATGAATTCCCTGCATGAATCCAAACTTTGTTTTTAACCCTTTAGAAATGATGAGGTTTGTAATTTGATTCACTTACTTAGTGTGAAACACTTGCTTTATGTTGTCAGTATTTGTTTACATTGCTTACTTGCATGTTTTGTTACAGTCTCTGTGTTAACCTTTAATACATGTTAAATACATGTTCTCAGTACACTTGTGGATTCCATTTTCATTATTTCTTTAAATCTGTTCATAAAAGTTACTTTGGTTTTGCTTATCCAAATAAATTTATGACCTTTGCTTTGAAGAGAATGTAGCATATCTATATAAATTTATGTGATTCTCAGCAGTAAAATCATGGTATTTTGCAAGTGGTGAAGTTTTATTGTGGCTATTCCTCAGTCCTTCTTAGAGTGGTTATTGGGATCTCAGCCTTCTAAAGCACTGCAAGTCCCTGTGGCATTGTTTAACTACATTGGTTTTGCAAAGCAATCTGCTAGTCCAAATCTCTCAAAAGGTTTGGATTATTGAATCCTATGTGATGGCACCTTTAAAGACCTGTAATCAGAGGGGTTCTTGAAAGGAGCACGAAATGCTTGCTGCCTTAATGGGGGGAAATGCAGATTGGTTAATCTGTTTGTGTATTTTTTCTGCATTTGTCCTCTTTTTGAAAACCACTGCCATCTCTCATGTACAAGCTATGAGCAAAACTGCATGTAGAACTTGTGTTTTGTTAATGTGAAGATGCATGAGGCTCTTATTAAATGGCAGTAAGTCTTCACTATTCCTGTGTCAGTTCTGTAAGCCTCTTCAGTTAACAGTTCGAACTTAGGAAGGCCTGAGCATCCTTACCTGCCACTGAAGTTGCTTGGGAGTTGAGAGTGCTCAGGGCCTGGCTCGAAGTATGGGATTGTTTGTCCCTGGTACTGTATCTTCCTGCTTTACATGTTATGTATGGTTTGTTCTGACTGTGCTGTGTGTTCACTTTAGTATTTTTGCCATTCTTTTTCATTTTATTAGCGCCATGCCCTATCACTTTTCCCCTCATTGATTTCAAAACAATGCATCTGCAGAGAGAAGGGGAGGGTAAGTATGGTTCGCCATACATTCAGTTATCTGCCTTTTGATAGTTTATGGTTTGCTTTCTAACTAACCCTTCACCTGCTGTCCCTTGTCTTGGGAATGTTCTGATTTGCAGTATTTTTTTTCCTCCTTAAGAGACCCCTTCTTATATCTTGTTATGCATAAGCAAACAAGATTCTAGCTTAAAAAATAAAAATAAAAATAAAAAAAAAACAAGAAAAAAACCCCACCAAAAAACTCCCTAAGCAAAACCCCCTGTAATTCTTAGTAAATGCACTCTGGAAAGCAGGTACAAGGGTTACCACTTATTTATTTTTTCCAAGATTAATTTGTGGGTTTTATTGTTGTTCCCGCACACTTCGAACCCAGTTTTCAAGATTACTATTTGGACCAGAAAGCACTAGGCAGACTTCTGAAAGGGAAGGGGGAGATTTTCAACTAAAATACTTGCAAGGCTTTGTCAGCTTTTTGTTAGATGGCAAGACAGCTGTAGTAGAGAATTGTAAGGCATGTCAGCAACCAACTTTTTAATAGTGTTATTTAAAAAAAAAAAAAAAGTAAATTGTTTTGGAATCCCCTGCCTGAAAGAAGTCCCCTTCCACAAACTAAAAAAATCTTTTTCTCAGTGGTGTCGAGATGGATTTAAACTATACATATATTAGAAAACAAACAAACAAACAACAACAGCAGCAACAACTAAGAGAACAAACAAAAGCAGTCACACCAACAACACTACTTTAGAAGGTTAAGAGGTATTGTACCTGAAGAGGTATTGTCATGCTTGCCTTGCTCAAAATCAAGAGGGCAGTCTTTCAAAGCTCACGTGCAAGGCATGGAATTTAATTTCCATAGCAATAAATTGCAACAGGCAATAAGTGCATTTTTATGTTACATTTCTGATAAGTAATTAAGTAATGCTCTCCTACACTGTTAACTGTTCAGAAATGCATACTCCTAAGAAACACTTTGAAAAAGGGATCCTAGTGTGCGTACTTCATTTCAGTATGTTTTTCTTTCAGTTGTTATATGACAGAATTTGTAGATTTCTGATGTATTTCACTGTTTTTATTCACCTGTGTATGACACCACATTCTTTATAGCATACAAGACTAAGTATCGCATATACAGTTGTTTCTTTTTGACTCTTCTGTATAGTTCTCTTAACAGACAAGTTTTGTTTCCCTTTTTTATCTTACAGATCCATTTCCTGCTTTCAAATCTTGGCAGGAAGACAGTGAGTCTGGAGAAGCTCAGCTTTCCCCCCAGGCTGGAAGAATGACTAATCATCCATTGGAGGAGGACTGTCACCCGATGCTGTCACATCGGAGCTTGGATTTTGGGCAAAGCCAGCGTTTCTTACACGATCCAGAAGCATTAGATTCTTCATCCAAAGCACTTTCTTTTGTTAGGTATGAATTGTAGTGCAATTTGGGGGGTGTTGTGGCAGTTAATTCTGGTACGAAAATTCAACTGCTTAAAAATCTCAAGTTTGTTATGGTTTGAGAAATAAACTGAAAACCAAGGTTAAACGTGTCATGATGTGGCCAGCTGGCTGTTGTGCATACCTGGACATTTCCATGTAGGGTCAGGCCAGAGATCCATCTGGGATGGATGTCTCTCGGAGTGGCCGCTGGCAGGTGCTTAGGGAAAGAGTATAAAAATAGGACTGAGATTTTCCCTGGCATGCAGACTGGGCTCCTGGTAACCTGTTGTAATGACACTTCCTGGTCTGAAGGTATTATTTATATCTGTTGTTTACCAGGCTTTACTGGATGCTGATATGGTTTTAATGTAATTTTTTTTTTCTGGTTGTTTATCAGTTTTCATGTTGCATAATTTCTAATTTGCTTCATATATCCACTCCCAGTAAAGAGAGCTGGGTTACACAAATCTTTGCGACAAAAATGTGCAGTAATAAACTGGGAAGATTCTTAATTTGGCCTGTGGAAAGCTCTCATTCAGAAGTGTTAAGGGAAAGTACTGACTGGAGGGGAAGAGGTGGGACAGCAGTACAGTGAAGTTATAGGGTCCTTCAATGAAGGTACACTCTTGCTGGTTTGGAGGATCAAGCCAGTTTAACCCAGTGTGTCGAAGTTGTAGTTAAAGAAGCTGCAAGTTATTTGTGTGGTCCTCCAAAGCTGTAAATAACCTGTAGCCTGTACTTCCTAATACTACTAAGATGAAAAATCATTTGAAAAAAAATCACCATGGTTATTAGGGAAGAAATAATCCCATAAAAATGAGAAAATTTGGAACAGGAAAGACCAACTTCAGAGTTTATAATTCTCTGTCATCGGTTCATTGATGCAAAAGATAACTTTCCCAAATGTTCTGCAGTTAGTGACAGACCACAGTTGTTGAGTACTGTTAAAATGATCCATAAGACTGACCTCCAGGAAGGTGCTGATTCTAATAGCTGTTCTCATTCTGAAACTAATAAGGATCTACACTAGCAGATAATTAGATTAGTATTCCTATTATCTTGAATTACGTAGACATCACCAGCTGCATCGAGAGGTCTTTTAGGCACCTTGTGTAATACATGTACTAGAAAATTCTTATGCTTTGTCTTGAGACGCAGGGTTTTTGTAAGGCACAAATGTTAAGGAGCTGAAGGAGTGCAAAAGGTGATTCAAAACCAGAGTTGCATACTGCAGAAACATTAGGAAGTCAAACAGATTAGATGATGGATATTATTATTTTTAAGATAAGCATCTATAAAGTTATCTAAGACAGATAAGTGGAGCTGCCTAATTACTGAGGATCGTTCAGTAGTAGCTTCTAGACTAGGCTGTGTTCTGTGCCAAATGTTTCAAGAAGTACTGATAATCTAGTAATTTAGATAAGCAACACAGCCACCAGAAAGATCTAAGTTCTTTTAATGACAATGTAATTGACAGTACTTGAATTTCAAACGGTGTTTTTCAGCAAAGAGCTATTTCTGTTAGTGATATTATTGAGTTAAGAGAGGAGAAAATACCATCACATTTTGAAGGCAGTGGATGGTAGCATTTTGTTTCAGTATGCAAGAAACTCTGAGTGAAAACCTGAAAAAAATGTATTACGAACTGAAAAAGAAAACCAAAACAAGTTAGTCATCTGGAAGTCCAATACACAGTTGTTTGCACTGGCTTAATTATTTAAATTACGTTTTAAAATGTTTCTAATACAGAACACGAAGAGCATCCTTCAGCTCAAAAGATGACAAAAGGGAAGACAAGACACCTTATCAGCTTGTCAAGAAATTACAGAAAAAAATAAAGCAATTTGAGGAACAATTTGAAAAAGAGAAAAACAGTAAGGTAAGTTACTGCTTTTGTTCAGGATAAATGGCAGCGTGGTAGAGCTGAGTTACTTTATTTATTCCATCAGTGAAAAACTATGAGCTCATAGAGTAGTTTTGTTATGTGCTGAAGACATGCCACAACACCTGAGCCCAAAGGTGGGCAGATGGTGACATTCAGTTAGACTGAAGGGATACTTGATGAATTCAATTGAGAAACAAGGGCATCTTTACCTCTCGCTGGTTTAACTTGTGAAAATAAACTTGAAATAAGGCATCACAAATGTTCATCATGTTGGCACTGAGATCTGAACTTGTTCTGAGTGGCATTGACATTGTTTGTCACCTTTGATGCCACAAATACTGCCACATATTTTATGAAATGTTTACAAGGAGTCTTGAACATGTTTACATAAAATTCTGTATTACTTTTCAGCCCTCCTACAGTGATATTGCAGCCAATCCAAAAGTTTTAAAGTGGATGACTGACCTTACCAAATTAAGAAAGCAAATAAAAGGTAAGGGATGCTGTGCTTCTGGTCGTGTACAAAATGTGACTGAATGTGGTATGTGAATAATGCTGATGTGAATAACTCATTCAGCACATTCCACAGGATAAGTAAAATGCTTAATTTCTAGATTTTGGTCTATTCTGAAAGTGAAATCAAAGTATTTTTGTGACTTTGTTTTTGGAAGAGGACCATTGCCTTTGCAAGCAGCCATGTTCCTTACTTGGTGGTTAAACCAGTAGATGGAATTGATTCTCTTAAACCTTTGGATTAAGTAGTTTTTCCTCTTTTCAGATGCAAAGCAGAAGAGCTCAGATGGAGAATTTATACCTCAAACACGTCCACGAAGCAACACTCTTCCAAAAAGCTTTGGTTCCTCTCTTGACCAAGAAGATGAAGAAAACGGAGATGAGATGCGGGTTGTGCAGAAAGAGAAGAAGCCCACCAAGGAAGCTACACTTGAACTCATTTTGAAAAGATTGAAAGAAAAACGAGTGGAGAGATGTTTGCCAGAAGATATAAAAGTAAGCATGACATTGTTATCTGATGACAGTACTGAACAGCTTTAAATTGATGAAGGTGGGATGTATGGCATTAGTTAACCTAAGTTTTTGGCTAAGTTGTGTTTATAGATGGTACAGTAGAAAAACTGCCCTTCGAAGTGACTTTTGTTTGGTTAATATGAACTGTTCTAACAGAAAATGACAAAGGACCATTTGGTAGAAGAGAAAACATCTCTCCAGAAAAGTCTGCTGTATTATGAAAGTCAACATGGACGACCGGTAATGCCTCTTCTTCTTCATCAAACTATGCTTATGTACACTTAAATGGTGAATGGTATTTCCTGTGCAGGAGTAATACCTGAATTCTTTTTTCCAGTGATCTGTCAATTTCCATGTTGTATGGATTCTTTACGTAGACCCTTCTTCACAGATCATTGGGTTATTGGAGTTAGCAAAGTGATTTGTATGGGTTGGTGCCATGCTTGTCTGTGAAGCAATGAGTAATCACCTTTGTTAGTTGTCTTTTTTAACAAAAATCACCAACACTAGGGAATTTTCTAGGAAAAGGTCTGTATGTTTATTATGGGTTTCACAAAAACCACAATTGAGACTTTTTTTTCTGAAGCGTGTGGCATATATCTTATATAATTGAGATATAGATGTTGGAGGAACTAACTAGCACCTGGGACCTAGAGTTCTCAGATTTTAATCATGGGCAGTGATCCGCATTGTTTGTCCAATCAGAAGATGCTTTCAGTTACTGTTCTATCAGCCTTCTGGACTTTGTGCACCAACGTAGTAATCAGCACCTCTGTACGTATCTGATTAGGCTTTTCAGTTACAGAAGCCCAGGAAGAATAATGGTATTAGTGATACAGGAACTGACTGTGCAAGCCCCTTAGAGAAAGTCAGTAACTATTCACGGTAGCCTTCAAGTTTCATTGTTTTTAGTAAACATAGTGGCCAAGATTTGAAAGAGTACAATCAGGTATCAGAAAATCTCTCTACAGTTTCATCTTTTTTGTTTTCCCTGTCACTTCTGTAGAATCATCATCATTGCTAGTTACACAGTCTTCTCCCACAACTCTTGGTCCCTTTTTTCCCTATTTTCTAAGGGTCTTTAGAGTGCTTACTGCTACTTAAGCTCATTGAACTTTTAAAGTCTTAAGTTGGTATTTTTCTAAAGTGAAAGATAAGAGGGAAAACAAACACCTGCTTATTTCCTTTTCTTTCCATAAACTCCATTGCATACACACAAACTAGTTTTATTTTCCTAATTGGAATGTATGTGGCCTGGCATGAGAAGCATAATGCTTTCTGTTTGCATATTATTCAGTGACTGGTATAATTAATTCTGTGGTTTCTCTGCCTCTAGGTTACTAGAGAAGAAAGACATATTGTGAAGCCACTTTATGACAGATACAGACTTGTAAAACAAATGTTAACTAGAGCAAGCATTACTCCTATTCTTGTGAGTAAAACATGCTATTTGTATTTTTTTTCCCTTTTGAGCTGCTACTATGGCTTTAGAAGAGTTCGTAATACTGTTCCATAAAGGACATCTTTCTTTTGGAAGGTATTATTGTAGCTGAGGTATTTGGTTTACTGCTGAGAACAGAGCAGTTCAAGGCTGTCTGTTAACTTGACAGCTCTGAGGAAGTAAATGGTTCCCAGTGGAAGTAAACAAGTTGTTCTGACTTCTCTTGGCTGAGTCACTTGCAAGTCACTGTGCTAGGTACAGATCCACAGTATGTGCTGCATTAGTCTTCCAAAGAAGGCAAGCTTCACTGCAGCTGTGTTACTCTGTGTGGATTACTGTCACCAGAGGCAAGAGTGCATAGGATGGCCATTAGAATCACTTCATTTTTGTTTCCTTAGTGAGAAACACCTTACTGACACCTGTCTGCAGCATCTGCACATCATCTGCTTTTCCATCATGTTTTCACTTCATTTCCTTTTAGCTTGCAGTGCTTTTTCTTTCCTTTTTTCCTTTCTTGAAGAGATAAGGAAGAAAAGTTTCCCCTATTATGCATACTGACTTAGTTAACCTGGCTGACTGTGACCTGTAAGGCAACTGTGGAATGACAGCCATCCAGCTGTATCTGTTCTCTTGCATGCTGACTGAAACTTGGAATTCTGGTATTAGCTGTTGACCCTTTCAGAAAGAAGAGACTACACAGAGTTACAGTTACCTATCATATTTAAATACTGGGCAGTGGCTTACTCAGCAGTAACTTAACTGGTAGTCTGTGTCTGTCACTGTTCTTAACCACCTCCTTAAGCTGAGGAACACTGAGATAAGGAAACCAGTTCAAGGTGACTCAAAATCCATATGGAAAAAGGAGTAGCTGTTAGAAAAGCATGATTTAATTGTAGTCCTATATCAGTTTAAGGGCAACTTGATGTCAGTATCCCCTTCTGAATTCCACAAACACAGAATCTGTTCTGTTACACCTAAGCATTTCTCCGTGACTGCTGAGCAGTTTGGTTTTGATGTCCTTGACTGGTTGGGTTTTGTCTTATTTCTTGTATCAGAAATCCAGCTCTTCAAATGAGGCGCATAGCATGTTATCCATTGTCTTTTTTTTTTTTTTAAGCTGTGGAACAAAGTGATGGTCAATATTCAGCCAAAAGAGCTTTAAATTAAGAGCTCTTAGTGGCACCATTCCCATGGGCAACATATTTCACAGGCCTCTGCTTTTGAAATGTGTAAGACGGATAAATGGAGCTCTCTAATTACCAGGAACAGCTCAGTGGTAGCTTGTAGGTAGGCTGTGTTTTGTGCCAGGTCATTCAATAACTGCTTTTTAAATCATGTGACGTTTGCTTCTGTGAGGTGTGTTAGGGTATCAGTGGATATTAATCACATACACTGAAGCCTGTATGGAAATCAAAGAAGCAGGAAGCTCCTTTCACTAACAGAAGTTCTTTGGCAGGTCATTGTCTGTGTGTGTTCATGTAATACCTCTCTCCTGTTCACACAGTCTGTCAGTTGAGAGTGCTTATGCTGTCCGGCCATAGTGGATGAGCAGAGCATGATGGCATGTGCGTAGCAGGCAGCTGACAGCAGCACTGTACCTCACAGCTGCGTATGCTTAGGCTGAAATTCAAAGGGTATTGATACTGAGGAACAGATTACTTTTACATAGCTCTTGTTGGGCTTCAAACACTCTTCAAAGGAGAGTGTTAGAGTTTCAGTTCATTTTACGTAAATGCTAAGCTGCAACATTTACTTGTTTGGACATCAGAGCTGCTGGATTTTAAGGCTGTTTTAAGGCTCTTCAGGTCTGTTTGTAGCCTTTTCTTTCAGAGCAAAAGACAAACCCTTAGGTACTAGAACAAAATTCTGACTGCACGCGTCATTTGATGTCTATTTGCATGTAATTAAGCTTGAAATGTTGCAGGGTTCACCATCCACCAAGAGGAGGGGGCAGATGTTACAGCCCATCATCGAGGGCGAAACTGCACATTTTTTTGAAGAAATCAAGGTGTGTACAATACACTGTTAATAAATGTATTCCTCAGCCCTGGAAAGAAGGAACAGGAGTGTTACATCTGTGTTTTGAATTTCTGCTTTCTTCTTTCAGGAAGAAGAGGAGGAAAGTGAAGGTTTATCTGCAGACCTGAATGATATCTTGAAGTCTGCTGTCCAAACGCAGTCTGTTGTAAGCCCGGTTGAAAACTCGGAGTCCGATGTTGAAGATGGTCAAGAGAAACTGACCCGGGACCTTAGGCTGTCAAGCACCCGAGCTGCTTCTATGTGTGTATAAATAAGAAATGGCCCATTCTGTTACAGAAGTGTTGTACTGATTGCACTTCATTGTGATACCAAATATCATGCTAGGTGGAAAGGAACGGTGTGTTCAGTATTGCTCAGGCGGTGTTTAGAGCGAGCATCACTTTGTGTGACATTGTCTGAGTTCCTTTTACAATCTGAGAATTATTTAGCATCTTCTGCAGCTTCAGCCTACTCGAGCTGTGCAGGGAGCGGGGAACTTACACCCTTTTATTAACTACTGAGTCATTTTCAGTATTTCACAGTCAGATGCTGTTTTCCTTACACGCACGGTGAATTTCGTATTAGTTCAACTAGCTCAGTTTTTATTTATCTATTTATTTATAATTTTTTTGGAGTATGTTTTGCAGAATCTTAAGTTTTACTGCGTGGCTGACGGTCTCTTTCTTTTCAGGCCTGAATTATTGGAGCAACTGTGGAAAGCCAGAGCTGAAAAAAAGAAGCTACGCAAGACTTTACGTGAATTTGAAGAGGAGTTTTATCAGCAGAATGGAAGGTTTGTTTAGCAGAAAAGCAGGTGCTGAACAGCAGCTTCACTTCTATAGCAAAATGTTTCTTCTTAGCTTTTTATGAATTTTGCCAAGTGAAATAGGATCTGTTCTGTTCTTTACTATGAGCAGTCTCTCAAAGGAGGTAGTGTTGTGTGTTTTTAATAGCGGAGGAAACCTGTGTTGCAGTTTTGTTTCATCTGTTACAGTCTGGAAAGCATAATGATGACAGTGAAAGAAGTATGAAAGAGTTTTTTTCAAGGTGTATCACCTCACAAACAAAATAACATGTTAAGAAGGCAGTCTTCTTTCTTGACTCATTTTATTCTCATCTAACTAAAACTCATGGACAGTTAGTCGTACAGATTTCAGTAACGTGGTTTTGTCTCAAATTCAGCAAGTGTATGACAAAGCTCCTTTTTGACTTTAATGGCCAATGATGAAGTTAATAATGAATGGTTGGCTTAAAAATAAATCTTATTAATAGACTGATTTATTTTAAGAGCAATTCTCTGCTGTCTACTTGTGAGTCAGTCTGTGTAGCCTGAAAGTTTAGATCTGCTTAAATGTCCTTGGCTTTTTTGTTTGATTTATACATAGAACCTGAAATGAAAGCCTTCATATCCTGTTGATAAAAACTCCAGGACTTAAGAGACTTTAAAACTGCGCTGGATAAATGCTGCTGGGCTATGCAGTCAGCTTTTTTAGGTGATTTTAACTATAAGGGCCTAAAATATGGCAGTCTGTTACCGATGAACCATTTGGCAAACGTTGCTTTTTCTCTTAAGGTAACTGCACATCTCTGCTCTTGAGTTTTGTCTACTGTGTCATGGAGGATTTTCTTGCAACTTGTGTGTTTCTTTTTACAGGAATGTACAGAAAGAAGATCGGGTTCCAATGCTTGATGAGTACAGGGAGTACAAGAAAATTAAAGCCAAACTTAGGCTCTTAGAAGTCCTTATCAGCAAACAAGACTCTTCAAAATCAATTTAACTTAGGTTCCTCCAAACCATTGAATAACATTTTGCTTATACTACCACTGTACTTATTGAGTGCTTATGTTCATGTGTCATGCACTGTTGAAAGAATACAGTTTGTGCACTTTATCGTGGTGCCACTCTAAGTTGTTTGAAGGGTGAGTCGGTTCTGTCTGGGGAGCATATAAGATCTGTAAATTCGAGACTGCGCTATCCAACTTTAGCAAACACAGTTTCCATCAATTTCTTTTGTATTGGATGCATCCATCTTGTTCCGAAACAACCATAGCATTTTGGCATTCAAGAACTCTGAGTCTTTTATTGCCAATCTTTTGCATTACAGAAGAAATCATTAGTACTGCAGTGCTATACTGAAGTACTCCTGTTGCCTATTTTACTGTAGGGGGGGAAAAAAGCAAATTAAAAATACATCTCTCTCTTCCTGGAATGTTTAAAAGCCAGCCTGTAATCCCTTTCAATGAACTGCTGTGGAACAGCTTTGATTTCTAGTAATCTAAATTGCATCTGGAACAGAAATAATTAACATCTATGGATTTTGCTCGTTAGCGGTCACATTTCCTCCTAGATAAAGATGGCAGTGGACAAACAAAGTGACCTTACGTAGTGTCTTTATAACTTGGCAAACTGAAAAGTTAGATCACGTGCTGCCTACATGACTTCTGTTACTGTCGTACATTTAACTGGCTCTCGTTCATCAGCTAGTGGTGGTGGCATAGTGTTTTGTCTGAATTGGATACTGCATCTCCCACTTCCAGAGGATCTGAGGAACTTAGTGAACATTACGGTGCGTGAGGAATCTGGTGTTGCTCAGGCTCATGTAGCTCCAGCAGAAGAGTGCTGGCTTAGGTCAGTTAAAAATCCACAGTACCTGAAATAAATGCACTATCAAGGGCTAAAATCGGCGTGGTTAACGCGCACCACAGGGTGAACTGGTGGTTTAGAGTGAGGACATTACTGCTGTTTATCACGGTTTTGTTTTACAGTTGGAGAATAAAAATATCTAACCTTTATGATATAAGCAAAACAGTTTATGGGCCTTGCATGATTTAGCTTCAGAGTTGAAACTAAATAATGTTTTGAGTATCACATCTGCTGTGCTGAATGATGATTTAGCTATAGCTTTACGCTCTGCAGCAGCCATCAGCAGCTGGTTTTGATCTGGCAAAAATCTTAAGTGTTAATTTTAATTGGTGCTTTCTCAGTTGGTTTTTTTTTTTGTTGTTCTTCAGTGGATCAGTTTGATTGTGGCCATGTTTTGCATGCACCTACTCTCACTGCATGTTTCTACGACTGGCTAATGTCAGCATAGCTGTTATTCACATTGCTGTATGGAAGACCAAAAACGAACTCTCTCAAAGTAAAAAGTGGCTAGCATGTAACCTCATCGACTTGCTATTCTGTCATGACGCGTATGAGATGGATTGAAAGTAGCATTTTAGTGCTCAGCTTTCACCTGTGTACTGTAGAATACTTCCTGTTTTGTTTCGTTCTGCTTGGAGGCGTGTGATCTTGGAATTCAGAAGAAAAGCACTAAAACTATTGAGCACTGGTGGTATGCCTTTGTGTTTCCTTTAAGAGCAAAGTGATCTGGGACCGTAGGGATTCGTGAGGTTAAACTAGTCTTGAGACCATTTATCAGTTCTGTTCGGTTTCATTGTGCAATGTACACTTCAGCTCCTTTTCTATCTGTCTGCAGACACGGGTGTATCCAGACATTGAAACTAATGTGTACTGTATAGCGTTGTACATGAATGTTTGTGTTTTATATACCACATGCAGAATGTCAATATGCACTATTTAAATGTTTTAAATAATATATTCCTCCTTTATAATGCTTAAATCTATATGATTCCAATATTTTTATAAGTGAGTGAGTGATCAGACTGATTCCAATTCAGAATTAACAGCTGCTTTGTGTTTGTTATGCAGTGTTTGGCTGTTTATTCAGTATAGTAGATAAGCATGGCAACAGTTATGCTACGAGTGTGTTTTGTGCCATCCTTGTTGAGCAATAAATAAATGGTAGAATTAGGCATTTTGTGATATAACAGTTTTACTTTGGTAAAAGCAAAACCTATATATCTATATGGATATATAGATATGGAATATATATATAACTAAGCCAGATGTAATTGCATTGCTATGTCTGGTGTTCATTGTATAGACTTTTATAATAAAAATACCTTAACCTTTATTGTCATAGATCTTTGTTCATCATCATGCTTTTTTCCCCCCTCTACCACCTCGTAAAAACAAGTGATGAGTCCTTCAGCATTCCCATCTGTGTCTGTAGTGTCAGGGTGTTGCTCAGGCAGGTCTGAGCAGCACAGCCCTTAGCGAAGCTGCAGCAGCTGAAGCCTCGTTTTGCCTCCTTGCACTGTGCCTCAGCACAGACAGCAGGATGGTGCCCACGGTGGCTCTTGAACTGACTTTTGCCACCTCGCAGTGGGAGCTGCAGGTCCTGCTGCTGTGTGTGTGACGGTGCAGACTGTGAGTCTTGATCATTTCTGTTCCTGCAGGAACCACTCTGGGAGGAGACTGCAGAGAGCTGAAAAACTCACTGCCACTGAATGCAGCTGCAGTTGATGAGCGGAATTTGATTGTCTCTATCTGTAGTGATCTCTAAGCCTAAAAGGAAGCATCACACACAGCAGTTATTGCAGTGTTTGTGACTAGTAAAGTGTTGTCGCACACGCTTCTGGACAGGGGATGCTTTTTCTCTTGACAAATGGATTATTCGTAGCACGCTGGTTATGGCATGCTCAGATGGTGTTTGGATGTGTTTTATTCTTTGCTTCTTCCTGTGGCTGAATCTCTGCAAAGAACATCTATAGCTACATTTGAGTAGATGGATGGGTCCGTATGAGTAGATGGTGTCCAGCCTGAAGGCAACACCATGTCTCTGAGGCAACGGGTGGAAATGGAACAGAGAGAGATTTTTTTCTAAGAATTCAGGTTAGAAACACAATGCCCTCTAGTGGTTCCAGCCATTAAGCACTGAGAATTGTTTCTTTTCTGACAGAATGGTTTTCCTCAGAGTGGGCAGCGGTGGTGGTGTTGGAAATAACAGGGGCCTGACAGAAGAATTGCTGAGACATAAGCACTGCCACTGGCAGCAGGTGTGCTAGCTAAAGGAAGTGCTCTTGGGAAGCCGGGGTTAATGAGCCATGCTGGGCTGTTAGTTGGCAGCTGAAGATTAGGTCTGGCCACGTAGCCAGAGTGAGAGGTGTACAAAGCAGGCCCAGGCAGCTCGGTTCCTGGAGCCCCTAGCTTGTATCCGTGCCTCACAGCAGCTCCGGAGTGAGGCAGCTGATGAAGAAATTTGTAGGGAGACCTACTGAGAACTGCGGTGAAGCAAAGCTGAAGAACTGTGTGAAACTCAGATCAGACATTGGTATACCTTTAATAACAGTTCTACTTCTTTTACGCACAAACTTTTTTAAGGTGTAGGGGAAGAACTATTCTTTCTTGACTTTGGATATCCAACTGCATGAAGTACAATGCCTCCTCTGTTTCCAGAGCTCATCCATTTTACTGTCCTGCAATGTCTGAATCGTCCTTCGGCTGTTGTGTAATCATAATCTTCATGAGCTTTTAGTAATCTTCAAGAGTTCTGCATTAGCATGGTTTACTTTCTTCTCCAGCTCCGCTGTTTGTCTGAGGAGCCTGTGACACACACACACAGAACAAATCCTTGCGATGCGTTCCCTTTAAACTCAGATTTGTGATCTTTGTGTTTGCTCTCTTGTATTGTGTCTGCTGCCAAGGGCCTTAAGTACTGAAATGCTCTGCCCCAAGCACGGGGTTGTCGAGAAGAGTGATAACATCTTCAATTCTCACCTCAATTCTGGTTAACACCCACAACAACTGCTCTGCTAAACTGTTCTCTCTTTCCACCTTCTCCCTCTCACAGGGCTGCTGTTGGCAGCGGTATAAGAACACTTGAAATGGTGTCTTAACATCACTGCCTCAGTGTTGTTGTTCTGACTGTCAGGTTGCTGCTCTCTAAGAGTTTTAGCTAATTCAGGTCGGGGCTGCTGCAAGCACCTAGGGATGGGAGTAGGGCTTGAAGAACAGGCTCTCACAAACACTTACCTCTGAAAATCTTCAGGGGAGATTAAGCTCTGAGAAGCAGTGACTGAGTCGGAGTGGTGAAGGCTCTCTTTCCGTAACTTCGGTGGCCTTGGATGGCTCTACTCAGCACCAGAGGGAGTGGGGAAAGAAAACAAGAAAAATCACAGTGTCATACTTGGACATTGCCCCTCATGCAGGGAGGGGACGTCCCTGAGCAGGAGAAGATGTATATGTACATACTATATACAGCTTGGGGGAGAAGAACGTTCCCCATGTGAAAGCAGGTTTTCCTCCTGCCTCAAAATGTTAGGATATAAGAATATGTATGTCTTCAAAAGTGAGAGACTGCAGCCACTGTGCACAGCAGTGTTCATAGCTAGCTGCAGGGCTTTTCCTTTCTACTGCAGAACTGAGATACAGATAATTTTAAAGGTGCTTTGGAAGTGTGTGCACCATCTCGCACCCCAGATACAGATCTGCCAATGACTGCTGGAAACCGTCTTGTAAAGCAAGTGGAAATAGTCACTATTGTGCTGGAAACGCAGCCTGTGACCTAACAGACTGTTCTAAAACAGGTTTGTTTTCCATAATCTGGTTTAGTTTAACATATGTGGGCAAATGCCAACCTGGCAGCTTCATGCTGCTGCTCAGGCACGCTGACCCCGGGCTTCCATTTAATGTTTGGGACCTAACTAATGGTTCTCATTTATTTACAGCTCTATCCTGTGCTATTCCTATGATGTTAAAAATAGTATTCTGTGAAGAAAAAGCTTTTGTAAGTAACAGTAGGTACAACTGTGGCTCCTTTGGCATTGGTGAGCTTTTGAAATAGGAACCAGTTTCAAAGAACATAGGGAAAAAATAAACCTTACCTTTTCATGAGCGCTGCCTCCTCTGGAAGGCTTGGGAATGTCCTTTCTCTTGGTGGATGGCAATTCCTTGCTTCTCATTCACGTAAATGAAAGGAGACAGAAGTCCTGTGAGAGTACGTCCCTGCTTGGCCCAGGGGCTAACGACAAATGCTGTAGCTTGGGTTGAGCTCCTACCTTTCCAGGTTCTCATCTCCTGCATCTGCGTCTGGTTTCCTCAGTCTGACCTTGATGAGGGCTTTATTGCAGCTCTGGATGAAGAAGGTTGAGCGTGTTAATTGGCTTGTTTACCCAGAGATACGAATGCAAGTAACAAACCTCCTCAGCATGATGCTATCTGAGTCAGTAATAGTTATTAGGAGGGTTTAGTGGAAGGATGTTAACTCTCAAACATTTATTTAAAGGGAGAGAACAACTATTGGTTGTTCTCAAGTGGTTGTGGTCGGGCTGCTTGAGGTTCTTTGTTAGTGATGTAACAGAAGTTGCCCTCTAGTGTTGATTTCATTGAGGTAGTCACAAAAGCATTAACTTACCTTTCTGAAGAGGTCTGCGATGTGAAGTTCTTGCTTGGGAATCGCTGCAAAGTCTGCTCTGACTTCGGAATAGGTGTCATTTATAATAGCCAAGAGCACGTTCTGGACAGGAAAGATGCAGACAGATACCCTTGAGAATCGTAGGGGCTGTTTGGGGACAGGATTCGCTCATCTCCCCTGAGCAGTGCTGGCTGAAAGGCCTGGCTCCTTGGAGTGACAGTACTGTGCCTTTTTCAAGAGGTGTTTCATACCTAACTGATGAGAACACCAATCCAGCTGGTCTAGGACTTGAAACTACAGAGCCCCACTGAAGTCTTTAACCTGGAGCCTTCTCCAAGTTAAACGAGCCTCAACCTTTCCTCAGGCAAAAGTGTCATCTTGGGGTAGAAAACACTGTCTCAGAGCACCATGCAACAGAAGGAACTCAGTTATCTCTACTGCACATGCAGAAGTGTCCATGTTTTTACCTACCAGCAAGATGAAGAACACAAGGAACATGAATGAGATGTAGTAAATAGGTCCAAGGATGCTGTTGACTTCTAGGCTTTCAAAATTAAAATCTCCCAGCACAATACGGAACTGTGAGAAACTGGCAGGAAACAAAACAACAACAACACACAAGGCTGAGGTTGGCTGGTTTCTTCTTTGTACTTTTGTTTTAATTATTTCCTTTTTCTTTCTGCTGTAGGATCCCTTAGCTTCTGTTAGTATAGAATGTAGTATTGGCCCCTGTGTCTCCCTATAAGGATTTAATTACTAGCTAAGATGCACATTCTTCTGTATTGCAGCATCTCAGGACTACTTTGCATCCAAAATGGCTTTAGAAGTGTCATAGAACTTTACATGGAGAAGCTGCTTTCAGTCTGGCAGTTTGAAGGTAACTCTGAAAGTTCTCAGAAATGCATATGTAGGCTAAAACAGTGCTGTGGGTAATGGGCTGTGTAAGGTACAGGAGCCATCACAAACCATTCCAGCTGCTCCCCGGAACTGATGGATGATGCAGGCAGGAACAACAGAGTGAGCATTTGGGGTTTGGGCACTCCTGCCTACGCAGGTGAATGTTTTCTTAAGAGCTGGGATTTCTGTTTCTGGACCCACTCAGATTGTGCTCTGAGCCCTTGGGTCTCTCAAGCAGCTCTTTTGGGCATACAATGGCTTTGATAAGCAGCTTGTAGGGGCAACAGAATTGCTTTTACTTTATGAAATGGACCCAAGGGTTGGAGAACTGTTAAAGAAAAAAAAAAATCTCTAGAAGCTGTAAAATTCTGCTCCTCAGCAGCTGTTTGTACCCACATCGATGAGGGGTTTTACATCCAAAAGCACAGAAAAATGCGTACATGCAGTTCTGAAAAGTAGAAAAGTCATCAACTTGCGACCCGAAGACCAGATGGCTGAACTGTGCATAGGCAAAGAAAACGATGAAGAACGTGATGGCAAATCCAATGATGTCCTTGGCACAGCGAGATAACATGGCGGATAACTGTGTCACGGTGCTGCTGAAGCTCATGTATTTAAATATCTGCGAGAGAACAGAACGTGCTGTCACTGAGGGGGGATGGTGGTGTCGGAACGCATTGCATCCTCATAACAGAACTTCTGGAAGGTTACTGAATCCTAATTTACACGTTAAGTCTTGCCTGGAAGTAAGTTGCACGCCAGATGTTGATGGGCTGCATCTGTAAGGAGTGTTAGGATTGGGGGTGTTTTTAGGGAGGGGGAATATTGCACTGGGCTTCTGTGCTGGAGCTAGCAGTGCACACAGAGGCCTCTGATGGGCGCTGCTGTGTGCAACCAGCTCTGTGTGAAGCACAGCCCTGGGCATGGAGCCTGCGAGCCAGGCTGCCATCCTGTGCCTGAGGATTCCTGTCAGGGGGAGGTGGTGAGGAGCTCTTTTACTCCGGCTGTGGAACGAGGCTGAACAGAAGCCCTGTTTGATGGCAGTTGTGCTACCAGAGGGACAGTAATCCTTTGGGAGGATGATGCAGGGCAACGTGTGCAGCTGGGCTGCAGAAGAGATGTGATGGGGAAGACTGCCTGCACAACTGGCTCGCAGGCAGCGTTCCCAGACAGCTTCCTGGTGCAGCCTTGGAGGTGGAGGAGGACAAAAACCTAAAAGCTACGAAAGCTGTAAATAGCTTCACCTATTACAGCTGTGTCATCTGCATAGCTCAGGCTGTGACCCTGATAATACTGAGTTTAAGGAAGCTGTTTGGCCACGGGTATTTCTCAGCTGTTCAAATGGAGACAGCTGTCCGTGTGCAAATTTTTTTTTAGACGGCCTTGGTATGTGTGTGACCCATGTTTCTGAGAGTGAAATAATGTAAAGCTCTTCGGGAATCTCATAAACAAAATTCCCCACTCTGAGCCCCACCTTTGCAGTTCGCCCATGAAAAAGGGAATGTTCATAGCAAGCTTAGAAACATGATGTTTCTCAAGTACAAAAAGAAAGAGTAAGAGGCAGTACCTTTAACCAGGCAAAGAAGACATTGACAGCAATCATTTCGTCATAAATGACTTGCCAGAATGCAAGGAAATAGAAGTCTGGATACACGTAAGCATTAGAAAGGAGCTCTTCCATTAGCAGGGACACTTCCATAGTACGGTAGATATTGAAGCCAATGGCAAAGATGGAAACCTGTAGGAAAGCAGAAGCCAGTGGAACTGAGGACCACATACCTCCACCTCCTCCTCCTCTTCAGACTTGTTATTCCGCATAGGAAAGCCTGTTGATTTCAACAGGGCTGTGATTAGATTTGGAGAACCTGAGCTTTTTAGGTGTTGGGTTATTAATTGCATGTGAGACTTTATTGGCCAAATTATTTCCCCTTGTCCTACGATAACGCTGGATTTGTGCTACAACATACTGCATACGTTCCGATTTTACTGTGTGCCAGTGCTTCCCTGCTCTCCATTCACATGAGGTGGATGGCAAAGATGGTAAAGAGTGGAAAGGTCACGGAGCTACAGCACCTCAACAGCAAGGCTGGAAAAGAGATCACGGGTGCTGAAGCATAGTGCCCATGGGAGAGCAGTAGGTGAGTGGCTCTAACTAGGAAGAGGGGTTCAGTCTTGACTGGTGTCTGGAGCGTTGCTAACCTGGACTGGCAAGCCCAAAAGAACTGAGGAGCAGCTCACCAGTATCAGCAGCATATCCAGCCAGTTCCAGGCACTTCTGAAATACTCCATTTTCAGCCTTTTTATTTCGATTGCTTCCTGGATTATGAATGTAAAAATGAAGAGGCAAAAGGCAACTTCGCAGGAAGCCAAGAAGTAATCGTAATAGGAGATGTATCTGAGGAGCTTCACAGAGTGCATCTGAGAGGAGGTGAGAGCACCCCCAGTGGCAGGGAACTCCACCACCAACCTGGAAAAGATGGAAGATGTGTTAGTTACTGTCCCTTTAATCACCTCAGCCCTTAATAGTCTAACGTCAGTTATTACCTTGTTAATATATCGAACTGTGACTCCAGCTGGGACAAATAGGAAAACCTGAGGACTCCTACGTCTGCAAGATGTTTTTGTAAGGGTTATGCTCAGTCCCCTGTGAAAGCAGTGCCATGTGGAAGGGAAGGCTGAGAAAACATGAGATGCTGGGATAGCCCAGCTATTGATAAGTCTTAAAAGAAGCCATCTCAGAGTGGATGTTCTCCCTATCTTGAATCTGTTCCCTTCAGGAGCTGACAACAGAACTAATGATACAATCTTTGACCTTCCATCAGCTTTTCCTTGTGTCCTTAAGGATGCATTGCCCCTCGGCAGACCAGATTTCACATTCAGTAAAGGTAGGAACTCACCTGACTATACAGAAGAGGTTTATGTTAGCATTAAAAGTTGAGAAGTCGATAAATACGGCCCTGGTTCCCCTAGTGATCCAACCATTCTTCCTGAGAAATGCCAGCTTCTCCAAGCTTTCCTGCTTTGATTTTGGTAAGGTGACTATGAATCCTCCGCTTCTGTAAAAGCCCACATATCCCCAGTACCACGGGGAGAAAGAGGAGGCAGAAACATATCTCCATCTGTGAGAAACAGGAGAAGAAAGCAGCGAGCCTATGGGAACTGTACTGAAGTAAGCTTTAACTTCTGTTCTATACTTGCTAGCTCATGTGTTCCACTGCGTTCACAACATTTAATCCAGCGTTTAAACATCTGAAAGACACCACAAGGAAATGTGAAGGAGAATGACTTACTCGGATCCGTTCTTCAGACCGAAGTCGGATTTGTCTTCAGCTCGGTAACTGTACCAGGAGTAGCAGCTGTCGAAGAAGGGCTGGAAGTAGGAGTAGATGGAGCAGGTGTTGTTGCGCACCTTCAGCTGCCGAATCTGGGCTGCTCCTAACAGCAAGTTCTCGTAGTAAATGTAGGTGGTGTTTTCCGGGTCGGTTGTCGTTCTGTTTTTGTCCCATGAGTTCCAGTAGAGTCCATCCAAGAGCGGTCCCTCTGTGAACTGTATATGCATGGGAGGTTAGAGATTCAGAGGACTGAAGTACCATAATTACGCTGGTTTTTAGTGTTAAACCTCAGCAGGGCTCACAGCTTGCTCATGGCCGTGGAGTCTAAGGTAGAAAAATGCAACCTTCAGCACCATCTTATGGATCTTTACATCTTTACTCCTTTTTCCTTGAGAGTCCCTCCTATTCCCTATGAAACTGAACTCCTAGAGCCGTGTACTGAGATCATTCAGAGGAAGACAACCTCCATCTGTTTGGAGTTTCACTGACAGATTATGTTGTATTTTAAACTAGTGTCTAAGCACGTAACTGTTGTGTGTTGTTTTAGCAGGTGTCTCTTATTTTACTCTCTGAAGATCTGCTCTGAGGTGTCTATTTCTGACTAGGTGTTTAGTTATCTGAACCTAAAGGAAGTGTTTATTTTTGGAGGTGGGGGAAAACAATCTTGTGCGTTTCTTCAATGCAGACAGAGCATTTCATTCCAGGAGGACATCATCTAGAGTGCAAAACAGCATTCCCCCATGGATTGGAACCATCTGAACGCACGTTACAACCGCTCTCAGTGCATCAGCACGCAACTGCCTAGCAAGGACTCTTTGTTTTATGGACCAACAGTAACACACATGATGACAGGAGGGAGGACAGTGTGCCCCAATGAACTGTTACAGCCAGGCCTCTCCGGGGCAGCTGGCCTCTTGTTTTCCTGACCTATTTATGCTGAAGCATCACGGCTGCTGTCTGCACACAGCATTCAGAGCTCCTCTTTCTCAGGAGGCCTCGGTCGGACCAGGAGCACGCACTGCTCCGCACTTACACCGGCCTTACTTTCCAGAAATCAGCGTGGCTCCCGATGCTCTTGAAATTAATCCCGTCGCTTTCGGAGGAGGACCGCTCCACGAAGAGATCCTCCATCACTTTGTTCAGGTAGTACATGTTGGTGCTCACCATGCCGAAGGCCACTGGGGGGAAAGGATGGTGTGTGTGTGTGGGGGGGGGTGAGCAGGGCTCAGGGCACGGTGCTCCAAGGGCTGTGAGCGCGGACTTACTCAGGCTGAGAGTTATGAGGAACGTGATGTAGATGAGCAGCTCCACCAGCGTCGCTTTCAGCTCCGTTTCTTTGCTGCGACTTACCCGCGCTGCCGCAGCACCTGTGGGGGGGTGTGGTGGGGGACATAACGGTGAAGAAAGAAGCGATTGGGAAAAGAAAAAGCCTAGCTACGCTTTCGGACGCGACGAGATCCAGACCTGAGCGCGTCCGGGTCCGCACCTCAGGGGTCCCCGAGGCGGCGGCCATGGCCGCTCCGCACTGCGCCTCACGCGCCTCCTCCGGACCGCAACGGGCGCTGAGCGCGGGCCGCCGCCGCACCTCACCCCGCCCGGGGCCGTTCCCTTCCCGCCCTCGGGGGCGGCTGCGGCCGTTAAGGAGCCGTGAGGAGTTGGTCCCGCAAGGGAAATAAGAGCAAAAAAAAAAAAAGAGGCAGGCTCCGTGCTGGGTGTTGAAAGATTTTTATTGGCTTCTACTTAATTCTGATAAAAACACTCTATTTGGTTTTAGTAATCAGACGGCACAGAGTCGTCGTCAGGAGCGATGTTAGAGAAGCGGTACAGAGCCGTGCAGCCGAGCACAGGTGGGGCTGAAAGCGCCCGCCAGGCCTGCCTGCCTCGGCTCTGCCGTTACAATGCAAGACTCAGAAAACGGTTATATTCACCAACCCATACAAATATCACCTAACGCGGTAAATGGGGAGCAGCAGAACGCGCGGGAGTCAAGGTAAAAACACGTAGATAGGTATTTTGCTAATGAGAACAACCACCAGTTAACTGCAGCCATGTTGCCGTCGCCTCTCCTTGGCGTGAGTCTTCCTCTTTGTTTCTGGTTAAAGTTCATCGCTTTCGTACAGTCCCGACTGCTCAGCCAGACGCTGAAATTCCCCTTCTGGAGAGAACGCTTGTTTCACGTCCAGCCCTCTGCCATTGAGGGCTAAGTACTTGCTGAAAGTTGGTCGGACTCGGAGCTGCTTCGGGGCTGGAACTGGCTTGTTTGTATGTGCTGGAACAGAAAAGAGACCCTCTCAGTGTCTCCCCAGACCCAGGCTACAGCAACTCAATTGCCTTTCATCAGCAGCGCAGAACAGCCAGCTCTGAAGAATTTAACAGATGGGCTGGAAAGGTGTGGGAAGGGCTGTGCTCACCCTCCTTGCTATCGGTGACAGTGCCCTTTTTGGCAGAGCATTTGCAAAATGTATGTCACCTAGCATCTTGGCACTAAAGGAGCATACGGTTTTTCTGGGTTGGTTACTTTCTGTGTAGCTCAGCATCCTGACAGACTTACTTCCTTCCAGCAGGCCGTGCTTTGTTAGGTGGACCATCAGGGTCTGTTCTGAATGCAGCAGGGGGCAGTTCAGGTTGTGGCTGTGGTACTTACTTGCAACCTCCAGTCTGGCATGGCACGTGGCCACACCTGCTCCGTTGACTGCAGATACTGTGTACCACCCAGCGTCCTTCTTGTTTGCATTGTGAATCAGGAGGCAAATCCTTCCAGTGTTGTCATGTAGCAAGCTGAAAAGAAAATGAACGGAAGGCATTTACATGTAAGCAATTGGAGGGGGAAAAATTGAAATCAGACATTGAAATCAGAGCCAGTTTACATGCTGAGGAGCTGAAAAAGCCCTGGAACAATTCTCGCAGGGCACTGTGAACTATGCAAGCATCAGTGCTGCATTTTTGTTATGAACCAGTGGTAATGCACATTGTGGCAGCATTCTGGTGGCACTAGGGCGCTTTTGCAGCCCCCACAGCATCAAGGAGCACACTGCATGTTTCAGTCCCAAAGCCATGCTTCTGCACAGGCCTGCATGTAGCTACTGCTGGAATTCAGCAGCGTCAGATCACAGCATTTTCCTGTTGTGCCCCCAAAACAAGACTGTGAGCATCATTTCTGTCCAGCACGTGGGCCTGTTCATCATGAGGGGCGTGCCTGGTCAGCCAGCAGCTGCTTTTGTTAAGCAGCTCATTCAAATGTGATTTAACAAAGAGCGGTTATTGTTTTCTAGTACACCAACAGCCAACTCATTAGTAGGATACCTTATTCGGTCTGTATTATATTGTACCATTTCATTGTTTCTTTTCCAGTAAATCCGAGGTGTTGGGATGGCAGAGATCTGGCATTCGAGTCTGGCAGTATCTCCTTCAAAAACCTTTTTGCTTTGTGGCTTGAAGATGAAAGTTGGAGGCGTGTGATGTTCTTTTGCTAAATTGAAGAGGAAAGATAGAAGGAGTTACTGTAAGTACTAAACATTATTATCAAGCTTTAAGATTTCAGAATGCTAAATTCAGGAGGACACTTTCCCCACAGTAACTCAGCCTGCAGGCACAACCCATTTTAGGTGGAGAGTCAGTCTAAAATAGTTACTAAAGTAGAGGAAAAGTTATTGATAGAACTGGGATGTCTAGAGATTTGTGCTTCCTAATTGTTACACCACATAGACACAGAGGAAGGCATTAGAATGCTAAGATTTTCAGACTTGGCCAAGTAGTCATCAGCACTCTGTCTTACCAATTACTTCCACTTTTACTGCAAAAGATGATTCTCCTGCACGATTGACAGCCACGCATTCATATGTTCCAGCATCAGATGATTTGACTGCTTCAAAAATAAACGAGTGGAATCCCTTTTCTGACACTATCATTTTATGAAACTGATCTTGATGAACCATCCTTCCGTTCTGATACCACATCACATCTGGGGTTGGCAGCCCACTGACCTGTGAAGGAGAGGATCAGCTTTAAGACGACACGAATCCTTCAGTTCTGTAAAGAGTTTGGTACATTTAGATGATCAAGTAGTGGTCATACTACAAAGAGTTAGTCTTGCCTACTTTTGAATATTGATGTGGTGCTGCACAGAGAAGGCAGATCATGAAGTGCTGTGTTTACCATTGTTCAGCTCTGACCACACTGTTATATAACAAATCCCCCTTATATTATCCAAAGGGAAAATGTGGGAAACATTTAGCCATTTTTTGCCTAGGGAGAGCCTGGGAAATCTGCTGTTAGTGCTCTGGCTCATGCCACATGCACCGCACCGCTAAGGGGACTGAAGGTGAGAGGCTGGTATTACTTTGAAGTCGAGCCTGCAGAATCGTCCTTCCTCAATAATTACATCTTCTGGCACTTGTGTAAATCGTGGTTGAAAGAACTTCTCCTGGATTGAGTCATGTCCACGTTCATCTCCTCTGGAGGATGGTCTGCTCCTAAGAGAACAGTAACAGGTAATTTGTGTAAATGTGGCGTAGCACAGATCGCTTTGAAGCACTGTGTCCCTCAAGGGGCCTGGGAATGAAACAGTACACACCTAGCTCCTTTTCCAGCTGTAAGGCACCAGTTTTTATCAACCACTTATCTTGCTCAAGTTACTCAACACAGAAGCAGAACATTAAGGTAAAAAGACAAGGCAAACTTATCTTTGGTCTAGCATCCAAAAGAATATACAAGAACAGTGGAGGCTGTGTTTCATCATTTACATTGTTGGACCTTGCTTTGACCAGAGATGCATATATTTTTGCACTGCGATGCGTATGTGCCCTGGGCATGTGAAGTCTCTAAACCTCCAGTGTTACGCTGACAGGATGAAGACCACAGGCGTCAGCTGCCATCCACAAATGGCTGTGTTTTAGTTGAAAGAAGCCAATGGATTTAGTCATTACTACTTCAGAAAAAAGTACTTCAGAAACAGAAAAAGCAATACTAGCATGGCCCAGAAATATTTCAAATGAGTCGTGACGAGCAGCGCAGCACTGAGTTATGCATTACCTTACGTGTGTTGTAGGAACCTGCAGCCTGACGTTTTCCGCATTCTGGTGCTCGGAAAGAAGACAAAGATTGAATTAACTGACAGAGAAAGCTTTTATGCTGAATGAGAAGCCATTTTAAGCAGACTTAGAGCTAAGTTATTGGGTTAAGATGTAACGAAACTCGCAGCAGAAGATAACGTGCCCTTTTTTCACTCTAGGCTTCTTGCCACGCCAACCAGTCCTATTAATAGAATGAGACAGCTTCTCATCACTCTGTACAGGTGATAGGTGCAGCAGCCTCGTTTGGCACACTGGGCCTTTGGCAAGCCAATAACCTTTGTTACAGGAGAGACTGGCAGTATCTAAAACGAGAGCTCAGTACGGAGTGTCCTTCCCAATAGCAGGAATAGAAGTGGAATCACTGGCAAGAACATCACATTGTGCCACTTAAATATGGTACCAGTAGCAACGAGCACATGCTGAGCTGGAAAATACTTTTCCTTCTAGATCACAGCACCGACTAAGCTTACTGACAACTCCACAATCACATGAGTACCTCTACTAAAGTACCCCAGACTGATTCCTGCTAGGACCTTGCATGTCTGGAAAATACAAGCAGGGTTTACTACCAGTGACTCGTTTTAGCTATGGAGTCAGACAGAATAAATACTGCCTGGAGATTTCTGGAGTGTTTGCCAGTACGATGCTTGGTTCTGCACTCTGTAACCCCTCACTGTGGTTCACTTAAGCTTGGGTTTAAACTTCAAACACAGATGCAAAGTTCAGTTCAGGGGGAGCATCATACGCTGAAGGGGTTAGCTGGGCTGAGCTCAGTGCTGCATTCCAAAGCCAGTTTTGAACTTCTGTCTGCTCATTTACACCGGTACTGTACAATGGATGTTTGTCTTGTGAGATGGTGCTGCAGTGAGGAAGTTGCTGCTGATAATTCTGACACTATTGTATGGACTGACAACGTAGTTGCATGACTGGGGAATCAGAAGGGTGAATGAATCAGTGACTGCAGCAATTAAGAGTAAGCCTAAACAGTGAGGAAAAAAATCTCCCCAGTGTAACCCAATGTCTCCTTCTGCTTTTATGGAGCATTTCATGCACTTCAAACAATGTCAGCTATCCTGCTTTGACTGAACATTTCATTATTCTCTGAGAAAAATATGATACTCATAACATTCCCTTCTTGGCAGGTGATTGTTGGGGAGAAATAGCTCAAAGTGTGTATCCCTCTCGTAAGTGATCTTCAGTGTTTCTTGCACTGAGTTTTGCTAACTGCATTCTGAAGGGTGGCTGCAGCCTGCTGGCTGTCTGCATGCGTGCAGCAGGAGGGATGTTTTCTTTGGCAGCCCACGTGCCCAGTGCCACATCACAGATATTTCCACTAACTTTCAGCAGAGTGCTAGAGAGAGCTTTTAGCTGACCTGCTCTGAATAACCAGTGGATGATGCAAGCTGCCAGCTAAAATGGTTTTGAACATGCCAGTTGTAATAGATTTTTGGTGCCCAGCATGTGGGCTGCAAAAATAACTGCTTTATCTTCTCTTAACGATTTCAGGCTTTGGGAAGGGATAAAACCCCACCAATCTCACTGCAGGGCCCTGACCTCGTGTAGTCAATGTCGCTTATCCCAAACGGTGACAGGTGTAAATGTGGTTGGTTGTGCTGGCCAAGTCTGAACTCGGGGGCTCTTAGAGTGCGTACCTGGATCCCTCGCTGTCCTCCCTGCCTGTCACAGTGCTGGGCAGCAGCTGTTGTAATTCCTCCCTACAGAGGTCATTCCTACAGATCAGGCCCCACAAGGGGATGGTATAAGTACTGCCAGTATTTAGTGCTTAAACTCCAACCCTCTCCACAATCACTCCGCAGAACCTAAAATCCCAGTGACACAGAGTTATGCTGGCAAAAGCTTTTCC
The DNA here is from genome assembly GCA_023055505.1 of Callipepla californica brunnescens. NCBI lineage: Eukaryota > Metazoa > Chordata > Aves > Galliformes > Odontophoridae > Callipepla > Callipepla californica. The sequence goes on from JALIRH010000014.1 coordinate 14,620,531, forward strand.
CTTCCTGTGCTGGTACCAAGAAAACCCTTTCTCTCCATCCTCACCCACCAATAAGCAGTTCACAGCACAATGACAAGGAAATTACCCCTCTTGAGACAGGCTCCCCTTTACCTGTGCGTTCTGCATGTCTTCACTTTGTGCCTCAAACACAGATGCAGCGTTTTCTGGTCCGAGCAGCCTGCGAGCCATTCTTTCTTCATACGTTAATCGCTTCGAGCAGAGCATAGAGGAATTCTAGTTATAAGTCCATTTACTATTTCAGTTAATCTTGGAGAGCACACTGCTGTGCCACGAAGTCAGGGTGTTGTTGTTGAAAGCAGTGTCTGAATAGAATCACTATGCCTGTTCCAGTGGGTCTGCAGTCCGTGATGCCTACTGAAGTCATCCTCAATATATACAGCAACAAAATGCATAAAAGATTAAACTGCCTGTTCATCAAAGCCTCCCTAATGCCATCTGTGGCCTTCCACGCCTCCTTTTTCTGCTCTGTGATTATTTATGGGTAACTGATGGCATTATCTCAGAAGCCAGAGTCCCAGGGTATCTTTCCTGTTAGCGCTGGGAAAACTTTCCAAGTCGCTCAGCTGTGGATTTAATTCAGGATCTAGAGGCTAGGTGCTAGCGTCCCCTGTTCCCAAAAAGTCTAGAGTCACACCAGAGGCTGACACAACCAGGGAGGAGCACCTGAGCCCTGACAGCACACGGGAGGTGCACGCCAGGAAAGCAGCCACCTTGTGAAACGCCGTGTGCCATTCTGAGAGGAGGCCAGAACGTGTTTTGGTCATAGAACAGTGAATTCTGTGTGCTATGGATACAGCACAAGGGAATGAAGACTAGTAGAGTTAAATGCAAGGTCTCCCAGTTTGGTTACTTTGGAGGGGATTAAGTATGTTAGTTAGGCACCTAGAACTTGGATTCCCACTTTTTTCTTGTGTGCCCCGTATACAGAACATATACGTGATTACTCCTATGTAGATAAGGATTTGGGAAAGCCTGGGGATCTATTCCTTAGAAGACAGCAAGACCCACAAGAGTCTCCCTGAGCTCACTGTGCATCAGGCGTGGCTGAGGCCGGCCACTTGCTTCAGATGTTGTTGGAGGACAAAGGGAGGAGGACACAGCAGTGATTGCATAAGCCTTATTTTTAGCCTGGCTTCCCATTGGAAGAAATGCTGGCTTGCAAAGGCAAACTTTGTTACAGCAGATAGGGTGTTCCTGGTAGAGACATATTAACTCATATTTGACCTCATACTTTTCCTTCAGTGTTTAAGATTATATATGACACAAATCCATTTCCACTGATAATAATGGCAAAACTCCTTTCTACTTCAGGGAAAGAGGACAGAAACTACAAATGCTGGGATTTTGCCCTCAGCCAGCAGCAAGGTTCCTGCACTAGAGATGTGCTGACTCCAGTGTGCTGCTGTAATGTGCTTCCCTACTGGTAAGCCATCTTTTTTTCTCCTCCCAGGTTTGGATTTCTTGACTACAGGGATTGCATGTTGTCCCTTCACAGTATAAATAGCTAAGCTCCTAGTCTAAGGCTCTCTTGTAGCTCACTGACTTTATGATAAAAGGTTGTGTGTTTTACTTGGTTTGTTATCATTCGGCTAAAAGAAATCAAAGAGGTTTAACACATGTGGCGATACTCTCTAGAATAAGCTTTCAAGTAGCAGTACTCCTCCAGTTTCTAAAGATTGGAGCTTCCCTTTGCTTTCTGGTAAGCTTGGACACTCCAGCCTCTGGCTGCATCCCTCCATGCACTAACAAGAATTGCAGCAAAGTGATTCTTTAATTAGCAGATTTCCCTTACCTGGTTGCCATTCTGGAGAAGGTTGTCTTTGCATCGGAGTTTCTTTTCCAAATCCTGAATGAGGGCCTCTTTTGTTCCTCTGATTTCTTGGTCAGATGTCTTCTGCATGGAGTTGATGCTAGCTTGTTTTTTATACATTGGTTTTGAGTAACTACTTACACAGGAAGAGAAAGCAAAGTTACTCCTGTAGGCTTGCTTGCATCACTGCAGTTTTACAAACTACAAACAAAGTTGTCAATCTGCTGCCTAGGAGCTGTGGTTCAAATGAACCTGGAAAGCATTTGGGAGATAGATAGGCCAGGTGGCATAACTAAGGATGAAAAAGGGAAGCATCATGGTGTAACTACGTCATTCAGTGTCCTCTCATGCTACAATTCTCACAGAGCCTGACCCTCTAACCCATACTCAGGAGTCAATCAAGTCTTGGTTAAGAAGTTAGATGGACTTGATTCTGAGAATTTTCCTCTAGGAAAAGAGGAGCATCCCTCAAAACAGACTGTGAAGGTCGAAGAGGTCACAGTGCTCTGGCAGGACCTAAACCAGTTCATTAAGTGCCTTGTATGCCACAGTTGTGTTCTGCAGTTATTTCTATCCAAACTCCTCTTGCTCCTATTGCCTGGGAGTTTAGTCTGCTGATTACAGTAGGGCAAAGCAGTTATAACTCTCCTATGTTTCAGTACTACTTGGGCTTAATAGCTCACATGGTTTGTAACTTAGCAGCTTTCAAAGTCTGCCTTACAGGTTAATAAGTCTCATGTCCCCTTTTGTCCGTTTGTATAACAATTAGGAAAATAATTCCTCAACACATAGGATGTTGCACTTAATTCTTCAGAGCAGCTCACATGAAAGGCACAGTGAGGCAGCAAAGCCCCTTGCTATGGAAACAAAAATCCTCCAGTGTGTACACAAAACTCATCAGTTGCTCCAGATGCACACCTAACCACAAACACTCCTGCAGTACTTCTGAAAACTGCTTCTCAGCATCCTGGCTCTCCTGCTTGCTCTTACCTTCCTGCTTCCCACAGTTCTGCTCTTCAAAAAGACCCAGAAACATCCAGGTTTCCTGAGCACAAACTGACACTTGAACCTGAATTCATATCTAAGTCAGCAGGAGCCCTTTTATCCCCATCGCCTTTCTCATATCCTCGGCTGAATGTTTCTTGGCTACGCTGCACTGACTTTCAGTGGATCCCCAGCTGGTTCTGGCAGGAAGACAAGTTGGGGAGAAGGCAAGACCCAGCTCCCTTAGATCTCACTGACCTTGGAAGGTATTTGGATTGCAGCCCAAAGGCAAAATGATATAATACATATTCAGGAAAGAATTTAGTCTTTAGTCTTAAGGGGTAAAATTTAAAGTGACTGCCCTTCTGCTAGCATGTATGATTAAGGAAAACCATATTGTAGATAAGTGCAGATTCCCATCATGAGCTGGAACCTGAAAATACTGCTGAGACTTACTAGGTGTCACAGAATGATTGAGGTGTGAATGTGAACCTCTAAGATCATCCAATCCAACCATCAACCCATCATCAGCATTCCCACTAAACCGTGTCCCTCAGTGCCACATCTACACGCTTCTTGGTCATCCCCAAGGATGCTGCCTCACCACCTCCCTGCAGGCAGCCTGTTCCAATGCTTGGCCACTCTCAAACAAGAAATTTCTCCTAAAATCCAACATGAACCTCTGCTGGTGCAACTTGAGGCCATTACCTTTTGTCCTGCTGCTACTTACTGGCAGAAGAGACCAAATCTTAAAGTTATGTGGGAACTACTGCTGCCTTCCTCCCTAGATATAGTCCAAATATGTCTATCTTCTGTTCTGCATACTATTAATCAAGTGATTTCCCTCAAATCAAAACAAGCTGTTCGAACTGAGCCCAACAAGCCCACAGAACAGCCCGTGAGTTGACTGCCATGCAGTTTAACCCTTTTATACCCACAGACACCGAGGGCAAGCACTCAGCCTCCTAACTTGGCTCACTCTGCTCATGCAAAGCCCGGCCTCACACATCAGAAGTCAGTGGGAGTTGTCCCATTGGCTTCACCAGAGATTTGGGTTCGGATCAGTCAGTGCACGGGAGTGGGCAGGCTGGAAGAAAGCAAGGGGGAGTTAGAAGCCAGTGTATACTTACTGAGGTTCCATAGGAGGAGTTTGGCTGTTATAATCAGGCTGCGAGGGTAGCACTGAGCACAGGAATGCTGCGGGGGTTTGGTTAGGCATGGATATAAGCCGTTGCCCGGATGATGAGCTAGCAGGAGACTGCGCAGATGCAGGTGTGACGGGATATGTGGATTCCTTAGGGGCACTACAGGAAGGCGAGGAGAGCGTGATTGAAGAGCTCAGCGATGACGAGGAGGAGAATTTCTGCCCGCTAGGGTTACGAGGCTGTATTAGAATGGAGGACTGTTTGATTTGCCTGCTTGACTCTGTAGAGGTTGCGGATCCTGGAGGCTGCTGTTGCCCTTGACACACATTCTTAGACTGGATAAAATGTTTTGGACGTTCGTAGTTAAACATGGTTGGTTGGCACATAGAGGAAACGGATGGGAGATTACGGACACTCATGGGAGGGCTGTCACGACTGTCCTGGGTTTTGGTTGGTGACAACTGGCTTTGGGTGGGTGGCTGGTAAAAACTAGGTGGCAGGCCACAAAAGCTTTCTTGGCTGGGCTCCTGAACAGAATGGAACCCTGGCCTTGCAGGATAGAGGCTTTCTTGGTGTGGATTTTCCCTTAAGGAAGACAATACAGATAAAATAAATGGTACATCACAATTTAAACGGCAGAAATACTGCGTTTCGAGCAGTCATTAGCAGTCCAAAGAAAACAACATTCAAGCAGTTGATAGTTAAATCTTAAAATAAGAAGATTTAGGGTTGATTCGAACTATTTATAAACGATACAAACGTTTCAGGTTACAATAACAAGTCCCATACTCTGTCAGACCCAGCTGTGGAGCTCACCACAGCTATCTGATCTGCAAGAGCTCTCTCAGTTCTAAAAGGAATGACAGTAAGTTTATTGCAATAACCCGTCACCACACTTGCAGACACCTGGAGATCCTATTGCTAAGAAAAATGATATGCAGCACATCATCATAACTGCAGGTCTCTGGATCCTGCAGTTTTGTGCCCTGTCAAAATATTCTATCTACGATTACATGCAGAATTGGCTATTAGTGCTGAGAAATTCCTTACGCTGTAGGGAGGCACGAAGCAAGTTCCACTTTTCTACCTAAAAACTAAACACTGGAAACCAAGCATCCTGATTTCCTCTCTGGGAACTTTTGTATTCAGAGCTTCAGGTAACAAACTGAGATTTGGGACCAGAATACTGAGGACCACGCTTCTCCATTGGAAGCAATTCCCTGAGATTTGCTGTTCTGGCTAATAACTGCCAGAAAGGCATAGCTATGAGATGAAGTAGGGCACGCCGAGCTGCTCAGAGGTCCTCCATTTATTTTGGAAGCCACTGATATCTGAATGCTATCCCATCGATTCACAGAACAGGAATGTTTCATTTGAGTAAGTCTGTGAGGACTGACAACTAACTTCAGCTCTGGGATAAATAAGTAACAATTCCTCCCCCACCAAATAAACGAAAAGTTACTAATATAAAATGAGAATGTAAATCCACACAGTTACACGTACTGGAAAAAATTGTAATCTTGCCCCACTGAGATCAGCTGTTTCACTGCTATATATACACAGTATATTGTATTCCTCTCATTGGAGAGCCCAAAGAGGCGAGAAATTCCTAGGGGAGGGAATCAACTGAAGACACTGCTCTTGTCTTATAAAGTTTCAAAGCTTTCATTTCCTAAAGGTAATTACAAACGTTAGTTGTAAATTAACAGTGAGTAAACAGGTTTTATAGTAACGATTCCCTGATTTTCCTCTTGTCGTGTTCTCAGATTCGGAGCCAGCTCAGATTTTTTGGAGCGTGCCCAAGCTATTTTCTCATTCACCGCTGCAGAAAACTGGCTGAATCTTGTATTTAAACCACTCTGGCATCAAGGTACAGATTCATTCTGTTTACGTACAGGCTGCACACAGAGCTTTACTTTCTTTCCTAGAGCACTGCAGTCCTATCAGACTCTGAGTACCACTGCCCCACCGTGCACAGCTCTGCTCCTCACAGCGAGGGGTGAGCTACAATCATTCCACCTTGCTTCAGGTGGAAATAGAAAAATCCAAACAGATTCTGGCTTTGCACGATGACAACAAAAAGCAGTAAGAGCTGCTTTGCTTTTTTTTTCCCCCTTTTTTGCCTTCCATATTACATTTGACACCACTTAAAGGTGCATTTCTGTTTCTACCTCAGCATTACCCAGCACGCTGTAATTTCCCATATTGGCTCGCTAGCCATGTTTGCAATAAAAAGTGCTGCAAAAAGAAAAACAACCCAAAACAAACAAACAAAAAAACAACCAAGCCTTACCTACAACCTAGAAGTTGTCACCTGGGCTTTAACCCGTATTTTGGGAAGGGGCCGTCATTCACTGACACAGACTGTCATAGTAGCCCTCTGCGTAGCAATATAAGACCAGAGACTTTAATGTGCTGCCAGCAAATGACACTGCTGGACCTGCCTGTCCTCCTGCCTACATCACTGTCAGAATAAGAGTCTCCAACCCTGCCCTCGCTGAGGGCACTTTATTTATGGGCCAGGACCTCATTTTTTTGGCAGGTGCCCGTGGTCAGCAAATCACACAACGAGCAGCAGTAAGACCTGCCCGTAGGATCACCCCTAAATGCTGCTTTGTTGAGTAGCTCAGTGAAATTCCTTCTTTCCTCGTTTACCATTGTAGCTATAGCAATTAAATCTTGGTGCTGCTTTTAGGGCCGCGTACACCCTGGACAAGCCAGCTGTGAGGGCTGGGAAGGGAGCGGTGAGCAGCACGGCTGGCAGTGCCCTGTGCTGCAGCACTGCTGAAATAACCACGTGTGTCTGAAGAGTCACTCGGGCTGAATAATGCTTGGTGGTAAATCGTTATTTGATGATCTATTGCTGTTGGGGGGTATTATTATGTATATTAACTAGGATCAGGAGAGCCAGGCAGGCTGCTTTCACCAGATCCTGCTGGCAGATTAGGTGATTTGTGTGCCTTTCATCAAAGGCTGCAGTGCTTAATTCCATCTTGAATTAGCATTATAGCATTTAAGTATCTTAATTATAGTTTAGCAACCGTTGCCTAACGTGCATGCTATTGTTCAGAAAACCTCTAGGCTGCTGCCGCGGCTGTGCAAGCCCAGCCCTGCGAGGATGAGTCCTTCCACACAGCCATCCCTGAGTTCACCTGCCCTGGGCATTTGTATTTCAACATCAGCTCACCGTTTGTGGACAAAATCTACAAGCAGGTGTTGATTGAGTGCTAATTTCTTTCATTTCCTTCTGGTGAAAGGCAGAGAGGGAAGGAGCACGTCCCTGGTTGTTGCTGTTTTAGTTCAAACAGGCAAAGCTTGGTTTGTACAGAGAGTTGATAACTTGAAAAAATAAACAAAGGAGGGTAAGTGTGGCATGAAGGCTTGTTCTGCAGGAAGCTGGGAGCAGATGGAGGCCAGCTCTGTGCTCGCATGGCTCTCTGCCTTCCCAGAGAGTGCTGCTTTCTGAGCTGTTGGAGGACAGCTTCGTGCTTAGATGGCTGCACACAACTGGCACGACTTGTGTGAGAAACAATAGAAGTATATGAGATCCAGAAGGTAGGAAGGAAACCTGAAGGACTAGAAGCTCAAGTGTTGAAGGCAGAGGGGTGAATCTGATAGCTTACACTGGGGGAACTTAATTGTGCCTGAACAAGGCTATTGAGATGAGGTTTTCTGTACTACTTCAGTTTTCTTTTTATCACTAGTGGCACACTGCATCTGAGCAGGTTCTCCTGGTTCCTCAAGTGATGCAGCAACAAGTGTATAGGAGAAAAAAACCAGAAAGCTAGGAATCTTTTGTTTATTTATTGAGGGATTGTAAAAGCTATCTAAAACACCTGAGGCCTCTTCTTTTGCTTTGATTAAGTGGCTTTAATTGACTTAATAATCAGTATGAAGTCTGGCAGGGCTGGTTTTGGTCCCTCTCTTTAAGGCTGTTGGGATGCTGTAACCTGCAGGTATAACTTTGAGGTATGAATTCACCCCTTCCAAAATGTGGTTCAGTATTGCTTCCAGCTGCAAGCACTCTGCAGCTCCCTATGGTAGTTAACATTTCCTATAATCAAAAATTTTAAAAGCTGTTGCATATCTGATTTTTGGTGGTGTGTTACATCCCTTGGTGCAGGACATCGGGTGCTGCGTTTCAAAGCAACCAGGGTTTTAGAAATGAAAGCCCAAGCACTGGCACTGCTGCAAGCAACAGAAGTAGCAGTGAGTGTCATCAGGAGCCTCCGAGCAGTCGCTGGCAGGGAGTGCTGAGTACAGCTACGTGCTGCCTGCGAGCAGTCTGCAGAGAGGATGAAAAAGCAAGTCCTGTTCTGAGAGGAGGGCAGTGCTGTGGTCCCCAAGGCCTCTGCTGATTACCTTCTTGATTCTGCAGCAGGCCCTGTGTAGGGTCCCAGCTGACGTCACTGGGGAAATTCAGCCTGGGACTGAAGTGACAACTGAAGGATATCTGCAGGTTATTGAAGCAAACCCTGTTTTTACTCAGTGATGTAATAAAAAGTTCCTGTGCACAGGGAGATCTATACTGAAATATGATCTCTCCAATAGTGAACTTGGAGGAGGGTGTTTGGAGTTGTTAAGATAGCTGGTTTAGTTAAAGTGGCTGAGTACATCCAAAAATAATCTATAGCACAGAGAATGCTTTTGGTCACGGACAGCCATTCACACACAGTGTCATGGGATCGCCGTAGTGCATCGCTGGCATTTGGCAGGGAGAGGAAGCACACATCACGGCTTCCCCTTCACTAACAGAGCAGAGGAAATGGCTGCACTGTGCTGAGTTTGGGCCCCTGAGCTCTCACTGTTGGAGGACTGCGCTGTGCCAATAAGCACCTTGAAAACACTGCAAAGATCTAGGATGGAATTGCCAACGTGGTAAATGGGAAGGTGAGGTGATGCCACTTGGTCAAAGCTACAGAGGACCTCAGTGATGATAGAGTGGTGACTTGAAATTTCCTACATGCCTTTGTCCTGTGCTCTGTTGTGGAGCCTACAGCACTTCCAGAGGCTTTTGATATGGGGTTGTGCTTTTAAAGTTATAGACAGGCAGTTCTGCAGGTACCACTGCGCACCTCCTCAGACCTCTTGGTTGTTCTGCACTTCGTCAATCAAGCCTGTGTTGTTCTGTAGCTAAGCTGATGTTGAATGCTCTCGTGGTCATTTAGGGAAGCAGCTCAGGCTGCTGCAAGTGCACGTTTGACCTGTTAGGGCACAGGGCCTTTTTGGATGCCTAGTGGGTTAATTCCCAATGTAGGATGCAAAAGTAAAGGGATTGTGGCTTTCTCTTTGTCTTACCTCAGAGATGAATTCTGAGGTGCATTCTCATAACCTCCATGAAAATCTTCAGCTTCACTCTTTGAATTTAACTGGACAAAGTTTGAAGCTTCTGCTCGGTTGCCCAGCCCTGGTGTGTCTGTGCTGTAGGAAGGCAGGCTGGCCACATCTCGGTCCTTGACTGCAGCCTGGCTGCTCCTGGCAAAGCTGGGTTTCTTCATGCTGATTTGCACAGCTGGCATGTGGGCAGCACCTGCAAAGCTGTCCAGTTCTTTTGCTCCTAAAAGGAGAATTGTTCACAACTCAGGCAGAAAGCAGTGGAGGTTCATCAGTACAGCATGCTGCAGTAACCTGGAGATGGGATCTCTGTTCTGGTGGGTGGTAGCTCGACCTGCCTGGGCTCTGCTTAAGCCCAAACTTGCACAGCTGAGTTAACCAAACTGGGGCTGGTGAGCTTTGGTTTACGCACAAGGTGTTGTTCTGTTTGGAGATGGCTTTCAGCACAAAAAGACAAGGTGTGTGTTATAGTAATCAATCAAGGTGTGGGTACATGCAATGTGTTGGGCTACGCTGGAGGTCCTGAAGGAATGAAATGCTCCATTCCCTCACTGTCATCTTTACTGGAAGAAAGGCAACAGCAGAAATACAGAACAGCTTGCATTCATCCCTGGGATGCCCCCAAGCAAACTGCATTGGGGCCATTTCTCTTTGAATCAGTGGAAGCACTTGGGTCTGGATTTTGCTTGGCAGAGGTCTGGGACTGCGTGATGCTGAGCTGCAGCAAATTCTCTCGAGCTCAGTTGCTCAGCTCAGAGGTTCATCTGCTTACCTGGGGAAACTGAGAGACGTGCACTGGATGCTGCAGATCCAAACTCGTTTTCAGCAACACATTTAAATATTCCAGAGTCCTCTGGAAATGCTTCTGTAATAACCAGTGTGCAGACTTCCTCTGAAATGACAAATTCAGGCATGCTGCTGTACTGTAAAAGCCAAATGTTTACAGGCAGAAATCAGTCCTTGCAAAAGGACTGTTAGTTTGTGATGGGTTTGGCAGCAATCACATGCAAGCAGGTGGTGTAAAAGGCATATGAGAAATACTTCTTCATTGTTGTGGAATAGATCAGGGCCTTTCAGGTGCTCGTGTCGAAACCAAAGCTGTTTGCCTGGCACTGCCTAATGTCTTCTGGCTACTCTTTGAGCACTGTTGTTTTAAATTGGGTTAGGTAGAAGAAAGTTAAGCTTAGGGTACTAAACTGATGTGCTTTCCAACAAAGAAATGTGCAGCGTACTTACCAGGGACTGATGATGAACAAGCCTCTGCTCAAAATAAGAGAGAAAAAAATGGAGTGATTATAGTGCCAGACTGGAAGTAAGTCTTGTTATTATATTTTTGTCAACATCCCAATAAATGTACTGTACCTCAGACAGGCAGAGCAATACCTACTTTTTCGTAGTATTCGGAAGTCAGCAGAATCTATTATCTGATCGTATTCCCTGTACCAGTGTACCTGTAAGGTGGGTGCAGCGTGAACGCGACATTCAAACACCACCAACTGTCCCTTTGTAGCTCTTATGTTCTGTAGACCCTGGGGGAGGAAAAGTTGGAGTTAAGTGGCTGACTGAGGTATTTCCTTACTGAAATAATTACTAGGGAGCAATGCAACCTTTTGTGAATATGTTTTTTGGTTTTTTTTTGTACAGTAATAGATTTAATTCCAGATGTGTTTGAAGTGGGTTGTGACTGGAGTTTTCTTTTTGACCTGCAGACCAGTGCTTATTACAAGGCTGACGTGTGTGTTTAAATGAAAATAAAAACACAGGAAAGTAAATACCTATTCCAGTGGTTGCAACATAATAAGGGAGGTTACTGTGAGAGGTTTCCACCTCAGCTTCCTCTGTAGAAAATAAACGAGACGAATTCATGTGAGTAGTCTGGGCATTTAGCAGTTAAGATGCTTGTTTGATGGCACTGCATATGAAGCATGTTGGCTTCTTTGAAAGTCAAGTGAACCAAAGTTCCAGGCTTTTTTCTCACAGAACAAGACAACTTGAGATCTACAGCTGGCAGTTAAGTTGCAGTGTGAGCTGTGTTGTTCACTGAGCACTCCCTACCTTTGTGAACACAGGTGTGATTCCATAGGGAGATCCAGTGAGGCTTCCTGAGGGACTCTGCATCTGTTTGTAGTGAAGAAAAGCAATTTTTTTTAGCTTGAATTTCTGATTGGCAGAAGCTCATTTGCATTGCTGGCGCTCTATTTGAAAGGTGCCAAGGTGTTTTATCTGTTGTTCACACACCAACCTAATAAATACCCCTTGGAGAGTTCCCCATTCAAATGCTCTGTGAGAAAACGACTCATTGGCCTGTGAGCTCAAAATCAGTGGAATGGGGAACTGGTAACTGATAAGTGCTGCTGGTCTTATGTTGTAAGGCAGTTCATTGCCTATCTTGTGTAGTCTGTGTGAAGATCAGTGTTGCTCTCCAGCAACATTCCTTCTACAGAGGTCTCTACCTGTGTTCTCTGGTGTATGCAGTAATTGCAATGTGCAGCTGAAGTGCTTGGGTCCATTTTGCTGGGGTAACGGTCTTTATATAGTCTCCATCTCCTCCAAAATAACCCAAGTTGTTCTATTTTTTCCCTTCCAGCCTGAGTTGTGATGTCAGTCTCTCTCTAGATAGTCTGAATTCCCCAGCTCTTGCCTGCTTCTCTGAACCAACTATCTATTCTGAAGTGAATCTGTGAAGGAGGCTGACAAATGGCTAAGCTGTGTGACAGCCACTCAGTTATTTCCAGTCTTCTCTCTGCTCCATCAGTTCTCCTGGCACTTCTGGCTAGAAAATGTTCCAGGCCAGAAGTCACTTTCCCAGGCATTAGGGTCCAGATCTTGTTATTCCTGACGACCTTTGCCTCATCACAGGGATACTGTGAGCTGGTCCTTACAAACTGCTTCTCTGACACTGTAAATGATAATTTCAAAAACATGTAGACATCTCTTTGAGTGTCAGTAAACAGAGGTTGAATTGAAGCAGTGGAACTCTGGTGGGTTGAATGGCTACTGGGGACTTCATTGGCTGAGGAACTGATAGTCAGCAAAACACTGTTGGCTTTCCACTTTTTCCTGGAATGTGGGGGAAAATAAACCAGGGCAGGGTGGAGACAAAGGCTTTAGGAGTCTGGGTGTACTTGAGCCAACAGTTTGTACTTACTGTGACATTCCCTTGGACGCTGAGGCTTGCAGGGAGACTGAGCTTGTGTGTTTACTTCATTACCTGGAAACAACAAGCAGAATTCAGTGTTTTAGAGCTATCTTGTTTTCCTTGCAACACAACAGTAGCATCCTTAGTATCTGAGGATAGGCTCAGGTCACCTCCAGAGCTTCAGGATGTTTAACCAACGCTGCTGATACTGATGCAAAGAACAGAATTAACCTGTGAAACCTGGTTCCATAGTTCTACCAAGGCTTTTCTGTATTTCAACTGAAGTGCCTAAAGAGATGCAGAGCGTGGTGTAGAGATACACCTCAACAGATGAGGATTTAGTACCCCTAACAGGATGGCTGGTTACAGAAACACAGATTCGTATGTGCATCTAACCTCTTCTGAGGCCTTTCGTAATGGTGTGATCCAGATCATTTGGATTTGAGATGCGTTCTTCTCTCCTTGCTTTCTGTTAACTCTCTGAAAGAGGCAAACCAGATGGTACTGAAGGCTGTTTTGTGTTTAGTTGGGGTTGGCCAGTGTAGCCCTGTGATTAGATAACTGCAGGTGTCCATGAGAGACAGTGGGCTGCTTTAAGGCATTTGAACACCTCTGACAAGAAGTTAGTATGTGTCTCATTCCAACCTGCCCTGTGTTGCCCTTGGCCTTTGTCCAGCAGAGCAGTTACACGTGTATTTAGACCACCCGTGGCCTTCATACTTCTGATTGCTGCTCTTTGGTATCTCCCAAGCAGTTCTAGGATGGCTCCTGTCCAAGCTCGGAGCATGCACCCTTCAGCAGGGCAGTGCTATGATGCAAGGACTGCTGGATAATCCTAAACCCTTGGATGTGGGAGAAGAGCAAGGGAAGCCGATGTTATGGAGTTGCCCTGGGCTCCCGCCACAAACCAACCCTGGCAGCACTCCATCGTGGATCCCTGTGACACTGTGAGCATTGCCTCCTTGCAGCCTGTTAGGTAACAGTCAGTATAGGCACTGTTCAGGACCTGTAAAATGGGCTGATTTCTTTTTTTTTTTTTCCCTCTTACTAGTAATAATAATAATATAAAGGTAGTTTGCATATACGTTCATGTTGATAAGGAGTTCCTGGGCTAACATACCTGCTGCAAAGGTCTCCCCACATAACTGACACAGCATTAACAAAGCTGCATTGTGTGATCTATGCCCCCTTTCATTCTGTACAGTGAAAAACTCAGTTCTCCAGTAGGTGTGCTGTTGCTCTTGGCTGTTCTGCTCTGTCTCCATCTCCGTGATCAGTGTTGAACTGAGGGAGATGCCTAAGTGCAAATACCTGAACAGGAATAACAACATCAGCTTATGCATTTGTGCTCAAGGCATAGTTTTGTGGCGTTAGTTCGTGATGTGGCAATGGCAGCTAGGACCTTCTGACACAACAGAGTCTGTGGCCGAAGATGATGGCTGTCATTCTTGCAGGTGGAACTGGGCTGATGTCACACAGTGTGCAAAGCAGTTGGTGTTCCCACAGGAAGCTATTCCCGTGGTACTGCTGTTACCTGCACTCAAAGACTAGGCTGAGCTCCTCCAGAGCAGAATCTTCCCAGTTCAATGAAAGGGAGACCCTGCCATGGGGAGGTCAGTGCCTGGCTGCCCTAGGTGTCCACAGTCAGAAGCAGAACCCCTCCTTGAATTCCCCATTGCTTGCCTGCACCCTGCTTTGGAGGTGAACTCATCCTTTGTGTGCACAGTCTATTAGGTGCCGTGCTCTTGCCGTGTTGCATGGTTCTTCCATTTTACAGTTGCTTCCAGTAGGTATGCTGGATTTTTTCATTGTCAATGCTGAACTTGAATAAAGAAGAGCTCATGGGAATAGATGAAAAGCTTATAAGTTTAGTCACCTAAACAGGTGCTATTTTTAGTCTGAAGCTGCCTGATTTTGGTTGAGACTGAATGTTGCTGTGGCTCACGATATTTGGTAAGCCATGAGACTTTCACGTGTGTGGATGGCAGGTGCTGCTGCAGAAAGCAGAGTGAATGTAGAAGAGTAAATGTACTCAGACTTTGCAAGGCTGACCAGCCCTGCTGCTATTATGTGATTTCAGAGGACAGAAATAGCAGGCTTCTGTGCACGTCCAGCTTCTCAGCAGAAATGAGAGGAGGTTGTTAGCTTCCAAGCAGGTGCTGGTAGGTCGCTCCGAGTAGGAGTTTTCTCTTTCAAATGTGTCCTTTTCGTTCAGGTAGGACCAACTGCTCCAGGTTGCCTTTAACTCCGTGTGCTCAGTCGCCTGTGATCCCATCCCTGAGCGTTGCTGAAGCATTGTGATGACAGACGGGAGCATTCCCTGAGCTCCACGCATGACATGTCCTCTGCCCGTGTTTGCCTTGCTGAGCCTTTCTGCAGCAGGTTAGCGGAAACGTTGGCACTGTACAGCTTACGCCCTTGAAAGAATATATAGCCTAGGTTTTACCTTGGTGAGTCATTCCAGCAGTCTTAGTGTCTCTGTAAATGTCAGCCTTTACTTAGTGTAACTCTAGATCTTTGTGAGGAGGACAGAATTAGACTCGGCCAAATGAAGAGTCCAGGGACCTTTGCAACCCAACACCAGAATGACTGCAAGGTACATACAGATCATGCTGTCGACATAAACCATAATGATGACATTCTAGCATTACCTGAATAGTTGACGTGGCTGCAGAATTATGTGATGTGCGACGCTTGGACAAATTTAACACCGGGCTAGGAAAGTATTAAAGCTGCACAGAGCCCTTCTGCCAGGTATTTAGGTCATGGAAAACCCATTAAATCTGTTTTAGGAACAAAATGAGCATCTGCTGGATCTGAAATATGCTGCGTTATGAACTGGAGGTAGGGGGAAGGAGTACATCTCTAAATCTACATTTAGAGGTGAGGCAGGCCTGGGCTACATCATCATATTAATGTACTAGCATCCCCTTGGTTCAGAAAAAGGCAAAACATACACAGAACAGGGAAGCAACCTTCAATTGATCTGTGATGCATTCTGCAAGCCATCTGTGCGTACCTCAAGGTGCTACTCATTTTTGTAGAAGCTTTTAAACTTTGAGAATGTACTCTAGACACTTGGATGTCTTGTGATGCTTAACCCGTGCGTATTAATACTGAACACATTTGAAGGTGGAACTGCAAAGAATGAGCACTTCCTAAAGGCAGTGGCAAGGTGAAAGCTCTCTCTTGAGCTCTGTCTTGTGCTTCATGGCTAAATGGGGAAATTGTCCCCACTTCGGTAGTGAATTTAGTAGTTGTGACTTGGTGATGTGAATGGAATTGAGGAGGTTATTGTAGCCATTGATGAGGTATTTCTGGAAGCTGCCAAATCCTGTTTGCAGCTGATGCCTGTCCTGAACTGTAGAAATGCAGCTGAATGCAGAGGCAGTTTTTATAGCGTATTTTCAGAAGATGTGGCACTGCAGTGCACTATGTCATAGGCTCATTCTCTCTGTGTTAGGTTTTTAATGCTTTCCTCCAAGTAGTTAGGATGTGGATTTGCATCTGAGGAATTGTACGTGAAAGTTGTGTGAGAATTTCCGTGCACATTATCCAGGAGAAACAAAAAGGTGCTCTGGCTTCTAAGGACAGGCTTGCTGTGGGATTAGCAAAGACTTTCAGGCATGGAGAGCAGCACAACTGCTGACAAGTGTGTACTGTCTCCGTGCTTGAAATTCTATGCTAAAGCTTAAAACGAGTTTGTCCATCGTACAGAGCAGAATGTCACAAGAAAACAGCGCCGGCTCTCTGAATATAACAACACATATTACAGTAGTCTTAATGTGGGGAAAAAGCACAGCTGAAAGCTTAATTTTAGAGTTGGTTAAGACTTGTCCGTGGTGAGATAGCGATCACTTTCAAATACACAGCTCACGTGGCCACGAAATCAGTGGGACGTTGGTATCCATAGGCAGTGCCAGTATGCACGTTGTCAGCGTGCTATTGCTCATGGCACACGTCCCACTCATAGTGTGGCATGAAGGGAGGGGTCCCCATCACCTCCCCCTCCTCACTGCCTTCTGGTGGCCATGCAGATCCCAGGTCCAACCCCTGTGGCAGAGCTCAGAGCTCCTGGTGAGGCTCTGGGGCCGCCTAGCGGGGTGCATCCCTGCGGGAGCCAGGCAGCACCCAGCGTCTGCAGGCCAGGGCTGAGCGAGCTGACTTTGTTCCTCCTGTTACGTGCTTCTTCTGAGCACAGCTGTTTCTCGGGGCTGGAAAATCCTGGCTTTCCCACCCCTTGTTTGAATAACAGCTGAACTGCCGACGGATATTGGACACTTCAGTGAAACTGGAGTTCCTAGAACCAAGCGACTAAATCCCTTTTTAAGCACCGAAATTAAGACGCCTCGAGCTTATTTTAAGAGATGCTAAGCTTCCACTTGAAATCATGAGGAATCCAGAGCTGTTAAAATAAACCTCAGAGGGCTCTTCAGCAGGGGGGTTCTGGTGCTGTGGTTGAAGCCTGTACTCTGCCTGTGGGTTCTGCTGCTGTGAGCTGGTGGTGCTCATCTGGAAGTGGTCCCTGCTGTTGCAGGAGTGGGGGTTTTGTACAGAGAATATTTAGGGCTCAGATTGGCAGTGCCATGTTAAACAGATCCTGGTCATTTCCCTCCTTCCTTCCTTCTCAGTGGAAAAGAACCAAAAACCTGTGTACTTCTTTGCACGCCAGAGCTACGGGAACACAGATGGATTTTTGTGCCCAGAATTTCTGGCACATGAAGGTTGCAAGTGCATGAAGATGCCAGTGCCCCGTATGGACACCTGGAGTGGGTAGTGAAATGGCCTCAGTCCTAACATATATGGCATCCTACAGTCATTTTTCTTCTCTGAGTAGAAATCCTGGCAGTGTGATTTGGCCACCCCAGAGCACAGCGATGACTTTTGTGTGAGTCATAATGAGGATTAAATTAATGGAGCCGAGGAAGAGCACAGCCTGGCCAGCTCTGTGCTTCGTGTGGGGCACACCTTCCAAGGAGGTGGCAATCTCATTCCAGCAGGCTTAGGAGATCTGAATTGTGTGCTTGGAGTGTGTAGCTGTGCATGACTCATGGTTTTACTATCCTGAGCTCCACGATGACATGTTATCTCTGTATGTATTACTGTTCTCCCCAAACCAGACCTGCTGACCTGCTATGTATGTGCTCCTTTCTTCATGGAGGCAGAACTTTTGTGACCAGCACTGTATGAGCTGTGACTGCTGTAGCAAAGCATGGGATGGCAGTAATATATTAGTAATTACCAAAATTGAATGAATGCAAAAAGAGCCTCTTCTGTCCCAGAACCTCCTACTTTCACCTTGCTGCTTTATGTTGCATTGAACAGGAATAAAGAGAAAGCATAGCCTCAGGTAGAAGCATGTTCAGTGAGAATGTCTGTAGATTGGTACCAATAGCTAAGCTGCACTCAGAAGCAAACAGAAAGCGGCTCTTTCATTTTTTACTGGTATATTTTATGTAATTTATCACACAGTGGGCCCTGCGTAGCCATCCCAAAGCTCATCCTGACTGGTGATCAAACACTTCTCCCTAATAGCACCAGTGTTTTACATCTGGAAGAGCCAGAGATGTACCAGAGCTGCTGAGCCCTGCCTGCCCTCCTGCCTGGCCGCCCATGTTCTTGCTGTGCGTTTCTGGTCTTCACCCTGTGTCCAGCTTCAGCTCCACCAGCAGTGGTCACACCAGCATGTATTTGTTATACAGAGCCACCAGCACCAGGGACAGGCAGTGCCAGCACTTCACACACAGGGACAAGTCCGTGTGAGGGGTTAAGACTCGTAAATTAAGCATGAAACTCAGGTTTCCCCTTGCAAGCACTTGCGTTTCGAGGCAAGTGTTATTTAAAGCTCTCTCCTCTCTGCTTTCACTGCTGTTTGGCCATTTTATCTGGGTGTGACTCCTGTAGGGGCAGAGCTAGGGGCTGCTAACAGCTCTCTCCCTGCCCTGTGCCTAGGCTGGGCCCTGGCTCTCATCTCCTCACTGGAGAAGCTGGTGTGTGAGAGCCTGAGTCTGTGCCAGCAGCTCTGGCCCACCACTGGAAGAGCTGCAGTGGTCAGAGAGCTGCCATCCCCGCTGTGTGTGCTGCAGTGTCACCACGAAGCACAGAACAGGGGATTCTGTTGCACTGTAAAACGTAACAGTTGGCTTTTCTGCATATATGTACTATTCCAGTGTCAGGGTTTTTACACAAAGTGCAGATAATCAGAGTACTGTTAGGGCACTGAGAGGTGTGTTTGTAGAACTGAGGTGTTGCAGTTGGAAGTGCAGTCAAACAAAACTAGGAAGTGATTTTCCGAAGCCCAAGCCATTTGGTAGAAAACTGAGCTGGCAGAATGTTGCATAGAGTTAAATCACTTGCACAGATGTTTCTCAAATGAAAAATACGTGCACCTGCTCTCATGCTTTTTTTAACACTAGGAAGTAAAGGCGTTTAGCTCTCGTGACCAGATCTAATGACAGTGGCATGTGCCAGTTTCATGGGGGAGAAGAGGTAAGTTCGAGTGATGAGCAATGGTGTTTGGGCTCCCACGAAGCTGCGTGTGCCTGGCTCGTGCTGAGCTGTGAGCTCTGCCTTTGGGGAGCCCAGGAGAAGGCTGGGCACAGGCAGGATCCCCTCCAGGAATACAATCGGTCTAATTTTAGTAGTGGCATTTGATCTGGAAGCAGCTGGTGGCAGACAGATCTGTTGGCCTGTCAGGCAGCCTGAGTGCATTGCAGATGAATATGTTCATTTCCACCCAAAGGCAAGCTGAAAGCCAGAGCTGGGTTTAGCTGGTGCTTGACTGGAAGTAAAACAGAATGTTATCTTTGTAGGTGGTGCAGTGCCCAAATCTCAAGATTTTAATGACAGCTCATTAGAAAAAATGAGTTGCAGCTTATTTTTGTAGCCCCAGATTGCATTTCATCTTTGTGCGCTGCTCTTTTCTGTTTTCTAGTTGGTGGTAAGGATTTCTGGTCACAATGCCTCTGCTTCCCTCTTGTGAAAAGGTTTTTATGGCATGTGATGATCAACACCAGTGGTCCGAGCCTGAGCTGCTGCTGCCCCTGATCTGCCAGGAGTCACTCTCATTGCTGAGCAGTGTACCTAGGAAGTGATCTCTGTGGGTGCTCGGGTTGCTGTCTTTTTAGCAGCTGACATACAAACTTTCTAGGTAGAAAAGTCCTAAAAATACAGCAGGGCTTGACATTTCTATCTGCTGGAAAGGTACAGGGATGGGCTGTCTGCTAAACTCCTGCTCAGGTGTCCTGTAGGCAAGCTAGAATGCTTCACTGCTGGAAATCCTCAGGAAGACAGAAACATCTCATGCAGTGCGTGTTGGGTTTGGGTGGCAGTGCTCAGCTGCCCCATGGATGCAGACTGCAGCTGCTGCAGTGGGGCGGCCCCTGGCAGGCAGTGAGGGGTGGTCCCATGTCAGACTTTGGACGTGAGGGGATGATCTGGAGGCATCTCTGCAGCGCAGGACAGAGGAATGCTAGGGTGTTGCCTCTGCTTGCTTCCCTCTCCCCCACAGTTTGATTCTAATCAGTAAATACATTTAAAGTTTCATAGATTAAACGTGCAACAGAGGTAGAGCTGAGTTACAATTCTTGCTAATTGTATTTTAGTAAACGAGTGAAGTTCCTCTCTGTGTCAGTGAACCACTGCAGTTACTCACTGCCTTTTGAAGTAACAGCTGGGTATTTCTCTAGGAGATGGCACAGAGCTCTCATATACTCCAACCTGCTGCTTGGTACAAATGAAAAGCAAAATCTGGAAGGAATGAGTTGATACCCAGGCAACAGAGAGAACAAAGGTTCTTCCAAGAGGCAGGTGCTGCACTTGGGTATGCCTTGCTCCCTGCTCTGCCAGGGAAATGCCAGTTCCTTAGCTGCTTTTTGCATTCTGAGTTGGGAGGCTCCAAACTCCTATCCCCACCTGTCCCTTGTTTTCACTACCCCTGTGATATGCCAGAGATAGCATGAAAACTTTCTTGTTCTGGAGCTGCACGACCACGAAAGGTTTTCTTAAGGCATATGATGGTAGCTTTATTGTTGGAGTGTGAACTTCTGTGGCTGCAAATGAGGCACTGCTACAGGGTCAGAGCAGTCTGCCACTGCTGAAAGGTACCTCCATTCCTGGTACCTCTGCTGCATATAGTTCCCAGGGCTACGAAAAGACTCTCCCTGAAGACAGGTGTTATATTTTCTGGCTGCCTTATTCCCTGTAGCATTTCTCTCTCTTTTCTTTTTACCTTCTGGTGAGCTGTCTTTAGGAGGAGGCTGTGGAGCACAGTGGATGCTGTGCTGCACGCCTGAGCCTGCATCCCAGCCAAGTGTAAAGCAGCAGCTGGATGCTTTGTGGACTGTTCCCTTCTTCTCCCAGCCCAAGATGCTAAATCAAATACTGATGGGTTTGCTGCTTGCAAAGTAACTCATCAATTAGGTGAAATGTCCAAAGGGAGATCCCATTGTGGAGGTGAGAGATGCTCACAGGCAGGCACACTGAAGGGCTGGAGCTCCTGGTTTGCCAGGATGCCCAGAAGCCCACTCTTCCCACAGGGAAGAGCAGAGCTCCTCAGCATGCTGGAAGGGGAGCACTGTCATCCCTGCCTCTCCTTCCCCCATCCCCAAAAGCTGGCACATAACCTGAGAGCACAACCAATGTGATGGAAGTTAAAGTGTTACTCACCTCTAAGCCATCAGTTTGGTTTTGGGGCTCCTGCTGCCAGCAGTGCTGAGTCTTGAAGTGGAAAGTGTCCTCACCTCCAGCTCCCCTCCGAGGACTGAATGCTGCCTGGGGTGGGGGTTACATTTCTAATGTGCAGATCCCTGCTTGTGAGTGATGGCACGGCGGGAATGTCAGCTGTATGGGGATAAACTGCAGCAATTTATTCTCCCCAGCCTGCTGGAAAGTCAAGAGAGCAGCACAATTAGCTGCAACAAAACAGGTTTGCTGTTGAGATGCAACGGCGGGCAGGTCCTTAGCTGCTTGTAACTTACCGTGTCAGTTCTCCTGGGTGCCGGGAGGATTCTGGTTTGAGTTGATTGTGATTCTCTGCATTGAAAGGACAGAAAGAGGAGTGAGATGAAACCCCATTGGAAGCAAGGCATTTTTATGCAAAACTGGAATGTACAGAATTTCCTATGTACTTGGGATGTTGAAGAAAATTTGAGCTGCTTTCCCTCCTCAGATGCTGAGGAATGGATGCAGACGATAGCTTGGGTTTGATGGAGTCAGCATATATCTCTGTGACTCCAACAGTGTCTCCTCCAGACTTGGTAGAAGAGCTGTGTAGAGCCGTGGGAGCTGAAGGAACTTGATGTTAAGTGCTTAAATCTCAAGGAATTATTCAGTGAGGTCCGTGTAGAGGACATGCTGGAGACAGGACATTTCTGAAGCACGTTCAGCTGAAAGGTGCTATGCTCTGAAATGCTAACTGTATTTTGGGGAGCTGCTCTGAGCTGCTCAAGGGTAGGACTAGACCTCCCCAGGTGAAGCTGGCTGTCACACTGAAAGCATCTGCAGGCAAGTTGGATCTTGTCTCCTGCTTTCCCACAGCTGTGTTGGGTGCAGTCGTGGTGTTGTCAGCCTTCAGCAGCTCTGCCACCTCAGAAATCACCCAGCTGCTTGGCAAAACCGTGCCCAGCAATCTGAGATGTGCTGCCTTAGCCAATTCTTTCACAGGTTCCCAGTTTGAAAATACTGCTAGTCAGCTTTCCTGCAAGCACAAGCTGCCTGATTTCTACAGTTACCTGCCTGCTTCATTCACACTGTGCTTCGGAAGCTGTGCAAAAAAGCATAAATCACTTTTATGTGAGATACTAAAGCATCTTTCCCAGTGCTGTTATTAACAGCTGTGCCATTTTGTGGAGTCTCTGCAAACTGCTCCTGGGCATCTGCACCCGGGGGTGGGGGGAAGGGGGCTGAGCTGTCTCGTTCAGCCCTGCTGCCTTGAAGTCCCATAGGGGGTGAGGTGTGAGGTCGGACAAGCAGGGCTACAAGTCGGTGATTTCTTTACCATGATGAGGGGGTGGATTTGATACCTGCAGTAGTCGGCACACATTTCTTCAGGATGTACCGTGTTGGTCTGTAGCAGTTGTGCAAAAGAAATGGGAGCTGCCTGGTGTTGGACTCTGCACTGGTTAAGTGTTTGGGGTCCAGTCAATGGGGTCTGCTTGGATCCCCCAACTAGACAACCTAGCCCAAGGAATTTAAACTACTATTCACCTCCTGATGGCATCATTATCAGATGAACTTTTGACACCAGCTCTAATGCAGGGCTGGTGGGAAGAGACGGGCTATTCCAGCCATCTTAAACCCTTCTCAAAATGGAAAAGCAGCTGCTCCAAGGGCTGCAAGTGCTGGGGCCCTTCTTCCTCAAGAGCTCTGTCAGGACCTTTTGAAATGACATTTCCACTGACACCACATCAAATTCTGAAACAGATGAATAGTGATTTTTTTTTTCCTCTGCTCTTTCTGAGCAGAGGAATGGAGGTAATGAGCAGTCTCAGTATCACAATGAATGGAGCTGCCCTGAGGAAAAAGTGGTTTCTTCACTGGCCAGTTGGTGCCTCAGCTAGGTTTGGTGGTATGAGTGAAATTGGTTCTTCTGGGCAATGTGTGGATTCAGTGTTCGGGCAGAAACTTGCAGCCTCTGAGGAAATCCAGCCCATCTCAGCAATAGCTGAGCATAAGCAGGTGTTCATGTTGCAGAGAAAATGGGAGCTTGGTGATGCTGTGAATTCTGCGAGGGAGAGGAGTGCCTGGCAGACATAGCTGGTCTTTCCCAGGGAGTGATTTCCTTCTGACAGACAGAGGCTGCTTGTGGGGAGCTGCTGGGAGGGAGGAAGCTGAGCTGCCATCCCCACGAGGACTGGCTCCTGCACTTGCTGGATGTTTGCAGGTTGGTATCTTGTGTTCAATGAATGGGGTCACAGGTTAAAAGCAAGCAGCAGTGAACAGAGAGGGACAGACTCAGGGAGGCTGAAGTCACGCAGAGGTGTCACAGATTGCCCACAAGGGCTTGTGAGTGTATGCTGAGGCTTTCTCCATCCTCTTCCCTATCTTCTCACACTGAGGTCTCTGGGTGTGCAGTGAGTACTGACAGACCTAGCCAAGTTTTGCTGGGTAAACTTAGTCCAACCTGTCTGAAACTGGACCCGCCAGTAGGCTCAGCCAGCCTGATTAGACCTAGCCAAACCTGTCTGAGAGCAGCAGTCACTGCTCTGGATGCCTCCATCCTCAGTTGTATTCTGGTCCAAAGCCACCTTTGGCCTGGTGTGGCTTCTCTGGCTTTGAGGGGAGATGCTGTATTTGGACAACAGGAGATATCTGACCTTTCTTCTGTTAGCCACCATCCCGTGGATGCGATGTGGTCACGGCACCATCCTGGCTGTGTTTATCACGGTGTTTGGAGTAAATGCTCTGATTATGTCACCATTAGGCAGATCCTCTTCTAGATTCTGCTGGCACATGTTTGTAGCCTTCAAGAGGGTTGAGCAAGTGTGGTGGAAAAGGATTGCAAATGAGCGTGAGCAATTTGGAAATGTGTATTATGTAATAAAAGTGGCACTGCTGGCAGCCATCCTCAGTCATGTTTGGGCATTCACTTCTGTAAGCAATCATCAGAGGTGCTGCTTGCTGAATCCCAGGAGCAGTGTGTTAGTGGGCAGTCTGGCCAGCCTCAAATTAAAGTTCACTTGGTGATGCAGTAGAGATGATATACTGTACTGTAGAGATGATATACTGATGCCTTAAGGCATCCTCTTAGTGGATGATTTAGAGCTGTGCCTTCTGGTACCGTTCCCTTGGGTTCCACTCGATGTTTTGACCTATCTAATATATTTTCCACTGTAACTCAAGGCTGTGTCAGTCAGAGCTGTCCACACATGTCTGTGGGTAACTCGAGGAGTGGTGAACGTTGCTGGATGTTTGCCGGCCCTGGTACGAAAGGCTCACGGGAGGATTCTTGTACCGAGCAGCTGAGTTTGCTGCAGCTCTTTGATCTGCCCACCTCGGAGCAGGCAGCAGGTGGCACCAGCACCCTGCTTCTTGCCGAACAGGTGAAGCTCTGGAAGAGTAAAGCTGCAGCAGGGCTCCTTAACGTTCTTATTTTGATCATTCAGAAGTGCCTGCTTTCTCCCTGTAGTCCACAGACTCACCTCTGTGTGTCCTGGCCGTGCTGCAGATACCATCCTTGCTGTGGGAGGGCATATTTTCTGTCTTTGATGTGACTCTATATGCGTAGCATTAATAGTATCACAGTGTGATAGAACCTCGGCATTGAGATTTGCATTTACTTCTGCTGCAGTTGAGGGATAATCTCTTGTTGATGCAAATGTGCATTGTATTTGGTTCTGACATCCTCAGGTGGGGCAGACTAATAAAAATGCAGACAGAAGAAGTAAGAATACAAGTCCTGGTGTATTAATTATTGAGTATGTAAGTACGGATGAGTAAAATTTCCATGGGAATTTTTGGGGGTCCTGGTGCACACCTGCTGCTGTAGGAGTTTGGATGTGCTGATCTTTTTCGCATCCCTTGCCTTGTTAAGTTTGCAGAGCTCTGGGTGAGCAGGGACAAGTGCTGCAGCGCAGTGTGCAGCTCTGCAGCTTGGTGTGGGTAATTGTTCCCTTTGAATCGTTTATTGAGGAGGGGTTCCTGCAGCAACTGCTTGTATAAAACCCTCTTTCAACAGCTAATGGAAGCCTAAATCCTTACAACGCTGGTGTGTGCCATTTCTCTTAATTATTGCCAGCAGCTCTGCAATTTGGAGAGCCAAGTCTCATGAAAGCACAATTACTCTAACTCTTGCAAAGATGGCATGTGATAATTTCCTACGGCAGCACTGACAGTTTGGTGTATTTGCTTCCCAGAATGTGGTGCGTGAGCTTTAGCTAATGTGTGCAGGAGCAGGCGGCCACTCTCAGCTCTGGAAGAGCATGGGGAGGAGATCTTAGGTCAGATCTGTCGAAGTTAGCAACTAGCAAAAGCTTCTGGGGCATAGAGCCTGACAGCCGGGCATCCCATCTTCCTGAGCATCATCCTCCAAATTACAGATGCCATCCAGATTTCTGCTTGGCTTCTTTCCCTGTGTCTCTTGTACCGACCTGGTGTTTGCCTTCCCCACTGCTTTACTCCGGAGCCATGCTGCTGGGTGAGCTGTGAGCTGTGCTCCCATGGGATGCTCTGCCAGCTCTGTCCATCATCCTGGCTGGGCCCACGTGGGGAAGAGAGCGGCTGCAGGTTGGTGTGCCAGGGGATTTGAGGTCCATGAGAGTTTCCTGGGAAATAGCAGCTCAGGTTCCTGCTGGCATGCTTTGGAAATCTTTTTAACTTAAGTACCAAAAAATCGATGCGTTGCAAGACTCCCAGCACATAGTTCTGAACCCATTAGGAGGAGATTTGTGCTAATTCTGAAAATCTTTCTGCTTTAAGAAATACTCTGAATGCATTTTGAAAGTATTTTGAACCAGCGTATCTGGCAGAAGGGGAACAATTAAATCAAAGGGAAGATTACATTGTGTTACTTTAATTGTGATGGATTGAATCATTTGCTGAAGGGAAATATCTACAAAGCGTATCTAAGTGCAGAAGCAAAAACAAAAATTGGCCTCAGCTGTTCCACTCCTGTTGACAAATGTGTATTTATGTAATGCATTCCTTCTCGTATCTTGATCACACTGTGTGCACACGGAGCATGAGTTAATCCTGCTGGGAACTGCAGAGCAGTTATCTGTGAGCATGCGTATGCACGATGGTCAGCCTTTACTCCTGTGACCTGATGTGTTCATGTGTGCTTTTGCAGCTGTGTAAGGAAGCAGAGAAACATCCCCTATTGGATGCAGTGCACCCATGTGTGGGGTAATTCGGGGTTTGGGAAACCGTGACTCGAAGTGCGTGTCACTGAGATGGAGTCTGTCCGAGAGGGACCGCTCAGGTGGGGGGTGATGGGGCACCTGCCCTGGAGATGATGGTAGGAAACAGCATCTGGAAATGAGCAGGGGGGAGAGCAGGGCAGAGGAGGTTGTTGCCTGGAGGGACTGGGTACTCTTAGCAGTCTTTTCTGACCTTAATAATTCTATGCTTCTGTTTTGATCCAGAATAACAAAGGTGTTGTGTCTGTGGCTGAGCATGGCTGTCGCTGGTGCTTGGTTTCACTATAGGTGGAGAATAGTTTATATCAATCTGATGCATAGACAGCGCTTTAATTCATGCTTCCATGGTCAACAGTTAAGTGTAGCTGTTAATGACAGGCTCAGTAACCCATTAGCAGCAGGCTGTGGTTACACAGTGAATGTCCTGCAGTGCCCTGTAGTGAGAGCACAGACAAAGCAGTGCAGCAGCAGTGCCGTGACTGCCATGCCTTCAGCTCAGAGCTCCCTGCCTTCAAGGGCTGGCTGCTGCACTGCTGAGCTGGGAGAGGGCGAAGGCATAGGAGATGACACCCACCAGAAACTCAGGGAATCGAGCATGAAGAAAGAAAGAACATCAGCTCATGTCTCCCTTTCTGGCTGCTGAGGACTCAGGATCAGCTTCACACACTTCAACCTGGTGCCCACAGTTGTTTCTGTTGCTCAGAAAGGCACTAAGTTGCTGGTGAAGTCGTATGACTCTCTCCTTCATAAAATCAAGCAACGAGTGGTAAACATGTGATGGTTTTGTTAATGCTGCCCTTTTTGGAGGTTTAAGCTAAATCTGGTTTGTGATCTGATGGACAGGTCCTCTCTTCTCAGTTTCTGTGGCCTAGCTTTCCCTGCAGATGCACTGAACAAGTCCCAGCTCTGGGTGCTCTGATTCCAGCTGCAAGTGCACATCACCTGCCGGTACTGGCAGGTAGGGAAGCCTCTAAGCTGTGTACTGCCACCAGGCTTGCCATCAGCTCCCATCACGCTGTGTCATCTGTCTCTGAGCTGCTCCACTCCCCGTTCCAGCCTGTAAGTTGCTGGCAGCTGTTGGCTCTGTCGTTAGAGCTTCTAACTGGAGCATGGGAGTGGCGGTGCTAAGGTGCTGCTGAATGGCATTTTGGCCAGCGAGCAATATTTTGTCATGCAAGATTTGTATGTGCAAAGGTGCACCGAGGGCTTTTGCTTCTAATTAAAGCCTCACATGGAACCTGTGGGGCTATTTGGACTAAGGAAACAGAGCTGTAAAGTACATTTTTTAAGCTTGTGTACTCTGGTAATAAAGCCATCAGCATTTGGGCTGTATTGGCTGTCAGCTGTCCCTTTCTGATCCTTTCTTGCATAATGAAGGTAGCTGTTGGATGAAAATGCAAAGGTTTCAAGTTGTGAAATTCATGTTTGCACCACTAATCACTTGAAAAATCTCTCTCTGGAACTTCATTTGTTAGGAGCAGCTGATTAGGTGCCCTCTGTGCTTTCTCTCTTAATAAAACCCCTATGTCGAACAACAGAAGGGCTATAATTAAGGAGCACTTACTTTCCTTTCCCTGTGACTCTCTGGCAAACGCTGCCTGGCGAGCATCCTGGCAGCAGCAGGGCAGAAATGCCTTTGCACCACTCGTGCAAGCCAGGGCTGTTCCCAGGTTGGGTGGACAGATGCTTCTCCCCTCTCTGTACCAGCTGTGATTGCTGCTGCGTGGCTCTGCAGCACGCCCTGCCCTGTCTCTGCTCAGCTGTCCTGGCGAGATGCTCTTCTTTTGCCTGTTAGCCAACTGCACCTTGAAGGTGACAAGGAGCCATGGCAGACTCCAGTTTTTTCCCTGTGCATCTGTCTCCATGGCCCCATGTTACTCACAGGTGACGGTGAAGGTGACCCAGTGGTCTCTCACTTTATTTTGCTGTCCTCCTGCCTAGCACGAGGTAGCCCAGAGGTCAACATTTTGTGCTTGGGGGTTTTACCCTGGAGAGTTTGGCTTGAGTGGGAAAGGGTAACTCTAAAGGCCACGGAAACGGATACATTAAAATCCTAAAGATGCATTCTTCTCTGTAGTTCCTTCCCTGCTCAAAAGTAGCGGTCGCAATGTGATGAACAAGGCCATAGGTAAAAGGTTGTTGAGGGGACAAAGTTGAGGGCTTTGTTTATTTCCCGTCTGCTCCTTCTGCTTTCTGAATAACCTCATATCAGTCATCTGAATTGGAAAACATTTTTAGTATGAAAAATTAATTAGATACGATCTAAGCATGATATGACCTCGATTTTCTCCAATGTCAGAACAGTTTGCACCCATGAGCTGCTGGGAAGTATGTCAATAAAGTAATCACTCCTCTTAAAGTTTGTGTGGAATTGATCCTTCTTTTTCTCCCCCGAGAGCAATCAGTATTCCTAAGCTGGAAGCGTGCTCTGTGTGGGCAGTGCCTGCGTTGCCCAGCCCAGTGTGTGCTTCAGCCATACAGTCTGCTGCCTTGGCCAAACAACAGAGCCTAATGGAGGCACGTGGAGGGGGAGTAATAGTTTTACGATGTGGACAAATAATTATTAAGGACTGAAGCAATTCCATCGAGCCCTGAACTTGTGACTGCGCGGAAACTTTAACCCCTGGTCTCTGGAGATAAAGACAAAATGTCAATACAGTTAAAGAGAGAGATGTGGGAAGAGTTCGGGTTGTTTTTAATTCCTTCTTTTCAAAACTGAGAAAAGAAGTGACTTTTTTTTAATAAATCCACACTCTCCAAAAACTTTCCAACATTCCAAGAACAAAATACTTTCTAGGAAAGCCTTTTTTAACGGTGTGTTGCTTTACCTCTAACTTAGGACAGTTTTGGGACTAATGCGTTCCTGTTGCTTTTCCTTTGTTGCTGTTTCCAGATGATCTGAAGGTGTTCAGCTATACTTGGAAGCAGACTGTGTAATGAAGCCCTTCAGTGCAGCCCTGCTCTACACTGTCAGATCAGTCGGCCATCTGCCTTGGGAAAGTGGAACCGTCTGGATTACCGAAGCGTGCAGATCCCTCTGGAGCTGCAGTGGCTGCTGAATGTCTCTGGAGTGCCACTCTCTACTCACATGTCCTTCACAGCAGCTTGCTGACAAGTCTTGACACCAGACAGACACAAATAAATCAATAGCTTGTTGTTAAATGTTAGTGAGATGGAATTTCAGGGAGCCTTCACGTTAATGTCATTTGGCGTTTGCATGGAATGAACAGCAGAGAAGGCAAAGCAGGCTTGAATTTGGCTCCAGGAGTGATCTGAAGGCGGTCCTGGCATCTCCGTAACTGTCTGAGGTGGGTTGTGTCCCCTCTGTGCTCAGTGCTGGGGTATTGCTGCTTTTGGGATTCATTCCTTCCCAATGTCTGCCAAGTTCTAACTTCTGGAGTCCTCACCAGAAGCACAGGCTGTCAAAAACTGGAGTTCCTCATAATGTGCACCTGAACGGCTGAGTGCCTTCTGTGCAAGCTGGTTTAGATCTGTACAGGCTGTGAGCTCCAGATGATCTACTGATATCAGAGACTTGTGGTGGGAATGCAGCTCCTTTTTCACTCTAGTTTTAAGCCACTCTTTATGAAGTGTTGCTTTTGGTTGTTGTTACAACTCAGGGCTGACACCGGTTGTTCTCCTGCATCTCACAGGTGCTCTCTGGAAAGTGGATTGCCTGAGTATGAAGAGTAAACCTGTTGTGTTCTGGAGTCATTGGATTTGTTGTGCAGGTACAGTTGGGTTTACAGTACATGTGTGGCAAGTCTGAGGCTTCCCAAAAGAGATCTGTGTGTTACCAGTGATGAGTGCAGACATGAACAAGATCTCCAATTCTACTCAGACAAAAGCCCCAGGGAGGCAAGGGGTGGGTCTGGTGAAACCACAGCTGTCTGATAGCCTGCTATGTGTGACTGGTAAAATCACGTGGCTTTCTCTATGGAGCCAAAGTTTATCCCTTGATTTCCCTCGCTTTGTAATTGTTGTTGTTTTTTAATTAAAATATAACCCAAGTGAATGGAAGCAACTTGTTTGATCTGGAGATGTAAAGTCTGAAAGTCCCTTATTCCCCACTGCCCTCCTTTGTCTCCCCAATCAAAACTTCAATTTGCATTGTCCTGATTAGTAAACCTGAATTATGAGTTGTTAAATCCCGGTTCTGGGCCATTGCATCATGTCGATGTTCTTGCTAAATACTGTGAGAAGCTTCGTCTTTGCTCTTTCCCAGTAAGGGAGTGGTGGAGAGAAGGAAGCAGAGGGAAACTGAGGGTCTGGGCAGAGCCAGCAGGGTTGCGAAGGCTGTGCTGCTCTAGGTAGAAATGGGCAACGAGATTTGAGATAGGACTAATCTGTTTCCTGCTTGTCTTTTGGGATCTCAGCATGGGTAAAACCCGGGTAAAACCTTTTTCTGTTCATAATATCCCCTGATGATGACACATTTCCTGCCTTTGATCCTATAAGTCAAGTGCTTTATGGTGCATTCAGTGCACTGGTGAGTGCAACTTAGGTGAGATTTCTTTCTTACCTACAGCTGTGGGCATTTGAGGCAATTTGTTGCTATACAGAGGAGATGTTCTCAGCATCTCTATCGTTACTCCTGTGAATATTTAAGCCTTTCAAGGCTTTTTGACCTGGAGTGGGAAGTGTTTGTTTTTGCAGGAAGATGGCTGCTGAGAAGTTAAAACCAGGTAGTAGATTAATCTCAATGCTGAACAGTAAAGAGGATTGTTTTTATATAGCCCCAACCATCTGCTTTGAAATGTGTAATCAACCTCCCCAAAATCCTCAGAAGCCTTTGAACTAGAAATTCAGCAATCTGTGTAGAAATTAGCGTGTTCAGGTAAGCTGTTGTTTTATTTGTAGCTCTGCCTACAGCTGGTGCTGGTACGCTGGTGGCAGGATGTGGAGGAGTTGCCAGCCGTGGGTTTTTCACTGGCTTTGTTGGCTGTCTGGTGCATGGGACATGCCTTTGGGCAGTGAAGTGGCACATTGTGCTGATGGAGAGGTCTCAGTGCAACCGATGATGAGAAAAGGTAGCTAAGCAATAAATCCTGCAGCTGTGGTGCAGCGTCTGGAGGCAACGTGGAAAGTGCTGTAAATATCAGCTGGGGTCTGCTGGGTGGGCTGGGGAGCTCAAGCTTAAGGGCCATGTTCTTTAAGGTCCCATTCCACACGAGGCTCATTCTAAGCTGTCTGCAGCTTAGGAGCAGCACAGGCACGTTGGCACAGGTTTCCTGTAAGCAGATACCACCTGTCCTGGGGCTCAGCCTGCAGGAGCAGTGTTGTCCAGCTGCATTACCCTGACAGGGCTCCAATGTGTCCATGACATTTCCGTGCCCAAGAGTGAGCCTGCCTGCCCAGATGGGAGATGTGGGGAAGCCTCTGTGCTGCCCTTATGCCAGCTCTGTTTACTCGAGTGCTGTCATGCTGGCCCCGTGATGCTGCCTGCAGCACCTGCCCCTGCGCTGTGGTGCTCGCTTGGGGATGTGATGTAGAAATGCTCCTTCCTCTGCAGCTTTACTCCTCCCCATCCCATGTCAGTGGTGAGCAGGCTTGGTGCAGAGCAGCTGATGAAGCAAGCAGGGCCCCGGTGTGTCTGGGCAAATGTGTGAGGCCAAAAGCAAATTTTGTTCCTGTTGTCACTAGACAGACCTAAACCAGTGTATGCGTATCAGTGCCCATGAGTTCTCTACCAGCTGCATCAATTGAATCATAATGGACTTGGAGGCCAATGCTGCAGAGCATGGTAGAGATATAGAAAGAGGGACCAGAGGAGCTTGCTTGGATGATGAGAATCCAGAAGTTCTGCAATTTACTGGCATCTATGTTTTATATTTAATAATGTCAGGAGGACAGTTGTCAAATCTGATCTTAAGGAATGTGTGTCAGCCTTTCATACTGACTTTGCTTTACCTTTAAAGCAATCGAGCTGCTCCTCGAGGCACGTATTACTCGCATGCCACCTTTAGCACAATCAGATTAACACCGTGTTTACTCTAAAAGCCAAAGCCTGGATGAATGCTCAGCACTGAAATGAGATCACATGCAGCCTGACCCCTGCTCCCTCACCCCATCCTGGAGAGGAGTGTGCTCCCCATATGGTGCTCCCTGCTATGCTGGTGCTATTTCTGGCTTCAAATGCTGGAATTGGAATGGACAGATTTAAAGTAAGGCTTTGATCCTGCCAAGATGTCTGCTGCCCACACCACAGATCTCTTCTGCTGTAGTCCAGCCGCTGCTGTGCCACGCACCCCTCACACAATCCCTGCCAGCCCCTCCTAGTGCAGGCTCCCATGCTGGGCTCTTCTTCCTTCCCTCATTTCACAGACCTGTTCCTACCCACCTTGCTTTCTCTCTTCCTCTTCTGACAAGCCCTAGTGCCTGGATCCGCAGGTGCTTTGAACCTGCAGCTGCTGATCCAGCTGGAAAGAAAGCACATCTCTGGTCTGGGCAGTGGAGTGGGTCTTCACTCCTTGAAGTGTCTCCTAGAGCGTGGGCACAGAAGCTGCGGGTCTGATGTTCTTCCACATCTCTGTAAGTTTGGTCAGTTCCAGCCCTGCCACCCTCAGCCCTCCGTTCTCCTTATGCTTTTGGCACTTCAGCCACTTTGATGGAAGTGTCTTTGAACTTTTCCTTGGGTGTCAGTGCCAACTGCAGGATACAGACACAGGAGTTTCCCCTGTTTTCAGC
Organism: Callipepla californica brunnescens; assembly: GCA_023055505.1. Classification (NCBI taxonomy): domain Eukaryota; kingdom Metazoa; phylum Chordata; class Aves; order Galliformes; family Odontophoridae; genus Callipepla; species Callipepla californica. Next base: position 14,653,507 of record JALIRH010000014.1, read on the forward strand.
AGTAGTGCTGATTCTTTTCCCAGACTCCCCGGTAACTCAGGGCAGATCAGAAATGCGATAAAAGAAACGAAACAAATGGAAAACGATTCTTCTCCTTTGAATGTTGCAGAAAGGGACTGCAGCTCTTTAGCTTTTTTCTTTTGAAGTTTTAATTGGGTAAATTTACGATTCTGCACTGAACACAGAGGGTTAGGATGATCTCGAGAGGTCCCTTTGCATCCTGGAGGATTCTGTGATCCCACATGAAGCCTTAAACAACAGTTGGTATTTTTTCAGCTTTGCCACGAATACAAATAGCTATTATTTCTTAGCAGTAGAAGTACTATAGCTCTTAATTATATTGACTGCAAATAGTTTTTCTTTGTTCACAACCTCTTTTGTTCCTAACTAGATGTTGCTGTTTTCCAGTGCTTTTTGTACAGCTGCTGCAGATCCCCTCTGAGCAAAAATGTACTGAAAGTGTTTTTTTTTCCTGTTTGTTTGTTTGTCTGCTTTTTTGCTTCAAACACTTGCCCCACTGAGCCTCTTGTCAGAACCTCAGCACCCCTACAATCTTAGCAGGGTGTGTATTTTCATTTTGGAAGGAGGCGAGGAGACCAATCTGTATGAGAAAAAGCTAATCAACACTCTAAATGAGTCAGTCAGAAAAGTAAGTGATATAACAACAACAACAAAAGACTTTTCCCTTTGAAAAGTTTGATTTGTCCTCTATGTCAGTGGAAAAAAAAGGGCTTGAAGTTTAGCAGGGTGCTCAGGCTTACGTGATGGTTGGTGTTTTCTTGTATAAAGCCCTCAGTATCTCCATGCTTGGTCTGTTTGCATGATGGGAATAGGAAAGAAAGAATCTTTTTGTTATCCTTCATCAAAGGCTTCCAGTGCTGCTTTTTTTTTTTTTTTCCCTTTTAATTTAGTGTCAGAGCCTGGGTTTCCTGGAACATCAAGCAGTAATTATCTCCCTATGTTTGATGACCTTTCAGTCAACTCAGATTTTCCTTTTGGATTCAATACTAATTCCCTGGCCAGTTTTTTAGGGGGTCTCAGTGTGGCCTTTAATTAGAAGCTGCCGGCCCTGTGTCCCCACTCAGCCCCGGGGCTTCAGATACTTCAGCTGAGGCACAGACAGACAATTAAATGTCATATTTCATGGTTTTGAATGTGCATCTAAACACAAGCAATGTTTTAAGTGGTGTTATACCTAAAAAAAGAGCACCTGAAAGTATGGTTTAAGCCTCGTGTACCTCATTTTTGGGGCTTTGTGCCTTACAAGAGTGGGGTCTGACTCCATTTGGCAGGAACTGCTGAAATGCTTAAAGGCTGTGGGTGCCCCTACGCCTTAGAATAATGTTTATGGTCACTAATACAGATGCTAAGACAGTAGGATGACTGCTCTGGGATTTCCTTTCTTGTTTTGATCCACAGCAAACTTCTTGAATTTTATTCTTGTCTACACTTATTTCTCATGTGTAAGAAAATAGTGGTGGTATTAATATATGAAAACCAAATGAAACTCAACAAACTGAGAAACCTCATACCCCAACACAGCAATCTAGTGTGGTTTAAATGGATTCCATTGGCCACTACTTGAGATAGTATAGCAACATGATCACAAGAACAGTCATGGTGAGGTTTTTATTACACATGATGATGATGTTCTGAGATGGCTTCCAGGTAGAATTTAAATGGGATTATCTGATACGACTCTACCACCCAAACCATTTTATCCCCCAAGTAATCATTTTGTTGCCTGACAATGGGTAGGTTTGTAGGCTTGGCCTTATGACTAGGGAGAGAGGTCTGTAGGTGCTGGGGAAATGTAAGTAGCCTTGCAGATGTCTCTGGTCTGAAACAGGCTGGCAAATTTGCGTAAGCAGCTTTCTATGGAGGAACCCAAAACTTTGTAAGCTTCTTTTGACTATAGTATCTGTTCTTGGTTTGAAGAACAAATTTGTGTTTCCTCTGGCTGTTACAGCCAAAGCATCTGAATGAACTAGCAAGTTTTCCTCACTAGGTGTGAGGGTGAAATGAATTCAGCACAGAGAATAGCTCCACGAAGGTGCCACTTCCATCACATTATGTAAATAGCCTGTGACTAATAGAGAAGCCTGTGAAATGAAATAAAAGACATCAGTCAGTGCATTTGCATGGAAACCAAGCTGTATGCCAAAGGAACCTTGTTTAAAAACGAGCAATTGCAGACAAGATAATTCTAAGGTTGTCACTGTGGAGCGTTTTTAAGTGGCTTATTAGCATGGAAGTGAAAGGACAGTGTCATTCTACATCTACGGAGTTTATGAGGTTCCACCGACTACATCTGCAGCCCATCTGACCTTTTGTTGTGAAGTTACTCAGAGCTTCATTTTAGATTAGCTCTGCTATGAGAATATTACTTTCAATACTGTTCTAAAATATTCCATTGGCAGCAGGCTGGGTTCACACCTGAGTTTGGAAGCAGGTGTCCTTCCCCTCTGCAGGATGTGCAGTGCTGGGGTTAATGCCTTCCTGATGCTGTTCTTGTCTGTGGTTCCATATGTTCTATGAAATATTTTGGAGCTGAGTCTAATAAGGCCAGGTTGGGTGGGGCTGTGGGCAGCCTGATCTAGTGGGTGGCATCCAGCCTGCAGCAGGGGTTGGAACTGGGTGGTCTGTAAGGTCCCCTCCAACCCAAGCCATTCTGTGATTCTAATAAGATTTATTGCACAGAAAATGGAAGTTACATCGAGTCTTGCTGACAACTGCAGCTATTTCTGCTTGCCCTTGCTCTAACAGAGTTCCTCTGGCACTTCTGAAGTTCTCTGAACTCTCTGTTGCTCAGTCTTCTCCATATATGTGCTGACAGTGTGTCCTGTCTTGATCATGCCACTTGCTCTAAGGTGAGTGTTGCTTTGTTACGAGGACATGAATATGAAGGTTTCAAAGGCTTTGATGCATTTACAACAGTGTGATAGGGACATAGTATGGCAACTTTTTTTTTTTTTTACCATTGTAGCACCCCAGGAGTTTTTATCATACGTGGAAATAAATAGTGATAATGCAGGGAAATGTGAAGATTTTGGCTTAAACAAGAAAAATCAAAAGACTTTTTTCCTGTTTAGATTTCAGTGAGTTAAAACACAATAGTTGAGGTTACTTCCATAGCAAATATGTGCCAGTTGGGCTGCAGTGCAGCACTGAGAAAACTCTTGCACTATTTGTTCTGCAGGTGACATTTTCTGAGCTACTGAAGGGTAACTTCCACTCTGACAAATGGCAAATCCTTACAAAATATCCAGAAAAACAGTATTCCAAACACGCTGCTAATAATCTAAGCACAGATCATGAGGTGCCAAGGTAAAAAGTTGCTCTGCCCTTGAGTCATGAATTCCCTTGAAACCTCCCTGTTTTATGATCCTGTCCTTCACCAAAAGGGGGTGGCAGTGCCGTGAGCCCTGAATTCAGCTGTTTGCGTTGGTTCTAGGTGAGTGTTTATAATGCTGAGAATTCAGTGTGTTTTAAATTCCTTTTCCCCTGGAAAAAGGACATATCTCACTTCTCACTGGTCTCTGTTCATCTAATAAGTGAGCATATAAAATGCTAAAGCAGTTTCCAGAACTGTTTGCACAAGAATTGTCTTACTAATACTATAAGCAGTAATATCTAGCAGCTGGGCAATGTGAGCGTTTTCTGGAAATGATGTTTATTTGTCAGTAGGCAGGAGGAATCCAAGTACTTAAATAACACACAGCAATGGCACTGCTTTTGTACACATACTTAATTACAATCAATGATCAACCAAGTTCTCTGTCGTACAGAATTATTTTCACAATAAATGCCATTTTCCAAATGTCTAACTCCAGTTAAACGTGCTGCCAGTTAAGCCAGTTAACCATAAGGTACGAAGGTGTGTAAGGATATGGTTCTTTAGGTGGTATAGTCTGTGAGACCGAACCCCCTCACACATGTCCTGATGCAATTTTTCATTATTTAATCCCACATCACTGCTAAGAATTCCTTTGTACATTTGGATAGCGTTTGTGAGTTTGTTAAAATCAGTTCCTTCCTACTGATTTGTCTGGAGATTAGATACTGGGCTGCATGCAAAATCAATGGATGTAGTGAAAGAATGTATGGCACTGAGGGTGGCACCCTCAAGGCGGTGATGGTACTCTGTTCAGTTAGCAGTGATTTTTGGAAGTACGGCATTAAGAGGTACTTGATAACTGAAAGCTCCTAACAGAAATGGAGCATCAGCACTTGAGTCAAATGAAAGTGTAGGGGGGAGTGAGAAAGAAATCAAGGCACAAGTGTTATTATTCACACTGGGGTCTGAAGCGGCCTCGCTGCTCAGAGAGCTTCCACCTGGTAATGAAGAACCTCTTATTCCACAAATCTGACTGAAGCAGTTGATTGCTTAATCCTGATCATGATGACAGGAGTAGACAGCTGGTGTCACAAAAAGCAATAGCAGCCTTTTTTTTCTTTAGACTTTTAATGTTATGAATATGAACTGCCTAAGCACTTACAGAGGGACAGTCAGGGGAGCATCCATTATTCCTGGCCTTCTCAGGGTCACAAGAGTTCCTGCTGGCCCTCTGACCATCTCATTTAGACTAGTGTTCGTTCCATGGCTGTATTTAAACCATTAAAAACTCCTTTAGTGTAAAAACTAAGCACGCTTGAGCATGGCTGTGAGACGGCAGTACTGGTATGGGAGATAGTTGGTCTGAAGTCATGCTTGGGAATCTCAGCTGAGCCTCATTCAAAGCCTAAATGCTATCCGAGATGTGTGCCACAATGAGAAGAGCGAGTGTTCTTAACTCTTGTGTTGGATGCTAAAGAAGCGGAGCATATTGGAAATGTCACGTGCTCGTGAATTGCTTCAGTCAGCAATTCTGAAGTCCTGAAGCTGCAGATGATGCTCTTGGGTCTGAGAAAGACCACGGTAGAGGCTGGTGTTCCAACCTCAGAGAAAGCTAGCTGGTAACCCAGCCTCTAGCAGCTGTAACTTGTTACAGCACTTTGTCCTGTAGATGGCCTGAAAATGAGATGGCTTTCTGCATGGGCACTGGAACCTCCATGAGAGTGAAATTCCCAAATCAGATTTGCTCTCAGTTAAGCAAGTGAAATGGAGCTAATTAGTCATTTCATTGCCTTGGAGTCTCACCCAGCAGAGAACAAATTCCATATCCTCCCCTTGTCCAGCTGCAAATTCACGCCAGCCCTTCTGCTTCTGCATGGTGTTGCAGGCTGGGTTACTGCTTTCTGCTCAGTTCAATGCCTGTTGTGCTGGGCAAGCAGACGGTGTGTGTCAGCAGTGAGGGGAGCCCGGTGATTGTACTGACTGAAGGCTGGAATTAATGCGAACCATTAATGTTAAGATACTCTCAACAGCTGATTATTAGCCTCTGCTAGCTATTTAGCTCTCTCCTGATGTTCCTTCTGTGATGCAGAAAGCAGATGTGTTTAAGCTGTGCTTGTTTACACGATCTACTTCACGTGCACTATATTTGATCTAATTAGAAAAAAATGTGCCGTGTTATGCCAAAATTAATTAATAGCTGTCACTCAAACACTTGATTTCCATGTCAATAGTTCTGCCTTTCTTACTCTTCTGACTATCACCGCCCTTGTGACTTCCATGGCTTCAGGCTTCACTGAGATCTTGCTCAGTGGGAATCAGGCAGCAGTTGTCAACCGAGCGTTTTTCTAAGAGCTTGAACAAGAGAAAGCAAGTTGGTTTCTGAGACAGAGGGCTGTTGGACTGAGGTGTTCTAAGTATCACTGAAACAACTGAATTTTAGCTGATTTTTATGTTGGCACTATCTCATGGGTGAAGAATAGGTTTCATTAATTTTTATGACCACGCTGGAAAATGATTTTTATTAAGTTTTAATCTGAAAGGAGCTGTGTTCAATACAATAACTTCAGGCTTCCATACATGGCACAACAGAAGAAGTTTCCAACCCTTCCAACTCTAAGGATTCTATGATTCTATAAGCTCTTTTCAAACAGAAACAACTGCAAATGCCTCAGGTGTGACCTCTTGCCAGCGCAGAGACACGGGAAAGATATTTTGGAAATTAAAGCAGAACTATTTTTTCTATTAAAAGAAAAACCCATAATCTGGGTAAGTAGCAACAACAAACAATCTTCTTTGAGTTCATAGCGTGTCTGTTTCATAATGGAGATTCTAAAAGGTCAGTTGTAAAGGCCAGCGATGATGACAGGAGGGAAGGCAATGATCTGTACTGGTGGTTTTGGGGAAATGCAGTGCTTTTAGGAGAAACGCTGAATACAGATTTCATCCTGATCAGCAGAGGTCTGATGCAAATTTGCAGTACAGCAAATGGGGTTTGTTTTAGTGCTCATTTAAAATAAAGGAAAAAAAAAAAAAGGAATTCCAACCTTTTCTCGTGTTAAGGTTCAGTTTCTAGGATGAACCAGTATTAATGCAAAGCAAACTGTGCTGGGGCTGAAAGGAAAATGTTAGTGAAGGCTGAGGGTAATTTGAGGGGCCTTCATCACAGTGTGAACTGCTGTGCAGAGTAACCACATGGTGCAGATGGGATGGGTTCAGGGCTGGAAAGTTAAAAAGGCAAAAATCAGTGTGTAAAGAGGCTGATGAAGTTGAGGCCTTAGTATTCATGGTTTACTTGGGCGAAGCCAGGCATGTAGGGAGGAGATCTGCATCAAGAGAAAGACTTACAGAGCCCTGGAAACTGTGGATTAAAAAACTGGATGTCAATACTGTTGATATTCATTGTTGTTGTTCTGCTAAGACTCTTGGAAATGGTTTATGAGGATTGATGCCATCATAAATTACTCGTTAGCAGTATGCCTTTGGAAACATGATTCTGTTTGTGCTGCATTAAATAGCAAAGGCCACCTCTAACTTCAGTCAGAGGAGGTACCAGGATGAGGACCTACAGGAAAAGGTCATCTGCAGCAAAACACCAAATTTTAGAGGATGCTGCTGGATTAATTTAGGCATCCACTGGAGGGTGGTTATTTAATTTCAGAGATCCCTTAGATACATCTGTTTGCAGATTTGAAAGGGCAATGTTTTCATATTCCTCTTGTGATGTTGAACATCTGCAGTGATGAACTAGCCCTATCAAATCCTTCTGAAAATTCTTGTTGAGAAATCCGTAAAACACAGGATTGATACATGTTGAGATCATGGCCACGAGGTGGCACAGTGTAAATGCTAAGTTATGATTACAGCTCATCAGCGCCTCGTGGTTCCAGTCAAAAACAACATTGAATATATTGAGAGGCAACCAGCAGGCAGCAAAGGTCACAACGATTGATATCAGCATCAGATTAATCCTTTTGTTTTCACTCAACCTGCTCTCGTTCTCTCTCATCCTATCTATTTTAGTGTGTCTCCGCCGGAGGCATACAAATATCTTGAGATAGCAGATCAGAATAAACCCCAGTGGGAGGCAGTACTGGAAAAGCAGCAGGCTCGTGGTGAAGATCAGTCGTTCTGTCACAGAAGGCCAGGCCTCGATGCACACGACTTTGTTCTTATAGAAATCGCTGTGGAAGGACAGGTGCATGAAGGGTTCGTCAGTTAATTGGTGAAAAATTAAAAAAGGAATGGATATCATGAGGGAAAAAACCCAAATGAAAATAATTCCCAAGTAAGCATGTGAGGTGTTAGGCTTCCAGCCACGAGGATTTACAATTAACTGGTATCTCTCAATGGCAATCAGTACAAGTGAGAAAATGGAGACTGTGACAGATATGCTCTGTATGAAAGAGCTTATTTTACACATTGCTTCCCCAAATATCCAGTAATCCATTAAAGTGTACGCAGCTGTGACAGGAATACACATGATACAGATCAGTACGTCCGATAAGGAGAGGTTGGCAATCAAAATGTTGGTAACATTTTGAGCTTCTTTCTGTCTCTTTATTATAACAATCAGGCAAAGATTTCCAACAAGTCCCACTGTTGTAACTAATATGTAGGCTGTAATAAGCAAGAATACTGCAAGGAAGGAAGGTTGGCATGTATCAAAGTTCAGAAACTGAGAATAGCTGCTGTTTGGGATAGTTTGATTGGGTAAAATCTCTCCAGGATGCTGAATGGCTTTATCCATTATGAAGCACCTCCCAGACTATGGGTAAAAGCTAGCTAGGAAGGTTTTGTCTCTGTATGCCCATCCCCTTATTACTTAGATGATGTTTTTCTTGGAGCTTTGCAAGGCGGCGATTACTGTGATTAAATCTTTGTATTTGGTGTCCTTGAAGTTTAAAGTGAGTCTGATGTAATTACTGTACTGATGAGTTCTGAAAAGAAAAGCAAACGGTCTGGTATTAGAGGTTTTGTATAGAAAGGTGGGTGGGGGCTGATCCTCCTTTTCTAAGGCTCTGTACTGACTGTTAGAGAGCTATGACTGTGATGTTTGAGGAATAGCAGTGACAGCTCTGTTTAACACTGCATGAACGTTTTCACACAAATCCTCTTTTACTAACTGCAGATAAATGTTGCTTTTCAAAATAAAATATTTTAAGATCTATCTCAGCCGAAGATTTAGCAAGGCTTGAGGAATTCCAGTGAGAGCAGTCTGTTGCTTTATTGTTATCATAAGAATGAAGAATTGGATCCTGCCATCACATTGCTACTTTAGACGTCATACCTTCGTTTTCTCTGAAACTACAAAGCTGCGTGAGCTAATTCACCAAATCCCTCTGGTTTAATGCAGAATGATGCATCTTGAGCTTTTGTGGTATTCAGCGCCTCTACGAATGACATCTTTAAGGGAGTACCTTGTTTTGCTTATGTATTAGAGATAGCATGTCCTTTTTCCTCAGTCTAATTAAAATGTTAACTGTGCAAAGATCACATCTTAGTTACACACCCGATGGTTTCCTAGCTGCAGTTGCCAAAGATTATCTTGTCCTTTTGCCTACCCCCTGTTCACTGTTGTACAGGGCTGACAAATGATACCCCCAACATTTTCTGTGGTTAAATGCAGCTTGTACTCTGGAGATACGGAGTTGACTCTTCTTTCTGTTCTAACTCCAACAGTTGTCAAGCAGAAAAAAAAGTGGTACACTGCAATTCTGTTGTTACAAAACTAATAGTAATGGGAAGAATCAGCTTCAGCAGAAATTCGTGATAGGTCTGAATTTATCATTGAGTTCAACAGGTAATGTGAAAGCAAGGGCTCACCAGCTTTCTAGCCAGAAACGCACTGTATTTCCAACCTGGAGAAGTGAAAAAAGGAGGATGTGAGAGTTGGTTTTGAAATTTAAAGATAGGATGATTTGTGCTATACATACAACTTTCAAAACTCAACCGTTAACTCACCGCAATTCCTTTTTGAAGAAGGAATTATTGGAAGAACTTGCTGGAAGAAGATCATTCGTCATTCCTGGTAATGAATATCATAGCTGTGAGCCCTGTGGAGAGAATGGGATGGAGAAGCAGTGGAAGGTCAGAGGATGCAGACAAAGAGGAAGGGCTGGGTGGATGTTTTATTATTACAGAAGTAATTCTTGTATGTAGAAGTTTCATCAACTTTTTTCACAGAAATGATTGCTGCTATTTAAACCCTAGGGAATAAAAACTATTTTCTGCCCTGTGCAAGATTAAGCACAAGTCCAAGACTAAAGTGGAAAATTCGATTTTAGAACTGCTAATTTCCTACAGCTACCCAAAGAATATTGCACCCAAAGTTATATCCAGAACTGCTTTATTCTCATACTAATGCTTGATGTTAGTTTGTGTTCTTCAAATTAAGATGTAAAGAGCCTCTGTAGGATCTGTTATCACTGTCCTTCTGATCAAAATATACCTTAATAGTGTATTATACTGTAGTCATGCTAGAATGAGAAGTGGCTGTAGAACTATGTGCCCGTATGTACTTCAATTTTCCAAGTATGCCTTAATTTATAGTAGGGATCTAATTTTAACCCCTGTAGTCTTCTTAAGCAGGGCCAGTTGGCCCTCTGTCAGCTGTAGTGAGGGAACGGCATAAGAACTTGGTCAACAAAGCTTCAAGAGCCATTGAACTCCAGTGGCTCAGTTGGGCTTTGTAGTTTCTCACTGGTGTCTGGTGCTCCTCTCACTTACTTATCCATTGCTGCAAAAGATGGTTTGGTAGTGAGAGTTCCATGTCCTCTCCCAATAATTCAGTGTGGGTGCTGGGGCCCCCTTGGCACTGCCTATCATTAAGGTCAAAGCCCCACACTGGCCTTCTGAGCAGCGTTTCATTAGCTTTAAGCACACTCATCATCCCTGCTGTCATTCTTTACTCAGAAGAAAAGATGGATTTCTTTTCACTGTTTGCTTCATATTGTGAGTTACAAAATGCTCACTTCAGTGCATGTCATTCTGAAAGGCAATTTAAACATTTCCTTGACAATAAAACAATTATACCTGTCTTGTTTAAACATTTGGAGTATTCATAGTGTTCGAAAAATAAGATACACCAGAACTCACTGCAAAATGTTGAACTATATTGTGATACATACTGGTATATTTTAAACTGATAAATATTAGTGGAATAAGCATCCTTGAACTGCAGCTGCAGCTGGTGTCAGAACAGGATTGCCTGAACTCGTGTCTGTTGCTTAATTCAATTCTTAATCCATGCATTTCAGAAAAGATTCTCTACCATAGGCAGTGAGAGTTCCACGCTGTGAGAAACAATAATCCACTTATCCTGATTCTTTCATTCCTCTACATGCAGAAACGTTACTGAAACATGCATAAGGAAAAAGTTAAAACATAGTCTAAATTAACAGGAGTTTTTAAAAGACTTTCTAAGTATTTCCTTACCTAAAAAGCACAGTTCCATCCCCTCAAAGTGACCGGTTAATATCTTGGTTGCAAACATTATCTGTTCCAAAGTATTGCAATCTGAATGAAACTTTCTATTCAATTTTAGATATAGGGTGTGCAGAATACAGTTATCCTTTAGGAGATAGATTTAAGTAGCTTTTCACACAGCTTTATAGATTCTCTGACTTCTTACCTGATGAAAAATTCAAGACATATCCACAGTCGTGAACAAAATTTCTGTTCCCTTTTTGAGTTGGTTACAAAGCCAGCAAACACATCTCCTTTGTGTATAAAAGATTCCAAAGCAGAGCCATCTGCTGCTAAAGCTGTACTTAAACTCTCCTTTCTTCTCTTTCTGAAACAAACCACAGTGTCACAATTTCCAACTGTGATCAAATCCGCCGGTCTGCAGAAAGGCTGCTGAGGAATAAAGCAAGCTCTGGAATCCAAGAAGAGGCAAGCAGCAGTGAGCAGGGAGGAGAAAGGACCAGTAGTCATGGGGATGGCTTTCCTCACTGCGTTGCTTCCCTCCGCCCAAACACCTTATCTTGCTATTTCAATTTCAATTATCTTATTTGTTCTGAACTGCAAATGTTTTCCCTATGTTGGATTTCATACATAAACATTTGCAGATGGTTTCTTGCTTTTTTAACTGAGGGGAGATAACAGTGTCCTGTTAAGTGCATCATTTGCTCTGTTGCATTTAAATTCATCATATTTTCCACTATAAAGTGCTATTTTAAATTTCACACCAGAGTTACAACGATCTTCATGAAAAGCAAAGCATGACACATTATACTGGCACATGCTGAAAAGAGGATTTGTTATTGCTACACTCTTTACTATTACTACTCTTCTTCCAATAGAAGTCCATGATCACTTTTTTAAAAACATATACATTAGCATTCAGCTTTTGCCTATTAAATATTTAGAGTGGGTATTTATGGAACAGGAAATGAGCTTGTCTTTCTCAGGACTGCTTTTTAAACTTGGCAGTTCCTACCTGGCTCCCTTCAGCCCCTGCTGTCCCGGTCTCTTATACTGAACTGTCCTCAGGAATTAGGAAGAAGAAAGGCAGTAGAAAATGATCAGAAGTTAGCATGTATTTGTGTGGGGACAGATTCATGAAAACTAGCTGAGGATTCCGTTAAATTAGAGAAGGGAAACTTGCAGAGAAAACATTAGAGGACGCAGCATCTGTCTTAGTGCTTCTGGTTTTTGGAGGGTGCTCTGAAAAGCAGCAGGATTTTGGGCTTAAGCAAGACTGATGCTGTGCTAGGTGTTCTGGTTAGAACTCAGTGTCTGAAAATACTGTTTGTAATTGTAGAAAAGAGTGCTGGTGGGATCCTCTCAGATCAGCCAGATGAATCTCTTGCCCCTAGTACGTTTGCTTCTGTTTGCCTAACCTGCCTTGTGAGCATCTGTGGTGAGCGTGGGGTATGCATTCCAGTGCCTCATTTACTGTTGGGAAGATCCACTTCAAACCTCGCCCTACAATTTCCTTCTCTTCAGCTCATTGCTTTTTATTCCAAGAGTGGTCTCTGAATTCTGAAATGTTTGCCAAACTGCTGTGACTGTGCAATGTGAATATACTTCTCTCAACATTTCTAGCACTTGCTGATTTTGATTAAGTCAGAAACGTTGCAAAATAAATCTTTTCCAGAGTGCTTTACAATTTCTGCTTCTGGTTGTGGTATAACCCAGGAAATGAATCGAGACCTAAAAATGAAATGTGCTAGATGTACATTGGAACAAGCCATAGAAATGCATTGTCTGTTTAGAAATGAAATAAGCCAGTAAAATTAAAAAAGGTGTTCTGATTCTATTTATAAATTTTAATCAAAGGTCAGATTGCTTATCTACATCAGCATCTGTTTCTAATATAATACAGTACGCAGTCCTCCATCTGTGGAAGGGCTGAAGTGTTTAACATGTGATCCCATTTATTTTACAGTCATGCCTATCTGCTACCTTCTGTGGGCTTAATTTGTTGTAACCTGTTGTGAATTAGGTATCATTTGACATCAGAGGCTCACGGGTGTAGCTGCTCTTGGTCTGCTTATGCTTGACGTCAAAGGTACATGCACTGAGCGGAATCCACGGCTGGATACGAAGGGACCAAGGTATATTGTTTTCATCCAAATGCTGTAGTGTCTATTTGCAAACAAGGTTAATGGATAGCAGAATTGTGTTTGCTTTATATAAATGATCATGATATTTCTAAATTGATCAATAAAATGACATGAAAATAGTCGTTATCAGTAGACATCGATGGCTAACTGGAAGGCAGGATTGCAGCTAGTGAGAACTTCATGTGTAAGTTGATAACAAAACATTGGAAGTGCATTGTGGTTAAGAATCCATCTGGGTTGGTAAAGACGCAGTCAAGTGTGAATTTGGTTACTGTACCTCTGTGGGTTTTCAGGGGTTCAAGAATCTGTCAGGGTTTTCAGTATGAGTTAGCGAGTTTTATTGGGGTTTTCAATAACAGTTTGCAAAACAAACAAATGGACAAAAAAAACTCTGAAGTAATAGTGTACTGAGTCTCATTATACTGAAAGTGAGTCATTACACTGATAATCACCTATCAGAATTATTCCAATTATATAGTATTATTGGAGTTATAATTCCAAGTGGAACATCTTTGCCAAGCTGCTGGTTATACTGTAGCTAGAGGCATGATCTTGGGTAAACGTCCCCATGATGGCTTTAAGCCAGGTAGAGTGTAACCCTTACAGGCACTGTCATCTGAACCAGCCAGCCCATAGCCCAACAGGGGCTCGTGTGTACGCAGTGTAGTCTCATCTCTGTTAGAGTGAAGACATGCTATTGCTGTGGCATAAAGACCGTGAGCAGCTTTGGCCAAAATGAAAAGTATTTCCACCTTTGAGTTTGTAATAATGTCTGTAGTGTCTATCACAACCTGTTGGTGAAGAGTTCTTTAGTACAAGTTTGACTAAGAGCTGCTTTGGTGACCTGTAATAACTCGGGAAGGTCTGGAACATTTCTTCCTAATAAGAATTACTCTTTGTAGTGCATCAAGGGGGCACAGAGAAATAAACATAATGGGAACTCTTCATCTCGTGTTAGTGGCAAATGTGCCAGTTCACATTGCAAAGATTAAGGCAGTACGCTATGATGGAGGACAAGCCCACTCCTTCCACAGCTTCCTATTTCACGGAGAGATCAAACCCTGAATAAGATCTCCTCAGAGCAAATAGGTTATGATTTGACCAAAAAAACAGTATCTGATAATTGAGGAAGTATGCACTGTAATTTTTTTCTCCAAAGATTGTGCAGATAAAGAGGGATGATGCATATATATCAGTTGAAACACTGATCCTTAATATGTATTGTTTTTCCTAATTGGAGAAAAATTATCCCAAAAAATCCCTCACACATCTCTATCTGGCATTTAGGTTTCACTCCCTTTTACTGCATAGGTCTAAAGAACAGCTTAGCAATATCCTTGATTGCTCGTCCTGGTCCTTACCTCTCAATTAGGTCATTCCTACAATGAAAAGACAACTGTTTCAAAATCAGCTTCATCTTTAAATGAGTTACTTGTAATAGCATGTTCATTTTAAAAATTGTATCCTGCCGTGAACTTCCATCTCTGGAAGTCTGGACCTTCTTCAGTTGGCCTACAACTGAGATGGAGGTTGATGTACTCTGTGGCTGAAAGGTCAGCATCTTTATTTTTTGGGTCAGCCAAGTCACTTTTCTCATTTCTTATTGAAGGAGATAAGACATACGAGTAATCGAAATGGGAGTGTGATTCCATTAATTTGTATTTTATAATAGTTTCCACTTTCCAAACTCTGATTGAATCCTTTGTAGCTTTTTAGAACTCCTCCAGCTGATGTTTTCCAAGAGCGATCTCTGCCAAAGGCTGAATTATTTGGATGGCACACACATTTGCTTGTTCCCATTTTAAGATCTTTTTATAACAACACTGTGAGCACCAAATAATGTCATTCTCATGCCATGTTTTTTTTTGTTTTTTTTTTTACTGTCCTCATTATTAAGAAATACTTAAGTAATCAAAAGAGGCTTTCTTCATCACAGCCTATTTTTCTCCATGTTTCAAAGCTGTAACAACAGCTTAGATTTTCTGAGTTAAAGGTGTGAATTCTAGATTGCTGTTTTGGGTCTGCAAAGCCGTTCTTTTTATACACCTTCTCATTTTAAAACTTCTTCAATAGCATGGATAGATACCTTACAGCTGATTTCAGGCAGGTATATATTGAGCTTGATAGCATAGCTGCCCTGCTGCTTTCAAACAAAGCTAAATCTCAGGCATGCAAAAGAAAGAAAAAAAAGTGCCCAGCAAAGGAGCACAGAATAGATGTGGCCTATGAATAGCTCAGGGAAAAAAAGAAATGTAGTAGATTTTAACTTAAACATGAAATACATAAAGAAAGGGTTGCAGGTTTACAAGATCTGAACATGACCATAGTCACTGTTGGCTCCAGGCTTGGTCTTCCTGGTGGAAAAGTTATGATTCTGGTCTATCTTAGGCCAAGATATAGTGAAAGATCTACCTTTTCACATCTGCCTCAGCATTGCTGGACTCTTTGATCCTTGATGTGTTTTTCTGACTTTTCAGACTGCATTTCCCTGACGTACTTTCATCCCATCACTACAAATTATGACCGGCTCTTACATAAACTTTTAGGAAAGAGAAGAAAGGAAATCATCAAATCTGACAGAAGAGTGGAAAGATGAAAGGGGAGAAGAGAAACTGAGCTTCAGACAGGAGAGCAGAGGGAGGGCAGGAGTTAGAGAAAAAAATGGTAATATAAGTCCAAAAAAGAGGATCCAAATGCCGTGATCTGATGACTTTCCCCTCCGCCCTTCGCAAAGATGTGTTTCTTTCTTTCAGCGCAGTTCCATTACAAAGTGCTCAGGGAAGATCTTGTTCAGGAAGGTGAGCTTTTGATACTTGCTGAATAAACAGCTGTTGTGGGTTATTCTGTAGTTACCTTTTTATCTTATTTTGCATTAAGTAATTAAAGGAGAAGGGTAAAGTGTTTTATTCCTCATCTGAATTTGCATGGAGCAGAAACTTTTATCCCCAAGAGTGTCCCGTTCAGACTTTAGATAGGCAAAAGACTCTCATTTCCTCTCAGTACATTTTAATCAGTCTTTTTCCATGGAAACCCCATTGCAACCAGTGGTAATTCATGAAAGTCTCAAAAGAAAGATCACAGACGTAATGTTTCTGCAGATTGAGGTACAGAGAGCAGAACAGGATGAAAGATAAATATCTTGTAAAAAAAATGGCAAAGCAATAGCTCTCTCAAGGAAGGTTGTATCTCTTTTATGAAGTTCTTCACCCTCATAGCTTAATCAAGGGGCTAGGATGGGGAAGTTTCTGTTGCTGTTGCGTGTTTTATCTAAAATTTCTTCCTAAGAACTGAAAAAATGTGATGTGCCTAGGGTGCTGATTCGGTGGGAGAGAAGCTTCTATCAGGCTTCTAATCTCTCTGACTTGGTGAGTCTGAAAGCCCTTGCCTGAATGTGTGTAGATCTCCAGGTGATCTGGGAAATCACAGTTGAGTCTCCTGGATTCCAGACCGTTTCTGCCTACACACAGTTAGAAGAAATTAGAGCAGGGTCTGTATATAGCTGGGATATATGAAAGTACAGTCTTCAGAGAGCATAATGTCAGTGCAGAACTCTTTGCACAGTTTGCATGAAGGCAACCTGTGGGTTTCAAAATGTGTTCTGTCTGATGAAAGGTAAAACCAGGCCTGTATCTGGAGAACTGCGGCACACTCATAAAGACAGGTGTAATTAAGTTCATAAGGTATGCTTAAGATGTGCCTAAATTGTTTTTAATAAGGAATCAACAACCGTTGGTTATGGAAGCCAGAAATACTAATAAAAATGATATTAAATGGGGTTGGAACAAATTAAAGGGTATGATTTTTATTATTTAATATCTCATATTAGAGCAGTGTTGTAATTTACAAGACTTTTAAATTCCTGGTGTTGTTCTATTGTCCATGAAGCTCTTATCCACAACTTCAGTACTCCTTTTCGATCTTAGATCTTTGGACCCGTCAAACAGAATCGCATGAGGATTTCTTTAACGATAACAGATTCTATAATGGTTTCGTTGCAGTGTATTTTACACCCACTTTTGCCGAGGATGTGCAGTAACATTGTACCTGGAAGGTCCCCCGAGAATTCCCGTTTAATGATCTCTTAACCAGTGATGCCCTCTTGTGGATCACGGTGGTATGCTTACTACTGGAACGACCAATGCCTGAAAACTGTGTGTATTTTTTTCCTTCTAGTAACTGAAATATCAGAGTAAAGAACTGAAAGGCACAGAGTTCATAGGAACGTGTGTAGCCAGTGACCTGGTGTGCTGATGGAGGAAGGCACGAGTCCTGGAGGAACTGGAGAGGTCTGGGTGGAGTAACCAGAGTGCCTTGGGTGAACTGGGGGGGCACGGAGAGCTGTGTGATGTCGGGGGGAAGTTGTCTGGCTGTTTGGAATCCCTGCTTCGCCACAGCCTGGTGCTCGGAGCCTGGGCACATGGACGCGCGGCCCTCAGTGCAGGGACTGAACTCCGAAAGCAGGATTTGGGGCACTGAGGTGCGTGACATCTGCGCGTGTGGATCCGCGTATGTTTTTTTCCTCTCGTTTTCACGTCATCCATCAGACAGGAGCGTAAAAGAGGAGGAAGCGCTCGGGTCACGTTTGAGCTGGGACAGCCGTTGATTCCGCCTGCTCGTTGGTTCCCATTCCAGGGCGCCCATCTCCTCTCTTCCCGCGGGAAGGAAGCGGCGTTGCGCCCCTCAGCCGCCCAACGGTCACCGCGTTTCAAACGCTCCCGCGCCAGCCGAGCCCCCCGCCCGCGGGGAAAGCGCGCGCCGGGCGCGAGGAGCCCATTGGCTCTCCCGTCCGCGGGGCTGGCGCGGCGCGGGCCGGCCCCGCCTCCCCCCCCTCCCCGCACGCGGCCGTCACGGAGCCGCCCCATTGGTCGCCCGCCGCGTCCGTCATCGTCGAGCCCCGGTCTTTTCCGCGCCGCGCGGCGGAGGTCGCGCTATCCGATTGGTCGCCGTCCCACGTCGATCACGCCCGAGTCTCCGCCCCGCGCGGGTGAGTCGCGGGCGGTTCCGACGGCGCGTTCCTATTGGCCGCGACGGCGCTGGGGGCGTGCGCGGGGGGCGGGGCTCCCGGCGCCCCCTTTGTGTGGGCACCAGTAGCCGGCCGAGCTCCCGAGCAGCGGCCGCCGCCATTTTGTGCGCGTCCGTGTTTTCCCCCCCCCACCCCCGCTCCCCTCTCCGCGGCGGCCGGGTGAGGCGAAGCCGAGGCGAGAGAGGGGGGGGAAGGAGCCGCAAAACGGAGCAGGAGGGGAACGAGCCTTCGGCGCTGCCCCGCGACGGGAGGAGGAGTGTCGGCGCCAGGCCCGGGCGCGGCAGCGGCATGGAGAACTCGCAGCTCTGCAAGCTGTTCATCGGCGGCCTCAACGTGCAGACCACGGAGGCCGGGCTGCGGGAGCACTTCGCGGCCTACGGCACGCTGACCGACTGCGTGGTGGTGCTGAACCCGCAGACCAAGCGCTCCCGCTGCTTCGGCTTCGTCACGTACTCGGCGGTGGAGGAGGCGGACGCCGCCATGGCCGCCTCTCCTCACGCCGTGGACGGGAACTCGGTGGAGCTGAAGCGCGCCGTGTCCCGCGAGGACTCGGCCAAACCCGGCGCCCACGCGAAGGTGAAGAAGCTGTTCGTGGGCGGCCTGAAGGGGGACGTGGGCGAGGGGGACCTGGTGCAGCACTTCAGCCAGTTCGGCCCGGTGGAGAAGGCCGAGATCATCGCCGACAAGCAGAGCGGCAAGAAGCGCGGCTTCGGCTTCGTCTACTTCCAGAACCACGACGCGGCCGACAAAGCGGCCGTGGTGAAGTTCCACCCGATCCAGGGCCACCGCGTGGAGGTGAAGAAGGCCGTGCCCAAGGAGGACATCCAGGCGGGCGGGGGCGGCTCCGCGCGGCCCTCGCGGGGCGGCCGAGGAGGAGGAGGAGGAGGACGGGGCCGGGGCGGATCCGGTAACCGGGACCACAACGGGCTGTCCAAGGGCGGCGGCTACAACAGCTACGGTGGATACGGCGGATACGGCTCTTACGGCGGCGGATACGGCGGAGGAGGGGGAGGCGGCGACTACGGCAACGGGTACGGCGGGTTCGGCAGCTACAGCCAGCACCAGTCCTCGTACGGCCCCATGAAGAGCGGCGGAGGAGGGGGCGGAGGGGGCGGCAACTGGGGGGGCCGCAGTAACAGTGGACCGTACAGAGGAGGTTACGGCGGGGGAGGGTACGGGGGCGGCTCGTTCTGAGCCGGAGCAGCCCGAGCCGCTGGGGGCGGTGCGCGGAGCCGCTCCCGCCGGGCCTGGCCGGCTTCTCCATGGGTTTCTCCTTTTAAATGCCCCCCGGCTGCGGGAGCAGCTCCTAAATGCCCCCTGGGGACCGCCTCTGCTGCCTGTGCCACTTCTTTCTCTCTGAAGACGGACTGGGCCCCACACACACATACTTTGTGTTACAGTCATTGATGGACTCTATTTTTTTATTATTACTTGGACCTCGGTCGTTTTTATACTAGCAACGAAAAATGTCTCGTTTTAATTTGCTTTTTTTTTTGGGGGGGGGGGCGGGGGGGTTGGGGAGGGGGTGGTGCGGGGCGGGATGTGTCTTGCCGATCTGGAGTCACAACCGGGGAGGGCTGTGGGGGGTTCCTTTGTTGTAAGGACTCGATACCTGGCTACTACATTTTTTTCTACGAAGCCTACTCGGATCCCATGACTCAAGTTAACGTTTCTGTAAAGGAGGAAAAAAGAAAAAAAAAAATCGTTTTTACGTTTTTTATTTTTTAAATAAATCATTGTGTTCATTGACCTTTACATGTCTAATTTTTTTTTTTTCCTAGGATCCATTCCGTACGGTTTAAGGCTTTTCTGGGTTTTAAGCGTTGCTCTGTTTTTAAATCTCTGTGTACTTAGAGTCAATATTTTGCTGCCAGTGAAGGTCCTGACTGACTTTCTTTTTTTTGCTCCTCCCCTCCCGCTGGATCTATTGGTTTTCAAACAGCAGAGAAATTTTGGAAGTGTGATCCTGTGGATGTGGTCTGTTCTTAAACACTCGTTCTCACTTTTGCAGTTCGTGTGCATCCACCGTTTTCTACCGGGCGGTGCTGACACGGTTGGTCAGTTGTTTTTTGTTGGTGTTTTATTTTTTTCCTATAGGACTTTTCCATCAACGCGTGTACCGTGTTTCGAAGTAATAGTTTGTGTTCAGCATGTGCTTCGTTCACACAAAATGTTCCGAATTTCCGCTTGCTTAGTTTCAAGTCCTCTTATTGGTTTGTCTCTGTACGGTTCCTTCCAGGAAAGGGTCGTCACCTCTCCCCTTTATTAAATCTGTTCTCGTAGTTAACGGACTGTTCGCCCAACTATTGTCCTGCGTTAAAGTTCCCCGGGCTCTGTGGCAGCTCCACCTACCGGCGGACGGCAGCGCGCTGCCTGCAGCGGCAGGAACGCTTTGCTAACGCTTGTAGCAGACCTCTGCGAGTTAATCTAACCCTTAGATGACTGGTGGAGAGCGAAGTGAAACCTGCATGTGAATAAAGATGGGCTCTATGAGTATTGACTGGAAACAAAGCAAAACAAAGATCGCAATACTTGCCTCAGCACATATATATATTTTTTTCCCCTCATTGCAGTTCCCATCCATTTCCAGAAGCGATAACCCAATCTGTTGGGGCGAAGTGCTATGGCAGATGGGTCAGCTAAGTGTACCGCTCACCTAGGTGCCAGTTGTAAAGCAAAAATACTCGTGTAGTCTGCTTGATTAACAAATGTGTATTTGTAGCCCTTTCACGCAATAGAATTAAAGTTTGTTGTTTATGAAAAAGCATAATGTTTTAGGGGGAAACTGCCTTCCTGCATAGAAATACAGAACAGCGACGTTTATGGGTTTGTGGATATCAAATAAAGAATTGAATTCCTTACGTGCTTGAGTGAGAGTATGTGTGATACGGGACGTGGATTTCGAAGTACGGAGTTACTTTGACTTCAGGTTTCTGAGCACTTAGTCTTTAATGCTGATGCTTTGTGGGTCTGCGTCTTAAGAGCTGCTCTTGATTTGCTCCAGAGGCACAAGATAGGCGTGTGATTCCGTGTGCCGCTGGGCTGGAGGATTGTGCATGAAAGTTCAAGGTATTGTCAGTCTTGAATGTCAGCCTAACCTGACTTTGATTGTAGTTGCAGCATCCTTTTCGTTGCTGTTGGAAATCAAAGTGGCGTCAGCTGAACTGGTTACCTGCTCAGGAATGAGTGAACAGGGCAACTTTTAGCTGTCGTCAGGATTTAATCCAAGAGCAGGGTTTCTTCTTGCTGGTGATGCTTGTGGTTCTTAACAGTGAAGCTGGTTCTCTTTGGCTTAGGTTCCACGTGATTTGCTGTTTGCAATTATATTGTGATTTTTTGGTTGATTTAAGAGCTTGTGAGGGTCAGTATCGTTGAAAGTGCATGGTGCTTCAGAGAAGTACTTGGGAAAGGTTGGTGAAGTGCCAGCTCATCGGGACAGCTTCAGGTGCTCGGTTGTGTTCACATCACTAAGCTTGGTGGCTCTTGTTGTCTTTGCAAGCTAAGGCTGAGTTGGATGGTCATCTTTGAGCTCCTCTTGGAGCACAGCTTTGCTTTTAGCAACCAAATGGAACTGGTGTGTTCTGGGTCTTCTGTGAGTCTGAGCGTGTGCTGTGGGCTCCGACGGTGGGCTGCCTCATTCAGGGACCACCTGGTTCAGAAAGAAGCAGTCAGATTCACTTTGGTGATGTGGCTTATCGTGTGACTGGAGGAATGGAGATCTGCTCATCGGGTGTGTAACTCTGGTGTTTTTTGTGTTACGTGCCATAAGAGAACCTACTGATATTAGGAAAAAGATGCTTGTTTTTTTTTAAGTCACTGCACTGTTAGTAAACTCTGGCAGCTTCGACAAGCCGTAGCTTGATTTTGAGAACTGTGCTGAAGCGTGCTGCTTGATTTGGATGGAGAGCTCCTCTCGGAGGACTGACGGTGTAAAAAGCGGACCCCAGAAATTGTGCTGCTGTTTGGGAGCGTGCTGCCTGACGTGTGTCTCACAGCAGCTCACTTTCAGAGGCATCCCATGGAATGTTAAGCAGTGAGCACATTGGTGAGCTGGGTCTTGCTCTGCTCTGACCTCATCTCAAGGCAGCGAGAACTTCATTGTGCCAGTGCTGGAACGTTTAGAGGCTCATGTAAGCCCTTGTTTAATAAGGAGCAGCAGTACTGGGGTGTACCGTGGGAATATAAATAGACGTACAGAGCTGTGTTGGATAGCATTAAAGAAACACTGACTTAAAAAGTACATACTCAAAAAGATTTTTAGAACTTCCCCTAGTAAATGAAAGACATCTGTTGGTCAAGGTTTGCATGTATATTCAATGGCACTTAGTTACGTGCCCTGCAGATGGGCTCCCGCACAGAGGTGCATGGAAGAACCAAGAGCAAACGAAGGGACATAGCTGGCATGTCCCTTTAGACTGCAAAGCCACTCCAGAGAGCTCACTCAGGAAAAGAAATGAGGTTATCACTGTTCCTCAGTGTGCAGTTTAGCTCAGGAGTGCAGGTGTCTGAAATCATTCATTCCTGAACTAAAAGTCCTCTGAAGATCGTTGGTTTCACCTGTGACAAACAGGGACGGAGAGCATTGCTTGTCCTGCTGAGGCTGCATCAGGTGCAGGGGTTGCCTGAAAAGGAGGTGCTCTTTTTAAAATCGGGGTGAGCAGCAAGGAGTTCTCCCAAGCAAAGCTCTGCGGGGGCCGCAGACTGTGTTTATGTGCACGCAGCTTTCAGTTCGTTTCTACTTCTGAAGCACTACTTCTTCATTTCTACTCTGAAGCATCATCTGTTCTTGGCTGGGCTGTCTGGGACCAGGAGGAGTGCTTTGGAGGTGCAATTGAGCTGTATTGGGTACTGCGTGCACACGCAGCCACCTTAAAAATGGATGAAGCTGGAAATGCAATGGTTAAAAATGCGATTTAAAGTTCTTAAATGCTTTATGGTGTTTGTTGTTTTTTTTTCCCCTCACCATCGTGGATCCCCTCTGTAAAATGAACTTCGTTGTCACTGAGCATTGGGAGGGGGCAGTGTGGGCTGGAATGCAGGTTTACTGCCGGCCTTGTCAGCTGATACTGTTGTCGCAATATAATGGCATTCCTGTTGCTACTGAGAAGGGTCTGAGCCCGAGCGGTGACGAGGACCCCAACCTCCCCTTCAAGCCTGAAATTAGAGCAGATTCTTTGTGTATGTCAGAATGTCCTTCCTAAAATGCAGCAGTTTGGTTTAAATTGCTCCCGTCAACAACAGACCCTGAACCAAACCAAGGAGAATGCAGATCCTTAAGGACAGAGTTGTGCTGTGTGCGTGGCAAACTGAAACGTGCTGCGTTTTGGTGAGAACAGGATTTTGCTTCTGCAGACTGAGAGATAATGGGTTTTCTAATAAAAAAACAATTTCTAAGTGTGTTAGGGAGGATTGCTTGTCCTGAGGTAGCTGTTATGGATTAGAGTTTATCACGTAATCAACAGTTCGTAGCATCCCCTTAGCCAGGGATGCAGTTTGCAGAAGTGGTTTTAATCTTCCAAAGCGTAATGGCTTCTGACTCCTGATGTATGCATCTCCTAAAGGTGACTTTTCTGCTTGTTACTGTTGCATTTCAGTACATGAATAAAACAATTGCACCTCTGTTTCCACTTTGCAACTCAAGAGCATCAGCAGGAGCTCTGACCAGGCTCCGCTCGCTGCTGTTAATGGGCTTTTTTAGGTCTCCCAGTGAAATATCACTGCATACAGGACCTCTTCTGCTTACCTTTACTGAGTATTTATTTCTAGTGCAGTGTAAGTACTACTGACTGCTGTAAGGTTGTCTTACATCAAAATGAGAAGGTTTTCTGCTGTGTATCTTTACCGAGGTGTTTTCTATGATTTCTCATGTACACACTTGTAAAGGAGCTGAGGGTGTCAGGTACTTCCCTTCTAGATGTCCTCTGCTCCCAGAACTCTCTGGTTTCTGCAGTATGCAAAGGGGAGGAAATAGGGATTCATTTTTTGAACTGAGACCTCTGAATGGTTCTAGGGTGCCTCAATCAAGTCTGTGTTCCCCTTAGAAACGTCTCATCCATCTCATGGGGTGCTGTGGAAGAAGTGCAGTGGGGATGCTGGAAAGAAACAGTAGTTTGGAATGGGAGAGACATTCTTCAGATTCTTTTATTTCCTTAAGTTCTCCTTTCTGCTGCATAGACTGAGCAGTTCAAAAGATTAAACACTTCACGTCTAATGGTGTAGAGAGGAAAAGAAGTTCAATCTTTGCCTAAAATAAGCTCAGTGTTGCAGAGGCATTTTCCTAAGTGTTCCCCCAGCACTGTTGATCTTAGCAACCAAGAGAAAAGTTGTGCTAAAAGCCTGTTGGCTACTGCTGTTACAGAGCACACCGAGCTTGGAGCACTGGCTGCTCTCAGATTATCAGCTATCCAACTAACCAAAGCTCCTTAACTTTGAAAACGAGATGCTGAGCCCTGTCAGACTAATAATGCCATCTGTCTGTGGCATCTGGATATTAACCCTCTCAGTCTGAGAAGTACAGCGTCGTTGCTGAGTGCTTTCACAAATGGAAAACACACTCTTCTGCTAAGGAAAGCTCTTCTTTAAAACTCAAACTATGGTGTGTTCCCTGTAGATAATGTGGATACATACTACAGTAATTAACTTCAAACGTGGCAAGTATGGCAAGATGCGTGTTTCCTTCTGAACACTGTATGAAAAAATTCTTAGCAGCACAATAAACTGATGCATCTGAACACATTCCTGTTATTAAAACGTTGGCAATTGCATGGGATAAGATAACAAGTTTATGTCTCTAAAAGTCCCTGTATGTGCTGGAAGTGCACTCTTTTGAATGGGATGGAATGCAAAGACCTGAAAGTAGCCAGCTGTGGTGTAGTCCAGACAACATAAAAGACAAATAATGTTTTAGTCACTTCTCTAACTTTGGCTTCCTCAGTTTTACTGCTGGCTGCTTCTACTGTGTAAGAAGTTTTGCTTCCCACAAAATCTCCCCAGCTAAACAGATGTCACCAGGGGCTGTGCATGGCCCTGCGAGGAGGCCGTGCTTCCCTAGGTACTGAATGAAAACACAGCACTCTCAGCTGTGTTTGGAAATAGTTTGCTTCTATTTCGTCTTCCAGGTCCTTTCCTTCCCTGAAGAGAATGTCCTCTGGTGTCAGGAGCTGGCTGCTCCCTGCCTGGGTCACAGACATGAGAGATTTCTGATTGCTCTGTGTGATTATCTGATATCCTTTTCAGGTTTTAAGTTTGCTGGGTTTTAACAACACTTGTTTTACCCGAGATTGCTCCTTTGAGTCCTGGTGGCAGGTTCAGGACTTCTCCCCTGCAGGGTGCTTGTAGTTACAGTTGCTGATGCCTCTGGCACAGGATATTTTGTTAAGGAACATCCTGCAAGAGAAGAAATGCTAAATTTTTAGCATTGAAGTATTTTTGAGGTTATGCATCCTGAAAAAGAGAGCTCCCCATGAGCACGAGGGGAGGGTTCAAGTCTTCACAGTGAGTGACCTGGAGCAAACTGCCATGTATCTTTCCTTCTAGGCCCACTTGTCTGTTATTTTCTTGAGTTCAAGAAAAAAAATAGTTCTGTAAATTAATCTCTTGGGATTTGCTATTGGGAAATTGTTTCTGGGCTTTTGCTCTGAGAAATCCCATTAGTCTGCAAACCTCTTGTGGTGTGAGTCAGCACCACATGTGTTTTGGAAGCGTTGGGTCAGGTTTGTGGGTAGCTGATAGTGATAGGAGATCTTATTTGCTGTGCCAGCTGAGAGAGCTGAGAACCATCATCTTTGCAAGGAAAGTAAGAAGGGAAAGGTTGGCCTAGAGCAGCTCTACAACTAAAACGTGCCCCAGCATTTCAAGGAGCTGGTTCCACACTCCCTGCCTTCTCTAAGTGTGTACTCTTTCTTCCCCACAGGACCCATTTCTGCTTGGAGAGAGGATGAGAAGATGGAGCCCTGAAAAGCACGCTGTGAATGTTTGGTAAGTGAACACAAATCCCAGCTGAACCTTCGGTGTACGGTTCCCATTCTGGATGTGCTACAGAGATTGAGTGGAATAATATCAAGCAGGAGAATTAAGGGCAATCCGTTGTCTGCCAGGAAGCTGTGCTACGTGAGGCTGCTTTTTCTGTTCAGGTAAAACAGCGTGTCTGTGGGAAGCAACCTTGCTTCATTTCAGTTCTTCATCTGTGGCATCTTTGTAGTTTACTCATTCTTACCAATGTTGCAGCGTACAGTGTTAAAACACCAGTGCGATGGGCTGTGTTCCTTGGCTTTGCAAAGAACAAAAGATGAAAGTTTTGAACAAAATTCAAGAAGAGAGTGAGGTACTGAGCACACAAGGAGTCATAGCAAGCACAGGGAGCTCCTGAATTAGCATGGGCTCGTTTGTGCCAGACTCCGTGTTTCAGTGTACAAATACTAATCAAGCTGTGCAACATCTTTATGAAACGTGTAGTTTCCTCTTATTACTCGAGTTCCCATGGCCGCCCTGTAGTGAGAACATGATGCTGTAGCTGGGAGCCAGAACCAGGGAAGCATGAAGAAGGACCCAGCAGCACTGAGGCCACCTGAATACTGGCCTTTACCTTTGTCCAAGTGTCCACAACAGTTGTTTTTACAGCTTTCTTCCTGTATGTGATTTTTTTCCTTTTCTGTGCTCTATTCTAAACCACGGAATCTGTCTGAAAATCTTCCAGCAAGTGTGTGATACAGATGTGAGGTGATAAGAGGCAGGAAGCTCGTGCTGCTGGCGTAGCTGGCTGCGGGTGACATCAGTGTTTTATGCTACAGGAAAGAACCCGAGGAGGAGGAGGAGGAGGAGCAGGGAGGTTGAGTTTGCTAATTGTTACTGCTGGGCAGGGTGAGCAGTTCAACTCCTGCTCCAGAAATGACAGCCCGGGGTGAAGGTGGCCGGCTACTATTCTAAAGTTGGCAACGTTATAATGAAACTCTTGGACTCCGAACGCTGTTCTTTATAGGCATGGTGATTCATTTTAAAGATTAGAGAAAAACCTATTTCCTAAACTGTAATTTTGCCTGCGGGCGGGAGGCAGGAGCACGGACATGGCACAGCTGCCAGCAGAGGGCTGCAGTGGGAGACTGGGAATGGGGACAGCAGCACCTGTGCTGGGGTCAGGACCCACCTGGGACGTGGGGCTCGCGTGTGAAATGGATGCATGCAGGGGAGGGAAAGGTCACTGAGTCACTGTTTGTGCGCTATTTAAACTGTTGGCACTCGCCAGGCTTTGGGCTGGGAGAAAAGTTTAGATCGGACTGGCAGGGACAGCTTTTATTCCCTCTCTTCCTGGCATCCTTACCCAGTCACTTCTCACTGTTGTGGGGTCACCGGTCACCTCTCCTCGTCTCTCCTTGCAGCTCATTAGAGCTGTGGGGTTTGGTCATCTATTGGAGATCTGAAGATGGTCACAGGGTTCAGGGAAGGTTTTGGTGTGGGCTGAACGGGTGTTCTATGGACCTTTCAAAACCGAGTGTCAGTTATACAGTTGTCTGTGACAGCGAGTAGATTAAATATCCCAGGTAGCACTAGATTGCTGCTACTAGGAAAAAAAAAACCACGTATTAAATGTAGCTAATCCCTTTCTAAAGGTTTCTTTTTGAAGATATCATTCTTTGCACTTTAGAACAGGCAAACAGTGGGGTCATCCGCTGTAATTATTTCGCAAGGCTGCCATAAAGATAATGTCTGTTTACTGGAACACACGTTTGTCCCATCCCAGTCGCGACTGCTCGCTGGATGCTCTTTCCAGGCGCTGGAGGGTGCAGTAGAATCTATGAAACTGTTATTGCTGATAGAATTTAAGATATATGGAATGGAAGAAGGATGTGCTTTGAGGAGAAACGTGAACGGGTGAGATGGTATTTATGGAAGAGTGAGAATGGCTTCGTGCAATAGAAACCACTGACACTTCTCCACACCTCTGTCTGTTGCACAAGAACGTTTGATGACTCCTAAAGTAACGAAACAAGCAAACGTTTATTGTCTTTATATCGTTAACCTCTAGGGCCTGGAGGTAGCAGAATGAGATTGAGGAACTTATTTTAAGAAAATGGAAAAAAAGAGAAAAAAAGGGAGGGGGGGGAAATCCCCATCTTTGTACTGATGGGAGTAGAACCGGAGGCACTGAGCCCGGTGCTTCGGGCTGACCTGTGCCTGCAGAGCAGAAGGGCTCCTGTTCCACACACAGCATCATTTCAACCTGTCGGGCTGCGGGTTTCTGGCGAGGGACCGTCTCTCCTGAGAATAAACCATCATCCAGATTATCGGCAGCGCAGCTGGATCTGGATTTTGCCACTCCAGAGCGGTTCATTGGAGAGGGGCTGCTGTCCGACTTCTGCGGGTGGGAGGGGAGCGGTGCCAGAGCTGCTTTCGGTCGCAGCTCCCAGGTACGAAACGCGGGAGCCCCTTTCTGACCCGCATCCCCTCCGACCCGCTGCGAACGGCTCCTCCACCTGCTCCCAGCGGCGGGAGCGGAGCAGCGAGCAGGCCGTCCCCGATGCCGCCGTTGCCCGGAGACGAGCAGCGAGCTCGCGGGGGGAGGAGGCAGCGAGGAGGAGGAGGAGGAGGAGGAGGAGGCAGAGAAGAGGCGGAGGGCGGCGCGGGCTGCGGCGGCGGCAGTCGCTGCGGTGGGGCGCGGCGGGGACGCAACGCTCCGCAGCCGCCCTGAGGAAGCGGCCCCGGGGCGGAGGCGGCCGCTCGCAGCCATGCCGGGCCCGGCGCGCTGAGCCCGCCCCGCTGCCGCACGATGGAGGAGGAGAGGTGCGTGCCGCGGCCCCGGGCCGGCCGAGCCGGGACGCGGGGTGCCCGGGCGCGGAGAGGCGGACCGGGGGTCGGGCGGATCCCGCTGCGGTGACGGGAAAGGGAGCGGGGTCGGAGCCGCGGGGCCGCTCGGCGCGCCGTGGGACGGCCGGCTGAGGGCACGGCTGAGCCCGAGCCGCTGCCGGCCGCGCCGCTGGAGGGCGGGTGGAGGTCTGGGGAGCCCTTGGGCTCGGTGTACCTGCGTGTACGTGGGAGCCGGCACGGGTGGGAGCGGATGCCGAGCTCCCCTCCCGCTGGGCCGTGTGCGTTGTATCTCCTGCGAAGTGACGGCGCCGCTCCACGTCCACGCAGAAGTGCCGCCGGAGCCGTCCCGGGGTCCGCTGACCGCGCGTGGGGCTGTGCTGCTCGGGGCTCCGCGGTCCGTGCAGCGATCTGCGCGCTTTTCTGGCCTCGAACTGCAGGCGGAGCCGGTCCCCTTATTCTACATCATCCTTTTAAGCAGGATGCGCCGTGTGCCCCCTTCCCCAGGTGACCTTGCGGGGAGGGGGCTCTGCGCGGGCTGCGTTGCGATGTGGTGCGTTGAGAGACTGAGGCGGGGTCGGTCCCCACGTTGCGGGGGTTTCCCTGTGCTGAGGAGCAGCTCTGCAGCCCGGCCGAGCTCTGCAGGGCAGCTTGGTGCCCTCCCCAGCCCCATAGCGGCTCGCACCCAACCTCGTGTCTCAGCCGCTCCCGGTCCGTGTGACGGTGTGCATGGGCAGCTGGGGATGAATCCAGGCTCCAGCATCCAGGTGTTAATTGATTCTCCAGTGCCTTGAAATCTTAAGATTTCTCACGTTAGCTCATGGAATGCTTTCCTCTTTTTTTTTTTTTTTTCCTGTTTCCTTTATGTAAACAAGCCTGGCGTTTGGGGGACTGCGGAGTTAGGGTGCCCCAGGCTGTGCTCCTCCTTGGTGCCACCACATCATACCTCTCATGATGTTCCCCCATTGCGTGAGGGCCTCTTGCTGGTGATGGAGGGGGCAAGAAGTCACCTGGGAAGCACCTGAGTGCTCGATCTTACCCTCTCCTCCAGACTGCCCACTTTTAGCATTGATTATCCCTATCGGCGTGCTTTTGGAAGTAAAGGACGATCGCCCGAATTGCTGCTTCTATTTCTGTTTTATTTGGGAGGAGGAAGCTCAGGGGCAGTAGCAGTTGGCTCCTGGAAGGGAGAGCTGAGGGTGCTCAGCAGGACCGCTCCGAAGCTGTTCTGCCTGCTCAGAACCAGTCCTTGGAGGTTTAAAAAGCTGACCTTGCTTGATGAGTGCCGTGGCAGCGAGTGGGCTGGTTCTGCTCCCAGTTTTGTACTTTTTTGCATTTCAGCTCAAATATATGTCACGCAGATTAGGTCTTAAATTTTACACGCCGTGGCTTTCATGACAGCAGAATTCCCCCTGGTTTTTAGTTTTCCATTTTTGTAGCTCATGAGGAACGTGTTGTTGGTACTTGTATCACCTCTGACTCTGGTCCCAAGCCTGCCAGAACTCAAATATCCTGCTCGTTCCTACATCTGGGCTATGCAGCAGTATCATGTGCCCACATCACTTCACCTGGGCATAAGCAGCTGTGGGGAAGGGGGATTTAACCTGGAACATTCACATCTGGCAACAAGTTATCTCTGAATCGTGATTGTCTTATACTGTGCTGATAAGGGCTCTCGATGGAGAGATTGTGTAACAGTGTCTGACAGGGCAAGGAGCTCTGAATCTGAATGTGTAAGACGTGTTCGAGTTTGGGAAGGTAACAAAGACTGGATGGTTTTCTGTGAAAGGATTCTTACGACCTGTAATTTTAAGTCTCTGTAGAAGCTGTAACCTTTTCATCCAGCTGGAGGCTCTTCACAGTGGTCTGAAAAATACCAAGAAAGCAAACAGTATTCTTGTCACAGTTGAGTCATTTTGTGTTGTTTCCATTATTGTCAGTGAAGAATTTTCTTCTCAGTGGTTCCTGAAGTCTGATTTCCCCCTGAGGTCTCTTTTGAGATCAGTTTTCTTGTGGGGAGGTTGCTTATGTGCCTGTCATGTCTTTGTCTAAGCGAACATCTCCGTTTTTGATGTAGGTGCTGAAGGAGTTCAGCTAAATAGGATAATAAATGCTATGTTAGAAGATCTTCTCTGTTATGCTCCATCTGCTGTGCTTTAACAACACGTTTCTCTGAATTCTCTCAAAGTCCATCCAGGTACTTGGACTCCTTCAGTCATGTGTCCTGCTGTCTTTGTATACACCTAAATTAAAAGTCAGAAACTGATGTAACTGCAGTGCAACCTTCCCTTACTGCGTGTCTGCCTCAGGACAGAGCACTGTTGCCCATCGTGGATTTGCTTCATGATTCTGTGGTTCTAAAGGATTACTCCAGTTAAACTACTTTCCTTAAGAATGTATTCATTTTCAGGTCTTCGTTTATCTCCATGGAAGCGTTTAAGCTTTGAAGACCAGTGACTGCCATTGGGTATCCTTCAGATTTGTAGATCAGAGCCATGTCACACCTGTCAGAAACTTGAGGCTGACATTTCACGGTGATGTTCGTAGTGCGTCCTGGAGAGAAGGCTTTGGAAAATTTGTAGCTAGCTTGTCACTCATCTTTTAAGACGTGCAGGAGGAGGGCCGCTCACCGAGCCCTGGGAAAGTCAGTGTGCCCACCTGGGGATGTGGCAGCTCCCAGAGCCCTCCAGCACACACAGTGGGGGACCAGCAGGTCTCCTGGTGTCCTCATAGAGGCTGGGTGCTGAAGCTGTTCCCCACGTTTCCAAAGGAAAGCTCATTTAAAAACTGCTCCTTTGTTCGGGTGAACTTCAGGCTCGACTAAAGCTGGGTTTAGAATTGATTTTGGCAGAGGCACAGTTTTTATTCCTGTGGTTTACTAGCAGTCTACATGGCAATAACCTTGCGAGGGGACAGTTTAGCTCTGAGGAAGGCTTTTATTCTTTTGCACAATCTACAAAGGCATCTGTAATTACTGCTGGTAACTAAGGCAACCCAACTTTATGAGTGATGCCTGCGTGCAGCAGAGCTGTGGGTTTGGGGATGTAAGTGCTCTCTGCTGGCTGGGACGTGGCCCAGCTCGGTCAGAGCTGCTGCTGAGCCTGAGCTGAGCCTGCTGAGCTTGGAGAGGGGAAGCAGCCGTAAACAGCACTCTGAGCTTCACTGGCACAGTGTGAGGCACTGAAATTGGGGTCCGTTTGTTCCATTTGGGGCTGGCACCCAGAGGCCATGCAGGGGGATGGCAGCAAGGCTGGCGTGCTCTGAAAGGAAGGACCGCATCGCTTGTCTTAGTCCCGCTGTGTTCCTAACGAGGGTGTTCATCTGGCCCAGGGAAATTAAATCATTTGTCCATTCAGTCTGTGCACGGCCTCGGGTGGCCCGAGGTGGGACAAATTGCTCCTGGCACCCGGCCTGCGGTGTGCTGGATGTCAGCTCCTTGAGCAGACGGGGATGGGGAGGGTACCGCACGGCCCGCTCAGCTCCGAGGACTTGGTTCTCTCTTTGGCTTTGTTCCATTAATGAAATAGCAGAGTAATTCTGAAGCGTAACAGCTCTCGGCGTAGTGGGAGAAGCAGGGTTACGTAAATGGGCTTTCTGGTCCATGGTGCTCAGTTGTTTGCAGGGAGCGTGAGGGTTCCTGCATTTTCCATGTTAGAGATGCGTTGGTGTGATCCGCGAGTTCGTGCGTGGCGGTGTGAAATCTTTCTCCCGGATTAAAAAAAATAAAGTAAAAAAGTCATCGTCTGTGTATTAATGGAACGAAGTTCTGTGGAAGCTGACTCAGTTTCAAGGATGAGTTAAAGGCAGTTGGCCATTAATTATTTTATTTTTTTTTAAACTTTTTTTACATTAGTCATTTGGAAAGAGCTTTAAATAGCATATATTGATTTTACTTATTTAATCGAGTTGCTAGCCAGACAAAATGCAGTATTTTCTTACGGTGAGCCTTTAGCTCTTTGGTAAAATGTGAAATTCACCCTGCTAGTAAATCTGAGAACGTCCAGAAAATTCAGTAAATCTGAGGATGCTTTAAGGAAAGCTACTTTTCATGTTTTTTAGGAAGATCTGATGGATCTTTTTCAGAAAGAACAAGGGTTTTTTTTTTTGCTTTTAAGATGCACAGGCAAACGTGGTGGGGTGGAGGCTCTATGGAGGTGTGTTGTTCTGATGGCTTTGGTGCTCAGTGAGACTCAGTGAGAAAGTTTGAAGAGAACTGATCTTTGATCTCTGGCATTGGAGTGCTGACAAATAAATCTCAGTGGCACGTTGCTCCGGGTTAAAGAAGTTGTGTGACTTTTATGTGCATCACTTGGTTTGGGATCCTGCAGCATCTGTGAGCGGCGTGCAGTGTGTGCAGGTGTCTGCTCACCCCTTTCGGTTTCATTTTCCCTTTCTTTATTTGTTTGCTTCCTGGATGTACACTTTGGAGAACGAAAGCTTGGAGAAGCTGCTCACGCTCTCGGATCCCTGCTCTGCCCTGCGAGGGAGGGCTTGGCTGCTTGGAAAGCAAGGCTGAGATTTTAAAGCTCTGGTCAAACTTCACTTGGCTGAAGGCTTCAGCAGAGGCTTCTGATCAGTGCAGCTGAATCTGGCTGTGTCCCTGTGGTGCTCAGGGGCTCCTTGCTGCAGCAGAGCTGGGTGGGAGCTCAGGGACACAGAACCTGGCTGCGTCGTTGCCTGGTGCCAGCCCTGTGAGTGCTGAATGTTTAACAAGGGCTGCCTCCCTTCTGGTATTTCATATGGCCATACTGGGCTAGTCAGATGAAAGCCATGAGAATGTTGTGTTTGGTAAGGGCGACACATTGTTTGTGGGTTGTAAATAGTTAATAATTGTGTTTTTTTCAAAGGAGAAGGCCAGTGTATGTAAAGATACGTGTATGTATGCATGCATTAGTAGAGGTCAGTAGACTGCTCTGGGGAAGGACACTACGCTCTTCACTGGCTTTGTATCCTTCTTCAGAACCTATCTGTGGTACAGCCTGGATGCGGGGCTCTTGGTTTAACCTGCTTCAGCCTGTTCTGTCCTGAAACAAGCACAATTAGAAAGGCAACAATGAGAAGGGTACAAAACCTGAAGCTGCTGGGGACTGTCCTTTGGAAGGAAAATTCTGAGCAGGTCTCCAGTCTGGTGAGTGGTGGTGATGGGGTTGCCTCTAAGGGACAGCCATTCTCTTGGAGCTGGTTTTCAACAGGGATGACCTTGCTTAGCTTGCCTTATTTGCTTTTGCCTACTGGAAGGTTTGAGGTATGATTTATGGATTTAAGTGGAGCATTTACCTCGCTCTAAAATGCTGCTTTGTTTTACAGGTGGGAACCTTTAGCTCAGAGTGATTTTGTGTGCTTTCAAATCATAGAGGTGGTGATATTGACCTTATGTCAATTCTGTGCAAAGAGCCAACGCTCTGAACAAAGTAATGAGGACACGTATGTGCCTTAGGCACCTGTTGGCCTGGTTAAACACAGCACAGAACTGGGTGCATCTGGTTCTACATTACCTATACAGCCTGTAGTTCTGATGGGAAAGCCAAGTTTAGTAATTCCTTCTATACGTTTCAGTGGCACTAAATGGACTTATTTCTAGAATGGAAATGGAACGTGGCTGATGCACAGCTAATGGTTGGAAAATCTGCAGTTTGTTTTAATAGTCCTTTTCTACTTGCCTCTATAGAAGAAGGATATAAGTCATGTATTGTATGCTTTGGTTCTTCAGATGAGATGTGAAAAGGTAAACTTATCTTTCTCTGTATGGGTGTTAAAGTATATCCATGGAACTCCTGCAGCTCCCAGTGCTGAAGTCTTTTCCTATTCAGTGAGGCAATTATGTTCTGGCTTGAATTTCAGCTTACGCTGCTTTCCTGGACTGCAGCCTGTAAGACTGGGCTTTGTCCTCGAGTGTTTGGCACTTCTTTTTCTTCCCTGCTGATTGAAATGTGGGTTGTTTGGCTTTCCACATCAGTGCAGAGGTAGCTGCCTTTTGTGATGCTCTTCATATGGCAAGCCTGGTTGGACTAAAAACTGTGCAAGCAGCTCCACGGGTGCTCCTTGCTCCTCTGTGCTGCAGTTTTACGACACCTGTTGTTTTTGGAGTGTTACAGAATCAAACTTTTCACTCTTGTTTTGTTCTTGTTTTCAGCATTAAGCAGAGTTCCCGATCCTCTGAGGCAGGTGAGGATGAAAAGGACCAGCGCACAGTGACAGTCAACCCCTCGCACATGAGAAAGGCGTTCAAGGTCATGAATGAATTGCGGAGGTACACTTCTGACTTACTGGGCACCCTCTCTGGTTTAGCAGAAAGGTGCTGATTGAAACAGAAAGGCTTCTGGGAGGCTTTAAAATAATAATAAAAAAAGAATCTCTAATGGTTGCATGGAGGGTATTGATAAGCAAGTAGAGGCAGCTGCAGTGTAGCTGTTCTGTGGCAGGGTGCTGTGCCCATTCTCACAGCTGCCTATTTCCAGGCAGAAGGAAGCCAGCGGAGTCTCAAGAAGTTATTTGAGCAATACCCTTCATTCATTTTCCATTACTTACAGCGAATTTATCTGTAAACTTTGTTCTTGGCTGAGCTTGTGGCCTGAAAACCAACAACGGAATGTTACAGACAGAAAGACACCTACACGCAATTACAGGCCAGAGATTATGAATGTACCTTTCTTATTCTGTTGAGCTAATGCTGTTGCTCAGTCTGGGTTTAGCACTTCAAGGTAGGAGAAAAGCACCACTGACGACTCAGATCTCTATTTGGAGATGAAAAAATCCCGTTATTAGTTAAATAGGGAACACCTTGGTGTCTTTAAACAACTGCGTGGGCACAGGGAGAATGGAGGCTGAGAAAATGCGGTCCTTAAGAAGCATTGCCACTGCATTGCTGATGTGATGACAGTAGTTAAGCCTGTGTTGTTTCTCAGCTGTTCCCCCATGAACCAGGCAGAAGTTCAGCGAGTGTTTCTCCGGCTAGTTCATCGGAGTTGTTTGCCATTCCAACGAAGACTTAAGAGTCACAAGTTTTGACAGGAGTCCTGTGAAAAAACACGTTGTACATGTGAAAGTGTGTGCACCTTCTCTCTCCAGATGCTGTGATGAAAGCAGATAACCCCCTTTACTCTTTCTGCATGCTCACAGTACTCCAAAGACACTGCTATAGCCACCTCTCTTCTGCAGGTTTAGAGGTTTCCCTATATGTGTCTTCTCTGGTGCAGAGAAGATTTAGAAATGTTTCCTTCCATGGGTGTCTCGTAGGGATTTAAAATTGCATAAGGAACAGAAAATGGAAATGTCCTTTCCATGTAACAATTAAATGAGGCAAAGTATGGTTTTTTTACATTGGCATCTCTCTAGTCTTTTTGTACTGAAAGCGTAAGATCTGAAAATAGAGGTTTGTGCAGCTATATTCAGAAATCTATTGTGCTCCTATTATTCCTTTGTTAATTGAAGCACAGCGGGAATAGCTGGAGACTGACAGTGTTTCTCAGTGCTTGTAGTTAGCTAGCTCTGGTGCAGTGGTGAAATGATAGAACACAGAAGATTGAAAACTGCCCTTAAGAACGTGCTTGGTGTTTTCTTCTGGGTACTCCTTCTCAGCCCCTTCTGCTATTCTGGAACATACTGCTCTTGTGTCTATTACACTGATCTTGTGATCCATTAAGCTGTCAATAATCAGTGCTAATAGCTACCTTGAATAATTGTGCCTTAGGTCAAATGCACGAAGAAATCCCAAGCGGAGATGGAGCAATCCCAAGCAGAGGGTCGGGATCTTGCTAAGCCTTTAACCTATTTGCAATATGTTGCTCACTTAGAATTTTTAGCTTTCAAATGTAAATTGAATTAACTTTAATGAGTGGCGCTTTAAATAACTATAGTCCAAAGAGGAGCTGAATGGGGCATCTTTTACATAAGCTGAAGGAAATGGGAAAGCTTCCTTTAAGAGCCGATTAAAGAGCTCCCATGGCTGCCCTCGTCCCTTCGGAAGGAGGGTGAATGTAGAACAAAGACTGCCAGTTCCTCCTTTCTTTCTGTTTTCCATCTGTAACCTTCCATTTCACAAATCATTTTGTTTATTTATTCCAAGATATGGAGGAGGAGGAGACATGCCTAGGCCATTAGGAGTTTTGTATTTATTTGGTATCTAGTTTCCCAGGAGAAAGCACAGCGTTTTGATAAGCATTTCTAAAGAGAAGGCGACATCTAGATCTGCAGACACTAAACTTTAAGGCTTAACGTTTCAAAAGAACACCCTGGTTTTGCATTTGTATGCTCAAACATCTTAAACCAACTTATTGGGAGGCTGAGCACTTCTCCCTGTCTACACCTCCGAAGCTCTGTGCAAACATTAACTAATGAATCCTCAAAGGAAATACGTGGGGCTGCTAGGAAAGGTCACTGATTAATGAAGTGGCTTTTCTAAAGCCATACAGTGATTCAGAGGGGAGCAGAGAAGTTATTTGGTTTTGTTTGGAGCCCGTTGTTTTATTGCTGTGACTCTTAGTCCCAGCTAAGTCATTTGGTAGGGAAGTTCTCAGGCTGCAGACCTGACTGCTGCTCCCCAAGGGCTCAGGTGCTTGTCCCTAGTGGTAAGACTTCTGCTTGCTTTTCAAGGCCTTTACCAATATAGTTTCTTACCAGTTCTGAAACAATCTTTGTCTTTTTCTGGTGTTTTTCCAGCAAGCGACTCCTCTGTGACGTAGTGATCGTGGCTGAAACTGTGGAGATGGAAGCCCACCGCGTGGTCCTGGCAGCCTGCAGCCCTTACTTTTGTGCTATGTTTACAGGTACTCTGCAGCAGATCCTGCACTGGGGCACAGTAAACGGGCTTGGCAGTGGTGTAAGAGTAAGGGGGAGCATGCAGAATACAGCTCACAGGAAGGTAGCTATGCGGCTTGGCTTGCTGTGGGTGGTTTTTTTTTTTTATTCAACAAATGCTTGGGTCATGAAAACACACATTGTTAACATCAGGCACGCGTGCTGTGCCCTGTTGTTCACATCAAAGAAGCTGCTGGCACAAAAGTTGTAGTTTTGAGGCCCAGCCCTGCAGATGCTTATTCGTGGTCACGGATCTTTAATCTCCCATGGCACTTGTTGCTGCTGCCTGAAACAACTGCGGTTCCCTGGATCCCAGTATGATCCCTATAGCCCATGGCTGTCCTTGTGTGGGACAGCAAGAAGGGCTGTGTTGATCCCAAGGCAGGCATTGGCTGACTTACTTAGGTCCTTCTGGTAACATTACTGTGGTCAGGGGCACCTTAGCTTCCTTTCCTTTTCCTTGTCCTCCTTTCTAGGATAGGATCTGACTTAACCAAATACAAAGAGAATGTATGATGCAGGGAATGGTTACCATGGTCCCAGAGCTTCAGCACATTGAGGGGTTTTGCCCCTGTTTATTGTTCCTTATCTGTAGCCCTGAAGAGGAGAAAGCCTTTTTCAGAGAAGATCAGCTTGGCAATGCAGGTGCTTCTTGCTTTTACAAATCTTGGGGTTAGGCTTGGTTTTATTTGCCTTACTAGAAGCAAAATGCAATGTTTCTCAGGAAAAAGCATCTTTCCTTCCCTTCTGTAACGGATGGGGGAAGAAGCTTAAGTGTGAACCAGCATCCGAATGTTAGGCAAGATGTGAGATTTGCCACGTGGCCTTATCTGTGTGGGAGTGAAGGTAAATGGCAGTGCTGTTCTGCAGGGAGACTTGGCACTGGGCTCTTCGGGGAGGGACTGGTGAGTGCTTGTGATGCTGGCTTCTGACGAGAAGGTTTAGAAAAAAAAAAAAAAAAAGAAAGAAGAAATCACTGGAAAACCCTCTGATCCTTAGAGGTCACCTGAGCAAGAATGCAGTGGTGCAGAGCAGGGCTGGGGCTGCTCATGTTTCCATGCAGGAATTCTCCTGAATTGTAATCCCTCATGCAGCAAGTTAACCAGTAATCAGGTCCCCGCAGTCACGCGGGCTCTCAGTGTGCCCTGGGCTGGGGCTGGGTGGCAACCAGCAGATCAGGCAAGGACCAGATGTCCATCCATTTCTGGTCCCAAATTTCTACGGCCTGGATCTTCTCGCAAAGACTGAGCGTGATGTTCTTCCAGCTGTTCAGTTTCTGAAGGACAAGTATTAAACATCTCATCGTGGCTGTTTGCTGGGATTTATTTTTCAGCTCTGTATTGTGTGTCAGCAGCGTGACTCGGCAGCTGCAGCGCTGCGTGTGCGTGTTTGCAGGATGGATGCAGGATGCACAGGTGACAGCAGCTTGGCCACACAGAGTCCCTGCTGGAGGAAATGCTTCTTGGGGAATGGGGTGGACTCCTGGACAGTGGTAGCATGTGGTCAGGATAAAGCCTTGAGCAATGGGAACCAAACTGGAATCCACAGCTCAGCCCCGTTGTCTAATGCCGTCTGCAGGTGTGTCCGTGTAAGTTGGGCCTGATCTTGGACTCATGGATGGCTTTCTGATGACCTTGAGTTCATTCTGTTGGCATCTAGTGACCTCTGGTTAGGCATGTCTCTTGACGATAGCCTTGGGAAGTCCTGCAGTAAACAGGCACTTGTTCCACTTGCATCCTCCACTACTTGAAGGAGACACAGGACCCAGTACTTCCTATTCCTTATTGGTTTTCTAGAGCGTTTCAGATGTACGGTCTTTGTTGGCACCATGTCTGGGAATGATTGATGACAATAATTTCCATCAGTACAGAAAAAAAAGAACTGCAATCATTTCAGGAAGGACAGCAGATACTACAGAGGGGCTGCTGGGGCTGTTACTATGAGAAACGTGGGGGGATTTCAGCACTGCTGAGGGAGGAGGCATCAACGCAGCCATCACAGAATGGCTTGGGCTGGGAGAGGTCTTCAAATTCATCTAGTTCCAGCAGGCTGGAAGATGAGGTTTTGGGCCTTTCTTTTCTTACTTTGTTCATCAGAGCACGTGGCTGGAGGGCTCAGGTCCCAGCCCTGCTGCCCCTGCCCTGGGGCACAGCGTGACTCCTTTTGTGGCTGTGGGATGTTGTTGGAGCAGAGCCATAGGAGGACGTTATCGTGCAGGGCTGGCAGCTTGCTGGTGGGCGTAGAAGCCCACACAGCCTTTATTTTTGTTGGCTGAGTCACGTGAGTGCACAAAGACAGCCGATGTTATTGGATCAGTCCCTCTGAGCTATTCCTGTACCAATCGTGGCGGAGAGCATCCCAGCCCCTCCCCTGCTCCCAATGGGCAGCAATGCCCCTCACCTGTGGGATTTCATCTGGGTCCTTCCAGGCATCTCCAGCTCCATGTGGGCTGAGCTGAGCCCCTTCTTCTCTGGAAGTAGATTTAAAATTTTTAATTTTTTTTCAGGAGGGGGGAGAAGTTTTTGGGCTGAGAGGTTGATTTCACCGATTAAAAAATCCAACTTGTATCCCCTTGTACTTGCACATTTGTATTCCTGGGCTTCGCTTCATGAAACTGTTGGAGCAAATGTTATTTCAGCCCATCTTTCCCTTGGGATGTTGTTGGCCCTTCTGATGCTCGTGGTCTGACCCAACTCCTGCTGATTGCCTCCTTACTGGGGTAAGTGAAGCCCCAAAGCTTTAATGTCCAGGACTTGGGCTTTGTTCAGGCTGGGGCCCCCATTAGCACCCCACTCCATGCCATCTGCTGTGTACTCAGTGTGCCTGGCCACGTCTTACTGCGCTCCGTATGGAGTTGTAGGCTGTAATTACTTCTCACTTAGGCTGCAGAAACTATTTTCCCTCTTAATCCCACAGCAGTACTGAGTCACCAGATTTCTTAGCGTAGCGATTATTCATGCTCTGGTTTAAGAATTAACATTTCTTCAAGCTCTGTTTTGTTTAGATTTAGTTTTTCATTTATCGTTTCCTTTCTGCTTTGGAGCTTGCTCATTCTGTTCTGTGCTTCCTGGAGATCCCTGTGGTTAAATCTGGGCTGGGTGATGTCACCCTGTGCATGAAGGCTGGGAGGACCCCAGGGAGTCCCCCCTCCATCCTGCAGCACACATTTGTGCACAGTGGATGTACACTTGTTTCCTTCAGCAGGTTTCAGGTTATTCCTCAAGAAGGAACGTAACACTACCTTGCTTTTATTGTGCAGTATCCCACAAAGCACCTGAATGTAGCTGTTGCAGCTTACTCATCTAGCTGTATATATGTATTTGTAATAAATAGATAAATAAAGCAAGCCCTGCTAAGGCTAGTTCAGAGTCGCTTTGATCCTGTCTCTGTGATGAGACACAGCAGAGGGCCATGTTGCTTTTTCAGCCCCTATACATGTTTAAATGCAGATGAATTTGGCAGGTGGTTTTCCTGCAGAAAATCAACCTCACTTTACTTACTGATGAGTTTTATCTTATACTAGTGTCTTCTAAAGAGCTGAGGTGCTCTTTAGGTGGCATCAAGAGGTTTCTGAGAACCTCAGTGTTCGCCTTTAGATGGTCAGGAATAGTGTCAGGGCAGTCATTAGGTACCAGCAGGATATGCTGGAGGTGTGGGGAACAGTGGCCTGAAAAGATCTCATGCATAGCAAACTGACTGTCCTTTTAAAATTCATTTCAGGGGACATGTCTGAAAGCAAAGCCAAGAAGATTGAGATAAAAGACGTGGATGGGCAGACACTGAGGAAGCTGATTGATTACATCTACACAGCCGAGATAGAGGTCACGGAAGAGAACGTGCAGGTGAGTCTGCTTCAGCCACTCCCCTGGAAACCCAGGTCAGAAGCTGGCACCTCAAAGGCCTTTGGGGATGTGTGATCTCTTCAGGCTGCAGAATGTAAAAGGTTGAACTTGAAAAGAGCTCTTTCAGCCTTGTTTGGTCTTGAGGCAGTTTGCTGCTATGCCTGTGCTTAAGTCTAGTTGCATTTAGCTTTTGTATCAAGCTCTTGTAATGAGCTTAGGCATTTGCCTTCCGAGAAGCTGCACTGACTTGTGGGTCAGTCTGTCGAAGGTCAGAATACACTCAAACAAACAGCGAGTCAAATGTGGCTTAAGGTCATGGCAGAGGAATCTGGCTGTTAGATTTTAAGTTCTTCAGTGGAGTTTGAATAGTTTGGCAGAGCTTTGAGTGGAATACATTGTTAAAATGAAGGCATTCTTCCCTTCTTTGTGAGCATACTGTCTTGCAGCTCTTTGAGGTAAATATTAGTCTGGAAGTGGAAGGAGTAATTGAAAGGCAGCCTACAGGCAAAGCAGGATGCTGAGGAAGAGTGTTCTGTTGTCTGTGTCACATGGCTGTGGCTACTGGTAAAGCTTTTTCTTTGTGCTTGTATTTATGAGAAGAAAAGGGCTGTGCACTTAGCTGCTGATGTCTGGAGGGGATGCTGGGAGCTTGTTGCTTGTTCCTCATTTTTGTTTGCAAGTGACAGTTGGAGCCTGGTGTCTTCCTGCCTGTGATTTGGGCATTGGACAGGGTGCCAGCAGCCAGTGTCACTGGAGAGAGAGTGAGAGAGGAGAAATGCCACTCCTCCGCTGACCTAATTAAGACAGCAAAATGGGACTAGTTAGAAACCCTTTACTGCTTGAAGTCAAGCAGTAAAGCACACTGCAGTGTGTAGTCAAGCTTGCAGGGATCTGAGTTACTACATAACTTCAGTAATTTACAGTGGGAAGGCAAGGTCAAGTTCCTTGGACCTCTGGGGTCCTCCATTGCTGGAGGAAAAATGGCATTTATGCACCATCAAGCTGGCATCTTTCTGGGGGAAATGCAAAGCTTTCCATCCGTGTGCTTTCTGAAGCATCTGCTTTCCTTCCGTGCTGCTGGTTGGTGGGTGGCCCAGGAGCGCCCACTCAGCACGTGGGATGGGCTGAGCTCAGGCTGCAGTTTGGTGTGCTGGAGTTAGTCAGGCTGCATTGAGTGGAGCTCACTGGAAGTTACCACGCGTGCTTTGGCTTTTTGAGCATCGCAGTGCTCATGTGCAGCTGCACCCGGTGTGAGCAGTGTGGGAGCTGGGGCAGGCTGCAGTGCCAGCTCTGTCCTGCTCTGTGTTGGCAGGAGAGACCTGCCTCAGGAGCCCAGATGTTGCGTTTTTTGATCAAACAGAAAACTCAAAATCTTCTGTTCACTGAAGCCTAACGACATCCTGCCTTCCAATGGCCTGGGGATTACAAGGAGTTGAACTAAGAGCTCTGCATGTCTTCCTATTCTAGCTCACATCCCTCGGACAGTAAGATCAAAACTACATTTGGTGAATGTTAATCTTCAGGCACAGAGTCTTCTTCCCAATCTAATAAAGCTGTTTTTTTCTCCGTTATTTATTTAAGTAACCACCTTGTGAGTAACTCTGTAGGCTGGAGGTACATTAATTCATGAAGGCTAAGAAATGAAGCTGATCTAGGGCAAGACGAAAGGACTAGTCTAAGTTTTATTATGTGTTCAAAATATCTGTGCTTAAAATGATTTATGGAATTTAATATCATTTTGTGGAGAAGCCCATCAAAGTTTTAGAGAGAAATTTCCATCCTGCCTGTGGGTGTTTTACTGCTCAGCAGGAT
Organism: Callipepla californica brunnescens; assembly: GCA_023055505.1. Classification (NCBI taxonomy): domain Eukaryota; kingdom Metazoa; phylum Chordata; class Aves; order Galliformes; family Odontophoridae; genus Callipepla; species Callipepla californica. The sequence continues at coordinate 14,696,683 of JALIRH010000014.1, forward strand.
ACCGTGAGTGGGTTCATGTCCACCTGTGGCCACAGAAGGGTCAGCAGAAAACAGTGCTCTGTCATTCCTCAGAAAGGTTCACAGCAGCGAAATTAAACCAATGAGAAGAGACTGGGAGAAGTGATTACTAAATAAACGTGCCAGGTAACTTCATTATAGGAATAACAAGAAAGAAGATGGCTACATGGCATGAAATAAGCAGACACAGCCAGTGTACCAAACACGTGAATCAGTGGAAAGATCTTGTTGGTGAGCAAATGAAAATGAGAGCAGAGTTGAAAGGAGAAAAAGCTGAGCAGTGAAAGAACTGTGGGAGCGAGGGCAGGAGTGCTCCCACGTGTGCTGCCCTGATGATGCAGAGTGGTGCCCAATGCGTACCAGCAGCAACCTTTGTATCAGTGTTTTGTTTCTTTTCTAATAGGAGCCTGCCTTTGCTTTTGCTTTCAGAGGCCTTATAGAGTGTCCAGGAAGCGAGGCTTCCACGGGTTGAGCCAAGCACGTACTTTTATATCTGTTGGACATTTTGTTTCACAGTTTTGGGTTTGTTTTTTTTTTGTGGTTTTTCTTTTGTTTTCGTACACACATCCTTGTTTTCCAAGGGGCCAGCACGGCCAGTTCCAGCCATCTCTGCAGTAAATTACTCCTCAAGGGTCTGTCCAGGTGTGCAGGTAGAGGGCCCGTGTTGTAGCGAGTGTTCCCTTTGAGCTTTCTTTTTTTGTAGTATTGTAGTATCTAAGAATGGCTTGGATTGGAAAGGGCCTCGAAGATCATTTAGTTCCAGTCTCCTTGTTGTGAGCTGGGTTGCCAACCAAACTGCACGGGAGCCCATCAAGCCTGGCCTTGAATGCTTCCAGGGGTGAGGCATCCACAGCTTCCCCGGGCAGTTTGTGCTGGTGACTCAGTGCCCTCTGAGTGAAGAATTCCTTCCTAACATCTAACCTAAACCTCCCCTCTTTCAATTTTAAGCACAGTGAGAGCCAGCCTGACCAGCTCAGTTATTCTTCATGCATTGGAGCCTCGTTTCAGAGAGATCACAAGGTGATGGAGTCAGCAGTAGGGCAGCTCCAGGGTGACAGACAATAGAAGGGATTCTGTACCGAGTGAACACATCTTATTATTTTTTTATTATTAATTATTAATTATCTCAGAACACATCTGGGATTTAAACTCTTGCTTGTTTGGAAGGTGTGGAGCAGAGGAAGAATTTGTGTTCATTGCAGTAGTGCTGTAGTCTGAGGCAAATCCATCCAGGGATTTCTGTTCCCTATCTTCAGTTGGTTCCTCTGCTGTTGTACCCCATATTGAGGTTAGATAGAAAGACACCTGTGTCAAATGTATGACAAAATGATCTTGTTCGTTTGAATGTGGAGCATGATACATTTGTTTGGGCAAAAACGGGTTGTGCTGTGCAATTTCTGCAGACGTGAGGAAAAGTGATAGGAGTGAGTTAGGGAAATTCACACCTGTTCACTGAAGCCCGGGTTGGCTTCAGTGGAAGCCACGTGCAGACGTGCAACGGTTGTAAATGGTGAATGCAGTCCCTCTTTAGCATGTTGTACCCGTCCTTACTGATGGCACTTAATTACTTGCAGGCAGCCTGAGATTTACCCTCCCAATTAAGAAAGCCATCACTGTTAGGTTTGTAACGATTCCCAGGGAAAAGTCCTGATTAACCTGATTTCCCAGTTACATTTTTACTGATGAGGCACAGAGTACCTTATGCATGGTGTGTCCTTGTCTGCTACCACAGTCTGAGGTATGGCTCAGATGGAAAGGAAAATGAAGAGATGTCTGGAAATCGGTTTACTGGGGGAAATAGATGTTGAAACTGTCAGCTTTGCAGACACAGCAATCATAATAAAAAATGACTTGAGAAAGGAGGAATAAAGCTTTGCTGGAATCGATAGCACTTCCTATTCAGAAGCGTGCTTCTGCACCTCAGGTTTCCCAAAGGACTTAAAGATTTCAAAAGAAAGGAAGGAGAGTGTCTGAGGCAGATGCAGTTTCAGTACAGCTGCGGTACAGGGGTGCTAAGTGGGTCATTTCATCTCCCTTCCTGCTGCGTGCTTCAAAAGCTACAGTAGGTTCAAGCCAAGGATAATGCAGAGAGCCTTTCAGTTCAGCTTTAGGAAATGCAATGAACTAGGACTGTTTTCTCTCTGCTGCAAATGCTCCGTGCCTGGCATTGCCCTCCTGGAGTGCTGCAGTCCTTCAGCAGCAGGCTGAGCTCTGCTGGCCTGGTGTGCTCCCTGCACCTTTGAGAGGTCTCCTAGGTTGGATTGTACGTGTGGCACCAGGGGCTGTGCTGGGAGTCTGGCAGATGTTTCTCTGCTTCCTTATCTCACTTCTTACCGAGAAACAGCTCAGCTGTTCTGTGTGAAGTTGGAGAAGGCAGATCAGGAGGGAAGCTGCAAGCTTCTCCCTGTTTCCTCTCTTACCTTTACAGTCCTTCTTATGCCTGTTCCTGAAGGTTTGTGGCTTCCTGATCTCACGTGTCCTGCCTTGGCTGTTTCACCCAGGTGGAGCATTTCAGCAGAAGCATTGTTGTTCACACTTGATGCTACGTGGTAGCAGCCAGGGAGTGGTAAATGCTTGTTGCTTTCCTTACACTGAAAAGCCACATGACAGGAATGTCATCTTATCTCCATGTTCCGTGTGCACTGTAGAGCTATATGATGAAAACTGAGTGTTGAACCTGCCCTGCAGATGCAAAATCTGCTTGTTTCTCTGCTCACTACTTCCCCTGTGAGCTGTCTTCCTGTTCAGACAGATGTGTGATCCCAGCTGTGGCTGTGGATGTGCTGCTGAGGATTACAGCCAGTACCCTTCCTGGCTTCCAATTTGACTAAATTGTTAAAGCAGCTTAAAAGCTTTAATGTCTCTCCTGCCTTGGGGCAGTGCTCCTCTCCCCATCTGTGGGAGAGGAATGTTGTGGGCTGTCTCTTGGCTGAGGTTACCTGCAAGCCAAGTCAGGCTCTGAAGTCCAGCATTAATGCCCTGAACGCTAAAAGAACCTTGCAGCAGCACAGATCACTTTTGGTTGAAAGATGTTTCTAGTTCAGAGACATCAAAGGTTTATGAAAGTATTTAATGGCACAGACAGTGCTCTGTAAAATGTGAGGCTGGTACAGAGTCTGTAGAGTGAGAGCACAGCTGGAGAAATAGATGGTTATTGCTGTCCAGTGCCATGGCTGAGGTTCTGGGCATAATTTATTTAGCAAAGAAACCAGTCTCAGTAGTATGACACATAATTGTGGTACAATTACAAAAGACACTTGGATTTGGTAAGGAGGTTGAATAGTATTTGCTCCAAATTGTTTGCAGTGCTTGGAGTTCAAATACTCAGAGCCGTATTCAGACCCAAGTGAGTAACTTGCCTGGGTGTTAATGAGGCTGGAGTTGGGTCCTGCTGCATGATTAGGCAGGGCATTTCCTCCTGTTATTTCTAAAGGAAACAGACATTGTGCTAGCGGATATCCTTTGCTTGCTTTTCGCCTTCCCTGGTAAAAAAACAAGTAGAGTGGTGAGAAGTTCAGCTGGGAAATAAGAAAGGGAAAATCCACTCATCTGTTGATAAGCTATTTTTATCCTCCTTTTAAAGGGTTATATGATAAAGCTCCTTTTGAAATAACTGCAGTGGTGTGTGGTTCCTTCCCTGCTGCTTGCCAAGCCAGCCTGAAGCTGGAGTAGCAGGACTGAGATGTCCAAAGGGCTCTAGATGTGGGTATCACTGGTGAGCATCCTCTATCATAAAGGCAGTACCCCAAAGACTTGAGCTCTGTAGCCCACCTGCATTTGCATACTTAATGGACAAGGTGTGTGTGTGGTGGAAACTGTGGTCGTAGGTCGTTTGTAGACAGGTCAGGCACTCACCTTTCTGCTGACAGATGGTTCAGCCAGATAGAAAGTTGCTCACAGCTAGGTTCCAAAACCACAAGAGCATTGCTATCTTGATTTAATCAAAACCACAAACTAATCTCCTCCTGGCATCAAGAGGCTTGGGCCAAAATGGGCTCCCAGGTTAATTGTTTTCTTTTTCTATTTACTGTTGCCTGTTGGGGTGGCTGGTGGCAGCACTCCGATAACAGGGAGCTGGGCTGGGGCTGGAATTTGCCAGGGGCTTAAAAAACACCTGGGGTATGCTGTGAGCATCCTGCCATGATGGGAAATGAGAGTATGGGGGGAGGAGAGTGGGAGGGGAGGACTTCTTCCCTTCTGTGGCATTGAGATCCAGGGAGGTGAATGTTGCTGACCTACTTTTTTTGTTTAGCAGCTACTTGATGCAGGGGGGGTTTGTGGTTGTTTTTTATTATTATTATTATTATTACTTTTTTTTTTTTCTTTTTTTTGCTCGGAAATAGTTTTCAGGAAATCTGTGCTCAGATGGTGAGTACAGATGCCTGGATTGAAGACAATGTGTGAAGCAGCCAGAGCTGACATAAGAAGTGTCCCCAGTTGCTGTAAGACGTAGGAAAGGAAGTAGCTGATGTCATGGGCTGGAAGATCCAGACCCGTGTTGTTTTCTACTTCCTATCCTTGCTTACTGACCTCCAGGATGATCCTTCCAGCGGATGTTGCGTGCTCAGTCCGGTTTTATCTTCTTTTTCTGCCTTTGATTTTGTCGGTATGAAGTGGTACCTCATTTACAGATGAGCAGTGCTGAAGTGTCTGCAGCGTTTTGTGTGGGTGAGACAGGGCTGGGCTGTTGATTTGAATGGCTGACCATGATTTTCCTGAGAGCTTTGCTGGCCCCAAAACCTGCTTGAACTTGCTGCAGTCCCTGTTACTAATGTGGGGCAGCTTGGGCACCCTGCAATGTCTGCAGTGATGCCTCCCTGTCTGGAGAAGGGGTCGCATCTAACATTTGCAATTTGGTTGTCAAATTTTCCCTGTTGCTAACTCCAGTTTTCCTTTCTTGTTGTTCCAGGTATTGTTACCAGCTGCTAGTTTATTGCAATTGATGGATGTCAGAAAAAACTGCTGTGACTTTCTTCAGTCCCAGCTGCATCCCACAAACTGCCTTGGAATCCGAGCTTTTGCAGATGTGCACGCGTGTACCGAGCTGCTGCAGCAGGCAAATGCCTACGCAGGTGAGGAAAAGGTTGTCCCTTTGTCAAGTTAAATCTTCTTCCAGGCATGGCAGCTCATAGCTGTGGTTGGGGGTTTGTGCATTCTGCAAAAAATTGTCAGTGGGCAAAACTAAATCTTGTGAGTGGGAATGGGAACACTGACACAAACCGTTGTGCAACTTGAGCCTTCGGTCTGCGCAGCAATGGCAGCTTACACCATGGGTAGGTGAACTCTTGTTTCTTTAATCCCTTGTTAGTGGGTGTTTGGTTGCAGTAAGTAGGTGCGGGCAGTGGCATTCAGTGTTCCTCCTCTACATTGTAAATGTGAATTTGTTTCAAGCGGGCATGTGTTTTGAACTCCCCTGCACTTTCCAGTCTCCTCCAGGAGAGTTGCCCTTGAATTCTGCTTGGGTTTCTCTGCTCAGTTTGTTTTTCTGCTTTTCTGTCTATTTATGCAGGCAAAAATACACCTGCTCTCTCCCAGAGCACCTGCTCTGTCCTGCAACGTTTTCCTTGGTACATTTTTTGTCCTTAATTGGGCCATAAGTAGGCTCAGTGGAATAAAAACGTGCCCACTGAGTCCTCCCCTATTCTCCTGCAAATGAAAGTAAAATCTTTTCAGCTGCTCTGGCTGTATTATCCCCTAGAGGAAAAGGTACCCTGAAAGGAATGGTTAATTGTGTAAAGGCTTGCTTGTAATATCTCATTATCCTTTCTTCCAGGACCTGTTTAATCTTTAATTCAACAAGCAGTGCATTCACTGTATATTTATTTGGTTGTTTGGTAATTAGAAAGTCTGCTTTGTTGTTTTATTGGCCTTCATAAGTCCCAGTTAGTACAGTAGCCCATGTAATGTTAATGGAACTCCATTAATAAAAATGCCATTAAAATTCTTTTTGCTGTGTTGTTTACGCAATGGTCGTAAACCAAGGCAGAAGTCTCCAGGCTCAAGAGTCTCTGAGTATGTGAACTCAGTTCCTTGGGCAGTGCTTGGTTCTGGTCAGAGGATAACTTCAGTAGGCAGAACAGCTGCCTTGATGGAAGCAGGCACGAGTTACTTTATTGAAATCAGAAAGTATTTTTACTTGCTTCCAACAAATAACAGAGATCAAATATCCTTCTGCTTCCAGGTGTCAATCCAGAATGAATAGGAGATTGTGTCCAGAAGTCAGGGTGCATACACATCACTCTGTCGGGAGCATTTCCTGTTTTTTCAAGTGTTTAAGACCAGGAGAGTTCAGTAGATCTTGTATGTGGTTTCCAGACTAATGCAGAATATTAAGCTTTATCCAGATAGTGATGTTTTTTTAGTCAGAACCTTTGGCTTAGCTGTTGAATTCTGTGTTCACTGGGTGAAGTGGAGTCTGTGGCTGGGGAAGCCAGGTGTCCTCTGCAGCACCGACACTGGGAAGGAGTTGTTTGGCTGAGTTCTGCAAGGAGATCCCCTCTGGAAGTTGTGCCAGCTCGTGTCCCTGTGGAGCTGCTTTTTGGCAGGCAAAGCACTTTGTAGAGGTGAAAACAAGAGGCAGATCCTGCTGCACAGAGAGCTCTTTGGATATGTGAGTGTGAGCTGCTGCAGGCTAAAGATTTGCGTTTCAGTCAGAGGTAAATGGGATGTGGCAAATGACAGGATTAAATTGGTGCAAATTGTAAGAAATCATAGGGAAGCTAGAATTGCCTGCAACTGGCTGATGGCCGTTTTGACCTAGAAATTCTTTCCTAGAAAGTGCCTTCTCATTAGATGTAAAGCAAGACAGATTTGATGGTCCCTTTTGGATCTGTACTGCGGTGAATTCTTCCAGTTTAGCATTACAGGCAGAGATGTGAATTGCTGTATTTTAAATGGCTCCCAAAGTTACAGCTTGGAGGGATTTGGAGACATAAAGGGAGAAGAAACTTGTACAGTTGCAGACTAAGTGTAAGGAGGCAAAGCTGCCTGGGAAGGTGGGTGCTGAGGGTGGATACTGACGCTTATCTCAGTTGCCACCAGTACTCATATTTGCCCCTGGAAGGAGCTTTGTGGCTTTGCAGAATGTTAAGTTCCAATTTATGATTTATTGTCATTTATGAAAGAGTCTCATGGGGTTTGTGTTACTTTAAACAGCATCCCATTTCTCGACCTCCTCTGCGACTGTGTGACGCTGTTTGGTTGCAGTGTGTTGTTCATCCTGGTTGCTCAGAGCTGTAATAATAGCAGTTCTCTGAATGCTGCAGTCCTTCCATTGACTGAAATCATTATAATTTTCTGTTCCCCTTTTTCATTTGTTGAACAGAGCAGCACTTTCCTGAAGTGATGCTAGGAGAAGAATTTCTTAGCCTTAGTCTGGACCAGGTTTGCAGTTTAATATCAAGTGACAAGCTCACAGTCTCCTCTGAAGAAAAGGTACAGTAAATTGTGTAGCAGCATTTAAGAGTGTTGGAATGCTTCTAGATTTTACATTGGAAACTGTTCTCATGTTCAGCTCTTTAGGGGTTATTTTCCAACAGAGCTCACAAAAGGAAAATTAAAAATAGTGTGAATCCTTAAACCACATTAAAATGACCTTCACTTGGTTGTTCTTTATAGAAAGTAATGATTCTCTGATCCATATCTCTTCCAAAAGCCCTGGGGGACAGAACTGAATTCCAACCTCCCATCTGCTGTTGGTGTAAAGCTCATGTTACCTGTTGTAAAACTTCAAAAATAGGTGAATTGCAGAAGGCCGGGGAGGAGTGTTGCCTTCTATTGCACTTTGGACAGAACAAGTTAAAGAAGTCCACAACCAAAAAGGACGGAACGTTTTCCTGGCATTGTCAGTTGTTTTAATGGAAGAGGGAAATAAGTCACTGTTGTGGTTGATGTTTTGTGGTTGAAATGTTGAACGCTTCTCACGCAGTCTGCAGCGCTGGATGGGGGCAGGAGCAGTGGGTTATGGCACCACGTGCAGCCCCTTTTCAACCTGCAGCAGGGCTGTGTGCCTCAAGGACAGGGAGATGGACACTTGCAGGGGCTACAGGAGAGCTTCAGAGTTACCTGGCTTGCACCTTCAGCCCTCTGGTGAATGCCTGTGTCTTGGTGGGGTTGGACCCTGGTGTGTTGGGTGCTGCACTGTCCTCCAGTGTTGCACACCCATCCACCCCAGCCCATCAGTGCCACAGATGTGTGCGTACTTAGGTCCATATGGGGCCCATATGAAGCTTGCCAGAAAACCTGCAGTGCAGGAGGTATAGATACACACAGACCTCATTCAGATCCCAGCCAGCACACCAGGAGCACGAGGGCGTTTCAGCAGCGTGCTGCTCCTGCTCACTCAGAGCTGCAAGGGGAAAACAAACCACGGGAACTCCTGGCAGAATTGCTTTGCATGAGCCAAGCTGTCTGCAAAGAGAAGTGCAGGTTTAGTAACCAATTTTTCCAGTCCTTTGCAGCATTGTTAAAAAGCTTTTATTGGCCTAGAGCCCAGAGAAATCAAAGTGCCCACTCCCTCAACTCCGCTTGATACAGTCATAACCAGTATTTCTTTAGCTTGTTCTGTACACTGAACGTGCAAATTGGTGGAAGGAAACAGAAGCATAAGCTGCATGCTCAAAACAACATGCTAATAACAGGAGATAAGCAGAGAACAAGGGTTTGAACATGAATGTGAAATAGGTGCTGGAGTCCAGAGAAGTGCTGAAAATTGAGGGCAGATGGGCAGGCTGCTGCTTTGGTTTAGTTTTGGTGTGATGGATGAACACGTGGACAAATGGTTTTCCTGACCTTTCTCTTTCCTGCCTGCTGATGTGATTGGTTTATTACCTTTTCATGCATATACACCTGTGTGTAGATGGTTAATTATCTTTCAGCAGCAAAATAATAGTAATTACCTCAAACATTTGAGGGCTAAGTTGTCCCAGTCTGACTTCATGAGAAGGCAGCAAGGGGCAGGGAGAGCATTGCTGTTATAGTGCTTCAGGTCCGAGTGTGTGTTCTCTCCTTCCTCTGCTCCCCCCTCAACTGATACTAATTGGCTTAATAGATTGTACTCCTTAACTCTTGGCATCCTTGACTATCACGACTACAAAAAGTTACTTGCTGCCGCAGAAATATTTCAGTTGTAGAATGACTCCTCCAAAGCATTTCCCCACTTACACCAAGGCCATCCTCCTTCCTTCCCTTCTCCCTCTTGCTGGGGCCAACCCCTGCAGTTACACAGCCTCTTTGGGCCTTGGACAAAAGTCCATTTTGGTCCCTGCCTCTGCCTTTTGCTATGGGTGAGTGCTTTGAGTTCTGTACCTGACTTAATTAGGTCTTTAATTAGAGCAGCCTATGCAAGCAAGTGAAAAAACAGTATAGAAAAAAAATCACGTTTGTATTTACTAATGATATGTGAAATTAAGGGGCATGTGGTCCTTAAGAAATGATTTCTGACAATTCAGAATAGTGGTGAAAGAAACTTTAAGAGGGTTTGGGATTTTTGTTTTGGGGACTTTTTTATGCAGAGCCCAGAAACCAACATGTTCTGCTGGTGTGCAACAGGAACTGGTGCACAGTTTGGTCTTCAGACCTGGCAGCATCTAGCACCTGGATTTTGGGCTGCAGAGGCTGGGAAATGTATGGGTTTGCTCTTTGCTAGTGTGCAGAAAGGAGATGTTCCAGCTTTTGCCTTCTGACTGTTGAGAGGGATTTCTGCTTCAGGGGCTGCCCTGCCCCTACAGCCAGGCAGGTGCTGGCTGCAAACAGCCCATGCAGCAGCTTCATGTCATCACAGCCTGGCTGGGGGAGCCCAGATCTTAAAATTGGAGCCAAGGAGAGATGTCAGAGTATTTATATATACACCTATTGTCTATTTCTATTAACTTTGTCAGTGCAGGGTGGTGTCAGTGTATTCCTACCTCTGGATTGCTCACCAGCACTGAAGTAGTTAATTCTTGCTGCTTTACATTCCTTTAAGAACTTTTTGCTGTCGTGTTCCTCTGCACCTGGATTAATTGCTCCAGTGCCTTGTAGGGCTGGTGCAGAATAGGTTAATGCCAGCCTGTCTGTGGGCTAAGTGTTGCTTTCTGCTCCTTCCATGCTCATTTGCAATTAAAAATCCCGTAACAACCTAGTTTCCATTTTAAATGCCTTGTAGCCAACATGAAATAGTTTGTTTGGTTGTTTATTTGCATTTGAAAACACTTGAAGCTTCTGCGGCGTTTTCCTCTGCTGTTCGCTGGGGTTTGATTACTGAGCTCCCTGTTGCTTGCTGAAATCCTCACTGCAGCTTCCTGAATTCCAAGCAGTTCAGCGGGAGCATTTGTTGGCATAGGAAATGAGGCTCCTGCTTTACTGTTTGCTTGTTTTTATAAGTGTATAGTTCAGCAATGAGGAGGAAAGTCCTCTGCTCTGCCTCTCCTCTGTGTGTCAGTGCCTCCTGCAGATGCACTCTCTGCAGCAGCTGGGCAGCGAGGTGATGCCCTCGGTTCCTGTTGTTGAGTTGCTGACCTTGGGCCCAAACCAAATGGTTCCTTGGGGAGGGATAGAAGAAAGACTCTTTGCAGATTGTCCTGACCATGGGCTGACCCTGCTGGGCCAGCACTGGGCGAGGTTGGCTGTCCAGGGAAACACTCCCAGTAAGCAGAGAGTGGGGTCGCAGCCATAATTTTCCCATAGGTGCGTGCTGAGTGCCAGACTGTCATTTGGGCACTGGGATGCTTCACTGCAAAGATCAATATCGTGCTGTGTTACAGCTGAGGCCGCACTCCTTGCTGTCCTGCCTGCCCGGCATGCCCTTGTTTCCCCCGTGCCTGCCTGATCTGGGTATTTTTAGATCTGTCCTGTGGGTTTCACACTTCAGGGGATTAAGCAGGGAGGTGAGCGCAGCGACTTGCTGTTTGAGCTGGCTCCTCCAGGAGGGGTATTTGTTATCGGTGGGTAATCGCTGTGGCTGATTTCATGAATAATGCCCGGTGCAAATGTCAGGAGGCCAATTAAGTTTCCTGGCTGCCTACCAGGAGCCCTGTGCAAGAAAAGGTGTATGACTGTCCTGCACACGTGCTCAGCTTGGGGAGCAGTGCAGCACAGTGCTCATTAACCACATGCTTAGCTCACCTCTTGGGTACTGAGGTGCTCGTGCTAGCTGCAAGTTATCCCCACTTCTTCATCTGTTTGTGTGACAGAGATCTTCCATCTCCTTCAACACTGCAAAATCACAGCTCTTCTGATGTGGGCGAGGTGACTGCAAGCCTGTTCTCTTCTCTACACTCATTGTTTTTGTCTGCGTAGGTCTTTGAAGCTGTTATTTCTTGGATAAATTACGAGAAGGAGTCTCGCTTAGAGCACATGGCTAAACTGATGGAGCACGTTCGCCTCCCCCTTCTGCCCAGAGATTACCTTGTACAGGTTAGTCTGCAAATAAGTAATTAATATTGCACTTAAGCTTCTTAATCAGTGGCTTGGCTGTTTGCTTCTGAAATGGCCAATTTGGCGTGAAGCAGAGTCTGTCAACAGAGGAATAAAAGGGGAAAGTGGGTGGACTCTAAAATCTGTGTGTGTTTGTGTGCATGCATGCAGAAACCCTATAAAATGTGACCTGTGTTCTGCCCAGCAGTGCTAGGAGCTGAGCTCCTGCCAGTCTTGGTGGAAGCATTTAGAAATAAATGTCTTGGGATTTCTTGCCCTGAAAACACTCAGGTGGTGCTTGTACAAGGCTGCATGGTTTTCTCCCTAGTGTACGTGTGATAATTTTGGCTTAAGAAGAGTCCTGTGCAGGAGCAGGCTCTGAGGAGATGGGTTTGTGTGATGGTAGGTGAGATGTGCTCTTAGTCTGTCTTAGAGATTGTTCTTGACAGCTTAATTCCTGGAATCTGGGCCTCGATAATGAGCTGAGAATCCCAAAGAAGGGGTTGGTATGTGGGCTTTCAGACTGCTCTGCTTTCATCTTCTGTCTAAAAAGCCAGTGCAACAGAAATAAAATTGATATACAGAAGATGAATGCATAATGTCTTTTTTCTTCCTTTTCAACTGTATCCTCTGATGCCGGAACAGATATGGCCTTTTCTTAAAAATTATGACTCAAAAAGAGGAATTACTCATTCTATATGCAGGCTTCTGCTGAATTCTCTGCTGAGATATTAGGTGTCTGACAGAGGTTGATAAAATAGAGGGAGAGCTGCTGCTCTTTAATGATTCTGGAAGAAAGGGAGCTTGGATGTGAATTTATTTGTTTCTTTGGAAAGAGCTGGAATTCTCTTGTCTGTCTCCCACGTTTATTGTTGGTACTTGGAAAGAGAAGTTCTCATTTCTGTGTGCTTCTTGTGACCTCTGCCACCAAGTGCTTCACTATAAGTGACCTTTCATGTGTGCACGCTCTCAGACAGTTGAAGAAGAAGCTTTAATCAAGAATAACAACACATGTAAAGACTTCCTTATCGAGGCCATGAAGTATCATTTGCTTCCTCTGGATCAAAGGCAGTTGATCAAGAATCCCAGAACAAAGCCAAGAACTCCTGTCAGCCTGCCGAAGGTAAGCCAAGTTCCCTTCCTAACACAGGAGGGAAGATGTTGCTCAGTGTCACCTCATGCTGGTGGTATTTTCCATCTCTGGTGCTTTTACAATGCTTTCTAACTCTGAATTGTTTGCATTCCAGTTGCTCTGAGCCCCTTAGACAAAGTCTCCTAGCAGGATTCTAGCTGTATTTCCTCTGTGTTGTGGCCAATCCTCACTGCTTCTTTTGGGTGAGCAGACCAGAGGAGGGAGCTGCTTGGGGAGCGTGCTGTGTCATCTTGCATCAACTAGTGCTGCTGGAGACCAGGGGTTAGTGCAGGTGAAATGTTACGATCCGATTCTGAGCACAACTGCAGACACAAGCAGAAAGCAGCTGAGGTCAGGTGTTAGTGCAGTCAGTGAAGACGTCAGGAGTTTACACTGTGTCTATGAAAGAAGAGCAGCAGTCACTGCTGCGCTGTGTGGAAATGGATATAGGCTGCAAACTGTTTGCAGTACTTTGAATCACTCTACTGCCTCTTCTGGCACCGTGTGCCCCCTCTGTGAGTTCTTAATGAAGTTCGATAACTGAGGCAGACTCATGAAGGAGGCAGTATCTCTGCTCCAGGGACAAGATTCTGCTCTCTAAAAACGTTTTCTCAGCCATGAGTGGTCTTGGGGGAGTGGCTGTGTCCCCGGAGCTATGGCCTGAGTGTCGCTGACCGTGGGCTGACAGTGGCTGCAGGCAGCTGCTGGGAGCTCTGCTGGATGTGGCACAGTGCTGGAGCCCTGCTGAGGATGATTGCCTCCGCTGCCTGTCATTTTTCAGCCTCTGCAATCAGAAGGCAGGAAAGCAGGAAACAGCGGCACCCAGACGTGTGAGCAGGAAGCAAATTCCGATAGCCCTGGAGCAGCTACTGAACAAATAATCCTTGTTACTCCCTGTGCTTTTCCTGGAGGCATGTGATGCTTTGGCCTCTGCTTTGTTGGTGAGGAGAAAATGACAACAGAAGCTGTTTGACCTGTGCTTCAGGCATAAATGCAGTTGGTCATCATCCTTCTCGACAGCGTGCCTCTGAAGTTGTTAGTGAGCTGCTCAGAAATTGTAAGGTGCCAAAAGCAAAGTGTATTATTTTTCTAAGTACAAATCATAGGGAGTCTGATATGTGGGATGGGATATGAGAGCTGTGCTGTTCACGTGTTCAGATTCTGGAAGGTCCATCAAGAAACTGCAGTTCTGCAGAGCACGTCAGGGTGTTATCTGCTCCTCCTGCAGGCACTGAAGGGATGTGGGAAGAAGACAGCTTTGGGAGATCACAGAGGGCTGCATGACCCTCGCTGAAGGGTTAAAGAAGTTAATGAGCAGTGAGTCAGTGACTTCAGAGATTCTCAGCATCTACTAATAGCACGACCTATGAGTATAAACCCAGATCTTCTGTGGTGCTGTTAACCCTTTTTTGTTTTGTTGTTTTGTTTTTTAACTGGAAAGACGTGGGAGAAGGTGACGATCTCACAGCAATCTGGTTACTGAGAAACTTTCATCTCATCTGCTGGTCCTGCTGTGAAATCTGTTAAGTCTATAATCAGGTGAAGCTCTGCAGCTTTCCATGAGAGGCTGCTGCACACTTAGTGGTCAGACCGCTAATTTAGGCTGAATTTTACCTCCCAAGGTCACGTTTCCATCTTTCTAGGTTGAACAGTTCACTGTTTTCATACTCATGAAATACTTTAGAGCATTGTCTCGCCCTGGACTTCTACAGCAACTGTGACAGGAGTTGAGCTTATTGCCTGAATGACCTCAAGTGCTGTCTTATCCCCTCAGCTGCCCACTGCTGCCTCGCAGAAGCTGACGCCAGTATCATCCTCTCTTTAAGTACATTTGAAGCCCCCTTATCTCACTTGCTGCTCTGTGGCCTTGTAAAAATCAGATCGTCTTGGGTAGTGTTTGCTCCTGTGATAAGGGGAACAAATCCTCCTGATAATGGTGGATGGACAGAAGGAAACATGTTCAGACCAAAGTGCAGGTGGAGCTGTTTGTAAATGCCAGAGGTTTGGATGCTGCCTGTACACGTGGCTATGGGCTGCCCTCCAGAGCTCAGAGCTGGCAGCAGGCAAGGCAGGTTTGGGAAGGACTGCACCACACGTGGTCACAGCAGAGTCTCACGCTCCCGAGATTTGCTGTTGCTTAGCTTCACATAGATCTTCCCTATCTGAGTGGAGTTTAAGGTTTAATTACTAGATTTGCATTGACACATGTAGCAGCCAGAGGCTTTAATGAAGCTGACAACCCCCTTCCCTCAGCAGCCCAGCAGTGCTGGGTCTTAAGTCCTGCTTTCCCCGAGTGACATCTTCCCTGCAGGTGGCATTGCAGCTGGCAGGTTTAATTTGCTAAGTGGCATTGATTATTTTTAGTACCATCATGGAGATAATGACTGAACAGTGGGCTGGCTGTGGAAATTACTCTGGGATCATCTTCACTTAAAACTTCTTCAGCAACAAGCCTTGCATGCACCCTGCTACAAGCTATTTCCCTGTTTCATGGGGAAGGAGGGCAGGTTGCCTGCTTGGGAAGCAGAGAGGAAGGGCTAATGGGGTTGTCATATTTAGTGTGCATTAAAATGGGGATAAAGTTTTTCTTTTGTAGGATTGACTTAAGTAACTGTCTGCAGAAGCTCCTGGTGGGGTAGCAGCTGCAATAGACCAGGCTGTGCTGCTGGTTTCTGTTCAGAGAGCAGCTGCGCAGGCTGACGCCTGAGGTGGCTCTCATTTTCCCTTCCCAGGTGATGATTGTGGTGGGCGGGCAAGCGCCCAAAGCCATCCGCAGTGTGGAGTGCTATGACTTTGAGGAGGAGCGGTGGGACCAGGTTGCTGAGCTTCCCTCCCGGAGATGTAGAGCAGGTAATTGGAAAGCTTGCTGCAGCTTTCTTTGTGTCTGGCTCTTCAGGGCCGGATGGATGTGTCCTTGGTCATCACTTCAGCCTTCCACTGTGTTGCCAGCCTCAAACAGTTTTCTTTTTGTCATTCTTTCTCCTCTTTCCCTACTGGTATACCCTTTGTGTTCAAGTGGATGCCCTGCACTCTGCAGGGTCGCTCTCTGCCTGTCTGCCCCTCATGGTTACTGTCCCCACAAGCATCCAGTTTTCTCTGGATTCTTAGTGAAAATCAGGGAGGCTGAGTCAAGCCCTCTCAGTCTGTTAAGAGTCTGTCTGAAATCTGAGAGCATTCTCCTAAAGATATGAGGATGTGAATGTGGATCACCATTTGGTGTCCTCTGTGCCTCCAGAAAATCTTTCATTCAGATACGCATCCATCTGTGCCTTATGTTGCTGTGAGTTTATGTGCATTTCACCATCCTTACGACACGTATATTTTATCACGCTTGGCTCCAGTGCCCTTAACCTGCAGAAAATGCTCAAGACTTGCCCACATCTACTCTTACCCTGGCAGACGCCTGATAACACTTGGTTCATCGATTGTCAAACCTCCATAAAATGTCTCTCCTTCCTCAGGTGTAGTGTTTATGGCTGGCAATGTCTATGCTGTCGGAGGCTTTAACGGATCCTTAAGGGTACGCACCGTTGACGTGTACGATGGCGTGAAGGACCAGTGGACGTCCATAGCCAGCATGCAGGAAAGAAGAAGCACTCTGGGTGCAGCTGTGCTCAATGATCTCCTGTACGCAGTGGGCGGTTTTGATGGCAGCACAGGTAGGTGGCTGAACAAAAGCCTGACCCAAAGCAATGTTTCAGAGACCCCAGCAAAGATTGCAGAGCTTTAGTGAGATTCCAGATCAATTCCTCTACAATTTCGTAGAGATTGAGCCAGGGTGGGTGCATTGTGTGTAACACCAACCACGTGCACATTCTGACCCTTCAGTAATCACAGAGCATCTCACCCAGTTTCTTTTTCTTTACTGACATGGTTCCTTCAGTCTTGTTTGCTATATGAACATGATTTTTCTGATCAGAAAGGGCTTTTTCCTAGTTTTAGTTGAAATTTGCATAGCAGCGTAAAAGAAATGTGAATGAGGCATTTTATGGAGCCTGCTTGTCTGGGTGTTACGCTGATGTAACTGCATGCTCAGCTTCACACCTCTGCTGTAGGGCACTGCTGCTTGGTTTAGCCCTGACCTGATTATTTCAGCTGGTTCAGAATGCTCTGGGGTAATTTTTAAACCTTTGCATAGACATTTTATAATTCTTGAAAGAATGTGAACCTCTGGGCTTGGAATCTGGACTCTGCTCCACCTTGGTGCCTCAGGGTAAGGGGCCCTGTGGTAATTTTTCCAGCAGCTGGAGAAGTGGTGTTGATGTGGTGGCCCCAGCTTGAAAGGAAAGGGACTGGAAAATGGGGTCTGAAGAGTGTGGGGGGAATTACGGGCTTGGGAGGAGGTGGAAGGCAGATGAAAGTGCAACACCAATCTTTTTCTCTTCTCTTTTTTTTTAATTAGAAAACCTGTGTATCCCCTTTTTAACTAGGTCTGGCATCAGTTGAGGCCTATAGCTATAAAACCAATGAGTGGTTTTTTGTGGCTCCCATGAACACAAGAAGAAGCAGTGTTGGAGTTGGAGTTGTGGAGGGTAAGAAAACCATCAGCCATTTCCTTCAAGCAAACGTTTCAGTGTCAAACAGAAGCCTGAGTGATTAAGTGCAATAGGAAGTAACTGCAGGACCTGTTCTCTACACTGTCTTTGATTGGTAAAGATTTATTTTATCAGACCTAATTTGCTGCAGCTTTTTCTGATCTCCTTTATATCTAAGTGAAAAAAAAAATGGTGTGCTGCTTTCCAAGAGCCTCAGACCTGTGTCAGACCAACCCATGCCTTCTGTGAATGCTGTTAGGTGTGTGCAGCTTTCTCTGAGTCCTTATTCTTCCAGTGCTGCTTCTGATGACAGCAAGCAGTGTTAAGCAGTGCTCTGTTGCCATCAGCAGACAGTGTGTGGGTGGAGCACCTATCACAAAAAAATCTGCTCAGCGGGAGAACAGGAGCACAGCTCATCCCACAGCCCCAGGCTGCTGGTTTGGCAGGAGTGCTAAAACCACGCTTCCAGGCACACACACAGCATAATTTGTTCTGGTTCATAAGAGAGCAGGGACTGATGATTGAGAGTGCTGATGTTGGGGCAGTTTGGGAGCGAGGCAGGTGAGGTGAGCAGAGCAGGTGGTGCAAGGGATCGTGCTGTACCTGTTGGCACAGAGGTGCCAGCAGCCAGCTTGAGTGAGCTGGAACTGAGCAGCTTGGTTTGCATCCAGGAGAAAGAATAGGTGGAAACCTATAGGTAGAAACTTAGATAGAAACCTTCAGCAAAATCTGTTCTGAAGCAAGGGAAAGTTGTTGTTCGGCCTCACCTTTAGCATGATGTAACAGTTTCCATGTGTGCAGTGTGGGGCAGCTAGTGGTGCAGGGCTTATTGTGAACTCTGCTTTGAGGTGGCTTGGTTTGAATGGGAAACGTGTGAAGTGTGTTTGTGAGGAGGATGAGGAGTCAGAATGACTTGGGAGGGTTGTGCTAAATCTGCATATTTGTTGAAGAAGCATCTCATTCAAAACTGGCCCAGTTGACAGCCTGTGGAGTGCTGGGTTGTTGATAGTCGTTTGTTTTGCTGAAGTGGGTTGGTCATTTGAATTCCAAACAAATATTTAATACATACTTTAGAAATGTGTTTCTGTAATCTATTTTCTACTGGATGCATATGAAATCGTTTTGCCGTGCTTTGTTTAAAGCATGAGAAAGTGTTGGCATGCGTGGGAGCTCATGATGGGAAGTGAGCATGTGATGGAGAAGGAAAGCTGATCATAGTAGTGTAGGAAACAAACTGCAGGATGCAGTTAACCCCTAGTGCTCATCTGAATATGATGGAGGTTGATCCGGTGCCTGTGAGTAGTGAAAGCATCTAAGGATTGATGCCAACCAGGGCACTTTATCTTGTCCTGCTCTGTCTGACCTTGGTTGATTGAGTAACAAGTAGCTTCAAACAACAGTCCGAACAAGAGCTCGAGGAGGCTGTGAGTGAAGCCATGACCACAGAGGCAGGACCACATCCTTACACTTGAAGCCTTAAAATATCAAAGTATCAATCATATAACTGTAGATGACAGCTGCTGTTGGGAGTCTCGCATGACAAAGAAGGTGCACAGGACATACGTACTGTGCTGTGAAGGTCCCACAGGATTTCTGTGTCATGGTCACTTGGCACAAGAGTGGCCTCAGCTCTGCTAGCAGCTTTGGTTTGTCCTGGTTTGGCCTAAGATCTTCAAAACTGGGTCTGCATTTCCATGGTGGTAGTATGTTAAGAGGCTATTGCAGATTTATTGCTTCTGTAATGTTGTAATTAACATATAGTATTCACCTTGGTCAGCTCACCTTGGTGTGTGGCCTCTGAACAAGAGGAAATGTTTGGTCAGCAGTGCATGCTTTGGTATTAGCTCTTGTCCTGGGCCAACAAGTCGTTTGGAAAACCCTCAGGGCTTTGGGCTTCTAATGAAGCTGCTGTGTTGTGATGTTTCCCAGTCTTGGATGACAGCTTTAAAAGCAAGCAGACCCACTGTCTGTGCTCCTGCTTCTGATCCTTTCAGTAGGGTTTGCCCCAGACATGCCAGCAGGCTCAGGCAGCTCTCCCAGGGCCTTCCCAGCCAGGACCTGACCTCGCTGGAGCTGCCAGGCATGGGGGGAACATCACACATCAGTGGTAGCTGTGATACTGATGCCAGCACGTCTCTTGCAGGCAAGCTCTATGCTGTGGGGGGTTATGATGGAGCATCTCGCCAGTGCCTTAGTACTGTAGAGCAGTACAACCCGGCCACCAACGAATGGACCTACGTAGCTGACATGAGCACTCGACGCAGTGGTGCAGGTACTGGCTCTGGATATGTTCTTAAAAGGGGACAATCACTGGACTCTCCTCTCTTTGTAAAAGGGAAGGAGAAGTGTTGGCAAATGCAGTCTGTGATAATGTGATCATAAAACCTATCCCAGCCTGATAGGAAAACAATGAAAATCTCACGTTGTTGACAGTATGTCAAAACAGAGCAGAAATGTGCCAAGTAACCTTGCAGCTTGCTGTTCCCAAACTGAGCCGGGCCCATCACAGCCTGTGTCCCCCCCAGCAAGCACCAGCTGTCACACCAACAGCAGTGCTGTACAGCTCGGGAAACAAGAACCTGAACTCCCAGCATTGCTGTGCTCATACTGACATCTAGCGGAGGCGAGGACGAGTATCCCCAAATCCCTGCCGTGACCCCAAAGCAGGCAGCAGGGCTGTGTTGGCAGCGTGCTGCTGGAGGAATGGCAGTCCCCTGGGCACGGATAGCTCTTCCTGTGCCCCCCATCACACCATATGTGGAGGCATTTCAAGTGGAGAAGCTTTAGCGTTCCCAACCTTTTAACTCTCCTACTTGCTTAAATTAGCTTACTGACTTTTTTTTTTTTAATTTTGAAATAGAAAGCTGTTGTAACAGCTGAATGTAGTCAAATGGCAGGGTGTTGCAAAGCCAGTTGGATGGGCTCAGATGTGGCAGGCTTTCCTCACCAGTTGGGTGAGTTCCCACTCCTCGGTCAACTGGGATGCAGCTTGAACAGCACTGGGGTCAGAGCTCTGAGCTTTTCCCTAAATCATCAACTTGAGACCATCTTTAGAACCCAGGTGCTGTCCTGCAGGCTAATGCAATGCTTATTGTGAGGCAATTCAGATTGGTGTTTCTGTTTTACTCCATTTTGGGGTAGGAGTGGTGAGGGGAGTTGGGGAAGCAAACCCAGAAGCAGCCAGCCTGAAGAATTGGAGTGAGTCATAGGTTGCTGAAAAGAGGAATGGTGTCCAAGGGATGAAGCCACATGGCACAAAGGCAGCAGGAAAAACAGAACTCCTGGAAATAAAAATTAGGCTACGTGCAAAGAGACCCATGGCAGAGAATATCAGGCAGACAGAGACAAAGAGAGGTGAGCTGCAGCAGTCTGTAGGCCTAGGTGGAGATCAGACCAAGTGCTGGGTGATGCTGAAGCCCGTGTTCTGGGAATGCCTTGGAGAGAGGCCCGTGCAGAACCACAGTGCAGACCCAGGGATGTGCAGCCCCTTCCTGTGTACGTTTGGCAATGGCTGGGCTCTGTTTGGCAGGTGTTGGTGTCCTCAGTGGGCTGCTGTATGCAACTGGTGGGCACGATGGTCCCCTGGTCAGGAAGAGCGTGGAAGTCTACGATCCAGGAACAAACACCTGGAAGCAAGTAGCAGACATGAACATGTGTCGAAGAAATGCAGGTAACCACAAGAAGCCTGGCTTTGGTGCTTGGTTGTGTTTGTCTGTGGTTTTTAATGTGGCTGTTGGAGTAATTTAAGTATATGATATTACCAACAAGTAATAAAGTGGAAGATGTCTTCTAGGGAACGAATCAAAATGTGGCAGGCAGCATGTGATGGAAGAGAAGTTAGGCCGTGTTTAACTCTGTGCTCTGCTTTGAGGTGTGTGTGCGGTGAATGGTCTCCTCTATGTGGTGGGAGGAGATGATGGTTCCTGCAACTTGGCCTCTGTGGAATACTACAACCCCATCACGGACAAGTGGACATTGCTGCCAACCAGTATGAGCACGGGGAGGAGTTATGCAGGTAAAGAAAGAAATACTTAGTGGGAGAACTGGCAACGGCTCGGATCGTTCAGGAACATAAGGGCTGTGCCTCCTGATGCTTTAATCTTAAATCTGGATGGGCTTTAATTTGGTCTTCAGTAGAGGAGCCCTTCACAGAAACAGTAAACAGCTCCGTGTCAGCTTGCTGCTGGTGTTAGTATTTGCAGCATGAACTCAGCCACAAGGCAGCCAGGAATTGCTCCTGTGATAACTGCGTGTCTGTCCGTTCTTAAAACAGGCGTTGCCGTGATTCACAAACCCTTGTGACACACAATCAAGCCATTGCGAGGAGCAGAAGTGAAGTGGATCCAGCTTGGTGGCGCTGGGAAGATGACCGAGTCCAACGTGGCCCATCTCATTGCTGTTACCATCTTCACGTGACAAGTGACACGTTACAAACACCATCTGCTCTGCAGTGGATTGTGTAACGAAGTGGAAGTCCTTCTGGGGACACGTCCCATGCTAGGCACGAGGTGTTGCTTGTTATCTGTGGTGCAATCAACTGTTTTTCTCAATGGCTTGTGTCCTGGGATAAACATGGTGCTTGAACTGCAGGCACTGAATTTCTTGTATGAATCAAAACCTGCTGCGTTTGGGCATGTGAGTGAAAACAGACACTTCTGGATTTCTTCACTACTGATGCTCCGTACCCGTTGTTGGTGGAACGGTTTTCTCACTGTACCCACAGGGCACACCTTACTACTGACAGTGGAAACGTCTGAGTATCAACTGAGAAAAGCAGTCAGCAGGAGTGGGCTGGAGCAGGGTGCTCTGGCTTGAGTGTGATGCTGTCTCAGTCATACATGTACATGCCACTGGACTGCTGTATGTATCCCTGAAATGCTTGT
Source organism: Callipepla californica brunnescens (assembly GCA_023055505.1). Classification (NCBI taxonomy): domain Eukaryota; kingdom Metazoa; phylum Chordata; class Aves; order Galliformes; family Odontophoridae; genus Callipepla; species Callipepla californica. Next base: position 14,718,645 of record JALIRH010000014.1, read on the forward strand.
CGTATGGTGGAAATAAATACCGTGTGGTTTTTCTACTTGCCATGAATGCTGTTTCCTGTACACGCAGGGGCTGACGTCTCAGCAACTCCACCACACAGAACTTCTCAGCCCCACAAAAAAACAACGTGCTGCTCTGACAGGGTTCATTGCTCCTGTGAAACAAATACTGCTTGAATGCAGACTGTACTTACCCACGCATCTCCCCGGTGTTGCCAGCTGTGCTGAAGGCCCCAGTTCTAACTCTGTCCAGCATTTCAGTGCCATTTCATAACAGAGCATTTAGATGGCAAAAGAAAGTGGTGCCATCCATGTAGAAGGTCCCTACAGTGAGAACCCTGTGTCAGTCAGGCTGTGGCTAAGGAGCAGGGTAACATATGTGCGGTATCTTAGTGCTGCCAGGGTGTTGAGGTCTCTCTAATCACTGTCACTGTTATTTTAATCTTCCCTGTACTGAAGGTGTTCTGCTGTTAGCGCAGAGAATTTGTGATTATTTGAAACGGACAAATGTAGATGCAGCTGTGATGCAGTCACCTTGCTTACATCAAATTCTCAGTGTTCTGTTTAAGAGGATGCTTGACTTGCAGATGCCTTTTGTTTGCCTCCTTTTGAGCTCTGACATACAGCATGCAGGAATGTAGACTCCCAGAATGTTCTCCTGCTGTATTCTTGTTTTTCCTTTTTTTTTTTTTCTTCCCTTTTTTTCTTTCCCATCTCACTTCACTTTGATGTATGTGGCCTTTTGTGAGGGCTTGCCTTGCTCTTTTTCCCTGTAGGTCAGCTGAGGCTTTCTGCTGGGGGCAGCTGGCCTGCAGCACTGCCCATCTGAATCACCTTGTGCAGCTTTAGTGGGTGTGTGCATTAGTTCTGCAAAGAAGTGCATCTCAGTGTTTGAGCTGACATGGGTGCCTGCTCTCTTTGAGGATAACAGTGCCTACCCTTGCTGCTTCACCTCCCACAGAGGAGGGCTGACAATAAGAAGTCCCTTCTGTAATATCCTCACGTTGGGTTCTACAATTTGCTGTGAAATGTGCCAAAATAATAACATAACGTGCTGCTCTTCCTGATGGCTGTTGAGGTTGGTAGGATGTATCCCAGGCTGAAGCTGGCTTCGCATCAGAGTCCTGAGATACATCTTTGCAGTGACATAAACAAGGTGATGCCTTGGCTTGGAGTGACTTTGCCCCCAGAACTGGTTGCCAGGTGTTTTCCTTGCATGCAGCCTGTGGGAATATGGCATAAAATGGGATAGGCAAAGCTTTGTGGTGTGTTATCATCTCTCGTTGGACGGAGATCTGTTAGCAAGATGGACAAGTATTTGAGCATGCCTGTCTCAAAGAAACATAAGGCTGAAAAGCTTTTTTACAGCCAACTGTAGCTGCCAAACTCATCTCTTAATTGTAGCATCACTGGAGCAAAGGCAAATGCAATTGGGAGATTCAGAGTTTGTGGGATAGAGATTTAAAACAAAGTGCTACAGAGATGCAAGTCTGAATCATGCTGGGCTTATTAGATGTCAGTGGTGAATGTGCTTGAAAGCTGGGTAATTTTTTGTCCCCAATTTACCTTGCTATATAAAGCTTCCTTGCTTATAAGGAAAACAGCTTTTGATGACTCTCTGCTATTGTAAAATGGCATATACTGACTGGTGGACGAGGCCTGCATCTTGCTGGACAGGGCTAGGACTCGGTGCTGGCCGGTCATCGCCGGTGCTCCTGGCTGCAACCACAGCTCCTCCACCCCAAAACAATTCCCCTTTCCTTCTCCAATGTTGCAGTGTTATGCAAGTCAAGTGACCTCGTTTTCCAGCTATGCAATATGAACAACTGTAACACGTGAAGAACCAGCTGTATCCCCTCCCCTTGAGCTGCTTTTGGACTTGGTCTGTCTCTGCTGTGTCGTTCCGTGTTGGTATGATTCACTCTGAGCACCTGAGCCAGCCCCTTTGCAGACTGCCTTTTTCTAGGACTGAAAGCGAAGCGTTAACGCTGACAAACTGTACTGTAAATATTTTTTTTTTATAAGAGTTTGAAATAATTTTTTGGATCGCTTTTTACGGTCGTCGATGCCACCCGTGTCAAATTCTGGAGCTGATTCTTACACCCGTGCGCAGTGCTCTGCTGGCTGTGATGCAGGTGTGGGTTTGTATGGTTTCTGCACAAGGAATGCAGTGTTGTAACCGAGATCTGGGATAGATAGCTCTGAACGTTGATTCTGGCATAGAGGAAGGACAGCACTGGGCTCAAGGTTGTGAAACAAATTAAAATCCATTACCTCGGTCGGCAGTCCGCTCTGAGATTCAGTCAATTTCTCGTGTACTATTTTCGGTCCTCTGGATTTCACTTGCTGTTCGCTTTCTGGTCAGCGTGGTAGACAAGCTGTCTGCTTTGTGGCGTGGATGGAGATGTGTTCACCACACGAAGCACGCACAAAGCCCACGTTGTGCCAAAACCCGTGGAGTTATTGCAGGAGGTTTTGGGAAAGCTTTGCAGACTGAACTCAGGCGGCTTCCTCGCAATGGTCCGTTGGGAATGTGAGAGCTCTGCTCTTTTGGGGGTCTCCATGTGCTGACCCCTGTGGGCTTGTGGCATTGGGCATCCCCCAGTGCAGGCTGCTGGAGAGGCTCCCACACTGCTGGCTCTGCAAGCAGCCCCGTGTATGTAAAGCAGGATGGATTTGCCTCAGGCAATCTGTTGTTTAAACAAGTTTGAATCAAGTCCATCTTTTCCATTTGTGCCTAATAGATAAATTGGGGGTGATTAAAACCAATTTTCGCTTCGTTCAGTTTATCCAAATATTTTTTTTTCTTGTACACATGTGTACAGCACTGTAATTACCACCCATTTCCTCGGCAGCATTTGCATGACAACACCACGAAAGCTTAAATACTGTTCTCTGGTTGGCAGCGTTGGGAGCCCACAGTCCCTGCTCTGCAGCGATGTGCCATTCATCGTGGTGGTTCTGCAGATAGCTGCAGCATGGTGTAACCTTTGGGATTCACCACTTACAAACCGTAGCATCAGAGCAGCTCCCCCTGGCCGTGCCCATGCACCTGGCTGCAGGCTGATGCTCCAACTGCAGCGATGGCAGTCCCTTAGATATTGCAGTCTGGAGGTGAGCGTTCTTTTTTCCTTCTCCCTTTGTCCTTCTGGTTTTATATGTGATTTTCCTCTACTGTGACAATAAAAAAAAATGCTTGAGAATTTTATGTATTAACCACAACCAAATCAACAACGACCAAACAACTTCAGTAACGGAAGGCTGTGAACCTGCTCACCTGGGTGTGAAGTTCTTTGCGTGTGTAAAGCAGCCGCAGTTGGTTCCGTAGCCAACAGCATCACAACGAGTTGTGTGACCGTGCAAGCTCATTATTTAATTAAAAGATTCTGCGTGCGTGCGTGCGTGTGTGTGTGTGTGTGTGTCTGAATGTGAAGGATGAAGGATGTTGCAAAGCAGTGCTCCTGAAGCTGCCTTGCCCAGTGTGACTGCGGGAATGCTCTTCGCTGATGTATTTATGACAAAATCACATTGCTGTTCCCCGGACTTTAATTTGAATAAAAAACTGGACTAATGCAACTCCTCTGGGTCTGCTTTGATTTCGGGCAGTGAGGAAGGTGCTCCTTGCTCCGCTTCATGGCTTCTTCCCTCTTTGGTTACGTGGTTTTATTTTGTACCTCCTAATGTGGGACATGGATACACTCCAGCCCCAAGTGGAGGCACACGCAGATAAATGCTGCCCTGAGCTGCGTGGGGGTTCCCAGAGCATCCTATATGTGCTCAGCGATTAACATCACTGCTGTGCCACCCCATAGCTAGCACGGGGCTGCTTAACTGCCTACTGACATGGAATATTCTAAGAAACGCGCCAAAGTGATTAATGCTAATGTTCAGCAAAATGAGTGAGATTTAATTGGCACAGCTGCTGGAGCTCAATGCATTTGATTTGGCCCCAGTTTAGGAACCGTCCACATTTCTTTCTCTCACTGCAACCTCCACAGCCTCTGCTCCACGTCCTGCTCAGTCATTACCAGTCCTAAGAAGTGAGGCTTTATCTGCAGCCAGCAAAACTTCTAAAGCGGCCCTTTAAGGCATGTGTAGTGCCCATCTCCAGGGTTCTGTTCTCTGAAGAGATTGCAGTTGTTTTTCAAAGTCCTTTGTTGTATTATCCTCTTTCTGTGATGCGATGTCACCCAGGGGTGAGTTAGTCTCACTGGGTGAGTGTGGAAGCATTCCACATTCCCTCCTTGGTTTAGCAAGGGGGGAACAGAAGAGCAGCCTGCCCGAGTTACCCTGCTTGTTTTCTTCCTTTTGAAACTCATTTGTTTTTCCCCGAGTCAGAACGTCCTCTGATGGGAACTGGAACCAGGGAACATTTCATGCTGATGTAAGGAAAGCCGAGTGAACCATCAACTGAGGTGTGAACCCGCAAATATCTAACGCCAAGCACGATCTTGTGAGCTTTAATGTCTTACTATTGCATCCCAGGCACACGTGCTGGAACTCAGCAGCCAGAATCCCCCTGGCAGTTGCACGGACCTTAGATTTTGTCTGAATCGAGTTTCCAGGTTCAGGTGAGGTTTGTGGGTTTTAACAGCTGGGGGCTTCTGGGATCTGGGGCCCTCTCTCTATGTATGTGGCAGGGGGTTGGAATGCAATGATCCCTGGGGTCCCCTCCAACCCAAACCAAACCATACCATCATTCTCTGTCATGAAGTGAGGAGAGCACTGCCCGGTGGTCATTCCCAGTTCTTTTCCAACTGCGTTTACTTTGGTAGGGAGCCACTTCAAAAAGATAAAATTAGATAAAGTAAGATAAGATAAAGAAAGATAAGATAAAGTAAGATAAAATAAGTTAACGTAAGATAAAGTAACATAAGATAAAATAAGACAAAATAAAATAGAGAACCAGATGGGAAGGGATTACCCCTAACGAGAACACCTGTGGGTGACTTAATTGTGATCAATTGCTTCCAGCTGTGGGGTTGAGGTCTCACTCGGAGCTGCAGCTCCTCGTTGGGCACATTCTCCCCGTCGCCCTCGGTGAGGACACCTCGTGCTGATTTTTCCTGCTCCTCGAGGACCCCCTGAGCACGCGTGGAGCTGCGGAGAGGAGGTGACCCCGCACCGGAGCAGTTTTGGGGTTCCGTCGTGTGCTGCAGGGTTGGGGTGGGGGCTGCGGCTCTCGATGCTGGGTTGCGTGGCCGTGGAGCTAATAAGGGAGCGTGGGGTTTTACACGCGGAGGGGATGGGGTCGCGCGTGGCTCCGGTCGCGCTTTGTTCGCTTCTGAGCGCTCTCCACGCGGTGCCGCTCTTTTGCTTCGGTGTTAGGATGCTTATGAGCGTTCCAGGGGTACGAAGCGTCGGTGTGAGACGGGCAAAGAGTGGGGGAGCGGAGCAGAGAAGGATGGGGGCTGTCCTCACCGTGAGAGCTGAGCAGCGAGGCATTGCTGGACGGAAAACGCGGAGAGGTTGCGCTGTTAACGGGGGTCTGGAGGGCGAGGAGCAGATGGGACCCCTCGTGCTGTGCAGCGAAGGGGCACATCAGCTCCTCGTGGTGGGTATCCTCAAACAGGTTCCCCCCCTCGTCTAGTCAATCCTGCAGCCTCTGCCATTCGAGGGCACGAACGTGCGCTTGGGGTCGGGTTCTCGGGATGCGACGGTTCCCCTCGTGCAGGAGGAGGGATGCGGTGCCGGGTGCCGGGCTCTGGGGGTCAGCACAGCCAAAGGAATGAGCCCGGCTGCTGAGCAGCGCAGCTTCTCCTCCTCTTCCTCCTCCTCCTCCTCCTCCAAGCAGTGCTTTCTCGGTCCATGAAAACGTCTGGCTGCGTTTTTTTCTCCCGGTGCCGTGCAGCTGCACGCTGCGGGTGCCTGAACTTTATTTTGCATATAGATTGGGATCAGATGTGCTGCCGTAGAAATCTTTCGTCAGCTGTTTTCCGCCTTCCTCGTGCCTGAGCCCCTTTGTATGGTGGCATGCATGAAAAGTACCCCGCAGGAGAGAAGCAGGGTGGGGATGGCAGCCTTCATTAAGCAAACACTGTCTACCTGTGAACTCACAGGGTGTGGTTTACCCCACTTCATGCTTTGAGTCCTTAGGAGTAGGGATCCGAAAATTTCGGAGGTCTTAATGCAAGTGCTGTGAGTCCCATCTATGTTTGTTGCTGAGCTCCAGCTGGGGTGACCTGGCTCCTCATGTTACACCCACAGCTGCTGTAGACTTGCTAAATGATTGGGCCCAGAGTGAGAGTAAGGGCTGATGTACTAAAAACTTCATCATTCTGGATTTGCCCAGATCTATAACAGTTGCCATGTGCCCTCTTCCCTCCCAGCAAGGTTGGCAGAGGCTGTAGAGCAACTGAGGGGGGTGGTCATGGTGGTTTTACCCTCTTCTTGTTCACATCTCCGTCCCTCCCTGGCCACCCAAAGAGGAGAGCTCCTGCTATTGTCCTGTTGTCCCAAGGGCCTCTGGGGGTGTGATGGTGGGAAGGGATCACAGGGCACAGGAACTGGTGGTAATGGGGTGGCACCAAGCATGAGGACTGCCTGCTGGGCCAGAGAGATGGACTGACTTTTCCAGCTCTTTGCTGACCCATAGAACTCTGTTTAATCAGTGCAGTCTTCATGTGGCATCTCTTGGTCATCTGAGTGTGGGATTTTTGCTGTGGGATCTTCTTGAGTTCCCTTTTATTCCCATAGAAAGTGAAACTGACCCTGCAGCAAGTGCTAGGAAGTTATGTTAGGAATAAGATTTGCAGTGCTTGGGAGGTCTGTCTCAAAATTTGCACTGAGGGACATTCACTTGTGGAAAAAAAAAAATGAGGGACTTGATTTTATGCAGAGTGGAACAGGTGCTCTCTAGCTGCTGGATTCTGGGATTTGTACCTGTGAGATGTGACGTTAATAGACCGAATAATTCCAAATAGTATTATAGCCAAGATATTTTAAAGATGGTATAGTTGCGTTATTGTGATGGAAAAGATACAATCAATATAAAGGAAAAATGCTCACCCGTGTCCTAAGCTCATGATAGGAAACTCCAAAGGAGTGATCTCCAAAGAGAGATCCTTCCCCAGTGGTGGTGCTCAGCCCTTAAATGGGGTCTGGGAGAGGTGGAGTCAGATTCCCCTTCTGGTCACACAGGTGAGTTGCCTTCACCTGTGATCCCGTGGCTGACTCAGTGCTCAGGTGATCAATCAGTGGTTCAGGCCATGATTCAACAGTTCCCATACAGTATCTAATAGAAATATAATTTAAAACAAGTCTCAGCGATGTTACCTAGAAGCTGCTCAGCTTGGTGAATAATACTCAGAAATTCCTGGAGGTCAGGATATGTTCTCAGAATATGTTTTTGTTGAGTGTGTACAGGAGGTTGTGTGGCATATCATTACTCTTGGCTGATCTTTGAGTCCCTTGTTTGGTTTGGTCTGTTTTTCTTCTTTAAACTGCTAAATACAAACTGAAGAAAGAAGGCACAAGGGGTTATTAGTGTCTTCCTTCTCTGTCATAGTGCAGAGGCAGAAGTTGCCCAGGAAGGGACTGATTGCCTTCGCTGTCGCTGTGTGCTGATGAGCTGGAAAACCTTCTATTAGTTTATGGAGATGAGATTTAGACTTACACAAAAGCTTTGACGCCGTGTCATGTTTTTAATTAGTTTTCTGAAAAGATATGTGAGATGAGACATGCATACGCTGTCGGTTTGTAATGTGGCTGCAAAGGAGAAGGTCTTTGGTTCTGAAATGTGCGTCTTTTTGCGGATAACTCTTTTTATAATTGTGATTTAAACATACCAGGGCCTGATTGCTCTAGTTTTACTTACCTAGAAAACACCTCTATCCTTAAGCTGGCCTGCTGCTTTTAATGAGGCTGCCCAGGGAGGTGGTGGAGTCACTGATCCTGAAGGTATTTAAGTAACATGAAAAACATGGTTTAGTGAGACTGTTTGGGATTGTTAGATGGTTGCACTGGATGATCTTGTAGGACTTTTCCAACCTTGGTGATTCTATGATTCTAAAATAGGAATTGTAAACTTTTATTGTGTTTTAAGTTCTGCTTTCTGTCCTGTGTCTGGGTTTCAGCCCTGGAAGACATAGCAGAAAAACATTTCCATGCTCTCCTAATGCAGGTCGTGTTTGTGCTATCGAATGAAGCTGTCTGTAGCCTAAAAGTACACACGAGCTGTGCAGGATGTAAGCTCTACAAATGTTAGCACTTGGGCCCGAAGGCCCATGTTAAATTGGCCCATGTATTTGCATGTGTATTTACTTAATTCCTTCCTTTCTAGCTATCAAATCCTGTTTGTCAGGGGGATATTGCTGTGGTTTACGTGCACGTAGGTTGGCTGTACTGCTGCTCACCTGCAGTGGTTGTTGCATCAGTTCTACACTGATGCTGCTGGAAAGGTTAATTCAGGAAAAAAGCTGAAACACTGCTTATAACCTCACATTTATTTCACTTATGTTGGTACAAAATGAGGCTGTTGTTGACATCTTCTCTGCACTGGTCACTGAGCCTCGAGCTGCATCACATCCAGCTGTTTCTCCAAGTTGTGTATTTGTGTTTTTTAGTAGCCAAGCGTGCTGTGTAATGATGTGAACTTGTTTGGTAGTGTTATGATCACATGAGAGCTGTGTGAAAGCCTTTGTCAGACAGTTCCTTTCTGCATGTCTGTCCTTTGCAGTCCCTGAAGGGATGCTTTGCCCCACCTTGCCGTGGGAGGTTGAGCCAATGCTGTTAGAGCTTCTCACTTTAAAAGCAGGTGCTGGTACACGCATTTTAAAGACAAATATCACAGCACACCCATTGTCCTCAACTGTAGCTCTAAAGAGTGACAGCTCAACCAGAGTGTGGCTACACCAGGCACAGTTTGATGGCTTTGCTGTGTCTGTAGGCATCACCTTTGTCACTTAAAGACAGCTTTTAACCTTGGTGGCTGCTTTCCATCCCTTGCTGCTGTGGCTGGGCTGTCTCTCAGCCTCTTTCCAATGGGGTTTTTTCTTTAACTCCTTAAGGATATAAAGGAAATGTTAAATCCTCAGTCCTCCTGTAGCAACGTTGCATCAGCAGGGACCGGGAAACCACACCAGAGCTCTGGATGTTGCTGAATGCTGCCTTTAACTGTGCGATATTTTAGCACATAGAGGATGAAATTAATGAATCTGATGATAATGAAGGTATAACTGAATGAGATGAGTGTTATGCCTAGAGGCTAATCATCAAGTAATTCAAGTGAGGCTGCAATTATAAGATTAAGATTTGTGTGATAACATTGTTTACCTTTATATAAACCAAACAAATTAAGTTAGAGAGGAAAATATAGGGGGAGGGAAGAATCTGTTTAACAAAGCAGGTGGATTTTTGGTTGTATTTGCTCAGAAAAAGCCAGAAACAAAACTTGCTGGAGGCTGTTAGAGAGAGTTTCATCAATGCACAGCCCTATGGGTTGTATCGTCCCTTTTGGTGCTTCTGGAAGCACCTGATAGGGTGTGCACCATGGATACAGGTTCAGTATTTTGGCTGTGAACAAGGAAGAAATCTTCACGTGGTTCCTGTTTCTAAAAGCTCCCACTTGAGCTGATTTCACAGTTCTGGAAAAACCATTCTGTGTCTAATGGAAATACAGTCCTGTTGGTGGGGGTGGGTGGAGGTGCACAGTGCTGTGCTGCTGGCAGCTCTGAGATGCTTGGAGATTATTCTGCTTTGCAAAGCCAACAGCTCCATCAGATGGAGTTTTTCCACCACAAGATGGCATTGATTATACAGGAGAAAAAAGGCAAGGCTGCAGAAGGAGCTCAGCCCAGGGACAGGAGTGGGTTTGAAATAAAAACAACGCTGCAGAATTAATAGTAGACGAGTATGAAATAAGCATTTGTCACACGAATGTCTGCTACCAAATTATATTATCCAGGAGCTTATTTCTGATGCATCAAATGGGATTGCTGCTCATCAGATGAACCTGTGCAGCTGCTGATGGTGGTGCTGGTGGTGTGAGTGAGGTTTTGCTTGCAAATGCTTTTCTGGTGTATGGGCGTGCACGATCAGCACGGGTTTTGCTTCTCTCATAGTTCTCCTAAAGGCTATCGCTTGTTAACTGGGAGCTAACAACAACATTTGCCCTTGTCTGACACTCTTCTGATGTGTTGCTTAAGGTCTTTGTTGCAGTTTGTTGGATGCCAGTCCTCATTTAGATGCTCTGTGCTTCATGCACGCGTACAAATCTGTTTTCACTGTTTTCTTTTCAGGCCTCCCTTTGATCTTTGCGTGGCCTTCTGAAGCTTATGTAAAGTGCAAAAGCTGCCGAGGTACTCATGGTACCACACATATCTCTGTCCATCGTCACCAACTTGCCTAAAGACCCTTCTGTGTTTATTACTTCTAGTGATGGCAGAGTACGTTGGTATTACTTGGTCTGCCCTCTTAGTGGTGTCAGAGGGGTGAATTTCTAGGGGGGAGAAGTGTTTAAACATTCTAAGTCCTGTTTTGTACCCTACATCTGGGCTATTCTCCAAGAAGATGAAGAGGATCTATGTAATATCACAACGTGGCCAAACTCCTATATAAAGTGTAGGGAAAAACCTTCTTGGTTCTTGTAATGATTTCTCTCTGCCTTGTTTGTTTGTTTGTTTTTTTGCTGGTTTGGTTTTAAAAAGCACAGGTTATCAAAATGTCATGCTGGTGAACAGTGTCATGAGATTATGGCAAGCTGTTCTGAGATATATCAAGCTCTTGCCATAGGTGCTCCTTCACTGTGGTTTACAGCTTGGAGCTGCCAAAGGATTATTTCTTTCAACTGCTGTGTGCTGTTACAGCTTTCATAGGACTCGGAATTGATGCTTTGTTGTCTTGTTTTTAGAAGGTGTAGTGAGCTGAGTGAATACCTCAGCAATCCCACCAAACCTCACTGGTGTGGTCTGAGTGATGCGTAAAGCCACGTGGGCTTTCTCCAGCAGTGCCATGACGTGCACACTCCTCCGTTCCTCCTGCAGATATTGGGTCAGTTCTGAAGCATGAAGTGCCTCTGCCAATGGTGTTGTAGCAGTGAGCATTGTGCTTGACCTTGCATGTACTTCCCACGTGGAAACCCACTGAAGCCAATTGGTGTTGGAGCTAGAGGGCTGCTGTGCCTGGCTCACCTGTGACAATGCCCAGACCCTCTCGTCTGGGTATCAGTGTGCAGGACCTTGGAGAGAAGATGACGTTCACTTCTGATGTCTGCTCCCCTCTTTCCAGCAAGCAGGAACATTTCTCTTAATTTAAGAACCCCAGGAGGTGGCTTTATTCTTCTAATCTCAGAAGAGCAGTTTGCAGTTCGTGTTACCTGCCTGCAGTTTGAAATGTGCTGGAAATAGTCCCATTGTTTTGCGCTCAGTTCCACCCTCCTTTTGTAGCCCATTTGAACTTGTTAATCACGTAGATGTAGCGTATCGTCATGTAATTTTCCCTGCTCGTGCCCACTTGATGGGTTTTTGCCCTTCTTGGTTCGAGGCCCTTTCTTATCCATTTATTTCAAGCGTTTCTTTTTCTTTTTTTAGAAAAGGGGATAAAGAAATAAAAAGGCAAACGATATAATTGCAAGCTCGGTTCTTTTTGGCATCAAAGCTTTGGCATCTCTGACAGAAAACCCGCAGGACTCCGGAGCCCAGTGTATGACAGCACTGCCTCCAGCAGCTTCACACATTTGCATTCATGGCAATGCAATACCTGTTTATGTGCAGTTTGGGGGAAGTGTTTGCTTTCCTTATTTTTATTTATTTATTTTTATTTTTTGCAGGAGAGCTGCTCTGCCTTTTGGACAGCAGATGCACAGGCCTTGTGTCCTGTGACATAGTGGCTCTCTGTGGTTTTAGTGTAATTCTTTACCAGTGGCTCTGGCAAAGGCAGAGGGCAGTGCTCATGCTCCTGATCCTGTATGGAGCTGTGTGTCCCTGCTGGATGAGCAGCTGGGGATGAACAGCCTCAAAATGTGCCTCTTGTTGTCTATCAGCATAGAGCCTACATTGCCACCTGCCCATCCACTGTACCATGGAATACATTGTTAGTATTAACTTCATAATGTTCCTGTAGTCAGATTGAGTGTGGCGGGGAGCAGAAGCTAATTGGGCTTTTATTTTTCCTTCAGTTCTACTTGTACAGCTATACCCTCACAGGCAGTGCATTCCTAAGAATGTATTCAGGTCTGAGCTGGCTGAATGTGGTCCCCTCAATGGGTTTGTACCCCCATGCAGTGTTTCTGGGGGGTTGGGGATCTGCAAATGAATCTCCTCCCACCTTGGGGAAGTGAATTGGTGTTTTCAGTGAAGCTGGAGGGCTCCCAGGAAGTATTTCTGGACTTCAGAGAGGAAAGAGTGTCATCAAGCCTGCTGTGCTCATCTCACACTTTCTGGTTGTGCATGAAAAAAATAAGGAAGAGGAGGCTTGGACGCTGGGGAGAGGGTGTAGAACCCAAATGGGCAGGAGTTCAAGTTTGAAACCAGTTCTTAGCTCTCTGCTGGTGAGGAAAAGGAGCTGCAGTCTTCCTTTAAAGGCTCCCAGCCTGCAGCTCTGCAGCACAGGGCTTCCTCCCAGCAGCAGCCACATGTGAGCATGGCACGGTTGGTGAATGGAGCTGGGTCAATACCAAGCCCCACTGGGGCTGGTTTTAGGTTGCAGGGCTTTGCTGGGTGCTTTCCCATGGCTGGTGTTTTTCCAGAGCTTTTGGAAGGGAAACTCTGCCCTGTTCAGGGAATGAGAGTGAACAGATCCCACTCTGCCTGTGCATGAATTTTCTGGGGACTGTGCTGCTGGGGGTAGCATTGCTTCCTTTTTCAGTTGGTGGATGTCAAGGAAAGCTTTTTTATCTAACAAGAGAATGTTTCCTTGCTGATCAGCAAGGGGCTTGATACATCTCAGATTCTTGGAACTGGCTTTAAAGTGAGAGATAGGCATATGCTGGTGATTACTTTAAGCCAAATTTATCTTATAATGGGTCTGTTGGCAGTAACAGTTGTTGGGAATTTTCCCCTCAAGTCAAACAGACTCATCAAATTAAATTCAGCTGTAGGCTGAAGCCCTCTGTTCAATACCTTCCTTTCCTCCTTCCTCTGCTGCAAATTCCAAACAACCGGAGCATCCCTTGGCCAGCAGCCCCACTCCACAAACTTTTCTCTGTGTGTGTGAGAACAAAAGCTGTAGTGAGCCTGGAGCAGTCCCCTCAGACAGCCAGCATGCACAGAACAGGCAACAGATGCTGCTGTTTTTTGTAAACCCAAAACTTCATTATGCTTGGAGCAGTCCCACAGGTCTAGGAAAAAAATAAAACCTAACACAAAAGCAGCACCGACAACCTGATTTATAGATTGCAATCATCACGGCTGGGTTTCAAAGCAGCAGGTTATGCTTTTGGTGCTGGTCCTTCTTCCTCGCCTTAGGAATATGTCAGGACAGGTATGGGAGTGATGGGTGAAGGGGCTGAGTACTCCCTGGACTATGGGGTAGGGATGGGGCAGCTGCTCCTGGAGTTCTTTAAGGAAATCTGTCAGACTGAGCTGTTAAATTCCACTGTGATTGTGCATAGCTTATTATTCTGCTGTTTCTTTGTGGCTATGTGTTGTTTTCTTTGCTTAATTCCTATTGCAGAATCTGCCTTGCAAACTGGGTGGCTGGGGAGCCTTGACCTTTTCCTGAGCTGGACTTCCAAGAGAGCCAGGAAGAGCCCAAAATACATAAAACACCTTTCAAGAAAACACAAATCCTGAAGTTAATAACAATTTCTTGCAGTCGAGATGCACTTTGTGATGCCCAAAGCAGGAGGGTACAGATGGAGAAGCACAGCATTTCCCAAGGCCTGGGGGCCTCACTGAGCTCCTGGTTCATCTGTACGAGCAGCCCAGGGCAGCTTTTGCACAGCAGCTTCCATATCTCTGCGAATCTTGTTTCAGATGCAGAGGACTGGGGATAGATTTTATTTTTTCCACATATGGAGGCTGGAAGATTTGTATGCTGCGTGCTCTGCTTATGCATGATGGAGGGGTAACGTTACAGCCTAGAGAAAAGATTACTTGGAATTGGGCTTTGCAGAAAACACTAGCAATAATTAGAAAATAAACCAGTCCCTGCAAGCCACTGGGATCTTCTGGCAGAAACCTCTCCTCCTTCTCTGGGGGCAGTGATGCTGAAGCCTTGCTGGGAGCTGTTGTGCTATGCAGAGGGTTGAGCTCTTCCTGGTGTTAATAGATGCTCCACACTGATTGTGAATCCACTCCCCTCAGGCACTTGTTTGCCCTGGGAGGTGTGTTAGGTACAGCCTTGGCACAGCTGTAGGTAAGCAAAAGCTGAGACAACAGTTGGACAAAGCTGGATCAGTCTTTTTAGTACCCTGGCATGATTTGTTACAGCTGAGTCCTTCCAGTAAATCCTTAAGGTTTTCAGCAGCTATAAGCTTTTTATAGCAAATCAGATTTTTGCACCCATCTGGTTGACTGGCTATAAGCATTCATCCCGCAAGTTGGCTTGTTAGGTTTTGTCAGAATTAAAAAAGAAAAAAAAAAGAAAAGCCCACAGTGTGCAGTGGAGTGTTCATCTATAGCTGCCTTTGACGAATTGTGCCTCTTGCAAATGAATGCAAGTAACCAAGAAAAGTGGTTTCATTACAAAATCCTGAAGGCAAAAGCCTCAAACCCTGCAAAGCAGCAGGTTGGTGTATTGAGAACATCCAAGCAAGTTGAATCTGTTTTGTGTGCTGTGAAGGTAAGGAGAGCAGTGTTGTTAAGGGCTATGGTTAGTGGTCAGGTACTGGTATGCATTCTGTGTTGGAAGCTGGGAACACTGCTTACTGCTCCCTTGTACTCAGTTACTGACATTTTTTTATTGTAGGTATGGTTCAGTGCTGTTGGTATTTTGGATGTATTCAAAGGTTTGAAGCATTTTTCCTATTATGGCTCTGGCAGCTTAGCTGCAGAGCAGCCTCAGCAGCTTTAGGAGACCTCAGTGCTGGCTCAAGATGTAGCCCAGTGTGAATTTACAGCTAAGTCCCATCGCGTTCCATGAAACTAAACATTTCTGCAGTTTAAGGTATGGAAAGGGCACGTCCTGCTTGCACTGCCCTGTTCAGAAATGCAGAAGGACCCGGCTTGGGGCCTGCCTCTAGGTTATGGCTGATTCCAACCTCTCCTTGGCTGTGTACACAACTTCAGAGCATTTGAAGCAGCAAATGTGAGATGCATGTGGTGCTGAGGACCTTTTCCACAGAGCGTCACAGCCTGCTTGGCAGATCCAGGCTTTTCATAGTCAGTCAAATTTCTTCACCCACCTACTTGGGAGGACGTATCCCTCTGGTGCACTTGTTATTTTTCATTACTGTTAAAATAAAAAGTCAACACACTCTGCCCCACCAGTTTATTCATCTGTATCTGCTTCTGATGAAGTGCATCTCCTGTAACAAAGGCGTGCAGATGCTCTGGATGTACACCTCACTGCTTCCAGGCCTCCAATAACACAATCAATGTCATTAATGACTTGTGTAGAGGTAACACACACCAACCAGAACAGCCTCCCTGGGCAGCTTTCCAGGTAGATGTGTGTAGGGTATGTGATGCTGATGTTGTCATGAAAAAGCAGTTAAATTTCCCTTGATTGCACCCTCTTGAGAAGGAAAAGCAGAAGCAGCAGCACTGTTACTGATAGTCAACCTTACTGTGCTGCTGGGGGATGGCAGCACACAGCCCTTATCCAGGAGGACGGCCTCAGTATCCTGCTGTAATTTTGTCTCATTGTCTGCAAGGCCTGAGAAATTAAAAATGCTGGGCATGTTTTATTGCACTGAATATAAACAGTCAACCCTCAGTGGGGAAGTTAATTAAAATGGCCAATGCATCATATTCCCAATCATCCGAGCGGTGCTCCCCGTGCTCTGACCTGTGTTCCTGGCTGTGCTGATGGGATGGGGGCTGTGGGGACGTGGCACACGTGGGGCTGAGATGTGCTGAGTGAGGTTTATCATGTGCTACAATGCAAGCATTGTTTGTTGTAAAGGCCAAAATGCATAGGGTCTAATCCAGTGCTTTTCTACAGAATAACGCTCAGCTAATGAAACTGCCTCAGATTAAATGCTAATCCTTTTTTCTTCCTATATTTCTCTTTCACTGTGCCTAATTGTCTCCAAGTTTCCAGGTGCACCTGCTTGATGTTAAAAGGGCTTGATCTTGCTGTATTTTTTTTTCTGTACTTTTCCATCATCTTAATGCTGCTTTTTTTTTTTTTCTTTCCCCTTGCTGGCATTCCTTACCTGATTGATGGCTAAAGTGGATTGTTACAAACCAATTTTACAGCTCATGCATAGGCATTAATATCCACTGATGCTTGCTTCAGATCCCGCTTTAGATGACCGCTTGGCCTCCTTTCTCTTCTTCTTCATTCCATTTATAAACAGTGTCTTCCCCATCCCAAGCCTGCTTGCACCTGAGCAGCTGCCACCATCCCATTAAGCAGTGACAAAACACCTTTTGTACTTTTTAAGCACACAGGGTTCCTTCATGTGAGATATTAGCAGAGATGATGCCCTGTGTATAAATTTAAGGTGATGCCCGATGTTGCTTGCCTTGGAAGAGTAAGTCTCAGGGGATGCTCCTTATGGGATCCTGAGTTTTATTGCCAAGTTCTCATCCAAGGCGATGGGAAATGGTACAAATCCTTAAAAACAGTACTAAAAATCAGTACTATGGTACATAAACCTTCCCCCTGCACCACCATTTCCCTTTAAATAAGCCTGCCATTATAAAGCAATAACTGAAGGCACGGTCCCTTCATCAGCCACGGGTGCTGCAGCCCCGTGCTGTGGTGCTCTCCAGCATGGAGTTTCTCTTTCTGCAGGGGGGGGGGATCTGCACAAACTACAACTCTGCTCTATCTGTTTATTTATAGGATCGAGATTAATGTAGTGTGGATGAGAAACGTGTTTATTTAGAGGATTGTGACTAATGTAGTGTGTGCATTGTACATCAGTAAGCACTAATGGCTCTTCCTCTGCGTGCAGCTGAGGGAACGCTGGTGCCTCATTCCTAAAGGGGGAAGTTGGACTCTGGAGCTGCCAATGGGGATTTTGAGTCTGTCATAGAGGCCAGAAGTCAGTGTTCCCACAGTGGGCAGTGACATGGGGCCCTGCGATGTTTGAGGTTAACCAGGAGTAACATTAAACCTGCATGGCGACACCATTAGAGTTCCATTTTTCCCATAGTACCCTTCAGATCTCAGTTATTTCCAAGTGTCTGACAAATAACTGAAATCCTGTGTGTTTGGGGACTGTGACAGCAGCTGTGGTGCTAGCTGTTGTGAAAGATCTGAAAGGATCCCCATAGCCAGTGGGGACCACCACTGCTATGTAACCCTGTCTTGGCTGTATGTGCCTGGACAACTTGATGTTGTGTGTGCAAAGCCCACAGATTGTCAATGGCAGCCTCTCCAAAAACCAGCACAGAAATTCATCAAAATAATTGAAACAAGTGCTGAATGGTCTGTGATAAATAACCACAGTAACACAAGCGAGGGAAACTCATTGTAACGTGTATTTAGGCAATAGGCTTTTCCTGCAGATCAAAGAGAAGTGAGGTACCTCTTTGGGTCTCGATCCTGGCTGATGTGCTTAGATTTGTTGGTGGAAGGACCTAAAGGAAGTGGGAATGGACAGCATTTGCCCCTTTATGAGGTCTTTATGAGGCACTGCACTCCTGCTGGGGCTTTTGGTTTTGGTGCAGATGAGCAGAGCACAGCATACCATAGTGCTGCAGCTGGTTCTGCTAGCACAGCATGGCTTGGGTTGTAGAGGAATCACTGTGCAGGTGATGTAGCACTGGACACAGTTTGGGAAACAAGTGGAAGGGCTTTCTACTTGAGCTTCCTTGGCAGCCTGGCAGCATCCAAAAGCTCTGGCTGGGGAGTGTGCTGCTGCCTGGCCCCAGCGGAGCTGTGTCCTGGGCTTCTGCTCCACGTGCTATTTCCCATTAATATTTTATCGAGCAGAAGAAGCAAGTTTCTCTTTGAAGTTGCACACTACTAAATCAGCTTCTTATTATAGCATTAAAATAGTGGCAGTTTTGCTTGGGGGAAAGGAAGGCAGGCAGCCCAGCTATAAATACTCTATTGGAGCGGTTAATAACTTTAGGAATAAGCAAGTGCTACAAACCAGAAATTTGCTTTCTGTGCCCCCAAAGGCCAAACCTGCAGCAGCTCAGCCCCTGCCAGTGGGTTCTTTCATCCTTGGGATGGTGTGTGCTCCTGAGGGAGCGTACTGGGGCTGGGATCCTCAGGCACCATAAGAAGGAACAGAGATCTGGGAAAGGAGGTGGAAATGCACTGTGTTTAGACCTGACTTTTTCTATCAGTTGCTGTAATATGGGAACGTGTGTGAATGTCTTTATCGTGTGGTTACATCTTGCTGGGCTAAAAGCTTGTCTGGGGGAAAAAAAAAAAAACCAAAAACCTTTCCTGGCGGACAATGAGGGAGGCACTTTGTCTGGCAAGTGTAATAAAAACTGACCGGCACACGGAGCTGTAAAGATGAAAAGTGCTGTAAATGTGTCACTACCTGTTACGTGCGTTATATGAGAGATTTGTAGCAATTGAGACAAGCTGCCCATAGGGAGGAAATGGGGAATTTGGGGGGAAAAAGAAATAGGATTGTACTTGCAAGAGGACGAGGCGTGTGAGGATGGGATTCCTGTGTAGCACTTCTTGGGGATCTCTGTAATTAGTGGCAGGACAATGCAGTCGAAATGCAGAACCATTTGATGGCTCTTTCCTGGGCCAAAGCAGCCCCAGTGGGATGGGTCGGCCGCAGCCCTTCCTCCTGCATCCATGTGAGCATGGTGCTGAGGCTGAGTGCTGGAGCAGGCAGGAACGCAGCATAGAAGCTGCTAATGAAGCCCAGTTGTCCAAGTGGTGCTCTGCAATCAAATCTCTTTTGATGGTTTTAACTGAAAAGAAAACTTCACGCTGGTCAGCTGATGGCATGTTTAATTTCATCTCTTTTTTTTTTTTTTCCCCCTCGGGATGCCTTCTCTGCCTCATTTCATTCTCTCTCCACAATTTGTTCACTCAGGAAGGGCGTTCTTTTTGTTGTTGCTTTTTTAACTACGTGTGCATAACCTGACCTGGGGTGGGTCTGTCATTAACGGTTGTCTTTAGAGGCTGCTAATGAAGATGCATCTGGGAGGGGTATGGGAGCTCTGCTCCCCCCAGCTGTCCCAGCACCACTATGGGAGTGGATCACATCATCGTTCTGGTTTCATGTATGTCCTCAAAGCCCCTCATGCTGAGAGCCAGAAGCTTGGCGTGTCTTATCCCTTATTCTATCTGCTTAATGTTTCATCCTTAACGAAAATAAAGGGAACAAGGTAATTCCTTAAGTTAATAATTTTAAGGCGTCAATCATAATTCTAGATGCCTTGATTTGCTTTCTGCTTTGAAATTTGGCTTAGCGAGCCGTGTACCTCCAGCTCCTCCACTAGCAATCGGCCTGAAGATCCCCTTTGAAGTGATGGGCTCTTTTACGGCTTTTTATCTGTTAATAATATTTATAATCTAATAGAGGACAACTTTCTGAATCTGTTTGAAATATTTCCAGGCTGCTTATCGTGATGTAACATTATAATCCAGCACTAATTCGCATTAGCCAGGGGTTGGATTTCAATTAACAGTTGCAATACTTGTTTATTTAGCTCACCCAAACTATACATGGAAGTTTAGTGGTTGCACTGGAGCTATGTGGAAAGGCAGTTCTTCACATGTGCTCTTTGCCTGATTCCTTTGACCTCTTAGAACACTTGGCCTATGTATTTCTTTCTTTTACTTTGTGTGCAGATCTGCTCTTCTTGATGTTCAGTCCCTTAATATTCCTGATGTGCTGCTGAGATTTCTACTTGTCGTTGGTTGTACGCATGCTTTTTTGGTGTTCTCTGTTTTTGCTTTTGCTTCGTTCCCATTTTAGCACCAGCTCCAAAAAAATAAGCTGAGAATGAGAACTGTTCATGATAGGTGGACGGTTGGACTGGATGATCTTGTAGGTCTTTTCCAACTCTGGTGATTCTATGATAGTCTGGCCTACCACAGCTGATGTGCCGTTCTCAAGCTGCATTGTGGTACTCATAAAGCCAGCAGAAAGTTGCTACTACTACTGTAAGTCACATCCAAAATGGCAATTTTTTCTTGGATAACCCTGAAGAAAAGCAAAATCCGCATTGACCCCATCCCAAGGTTTCCTCCACTGCTTCCCAGCCCTGAGAGCAGCTGCAGTGTGATGTCCCATCTCAGTGCTCCCCTCTGTGTCTGTGCTCATCCCCAGAGCCCCAGAAGCAGCAGTGTGCAGATCTCAGTGGCCTGAGTTCAAAGTGGTTCCTTTTTGCCATTTCAGCCTCTCAATTACTTGAGCAGGATTCACTTGCTCTCCTGGCGTTTCCGTGCATGCTGCACGAGTGCCCCGCAGTATAAAATACAAATAAACATCAAAGCAGGGGAAATGATTTGACTTCCTCATAATCTTGGATGCGTCACTTTTTTATATATATATATAATTCCTGAAGTAGCCTTTGGCTTGTATTAAAGTGCAAAACCTTTGAAATAAAGTGTCAGGGGTTTATCTTGCTGGGAAAAAAAAAATAGAACTTTTAAGCTGATGTGATCAGATCCTGAAGTCTGGAGGGAGGGGGGTGGGAAGGGGAAGAGAAGACTGAGGGCTTGGTTCAACAAATCACTGTAGAATCACAGAATGGTTGGAAGGGACCTCGCAGAAATCCCAGCCCCACCTTACATGGGTTGGCAGCCCCTTGCTGCATACTAGGTGCCCAAATGTCAGGAAACTGCTGAGAAAAAGGGCTGTTTCCTAAGCTTTCCCTTGGGAGGAGGAAGAGCAGAGTTGTTTGGGCCTGTGCAAAGCCAGCAGTCGGCTGCTGAGATTTGTCTTGCCTTTGGGTACATCCAGTCTGTGTCTGTGCTGACCCAGTACCAGCCTACCCTGCATAATGTGTGAGATGGAGACTTTCTTTCATCGTGTATTTCACTCTGCTTGCTTCTCTTGAGGATGTGAGCATAATAGAAAGCCCAGGTGACCTCTGGCAAACTGCAGTGTCTATGTGTGTTGTGCCTGCCAAGCAGCCCTGCCCTTATGTACCAGCAGCGAGCACATCTCACCTCTCCCCGCTCCTTGTGTGTGTCCCTGCAGCCTGTGTACAAACCCCGTGATGTGGAGGGATGCCAGCCCCGGGGTAGGTTAGCACCTGGGTGGAGATGAGATGTGGCACTCTGTCACCTCATGGTGCCGCAGGCTGCTGCAGCCCCTGCTCACCTGTGTTACTCCAGCATCCTGGTGGCTATCAGGTGTGCCTAACACAGCTCAGAGGTGTGTGTTTTCTCACTTGCCGCGTTTGATTCTCAGCAAAGTGACACCTTGAGTGCGTGCTGCCCTTCTACAAAGGCACCTTAGGAGGCTGAGTGCCCTGGGGCACCCTGTGCAATGTCACACTCCTTGGAATGCCATTTACACCTGCTGATGTGCTGCTGTGTTGTGGTTATGTTCTGGCCCACGGTGCAGGCTTGTCTCCAGGCTTTGCATCTCTGCTGGCTCCCTCAGTCCGTGCACTGTTCCAGAGCAGCAACAGCTCTGTTGTTTTCTGGCTGGAGCTGCACGGAGCCATCCAGCACGAGGTGTTTCATTACTCGAATGGCACTGGGGAAACAACAGTGCTTAATGGCTTTGTGTTACTTGATCTAACACTCTCCTGCTGGGTCCTGTAACATGACCTGTAGAAATGGCGTTGAATTTGCAGCCTACTGACAATGTTCCTTGTCCTGCTGGGACTGGCTGCTTCCCATTGCTTGGCAGTTTGCAGGAGGCGGCATGCTGCTGCTCTTCTTACTGGAGTTACTGGCTCCAGCACAGAGCAGAACATGGTGTGAAGTTCTCAGTGAGCAGCAGCCCACTCAGTAACACATTGGTGTAATGTAACTGCTCCAGGAAAGAACAGTTTGGGATGCCCCACTTTTCAACTTGGCTTATTTGCTTGTTTGCTCGCTCATTTTTTTTTCTTTAACTTGAGCAGTTTGCATTGGAATCTCGGTCAGTAGCAGGAATTAGCAGGATTCAGCTGCTTGGCTTTCCCTGGAAGCTTGTTGTTTCATACAGACCATGTACAATTATACATGAAATCTGAATCTAAAGAGCATGAAACTCACAGCAAGTTTGGACAGCGTGATACCTGCTGTGTTGGCAACCCCAAGTCAATGTGTTTTCGAGTGGATTTGGTGAGATCAGGTCCTGATTCGAGGAGGTATTTGGATTCCAGCATCTGTTTCAGCCCAATTCTTTAGGCTAGGAGGACCTCTCCAATAGCATTGCTTCTCCTTTGCACATTGAGGAGCAGAAGGATCATCTTTCTCTTCCAGCACTCCCATCACCACTGACACCTTCCCTGCTCCCCATCTCCAAATCTGGAATGATTCTGTTAAAACGAAGCAGTCCTGGTGGCGTTAAGTATTTCTCACGGCTCTTGTATGCTATTTGCAGCAACGTATTTAACAAGATTAAATATGTTCTCCTTGCAAGATTCAGATCTGAATCTGGAAAAAGCATGGTCTGTGTGCAGCCATTCTCTGAATACTGAGATTGCAGTTGAGTGGGTATTTCTTGTATTTTATTTTTTTGGGGAGGAGGGGAGGAAGGCATTTTATGTACATTCTGTCTGTGTGTGTTTCAAAGGCCCCATTTCTCTGACCTTGCAGGTTTTGGGGTTTTTTTTTTTTTTTTTGTTTTTTTTTTGTTTTGTTTTGTTTTGTTTTTTTATCTTAGCCTGAAATGCAGAGGTTGTTGGCTTTCAAGGGTGGAAGGCCCTTGCTGCTCTTTCATGCTGAGCTCAGTGGTTTTAACAGCACGAAGACAGCAAAAAGCTCCAGGGATTTTTGTTTGGGTGCATTCACAAGGTGCAATGCTTAGAGATTTCATGCCTGTTTAGGAGCACCTTTGCTGTCAAAAAGGGACGGGTGCTCCTAAGCCACTTAGAAGAGAAGAAAAATGTCACCCGACGTCAGATGTGGATTTTTCTAAGGCCATGCCATAAATATAAATGAAAACCCAGGGGAGATCAAAATGGAAAGAGGCTGTGCCAGCATCTGCCAGATAGGTCTGTGTGGAGAAAAGTCGGCCTCTTTCTTACATCTCTGACGTGAAATTCCTACACGTTGTCTACTTTATAACAGTAAATCTTTTTACCCAAGAGATTTCTCAAGGCCTCGGTCTAGCTTTCAGCTTCAGACTTCGGTGAGGGTCAAATCTGGCTCTGGGCTTCTCATCCTAAATAAGCAGTGTGCTGTCAGCCATCACTCAAACCTCTCATTTCTCCCTTGATTCAAAAAAAAAAAAAAAAAAATAAAAAAAGCACACCAAAAGAAGTTTCCTCCTCCACATTTATTTCAGCACAATCCGCACTTTTCTTCTCATTTTTGGGCTCTCTTGAGCTTTCAGAGTATTCTGGGAAATAATATGAGAAAAGATAAAGAGTTGATTTAGTGCTCAGCAAATATTGGAAGGAGATTTGTGCATGTGATTAGAATTCATTTGTTCTTTTCTGCTGTAGCAGAGGAGGGCTTGATGTAATAGCCAAGAACACATGTGGAGGAAGTTGCTGAAGAAGTCTTTTTGGTGTTGACAGACTATGAATTTAAAATTAGCAACTGCAAGTCATAGTTAAAGTTTTTTATAGGCTGGAGAGGGATTTGTCTGTGTGGATATGGAGATATTTCTTAGGAGTTGATACGGCTCCTGTCAGTAGGTACAAATCCATAGTGTGCAGTTGTGAGGAATTTGAGCTGTGCCAGGAATGGCGCAGGAAATTCAACAGAGAAGAAGAGATTACCCAGCAATTTTATAAAGTTTCTTTCCTCTTGTTTGACGTCAAGTCCTTATTCAGCCCTTTTCTGTTTGGACTGAGGAGCAGTGAGGGGCCACAGCTTCCAGTGCTGAGTTCTGCCCAAGGGACTGTGATCTCTGAAGCATCTTCTGTGTTGGCACAGGCTGCCCAGGGGGGTGGTGGGGTCACTGCCCCTGGAGGTGTTTAGAACTGTGGAGATGTGGCACTGAGGGACACGGTCAGTATGCATGGTGGGTTGGATTTGGAGGTCTTAGGGATCTTTTCCAAGCTCTATCATTCTGTGATATAAGATTCTGGAGTCATGTGTTGGTAAGATTGGGATGGCTGGGAAAGCTGAGCTCTCGTCCCATTTGCAGTGGTGATAAGTGACTGGCATGCTGGGTGGGAAAGGCCTCCTTGCTCTGTGTTGAGTACAGTCCAAAGGCAGGGAAGATGGGAAGCTAGTCAAGGGTGGTGGGATCAGAGAAGAGAATGAGAGCAGTGGGCATTAAGTACAGGCAGGATTCCTGTTTGATTCCTGTAGGAAAGTGATATAAAAATAAACTTGATTTTCTTCCTCACGTAATATTTCAGTGGCATAAGGTTGGAATAAATCTTGAAACAGCTTATTGGAGAGCATGTAGAGTAAAGCTTGATCAAATTGTTTGTGTATAAAGAATGACAGAGCATGTAGGAAATGGAGCTGTACTGAAGAAAAAGTATGTTAGAGAGGGAAAACAGACACGTGGTTCCAGCTCAGCAAAGCCTGTAAATGATGCTTTCATTTCTCATTGCTGAACACAAGGGGATTTGTAATGAGCTAGCAGGAGGAAGGAGCTGGGCTGCTGTAAATTGAGGAATGGGGACAGAGGGACCGGAGGGACCCAAGGGACCTGGCCATCACTCAGTGGCTTCAGCAGGGACAAAGCCACCATGAGACGTGTGCCACCTCCAGCATCCTGTGGGGTTTGCTCCTGGGTGATCATGCAGTGATTCCCAAGGGGAGATGGGAGCAGGTAACGTCTTTCTGTCCTGGAAGTTAAAGCTGTGACAGCACACTTGAACTGCCCATCAAAGCAGAACTTCGGAGACATTTATTAATGTGTTGTTGGTTCTTGTTTTTGATAGTTCTGAGAATAACAGAATTGGAGAAATGAAGGAAACGCAGAGACTGGCATTTGAAGTGAGATATTGTTAGCAGAGCACAGCACTTTTGGTCAGGATGTATTGTGGGGTGGGGGGGGTGGAGAATAAAAAAGAAAAACAAAAGAGAGAATGTAACAAGCCAGATGAACTGTCAGACCTAAAAATGTCGTCATTCCAGAAGCAGCTGGAAAAAGTCAATAGAAGACAATTGACTTTAGATAGATTGTCAAAAAGATGTCAGCACTTGAGGTTCAAAGAAAGACCTCTTGACAATGGAAGCCTATGTTTTTCCTTGGTAAAAGTCTGTTAACATTATTAGGTAATGCATTGATAGAAAGTTTATAGAGCAGATTTGAACATAAATGATGAAAGAGGAGCATCTCTGTCAGAGGTTGGAAAGCTACTGTTCTGCAGCAAAATGACCTCTGATAGGCAGGAAAATCTGGAAAGCAAGCAGATGAAACACATTTTTCTTGATTCCTACTTTTTTATGGTCGCAAAATGCTGTGATATGGAAAGTAAAAGAGGTATCATATAAATGAGTAATTCCTGAAATAGAGTAACTGCTATGAAAGCTGAGGTGTACCAATGACTGCTTTGGTAACAATAAAGCTTGTACTTCCAGAGAATCGTTTTGAGATCTTTGCTTATAATGGTGGCTATTTATTTATGAGAGTTGCCCATTTGCTCTATTCCATGTTACTGTAAAAAGAGCGTGAAGGGAAACAGTGCTTTACAATGTTTGCATTCAATAAGCCTGCAGTGCTGCAGTGTGCTGCTGAAATCAAGGAGCAACACGCAGGACTCCTGGGCAGCCATGAGCTTGGGAGTCTGGATGCACAATAAATCTGAGCCCTTTTTAATCCTCCAGAAGGCAGTTCTGGGAAAATGCCCTTCGAGGCATTTGCTGCCCCTGCCAAGCTGTGCTGAAGCCAAGATGTTGATGTCATTAAAATACTCTGTACATTTCTGTGGATGCTATGAATATTTGGGCTGGAGGAGGGAGGGCTGGGACAATTGGTCTGCATGGAAATGGAAGTCAAGAATTATGGAAGGGATACCAGTGCTCTTATCCCAGTGCCTGAGCTTCAGCAGCAGATAGGGAATTTCCTACCTGGCAGGTTGAGCTCAGCAAAATCTTTCCTAAATTTCCCTGAGACTGTAATACTCATAGGGTTGGGATGCTGTTCTGAGTGGACTGCCTATGTCCATGAATGTGCTAATCCTAGGATTTGTGTTTACCTGGGGGTTCAAATGCCTTAAAGCTGTTTGACTGGGATGTGGGATTTGCTCTGCATCCATTCGAAGTAGAACTGTATGTGAAGTAAAATATGAAGGTTGAAGGACTCATTATGATTTATCTGACTCATGAAAAATGTAAAGAGATTGAATTATATTGAAACCATACATCACATTGCTGGCTGAAAAATTAAAACCTGTTAATAGAATTTAAGTGACTAGTTTCTCCCTGATTTTGCATTATGATTAGGCTGGCTGTCCCTGCAGTCTTCTCTACTTGTTGCTTGTTTCAGATCTTTAGGAGGTCCAGAGAAGCACAGATGTGCGCTAGTACATGGTTATTGTGGAATCATTTGGTAGAGTGGCAGGGATGGGACAATGAGGATTTGCTGGCGGGAGGAGACTGGGAGACTTGAAGGGTTTTTGTTCAAGTTTGATGAACAAAGGTGAAGCAAAATTACAGGACAAAAGGAAATGCAGGGCGTATTCTCTGAAATACTGCAACTATCAGTAATGATGGAAGGGCAGAGCAAGCGAGGAGGAAGTCTGAAGAAACTGTCGAGAGTCCTTCCTGTTCATGCAGAGGTTTTTCACCTATTAATAAAAGTCAGGGAAAATAGGCAAAGTAATCAACAAATATTGTATTTAAGGCTGATTTCAGGTTGTAATTTTCAGTTGTGTATATTTGCATGTATGTGTATGAATATCCACTTTTTTTCTGAAGACTTTCACATTCACAGTTATTTCCCTTTTTGGGCAAGGCCCTGTTAGCCCCTAGAAGCCGATTGTCTTAGGCCTACATAAGAATAATTTTAATTGCTGCTAAATGCATCTCATCCTTTTTCAACCAATATTTTTCTACTCAGATTTTCATGACATGTGCATCTTAATTCTCAGTTCAGGTCTTCCAAAACAAGCCGAACTGGTGACTTAATAATAGTGCATTTTATTGGATTTACAATCCCTACTTTGAGCTCTCTTGTTGTGCCTTGGTTGACTCTGGCTGTGATTTCAGGCTGCTGGGTATGGTAGGGTGGTGTCTAAATTGTGTGGTTCCCATTGAAGCATGGCTGGGTGGTGCTGGGCTTCCTGTCCCCGGGCACTTCACCCAGTGCTCGCTGTGTGCTCGTGCTGAGCAGCATCAAGGGCAGGTTTTAATGGAGTTCTTGAAAATGTCCTGAAAGATGCAACCGCACAAATTACCAATTCAAAGGTTATAGATAGAAAAGAGCTGTTCAAGGAAAAACTACATCAGGTTTGAAATCTAGACTGACTAAGTGGCTTAAGAGGGCAAAATTTAATTAAATGCCTGGAGCCAGCCTGAACTGTCGGGAATAAATCTAAATTAAATATGATTACAAAGTGATCTAATAGAATGAGATAAGTTATACATAAATTAGACATAGCTTGCACGACAGAAACAAATCAACAGAAAGTCCTTGGGTGTATATCAGTCCCAGTACATTTTTATGACACAGATCAAAATAGGATGAGAATTCCTGACTGTACGGCAGAAAAGAACCTATAAACATGATTGACAAATCTGCCAACAGAAGTTGAGTCTGTGCAAAGCGCTGTTTCTGTATAACATGCTCTTAGTTGCTGAGAGGTTATAAATTATTACCAAAGGGCTGGATTGCTGCTCTAGTTCTTTTAATAGGAGGAATGGTGATGTGTTTAAACAGAGATCGCTGGATACAGAAATTAGACTTAATTCCCAAAGTACACTTAATGGTTTTACCTTGCTTTCTGCCAGAGGAACATAGCTTTCAACTACAAAGATTAAAAAAAAGAAGGGGGAGAAATTGCCTATTAAACTGGTATGCTCTTTGTGATGAAGTCGGGTCACCATTATCAGAGTAATCCAAGGATTTGATCACTGATAAAAGCACTTTACAGCATGTTTTCGTGTTACAGAAAGCAAACTGTAATTAATTTGTAGTCATTGCTTGAGAGGAGCCAATAAATAAATTAAGATGAGGTTGGATGCTTAGCAAGTTCTATCGTCTGAAAGGCAAACTGAATCAAAAAGCGCTTCTTGGATGACAAACATCAGTGTTATTACAGTTGGCGAGAGCCCGCTCTTCCCCAATTAAAATGACTTCAAAGAGAATTCCCAGACTTCTGTTATGAGAAAAGTACCTTTAGAAGAAGGAATGTGTACAAACTCGGCAGTTCTTGTTGTGCAGCCCTTTGAATACTTAGCAGTGGTACGGGCTGAGTTTGGGGAGAGAATCAAAGAAAAATGGGCTGGAGAGATCAGAAGTGTGCAGTGTTGACTTTATTAGTATTTTTTAAAAGGGAAGTATGAACTGAACAAATGGCAGGGCTGTCAGGAGGCAGATGGGGCTGCCAGTAGAAATGGGCCTCGTGGGACTATAGAGGGTTACTGTCTGATTCTGGATGGTATTAGAACAGAGCTTGGTGGTATCAGCCTGTTTATTCCTGAACAGATGTCAGGATAAAAAAAAAAAAAAAAAAAAAAAAAAAAGAAGAGTGTTCTTGCTGAAATTCTCCAGGTAGGCTTTTGAGGTTGCCCAGAGGCAGGGCAGCCCAGGGCACAATGTGCTTTGTGAGGGTCCTTTGATGTTAGGAGCTGTGGGCACTGGGGTACCACGTGTTGTGTGGTGGAAGAGGAGATCTTGTTCTTCGCCAAGGGAAACAGAATGTCTTAGTGTGGATGGCATAGTACATAACTGCTTCAAAGCCAGAAGAAAAAATTCTCCTTTTTCTGGTCTGGAATTGCCCTGGTGATTGCAGGAATCCGTGCTGTGGTCTTCGGGCCTGCCATATTCTTTCCTTCACAAATATCCACATTTGGGCTTTTTTTTTTTTTTCATCCTGAGCAATACATCACCAAAAGCAGTTCAATGTGATGCACTGGAACAATGATGGGGAGAACAAGACCTATTTATGTCCCAGTGTAAGAGAAGCCAGATTTCTTGTGAAATCACAGCTCTTGCTGCCCACGTTTTGTTAATTGGTCACAGAGGCTAATACAGAGACTGATGATCAGCAAAATAAGACTGTCAAGTCTTTCCCATGCTGCCTCTTCTGGGTAAAAGTGCTATGCTGCCTTTTATTTTGTAGCCCTTATCTTGCTT
This sequence comes from Callipepla californica brunnescens, assembly GCA_023055505.1. Lineage (NCBI taxonomy): Eukaryota > Metazoa > Chordata > Aves > Galliformes > Odontophoridae > Callipepla > Callipepla californica. Next base: position 14,747,995 of record JALIRH010000014.1, read on the forward strand.
TTTTTTAGTACGGTATGAACCTATGCTGGAACAGAAAAACATGACAGTTCCCTGAATCAGCAGTCAGAGCTTTAAGAATGAATAGGGCTTCTGTGGGAAATTTATTAGGCTCAGTAATAGAATTACAATGTTAGTGGATAAAATACAGCAGAACATAACCTTGTGCAGAGGAAACGAGGCAGTCCTCTTCACAGTCCTCCACCTACTTTTCATAGTTGACTCCATAGGAACTCTAACATCTCTTTCCTGTCCATCCTTCTGATTATTATTACCCTTATTTAAGGCCTTTCTCTGTTTCACTGTGCCCCCATCTCTCCTATGTCCTCAGGAGCTGGCTTTGCTCATGGCAGCCTTGCAGGAACACCATCCGTAGCTGTCTTTGTTGGCACGTTTTTAAATGGAGTTGTAACTCAGTGTCCTCTGCAGAAGGATGGGATCCAGGAGAGGTGGGCAGTCAGCAAATGCTGAGATCTTTACCATCCCCTGTCTCCTCACAAAGTTCTTTCATCTTAGCAGGAAAAATGCCTCTTGGGCAAAGGCTCCATAAATCACGCCCCTGGTACATCAACCAGGTTGTAGCCTCTGGATCTCAATGTGTCTAGCAAGTGTGATGTAATTTGTACTTTCCCTGCACAAATTTTACTGCAGTGTTCAGTGCAGGGTGCAGTCCCCAGTGAGTCACACCCCAGGGATGTGCTGCAGATGTGGGTATGGCACCCATGAGGCCTCTGATGTCTTGGCTTCCTGGCTGCAAACACTTTCCAGAGCAATCCTGTTCCCTCTCAGCTGCGAATTGCCGAGCTCCTTGAAGTGAATACCTTCCAATAGCTCACCCATCTGACAAACACAGCATTTTCCTCTGTATGAGTGCTCCCATGTCAGCTGTAACTGGGGTCTGTGCTGTGGTTGTGATGGGTAACGCTTGAAGCTGGAGCTGTGGTTTGGTGTCTGCTGGCAGAAGAGCAGCCTCTGCTCCTCAGCCACACCAGCTCATCTGCCTCTATGGAGCTGCTGATCCACAGCTGGCTTCAGGAGCTGGGTGTGCACCTTGAGAGTATCTGATTAAATCTGTTACAGGAACACCTGAGTACAGAAAGTACAGAACTGATTCAAATGCAGCCAACATGAACTCATTCAAAAATTTGCTTAGCTGCCACTGGAGCCTTTGTATTGTTTTTGTATTGGTATTCTCTCTCCTGAGAGTCTTGTTGGTAAGAAGTATCCACACAGGAGTATTGCAGTAAGAAAGCTGACTTGGCTGCACAGCTTCCTTTGGGTATTTGAGATAGAAGGGGCTGTTCCTGGTCAAAACACAGCAATCGTACCTATACATTAGATGCAAGAGGAATTTATTTACAGGGTGTTATTCATTCTTACTATTTCTAGTAACTAATGTCACTGGCTAAGTTAACTGTCCTTAAGCCAGAGGAAAGCCAGGATAAGTAATGGTTTCTTGTTGGCATCTTAATTTTGCAGCTCAATCTATGTAGTTGCTCATCTCATGGATCTACTAATTACTTTATTTGATATCCCTACCTTAGCCTGTAATTGTTCCTTAGTTTCATTAAAGAGAATAAAATCAATCAACCCCTCCTTTTAATCACAGGACAAGATCTTCAGCAGAGGAAGGGTCTATGTGACTTGGTGGGTTTGTTGCTTGTCTCAAGGGGGTACAAACTTCCAATTCAGAAGCTCATTTGTCTCAGGTGCACACTCTTTTTGGAGGGGGGAAAAAGGGTGGGAGGCAAAATTCACAGTCTCGTTGTGCCCTGTCCCTTGATAAACCCAAGGAGATGGCAGAGCCTTGAGTACCCTGCACTTACTGCTGCTGGGGAGGATGCTCGGTTACCCCCGTTGCTGCAGTGCAGAAGTGATGGGCATGCTGCCTTCTCAGGGCATTGCTCATTGCTGGCCTGGATGTGACAGTGTCTTTGGGTGTGATCTCCATTTTTATTGCTGCTGTGCTTAAAAAAATAATAAATAAATTAGTTCTATCTGTGCTCACATTCTCGTCTCCTTTGTTAGCCATGACCCAACGTGCCACGTTTTGCTGGTGCAGCACCTCAGTGAAATTGTGTTTCTTAATAAGGAAACTGCAACGCAGAGTTTGGGAGGTGCTGCAGAAGGGGAATAATTTCTTGCTCACCTGTCAAAGCAGAAAGTAAGTTTGGTTGTTGCTTCGAGCGTAGTTTTTGCTGCTTCTGTGCCACGTTTGACTCAGATTTAATATTAAATAAATCAGAATTCATGGAAAAAGCTGCTGCTTTTCATAACATTAAATGGATTTTGAATACTGCACTGAAATGACAAAACTGGGACTGAAGGTGGTGATTGCACAGCCCGCAGACCTTCAGACTGTGTTTGAAAAGGATTCAGATAGATTCCAAACTTGGTTTTCAGATATTTGCATGTTCTCTTAGCCCTTTCTCCCCTGCTTTCCCTTTCATTCCGTAAATCGTGAATATAACTTCCAACCTCGGAAAAGTCTTGATGTAAATTTCAAACCTGTTTAAAGCTGCATTGTCAAATGTTTTTCTTGAGATAGCTTTTGATATCTTTGTTCACTTCTCTTGCTTGCACTGTTTGCAGGTGTGTGCAAATCTCCTCCTCGACCCACGGGAGCCTTTTTCCATTTATCAAACATCGATTTCTGTGTGTTTCTAGCTGAGCTTGAAATTAAGAGAGCTGTGCTGATAATTAAAATACAAGTGATTGTTGCAATAGCCTCTTAATATGTAGATCAGTTCATATAAACATCCAGACAGATCACTGTAGGTGTCATGTACCGTTACTTGCCTTTACACACAAAAGTGGAAGGAGTTTGGTCTAACAAAACAATCTCTGCTCAAAAAAGCAGAGCTGAGGTGACCTTCCATCCTCATACCCTGCGTCACTCCTTTTGGAGAAAAGCACTTGGCAGGTCTTACAACAGGAGGTGATCATTCATAGAACTTCCCAACGAGTCTCTTAGAGCAGCACGTCTGGGGATATGGAGGGAAGGACAAAATATCTGTCAAGGTAAGCTGAGGGGTCTGTGAGCTCTCCCGGTCACTCCGCTGAGCCCAGTGACAGCCGTGTGTGAAGGTCGGGGGCTGCACCTGGGTAAAGGTTAATGCAAAAGTTCTGTACCTCATGGAGTCATATTGATTTCCAGAAGGCAACTGGGAATTGCAGTTTGCCCAAGATAGAGTCACCTTCTCTTTCTCTCGTTTTGTTTTAAAGGGCCATGGCATTTCTTTAAACCAGCTCTCTTTGGTGGTTAGGCAGTGAGCTTTCTGCTTTTGTGGGAGATGGAAACGAGAATATTATTTTAATGTTCCCCATTGTACCACCCACCAGCTCTCAGTCTATAAGATTTCATTAACTTTAATGATACAATAAAACACACTAAGTGTAATAATGCCGTGATGATGGAAAGGGAGGAGCTGGAAGCAATGTGGAGCACTCCCATTGTTAATGTGCTCCATGTAAGAGCACTTCTTTAATCCAGAAGGCCAAATTGCTAGATAGGAGGATGGATTCATTTTGGCATGTGGAAGATCAGCATGGTCTGCCCAGGGAGGTGGTGGAGTCACTGACCCTGGAGGTGTTAAAGAAATGTTTAGATATTGTGTTGGGGGACATGGTTTAGAGAGAACTATCGGTGACAGGTGGACGGGTGTACTTGATGGTCGTGTAGGTCCTTTCCAGACTTGATGATTCTATGATTGCAGACCTCTGTATGATGATTGTTTTGATGTTCATTTGCTACACTTGTATAAATAGACATGATAGAAAGATGTACAGACAATCAGAGGAGACCGAATGGCTGTGACCTAGCACTTGTACCCAGTGCTTGGGTAAATAACTGTCTGTGTGTCTCAAAAGCAGATGAGAGAGGCAGAATGGTGTAAGGAGGGAGGTGTAAAGCCATGGCCCACTGTTCCTCCAACGTGTAACAAGCAGCAGTGCTCCTTGCTCATAACTTCACCTTAGCAGGGCATGAGTGCTGACTTAATCTTTTTCAGCACATAGTTTATTCAAACATCCAAAGCAACCTTAAAGTTATTTCATGCTTTCAAATAACCCTTGCGAGTAAACTTTTGTTGTTACTCAAATTTAACCCTTAATGCATTCTTGCCCTGAAGTTGTCTGGCCTTACTGCAAAACCATCACTGCTGTCCCTGTACTGTGATTGTTATTCTGAAGATGATTGGTAATTTATTTTTGCAAGAGAATTACTTGCGTTCTGTGAGTGGGGAGTACAATTTCGCAAGGCTGATTTAGCTTGTTTTCTTGTTTCAAGGACAGATATAATCCTATATTTACAAAGTAATTACGTGGCCCTTCATGTATAGTACTTAGTCTGCCTGTGGAAACTATTCATCATGTAATTAAATGAATGGTTACCCTTTACAACTTCTTAAAGAGTACTCCAAACGTGCACTACTAAATACAGCTTTACCCAAAGAGTGGATGCTGGTTAAAGTGACCAACAGTTCTGCTGTGTTATAATTGTGTATTCTTGCCGTTGCTTTTCTTTGAAATTAATTCAGGTGCATGAGTATTTAGCTAGACTTTGGGCTTTTTTTTCATTAACTTGCATGCTGAGAAGGGTTCTGTCTGAAGCCAAGGATTACAAAATAATAGTACTGCAACCTCCTGAAGTGCCCACATCACTCATATCTCTCCCATAATGTCCAAAGCCTTTGCCAACTGTTTGGAGCATTCAGAATAATTATAACGATTTTTCATTCATTTAGTAAAAGAGAGGGAGAAAACGGAGGCAAGAAACTGAAGTGACCTTTTGTGGTAAGCAGAAATGTGCCAATATTGAAACACAATTATCTGAAGTGCCTGTGGGTACCAGCTTCCCGTTGATAACCCACGGTGCTAATTACCTGCAAGAATTCAGAGCTGATGTTTGTGACTTGAATTAATAGGCACACGGGAAAGACAGGACTTGCAAAGGCAGTGGTGAGAAAGGAATATGGAATAGCAAAGTGGAAAGGCCTCCGAGATGCTTTTTGGTTGTGATTTCCAGCCGTCCCATCTCCAGGTGTGGCTGAGCTGCACGCCGAGTGCCTCATCCAGATATCACATTTTATCGTGCTCCTTTAACCTTCCCAGGGATGAGAAATGAGATTCGGCAGCTTTTCCACCTCCATCTGCCCGTAGCCTTGCAGACCTGGGGGGCACAAGCAAGGTGGCCAGTTAATCAAAATACAAAGTACTGAAAAGGTCAAAATAGTAGTGCAGACTTAATATATTTTTCTAGAATGGGAGACATTAATATTGTGCATCTTCATAGAGCACAGTGTAATGTCAAGGACTGCAACATCTGAGCAGAAAACAGGAAAAAAGAGGCAATATATTCCCTTGACAAAGATTTTAATTAGGATGAATAATGATACAAAACTAACTGATATTTTATTTATTTATTTATTTTTTCACATGTCTAATTTTGGAAGATGCATGAAGTTCTGTTAATTGTCTCAGAGAGTGCTTAATTTTGCAAAAGAAAACCTGAATGATTCTCGTAGTGCGTAATAGTAGCAACCCACTCTGCTTTCTTGGAGGGAGAAAAGCGTGCCCAAATACCCATTGATTTGGGAGTAAAATAAAACAGCACTGCTTCTCCAGCGCAAGGTGCTCATGACAGCCCTGTTCCGAAGATCTTCTTTATCTGAGCAAATCTGTGCATATCCTGATGAACAAGTTCATTGCTGTTGTGTCTTAAAAGAGCTTAGGTGGGATCAGGTTTGTCAAAGAGCTTGAGGGCCTACCCGTGTGTAAAATGGCAGCAAGATGCAGTGAGGGCTTGAATCCTGCTGCTGCTGGTCCTGGCCATGGAGGACTCTGGCAGAGAATATGTAATGCAGGCAATGTTCGCCTTATTGCCATGCTACGATGGCAGCTTGGTTGCTTCCACATAGCTGCAGAGGCACTGCAGAAGTGCTCTAAGCTTCAGGAAGTCTCACCTGCCCCTTGTTTTGGCTCCTATAAGGATTGCTGGTATCCATATGCAGCAATAGCAGAACAAAGGCACCTCAGTAGGTCCTTCCATCTGCTTCCTTAACCCAACCTGACCACATCCTGGGTGTCATTCCCAAGGTTCTGCAGCTAGCTCAGGGAAGAACATTTGGTGCTGTATCCTTCCTGAGCAGTGACTCTTCTTTACTTGCTGTATTTTGGTTGCTGCTTGCTGAGGCAAGAGCCCTCATCCATCCCTGTGGGGTCAGCCAGTGGGTTGACCTGTGGGATGCTCCTCACAGAGGTCTCAGAGCACGTTCTTCCTACTCCTCTCTCCTTTTCAGGATGTCTTTCCTTTGATTAGCCCAGGCAGATAAATCTGAGGCTTAAGTAATTACCTTGTCTTTGTTTTGTAAGGTCCCCAGGCCCAATATATTTTAATGACATTCCTCCCCTTTAATGGTTATCAAATGACTCCTCATGATGTCCATCGTTTCTCCTCGGTGACGCTGGTGGCTGGTTACAGCTGGTTCAGAAAATTCTGGGCAAACAGGCTTTTATAAAGATAATTAACATTCAGAAAGGTCAGTTTTCCTTGCAGGTCTGCATGCTGATGCTCAGCTGTCGGCATGGGAGTTTAACTGCCCTTTATAACAAACACCAAGCTGCAAGCCCTAAGCACAGCCAAGTATGCTTGTGATAATCGTGTGCAGGTATGGCTTTCGCTATATAGCATATGGTTATTGAGGTTTTGATTTTTGATTTTTTCCTGTTTCTTCTACCAGCCCTAACATGTGAATCTAACCCCTGGTTTGCCCTGGGCAGCCTCCACACTCACTTCTGTCCTGCACGTTTATCAGCCCTGGTTTGCATTCTTCCTCTGTGATATAATGGGGATGTGTACCCAAAGAAAACACCTCTGAAGGTCTGATGGGGAGGAGAGCCTTTGCATTCTGACAGAATGAACAGTGGTATGCCTCAATTCAGTACACTGAGTTTCTTGCATACATCCGTACTTACGTATATTTGTACCTAGAGGTGGAGGGGTGGGAGCAAGCACTGATGCTGCGCAACCTGCACGTGTGCTTTCCTGAGCTGGAGCTGCCAGGAGGAGAGCTGTGTGTGTCCTTCTGATAGGATTTCTTCGCCAGAACAGGTTTAAGGAATTGCAAGGGCTGAAGATGGTGATTAGATGGCAGTTTTGCAGATAGCGTCCTTCTATTTTGGCAGAAGAAAATGGCTTGGTCTTTTTTTTTTATTGCGTTTTTAAATGAGGTTGAGACAGACACAGATTTAACCCAAATTGCTGAGGTGGAAGAGGCCCAGGGCTGACTGCACAGACAAAGCAGCTTTCCCAGAGAAACGACTGCTTATACAATTATACAGCTGACCCAAATACAGGGGCCCCTTAGAAGGTGTAAATGGAATACTTTCTGAACGTGTGTCCTAAAACTGAACCCGAACTGGGATTTCTTTTACCTTGAGGAAGCTGTCTGAAAACAAATGCTTTCTTGCTCTTGCTGCAAGGGTAGTTCATTAACACTGGGATTCTGCACTCTGTTTTTCCAGCGTTACATGTTTCTCTGCGATGTATTTGTCTGAGGCCTCTGTGTGATGGGGGAAACCAAGGGAAAGTGTAGCTGTTAACACGGACCATGGATTCTGACAGTGGTTAAGGATCTCTCTGTCTGCAGCTTTGATTTTCTTACTTTTCAGCACATGCTTTCTTTAGACAAATGTGCCTAGCTCTGGGAACATGCACTCAGTGCACCGTGTGGCAAATGGACAGCAGCAGTGGTTTGGGAGAGGAGCATGAGGGTGTACAGCCACAACCTGCTCACTCACACTCAGGTGGCTGTTTTCTGAGTCTGACCATTAGTGAATTTACACGTGGCTGTGGAGAGCTCAAGGTGTTTCGATTTGAGGCAATCCAGTTTTTCAAGCACTGTGGTGTGGGACGGTCATTTCAGAAACAGATGTGAAACCTGTTCAGTTTGCACAAGACCGAACGAATTGTTGAAAATGTAAAATCTCAGCCCATTTCTAAATGCTGTCGTCCTTTAAACTGCCGAGGGAGGTGATGGCTCAAAGCTGCTCCGATTGCACTGGTGACTTTGGGAAAGTCACGGTCAGCACCAGCCTGGCTGCTGCCTTACAATATGTTACAGCACGGGTAGGTGTCATCTCTCCAGCTTTATTACTGCTGATGGCTATTACTGTCTCCTGAAAATCTCCCTCCCACCGGTGGCTAATCAATGAGCTTGGCATTGCTCCGCGGAGTTGTAGGTCAGTGGTAAAACTGCAACAATTAGCAAGTTTGCCTTTTGCGCCAAATACTGCAGCGTATTTTCTCACCTCCTCCCCAAATAGTCTGCTTATTGAATCGTTACTTTTCTGACACTAACAGATGGTTCCTAGTGGCTGGCATCTGCAACATTTTCAAACAGATTGATGAAATTGATAATGACCGGTTTCTGCAGCAGATGGCTTATAGGCAGATTTCGGTGTAAACTGACAATGTTGCCTTTAAAGAGAAGTTTCCAATGAACCCACACGTTACAGCTATGATTACAACATTATTTGGACCCTGAAAAATGGATCTAGGCTTAGCATAAGCGCTATGCAGTGTCTAAGACAAAGGTTAAGAAAGATTGATTAGATAATTAGCAGTGCTTTATTAGCTGCTCACCACATCTGCACGACGTTCTAACAAACATTCCCTGCCTACAACTGCAATAATGATGTTTTAATATATATTATGCAGATAGGAATGAGAGCTCCATTTATTTTGTAAGATATGCTTTCCTCAGATTTACAAACCCCCGTCTAACCCCAAATTACTCACAGGAAAAATCACAAACTGGCATGCAAAAGCCACAAGAGCCACGAGCTGACTGCTGTTCTGTTTTGAGCCTGCTCCTGACGATGTGAGCTGAGTAGAGTCTCATTCCGCAGTGAAGATTTTGTGACTTGCATGGCACGAGTCTGGTTTTCCAGCACCTCAGCAGCTGCAGGTGCCTGAGATGTGGCTCCTGATGGCTGCTGAAACTGCTGTTGGCAAAGCACTACTTCAGGTTCATCTCCCACAGGTGTATCTCAGCTCACGGTGCATTGGGAGCGTGGTTGTGCAGGGGATGCTCAGTAAGAATTGTGTTGTGCTTGGCATCTCTCCATACACTTTTCCTTACGTTGATCAAGGACCCTTGATGCCATAAACCAAATTATTCAAATCTTGTCTGGACGCCTTAATTTGTGTCAAAGCTCTCAGAGGTCAGCAGTGCTGGAGCTGGGAGGGAGTCAATGGAAATATGTGCAGTGCGTACTCCTGGCAAATCCTTGGCTAGATGGGGAGCTGGGCTGGCTCCCCACGAGGACCTGGTTTACAACTTGACTTGCAAATCTCATTATTATTACCTGGTGGCACCTTCCTATCATTGAGAGAAATGAGATTCCATGGGTGGAACCTCGTTGTTGGAAAAATTGGCACCGTGGGATGGTTAATTAAAAACAAAAAGTTTTCTGCATAGATGTTTGTTCCCGCAACTGTGTTGTTCAATCTGAACACTCTTCCTGTAGGCAAAATTGAAATAGCTTAACTAAAAGGGGTGTAAAAACACAAATGAAATTGGAGAAAGATCCCGTAGGGAATAGCAGCTTAACTGAAATCAATTCCCCTGATTAAATTGGCCAAAAGAGGTTACCTCTGCTTGAAAAGCAAGGTGCATTAATTTAACTAGGAAATAGTTAAATTGTGTCTTGGGAACACGTGGTTTGTTGGTGTCTTACCATGCAGAATGGCAATTAAAGAGGGTTTTTCTTTGGGGGTTGTTTCTTTTGTGTGTTCTTTCTCAGAACAAAATGCTTTTTTGAACAGCAGCAGAGGAGCGGGGAGGGTTCCTACCAGAACTTGCTTCCTTCTTCCAAACTGCCTGATCGGAGTAGCAATTGCTCCGAGCTTTTTCTGAAATATTCTCTGCTCTTGTTCAGATGCAGACACTGTGATTGATGTGCAATTTCCACGGGATTTGAGTAAATCTGACGATTTGATATCGACCTGAAATGGGAATGGTAAACACAGAATTGAATTTGGCTGCAACTATTTGCTTCTGGTATCAGATAGCAGGAAATAATTGCCCACCAAAGAAAGCGGAGTATTTAAATTCTCAGAGCCCTTTAATCCTTTTTTGTTCTGATTTTCTTTCCATGAGGTTTCTTCACAGTAGAAAAACAAATAAAAACGTGAACTATAAATGTATCGAAATGCTGAGGCTAGTTTACTGATATAAATGTTGCTTTTGCTGTCTGCTCTAGATTATTTTCAGTGCAAATCGCTGTTCCTTGAATGTGTGCTGCTCATAATGATTCAAAAGCTATTACAGCTTCTGCTCTGAGGGATGATCTACTTCTGTAGCAATGCCCAGAGAAACGTTCTGCTTCCTAATCGTTGCTCAAAGTCAGCTAATTTGCTCTTCTTCTGGCGTCAAGAAAAATGAGGCATGCTGGCTTTAGTTTTTATTTATCTGGATTACTTGAGATAGAGTGAGGGAGATTGGAGCTGTCGGTGTGAACAGAGGGAGCTGCAGGTCTATCTTATCTATGAGCCCTTCCCCAGCATGAGGGCTGGGGACATCTGTATGTCTCCTCTGCAATAAGAAAGGCCATTGGGGACGTTTCTGGTCCACCTCTTCTGAGCACGAGCAGGTGCCATCCTGGATCCCTTTGGGTTTCTTCTGTTACTCATCTTCCTTGGTCCTGCTTCCTGCCTAGGTAAGGAGCATCACAGCTGGTAGTGCTGCCCTCTGCAGTGCTGGTGCTGTGTGTTTCCAGTGCTGAAGACACATCTTCTCAGCCTGTTGCCTCTTTGATGAGGTTTCGTTTTGTCACAGCTCCTGTGAATTTGCATGTCTCCCTGTTATTGATTGACCATGCCAGTGCTGGTGAGGGATCTGCATGTAGTCACTGTGTAACGAGGAGATGTCTCCTGCTGGCACAGATGAGGCAGATTGTTCTCTGATCTGATTACGATAATAATTCCATATGAGGACGTATTGGAAACCTGATGTGCTGAGATTTTTTTATTTTTTTTTCACTTCTGAAAATGGGAGAGGTTACACTGGAGTTTGCTTCACACTGATCTATTGTTGCCTTTGTAGGGCAGGATTTAACAGCAGCTCAGGTTTTCCTGTGCCCTGTCCTTCCTTCTGCCCTGTTGACAAGGGCTCCTAGATGTGGCCAGCCATGCCTAGAGGCACTGTGGTTCTTTGGGAAGAGTGAGCCAACTCCTTCCTGAAATCACCCTGTAGCGTAGGAATAAAGCAAAGATGGACTTGTATGTGTGCATGTCCACGTGGCTGCCAGAATGCAAGTGAGGATGGAGTCACAGAGCAATGTCAACAATGAGATGCATCAACTCTGTTGCAGAAGGGTTTGGGACTGCAATTAAGACTCGAGGCGAGCTGCTGTAACGAATATTGAGCTCTGTTCTGGGCTCCTAATAGAGCCTTTAAAAGGGGACATATTAAAAGGGCCGCCAGTTCCCATTACTTTCAGATGATTTCAGGGAGTGCTTCTTGGCTATTACAACGCATAACAAAAATGAAATATTCATTCTATTTTTCTATTTGCCTTCTGTAACCTACTGGGTCCCCAGAGCACTGCGGAATTGAAGTGCATCTCTGATTGACAGCAGCAGGAGAGCAACAGAAAGCCGTTTTTAAATTGCTCTAACTGTGAGATTTATACATTTAAAAAAGAAAGGGAAAAAAAAAAAAAGAGTAATGAATGTTGTTTCTTGTTGGTGAAGGAATGTGGTAGATTTTTTCATACACCAGTGGTGAGAGGCAGCCCAGCAAGGCAGAGGTCTCAGAGGGAGCTGTGCCCAGCCTTGGCTGTGGGCTGGAAATTAAGGTGAGAGCAAATGATTCTGGCAATTCTGATTTCTGTTTTCCAGGCACTGCTGGCACCCAGCTTCTCCGAGGGGCAGGGAAAGGTGCCTTTGCCTCACAGTGCTTGTGACATGTGTAATTGATAAATACTATTGGCTGCACTGCTGGGTTTGCTTTAGATCTGTGAGGGTAGTGGTACTTAATTAGCGATGGATTATTAAGGGACTTTACCAATGAGTAAAAGCTTCTGAATGTAAATGTACATAATTACATTAATATATAAAATGGGACTCACAAGTGCTAAAACCTGTTCTAGAAGCCCTCCCTGGAGCAAAACACACCTTGCTTCCAGCAGCACCTGCACCCATCGGGTCTGTGCCCAGCATCCCAGCTGGCCTGGCAGCACTCCCTGGCTCCTGTGCCCATTTCTGTGAGGGTCCATGAACACTGTTACTCCCACTCCTTGTGACAGCTGTAAGCACAGGTATCTGTGGGGAGCTCCCTCGTTTTCAGCACCCCCCTTGACCCTACCCAGTGCTGCTCACTGCCCACTGCTGCTTCTGCATCCCTCACACTGTTCTGCTCCACGTGTCCAGTTGCAGAGAGCTGTGCTGCTGCTCCTTTTCTTGTCTCGCTCTGCTCACATCATGGCTTTATCGACTATATATAGATAAATATATATATACATTTTACTATTTCAGCTCCATGATCTTGTCTCTCAGGGCCGTGTTTAATATCGTCTGGCTTCTTTCCTTTTATTTCCCTTCCATCCTGAATTGCTCAGTATATCACTGAATATCGTCCTGTCACTCTTTACCATCCCCATTTGCTGTTGCTGCTGCTTCAAGCTGTGTCTCCACCTAAACAACAGGCGGATAAATTACCCCGGGGCTTTGGTGCAGCCATGGGCTATTCAGGAAGCCACGCATTCCCTGGATGTGAAATAACATTTTCCCACCATGGACTATGGGATAATAAAGGAGGTGCTTAAAATAGAGTGGGCTCAAGGTGTCAGAAGGCAGCAGTGAATGGCTCGTGGTATCGACTGTTATTTATAATCTGTGGCCTCTCTCCTGGGCTGTGGGTGAGAAAGGGTGTTATGGCTTTCCATTTCTGGGTTGTGGAGTGGAGGGTCAAAAGCAAGCATTAATGGGTTGATCCCATGACCTGGAGAGACACGATAAGAGTTTGGAAGCAAAACAACAAATTATCCTCTAAAATGTTGAGCGGATGTCACCGAGAGTAAATTGGGCACAGAAATTGATTTCAAGGTGTTTGCCTCCCATGTAGAGGTAGCCACTGGAGGAACTCATTTTGGCTGTCAGGGGTTTGGGGCACTGACTTCTCTCCCCAGGCTGTAAAGCAGCAGCACTGTCTGTATGCACCAGGGAGGTAATACCCATTGCTGATGACAACCAGCAGCACCACTAAAACACACAGTGGGTATTTACTGTTCGCGTGTACTCACAGTTTGCACCACCAGGGTTTTTCTTCCCTCTATCTCAAACACATACTTTAATTCACATATTTGGGAAAGCAGAACCATCACTGTTAATCATACCCTCCCTCTGCTTTCCCACCCATTAGGTGACTTAATTTCAGTAAGAAGAGGTGAGCACCTTTCCTTGTCAGGCTGAGACAAACCAGGAGCCCTGGGTCAGCCTCATTTGTTTCACTGTAGCATAATTCCCTTTGCAGAGTCTGATGCTGTGGCAAATACATCTGGTTAAATAGGTTTTCTTAAGCAGATAAAATTAGTTGTGTGTTTTTAAATGGTGAAGGGTGTTTTCATTTGTTGGACAGGTGCCTCCTGTTTTCCTCCACTTAGGAGGATTTTCACCCCACAAAACGGATCCTAAAAACACCTCACATTATGAATTTATCTTTGTAGTCATCATGCAATCTTCATTATTTCTGCAATTTAACACAGCAGGCTTGAAGATCTCTTTAGCACAATGAGGATAAATCTGCGCGTGCTGTTCACAAAATAGGTCAAACGTATTAAGAAGTATGCTCTAATGTCACCTAATGATCAAATGCGAGACTTGCTGTGTTAAGGATCCAGCCCACTTTGGGAGAACAACTTTGGAGTGAAAAGTTTTATAAATACTGCCGCTGTGGCCGTGGGGGCTCCTGGAGAAAAGGTGAAATAATGTGAGCTGTAATGATTTGCTCTCTGGCACTCTGCTGGCTGCTGTCTGTCTGGGTGCTGGGCAGTGAGATGTGGGCTCATCTGCTGAGTGCAGTGTGTCAGGAACACCCATAGCTGCTCGGGCCTGGAGCTGAGCTGTCCTCGTGATTTATATGGCTGCTGTGGGTGATACCTTTCTGTCCTTCCATATATACAAAAGCTCTGTGATCTCCTGGAATTAGGTATCAGGGCCAGAAAGAGATCTGGTGTTGCTTGTGTTTGGTGAATGGCTCTTTCCATGTCTCACTCTGTTGCACCAGTGCTGCCAAGAGCTGCTGGTGCCACCGATGTTGAGACCTTCCCCCTGCTGCATCCAGCAGGTGCTTAATGCAGGAAACATCTCACTGACTCTGCTTAGAACAGTGGAGTATATCATGCCCTGGACTCTCCATCGTGCTATAAAGTACATTGTGGTGTTGGCTCCATCGGGAGGCTTGCTCCTGGCTCCAGGAGGGCATGGAAATTATAACCAGGTGAACTGGCCCTACTGCAGCACGTCCATTTGAGTGTGCATGATGACGTTTCACTGTGGCTGTAGTACTGAGGTACTACAAGCAGCTATTTGACCTTTCCCTGAAATCCAGTGAAATACTGAATCCATTAGCTGGTTGGCTCTTTTTTTGTTGTTGTTGCTGAGTGTTGAAGTGCTTCAGTCAGGACTTGAGCTTGCAGCTGCAGTGATCCCCCATCAGCAGATCTCACCTGCCCATCCCATTGCTACCACCAGCACCAGGTAGCTGGCACTGGGAGTGTGGTGTGCCTCTGCTCCCCAGCCAGGGGAAGGGGCTCCAGGGGGATGCCTGGCTGGGGTGAGAGAGGTGGGGCCTGCTAAACAAAAGAGCCTCAAAAAGCAAGTCCCTTTCCATCCCTGAAAGCTTCATTCTGTCTGTAAGGCAGAGTGGCACAGCCATTTCACTTCTCCATGGGCATGCAGTTTGCAAGAAAGCTTATAACAAAAGCAAGTGGAGCTTGTGCCATCAGGCTGGCATTTCTCCCCACACAGAACCTCTCTGCATGGTGCCTGAGCAGCCACAGCTTTGCTCCATCCCATCCCTTGGCACTTGGGAGTGCTTGTACTGGTGCCAGCCCCACAGCACTGGGCAAAACAGCAGTGCTGCCCCTTGGGAAGTGGCAAGGTGACATCCTGCCCCAGCTCTGCCCACAGTGCCCGCAGGTTGTGTGCAGCAGGAGGTGCAGGAGAGGTGTCGGGAGCTCATTGAGATAAGCAAATGTGAATTTGGCATTTAAGTTTGCAGCGGTGGATGCGCACAAAGGGAACGGATGCTATTTCCTCTGCCTGCTAAGGATGAAACAAATTATTTTCTGTCCAAAGTTTGTAGTAGAGCCGTGAGGGACTTCTAATTGGAGAGTTAATGTGTACTTTCCAGTGATTAGGTAAACACATTTTTTTGTTATTCATAATTGCTTCCATTGCATGGATTCAACTAATTACAAAAGCATCCCTTGTAGAAACCATTTACAATTTTAATTCCAATTATTTTTTGATAATTCAGAAACATTTTTCCCACTATTCATCAGAAAGCAGAAAGTTAATCCATTCATTACCACACTGAATGGCTGATTTGAAACCAAGCGTGGATTACAAAGTCAGAATGAAGGTGACAACTGAGGTCTTGCTATACAGAAAGTTGAGAGGGAAATAGCTGCAAAAAGAACTCACTGATGGAAAAAACAAACCATTTGTGGAGCTGTAGAAGAAAGGCAGTGCTGTACTTCAGGCTTTCCATGAACAAATTTGTAATGGCAGGAGGAGAATATCAGGGAAAGGTGTTTTCCCCAAATATCTTCTCTGAAATGTCTGTTGGTTCAGGAATTCTGTGTAGTGAGCATCCATCAGCTCCCCTGAATGTCATCTCGGATGTGGCACTGAGGGACGTGGTCAGTAGGGGTGGGTTGAGGGTTGGGCTAGGTGATCGTAGTGATCTGTTCTAACATTAGTGATTCTGTGGGGCGTCAGCTCTGCCCTAAGGAGCAGCCATGGCAGGAGGTGGCCTGGGGCTCATTGCTGCTGTGAGCCCCGAGCTGGGCTGGAGATCACTGGATGCTTTCTGTTACACCATGGTTTTGCTGTTAAAATTTTGATTTTGGCTCAAAGCATGAAAGGACTGGAAGATTCCAAGGGCCTTCCTAAGCTCTGCTGGATGGCAGTAAATCTCCTGTGATTCCTTCTGATCTGAAAATTACAGCTCAGGTCCTCCCTGGTGTGCGTCTCTGTAAGTAATGTGCTTTTGGTGCTGATTTACAGCCTTGGCCGGGGCAGGAATATGTTTCTTTTAACCTAAATGACCTTTATTTAAATGAACTCAATCTAGGAATTAAGCATTCAATTCGATTTCCTATTTGCACAAAGCGTACATTATGTTCAGTCTTGTTACACGAAGCTTCATCTCTAAGACGCGTGCAGCTTTTTTCTCTGAGAAGTGATTACCCTCCTTGATATGCAGACATAAAAGAGCTCACAAAATTTGCTTCTGACTCCCAAATCTGTACGCTGAACTCCAAAATTTAGAGCCACATAAAACTAACGCATAGGATTTGCTGTGAAAAGCTTTGATTTCTGTATATAAACACTTTAAGAAATGCACTCTTCCTCTCTTTTACCTTTTCCAAGTATTCACTTTAATGCACTTTTCCGAAGGCAGTTTTAACTTTGGGAAATGGTTCACTGCCTGAAATGGTTTCAACAAGTCACAAATGCAGAGTTTAGGTCAGAAAATGGATAACATTTTGGTTTTGAAGTGTTGTCTGTTCTGTGGAGTGTCTTTCCATGGGCAGCTCCGTGCCCTGTAGTGTTGTGCTCTGGGAAAACATTCCCAGTTGTGGTGACATGTTGGTGGGCTCACAGCTGGACTGGATGATCCTAGTGGTCATTTCCAACCTTAGTGATTCGATGGTTCTCTGGTCTGGGAGCTGTCTGTCCTGAGCCTGGGATGCCAGTTGAAGACAGGGATGTGCAAGGAGCGCTGCATGTAGGACAGATTTGGTCTTTGAGCCCTTTAAAGACATTACTTTCCAGTTTCATGCAACCACTGTTACCAGTAGTACTCCAAAAAATAGGCAGGAAGGAAAAAAAGAGGAGAAAACAAAGCTAATTCTTTCAGGGCAGCTGTCTCATTTAGCGGCCTTCACCTATTCTGGTCTTAAAATATGATTCAGTGAGCACCTGCTGTCTCACCCATCCCAACATCCCTGGTGTTTCAGACAGCTTTTTTTAACTCAGCCTGCAGAGAAGTGCCACATCTCTCCATTACCATTATGGCAGTGCCCAGCGAGACGCAGCCTGATTTGCTTTTGCTGCTCAGAACATTTGCTCTGGACCTTGTTCACGTAAATCCGCCCTTACAGCCTCAGTGGATGGAATAAATCAGGTCATGGGAGCAAAATGCTCTGAGGATGCTGTGCTTCAGAGGCAGAATCCATGCAGGAAAGCAGCTCTGGGCTGGAGTCCCTGCTGAGCTGGTGTCTGTGTCCCAGCACGCTGCTCGCTTTCTGTAAAGGAGCCTTTGACCCACAGCATTCTAGGGAACAAATCCTTTTTTGTTCCTTTCCCCATCTCTGCTGGTGGGTCGGGGTTAACATTGAAAAGCGATAGCCTCTGTCACAGCAAGGAGATGGCAAATTGAGGCTGAGTATTGCAAGGTGTTTCTTGGGGGTTGCTGGAACCGTGGGAGGGAGACAAGAGTGCCTCATCCCTCACAGATAACGAGCGTGGAGGGGAGGCAAGACAATCGAAGAACAAAGCTGAGATGGTTTTGGCTGTGTCACAGAGATGTATAAAGCAACAGATGTGTTAATTGGCTTCCAAGGGCCAAAAGCAGCGCCCAGCTCTGGGCCAGGGATAGAGAACACTAACAGAGTGAATATTGGCCTATGTGTTCATCAGTGCTTTGGAGAGCTGCCGTTGGTAGGCCAGGCCAGGTTGCCTGGTTGGATGACTAGAAATCCAGGTCGTGTGCCCCAGAGCAAAGCCCTCTGGATCGCTGTGCAGGGTCAGTGCTGCTTGGCAGTCTCTGCAGAGCCAGGCTTGGCATGGGAGCCAGTAAAGCTCCCAGTGCAACAGCCAGGCTTCAGGAGAAACCCCTCAGTGCTGTGAATGAGCCAAATGACCTGAGGGCAGCAGCTGGGGATGCTCCAAGTGCTCCCAGTGGAGCAGAGCCCATGGCAGGGTGCCTCTTTGCTGGGAAGGACCCATTTGCTTCCTCCTGAACCCCATGGGGAGCATGGCAAGGCTCACGCACCCACTCTCAGCCCACAGGCATTTGCCCAGAGAGACGTTTTAGCAATTTCCAGAGGGACCCAGCAGTGCTGGCCATTAAGAAAGCATCACAGAGTGCGCTCATGGGGTTTCTGAGAGACTCTAAAACTCTCCAGGGATGAGAGAAACAGCACTGAGACCTGAACCGGTGTGGATGAGCACTGCTGTGTGGGAGACCTGAGGGCAGGAGAATGATTCGCAGCTCTTTGTTCCCTGCTCCTAAAGTCACTGTCATCTTAAAATTCTCGACAAACATGAAAACAAATCATCCTGTCAAAAAATCACACGTTAGAAACAAATTATGCTCTCTAAAAGCATCTTGGCAATATAATTGATAAACTGCGCGTGTGGGAGATAATTGAAAAAGTGGGGGGGGGACACGCAGGATAGATGACTAAAATAGGAAAATAATGAACACGTGTAAATAAGAGCCACAAACAATAAATATAAATTACGGCGTGACAAACTGTAAATAATCAGAGCATTTCAGCCCTGAAATGTGATCCCTCTTCAGGGAAAACTTGCTTTGGTGAATCTGGAAAAGGCCAAGAGAGGAAAACAAGAAGAGATGCAGTTATCAGGGCTCTTGGAGATGGCAGGAGCGATGGATCATCCCTTGGATTCATCACTTGGAACCTTCAGTGGCTCTGTAGAAATACTGCACGCTGCTGGCACAGCATGAACCTTCACCCACCCTACAAATGCAGTGGCAGGACTGATGCCACCAGGCCTTCACACCCCACCATAGGGAAATAAAGAGAAGAGGGATGGTGTTTGTCTTCCCTTGTTTAGCCTTTTAGAAGGGGAGTTTGGTGCTAACTGTTGCCTCCTTCCTTACCCCAATGTCTTGGGAGTCTGTGAGATATTCAGAAACGAATAGCTGCTGTCCTTAGCTTCTCCTGCAGATGAATGTATTCATTTATCTGTGTAACTTTTTAACCTCTCTCTTTGTTTCCAGGGCTGAAATCCTCTCCAGATCCCCACGATGAAATTCTCATCAGGACCTCTATACACTGTGGTGCTACAGAGCGTGTTTGGATGAGGCTCACCTATGGTGCTGAGGTATGGGAAGAGTTTTGGGATGGGTGAGAGCTGCTGCCTGGACTCCTGGCTGACTCAAAACCAAGAGGAGGGGCAGCACTTGGACTTTGCTTTGCTGTTTTAAAATATGATCGCTTTCTTAGGATGCTTTCACTTCATTCATACAGTACTGTATAATAGAATCCTTAAAGTTGGAAATGACCACGAAGATTTCAAAGTCCAGCCCCAGCAAACCCTCACTATGCCCACCTCCCTGGGCAGCCTGTGCCCTGAGCACTGGGTGAAATCGCTGTGGGCTTGTGCCCGTGTAATGCAGGTGGATTTGAGGACGTTTCCCTAGTGGGAAAACTTGAAGGATAGTATTGGCTGCTCAGGAGATGGAAGGTGGTTTGGGAATCACACTCAGGAGCAGTGCTAAAGGCAGAGCTCACACCTTTCACCTTGCTGCTGGATAGCAAGGTGCTGTCAGGTGGTAGAGATGCACTGTGCTCTGCGCTGAGGGGCAAAAACAAGAAAAGAAATTGTATTAAAATGCAAACTACTGTCAGTGGTTATTTCTATGGCTAGTTCCCTTCCATTAAGCTGCACAGAATCCATCATGTTATGCCTTATTTCAGCTGTAATTGCTCCTGGGGAAAGCTGCAGGTCACACCACATCCAGCAGTGCCTTTGGGAAGAGCTCGGTGTGCAGAGCTGCAGATAAGAGGGGTGAGGCTGCTTGGCCACGGCAGTGTACAGCCGAGCTGGCAGTGTGCTCAGCCAGAAGCTGTAGGACGTGCTGCCAGCTGAGCTTGGCTGTGAGGCTGAGTGGTGGGAGCTGGTGTAGAACAGCACTGAAGTTGCTGGGGGCATAGCAGAAAGCGGACAGCAGTTTTGAAATGCGGTGCAGATAAGACAAGGTTCACCTTCCAGATCGTGAGCCTCTACAAGCATCCTCAAGGCCCTGGCAAGTTGATGATGCATCGTGCCCTGCAGAGCCAACATGTCCCTGTCTTAATGTAACCCTACAAGCAATGGTTTGGGACAGAGCCTTGGCCCAGATCAACAGAGGGTTTTGTGAGACTCAATTAGCAAGGTTATTAATTAATCAATTATGTAAAACAGATGAGCAATCAGATATCCTGTTCTACACTGATACAGCTCATTGTTAAAACTTAATTAACTGGAAGGCTTGGGGACAAAATTAAAAAAAAAAAACAAAACAAAGGAAAGGAAACACCACCTACTGAAGACTGAAGAGAATGATTTCAAATGAGGATGGAAATTGGGCTTGAGAGCAGACAGGACCATCAGTGCAGTTTTGGACAGTTTAACAAACAGCGTGATGTTCTACCACAGCAGCCAGCTGAGCCAAACTGTTCTCTCTTGCTTGCCAAAAGAAATCTGTTGCTATCCTTCTTGTGTAAGCAGATGTACTGTGCACCCTTCAGTGCTGGCCATGGGACAAGAGGGAGCTGACCGGGGCAGATTTGCACCCTAGAGTATTGTTGGCAGCCACCAAAAAAAGCTGTCAAAAGCAGAGGAAGTATCGATCTTCTGTACCACCCCGTTGTAACCCGCTGTGTTTCAGTAGCCTACATTAATCTGTGAAAGCCTACATCTTGTTACTGACTCACTTTTATTTAATTTTACTTGAGGCTAGTAGCTATTTAGGTCGATTCTTTGCCACTTGTGATAAATTAATGTCATCTGTGATGGAGCAGATCTATGTCGGAATGTTCCTACTTGTGCTGACTTTTACTTGACCATATTTGTGTTAATTGGATTTGTGATATTTAGCATAGAGAAACTGGTATTATAAACCACAAGTCTCTCAAAAAGTGCAAACAATGTCAGATCAGGTAATTTGTTTTCAAAGCAGAAGTCAAGCGCCTATCTGAACCTTTCTTCTAGCAGTGTGCTCTGGAGTGGATTTTCCCATGTTCAAGGGCCAGATTGCAAATGTATTGGCTGGGAAAGGAAGTGCAGTCATGCTCCAACAATGATTTTTATTGAGTAGCTATAGATGAGGAGTGACAGTTAGTACCTGGCAGAGACCCTGCGTGTTAAGTTTTCTTTATGAACTCTCTCTCTGCCCAACTCTTTAATGTAGAATTGCAGGAATTTATGGTGAGCCCTGAAAGAAGTGGATACTTGAGACCAGTTGCTGCCAGATACCATATTTCTTTCTAAATCTGGTGTCAGCAGTGGAGGTTCTTGTAGAGGGACAGCTGGGAGGGTGCTTCCACAGGCCCTTAATGCACACATTAGAGCATTTTACGTATCTCTGCCTCAGTACTGGGCTGATATAGTGCTGGGAAGCATCCGAACATTCTCACTGGCTGCGCTCTTCCCTCTCTCTTGGACTGCCACTGTGTGGTTTTGTTGTTTTTTTAATCTTAGCTTTCAGGGATTAATTTCAAGCACTTACTCGATATTGCTCACAGGGGACAGGAGCAACCCAGCTCGTGGCAGAAAGCCGCCTCTGCACTTCGTGGGTTGTGATGGGCTGATCCTGAGCTGCTTAAGTCGGTGGGAATTTGCATTGCCCTGAAGAAATGTAGGAATTTTTCTGAGAGCTCACCCACATCCAATGGAGCTGCTCCTCTCCTTCTCACTTACCTAAATCTGGTTGTTTTACCCTTGATTTTCCCTTCTTCCAAGGCAGGATAACACCTGCTCTCCTCCTTTCCTCCCCCAGCCCTCCAGAAAGGTGGTGTGGGTGCTCAGAAAACCAAAGGCGTGTTAATAGCTCTTTGCCTCCCTTTAATCTAATTGGAGAGCTGCACTGTGTACAGAACTGTTTTGACATGATTTTCCTTTTTAATATCTCACCCTTTGACTGTCAGTATTTAAGGAAAAAATGAACCTAATCATTAGTGAGGGTGCTGATGCTAATGCTTCATAGCTGGCGTGGCTCTCATCAGAAAGCTTTCTAAGAGAGAAAAATATACAGTGTGTTTAAGAATACATCTAGAAAGGGAGGTTTCAGAGAGAAAAAAAAAAAAAAGAAAGAAAGATCATTAGCAAAATAATATTAGTAACATTAGTATTTGTATGCTGGGAAACAGGAGGAAAAAGTCTATTTCCTTGTAAAGGGTTAATCCTGTAATTTGTCCTGTGTCCATTTTTCCAGAGGTGCCAACAACCCTCAGTGCCTGGGCTGCAGATTTTCCTGAGGATGGGGAGTATGGTGTTTGGAAGAGGATGGACTCTGTTGTCCCCCATGCAAGACCCAGCCCTGCTCATCACTTCCCCTGAAGTCCAGACCAACCTCTTACCACAATGCTTCAGCAACAGACACACTGCAGCATCAACTGGCAAAGGCTGTGTCCCTTAAAAGGGAGTTTGTGAGAACTGGTCTGAGATTCTGCTCCAAAATGGAAGATGGCACCACGGGAAAGCTGGAGGTAAAACAAACCTTATCAGGACTCAGGAGGTGGGAGATGATAATCCGCTACGAGTATTTTAGTGTTTGATATCCAAGGACCGAGTCGCAGTGTTTAGCCCTCTTCAGCAGGTTGTTGCTGAAGAGATTAGCACCGTACAGGTGGTAAAACAGCAGCACAACCTCATACGAGGCAGTTCAGCCATTCCCAGCAGTGGGCATCCCAAAGCAGGGGAGCAAGGACAGCAGGGACTCACAGAGGAGGGTGGGCACAGGAGGCAGGGCTGGGTTTCTGCTCAGGGAGGGTAGTGGTGATGCTGAACATGAGGCTTCAGTCCCTGCAATACAGATCTCAAAGAGGTTCAGTACTGTCCACTCGTTAAGCATTCCCCACCATTAAAATCTCATTAGCAGCCCACCCGCGCTTAATAAGCTCAGGAGTTTGTTTGTGTGTTTGCCTTTCAGCCCTCGGTGCCACAGCATCTGACATCTGGTGCAGCTCAATCACTTAAACGTGAAAGATCAAACACTTCAAAGGGTCTCCCTGGGTTTGGAGATGGAAAGCTCTTCTCAGACAGGTACGGCAGCATGCTGGACAGCAGTGTGTGTTACCCATAGTAAAAACAAACCAATGAATAAGATCAATTTAACAGAGGTTTCAGGTGCACTCTGGACAGATTCTGCTCTTAGATGAGACAGCTCAGCCAGTGGTGTGAGGACAGATGAGTGCAGCAATGATCTCTTCTGATAGCTTTAGAGCTCGTCTTTGAAAACATATTTCATGGTTTCATGTGGCGATTTAATATCGACAAAAATATTTGAACGTGCAGAGGAAAGGTGGTGGAAAAGCGTTCATAGTTCTGTAATTAGCACTGTAATGATGCTGGCTGTTGAAAGTTAGTTAATAAAACGGAACTAAAATTTAATGACAGTTATTCAGAAGTGAGAGCGGCTCCCCCCTCCTGCCTCCAGTAATGATTGAATGCCCCATTGGCATTCAATGCATTTTTGTCTTCATTTATGGTGTATATAATGGTGTGACTGTGTCTGTTTATAAAACTGCCTGGATTCCTTAAGAAGAGACAGAAAAACACCACCATTTGCACACTGGGGAGGAAGTAACACTGTGAGCTTCCCCCACCCCTTCCTACAGCTTGTTTCCTTAAAAAATCAATTTTAATTTCATTTGAAAAGTTCTGGTTTTGGTACAACCATTGCTTTCAGTTTGGTTTCATTTCTGCTTCTAAAATACAGCTTTCTAGGGACCTTACATTAACTTCACAGATCATGGATGACATTGAACAGAGGTAAGAGGTATAAACCAAATATAAAAGACCATCCATTTCCATGCATGATTAAATGCTGACTCAAGGTGCCACCGTATTTTTGATCCCCAAAGTTTAATAAAATTCAAGACAGGTAATCATGAGTCGCAGACAAATTAAAATTTATTGAGACAGACAAAAATGCAACTATTCCAGACTACAGGTAAGCATTTACAGTTAACCAAAGAAAGATAGCAAAATGTTCACATTCCACTTAACTCCTTATGGAAAAAGCATTCAGAATTTACTATGCAATTCTACTTACTATGATAGTCTACATCCATCTACAGTAGGGACATCAAACTGAAACACGTAATATTTGGATCTCTTCTTACAGATCTACACATTTGACAGTAACGGACATCAACAGCATTGAGAAAAAAGTATAAAAAGACCAAAAACCACCTACTGTAGAAAGGGCTTTTCTGATGTATAGTAACTGTACAAAGCAGTCTATGTATTAAAGGAACCTGAATGGCATACAGAAGGGACTGCAATAAAAGCCAACAAATGTAGGAAGCTAAGCTGGGGCGATCCAGTGGTCTGTATCAAGTGGTGACCTTAGATCTATGTCATTTGCTGCTTGAAGGGAAAAATGCTACAAAACTTCTAATATCAAAATATTCCCATGCCAGAAATGTACACTGAGACTAACAGACTAGGCTGGAGAGGCAAGGAGAAGCATTCACTAACAAACAGTGTTGTTTTAAATATAAACTTTACATTTTCAATATAAACTGTAGAATAAATATTAAATAAACAGTCTAACAGTTTAAAATAATAGTACAGAATAGCTTGGGAAAAAAAAAAAAAAAAGACAAAGAAAAGAAAAGGATTCTTTGTGTTCACAGCAAAGGCCAGTAATGACCCAAAAAACCCAACTGTGCTGAAATCTGAACTCAAGGAGATTTTGATTTAACCACAGTAGTTTAAAAGGACACCTTGAACCATAAAGCAATGCCTAACAGTATTTCATAGCCCCTAATATGAAAAGAAAATGAGATTAAAAATGGGTTTGTGTCTCAAAAAGAATGGGGCAACTCTGATTCCATTTTTCACAATGAGAGAATGCTTGAAAGGTCAATGACTTGATGCAGATGGGAAGTTCTGCTTTGGGGAAAAGAAAGAAAAAAGAGAGGAATTAAATTAAGCTGCAAGCAAATTAAATCCTTTACAAAGCATGAAGAATAAAAGTGGTTGATCCAGCGAGGAATTGGTTCTTGGTAGATTTCGTGGCCGTTTTTAAAGAACTGAAACACCTTCTTAAGAGTTACTGTCTCAAACTGCAGTCGCACACATATATTTACACATAAAGTACAGGTCCCCCAAACACCAGACAGTGCGGGTGGATTTCAGCAGGGCTTTGTTAAATAGCTTAATGCTATTTGAGAACTTGAGGCAAAATACAGTCTGAGCTGCCATTCAGAGCACAAAAATCTGCCTGGTGTCTTCCTGATGATGTCCTGCCCCATTATTTGATATTATTTTCTTTGAACTGTGTTACAGCTGCAGCCCACTATATAATAAAATTGTATTTCTCTGGAATGTTCAGTCATACAAGATGACAGCTAGGATAGAATCAGTTGTGGTGAGAATTGGATGCTGGTGGCACCTCTGCTCATGTAAACAAAGCCTTATTTAACATCTTTTGTTTAATCAGTTGCAGATTTTGTACAAGACCCAGGAGGGCTGCAGGGTTTGGTTGGATGAGCTGTGCCCTGGTGAGGTGTGGACAAAGGGGACTGACAGTGGCCACTCTTCAATGCTGTACGTGGTTGGAAGATCCATTGCAAAGGGACATAGGACTGCAGAAAAATAGGTAAGTGTGGAGTGTGAGACCATTCTGGGGGGGGAAAGCTGAAGGTAAATTTGTTCCTAAGAATTTTTCTACAATTAGAAGCGAAGCCAACAGTGCCTTCCCCACCACCAGGCAGTTTGTGTGTGGATGCGTAGTGCTTTCCTTGGCTCTTCTCACTTAGAGGTCCTGAAAACAGCAAAAATAATGAAAGGTCACCACAGTACGTTCCCGCATCAGAGAACTGCCACGGGAAAGGACACAGCAAATAATTTAATATCAGTGTGCTGTGATACAATTGTAGAGCTATAAATACATGGCTGATGCTGAGGGGAACACAGATTGCATTTTTAATACTATTCTTTTTTGTGTGCGTGTCAGGAGCGTGCAGTTTGTCACGCTGAGCAGGAGTTATGCTTTTGAAGCACTCCCACATCAAGTTGCTTTTTAAAACAGGCCAAATACATATTAACTATTTAAATTAAAGAAATGACAGCTTATTACTTTTGATGGTTAGTGGCTCTGAAAGCTGTAGAGCCTTGCAGTGAGGGATTGCTTACCGTGCAGCCTGTGGTGTGTGAGCTGGGATGTGGGGGCTGCCTGTGTGATGTTAGCGTAACACTGAGTGCAAAGGAGTTGGACCAGATGCTGGGGAATGGCCATGGAGGTGGCTGTGATGCAAATTTCTTTCCTCAAACATTTGGAAAGGCAGATAGATGCTGCTCCCTGCCTGTGGGGCTTGATTTGTGATAGCTGCAGCTTCTCAGCAGCTCTGAAGATCAAGGGGGTGTTACTTAATAACAGTGGCAGAAAGCTGATCTATGCTCTGGTGGGAGGCTGTTCTTCAGGGAGGTTGGGCTAAACCTGTCAGACACGTCCTCAAAGAATGTAAGGAAAATAAAATCCTACCAGTGGGTTTCTTTCTGGATTAAACCCTGGGTACTGGGGAGCCAGAAATCACTACCAAAGGTATTTAATCAACCGGAGTGCAATAAATACGGAGAAGGAGACGCCTCCTTTTCCTTTCCCATGAAAGAAAAAATGACTGTTTCTGATATGATCCAGATAGCAATTTATAATACAAATTGTCTGTGATAACATCAGATGGGCTTCTAAGCCTTGTACCAGTTTGCTGAGCCATTCTGTGACTCTTCCTCCACAAGATATGTGTCATAAGCTGTGCAGCTGAGGATTAAGACATGAAATGTTTTTGGAACAAAACTCATTGCCCCTGTGGATAGAACAAAAATCTCCCAAACCAACAGAACAAAAGCTGTATTCCAAGCAGTTGTTGCTGGGGAAAAAAAATAAATAAATAAAGCTGTCTTCCAAATTAAACAGACTATACAAAATTAAACTCGGTAGAGAGAGGGACTATTTGTGCCAGGTACTCTCAGATACAATTTCAGAGATATGATGTGACTTGCAATTTTGTGCAAAACGTGAGTCCTCGGAACAATGGGCACTACCATATATAACCAATTTCATCATCCTTATCATCATCTTCATCTTCGTCGTCTTCATTAGCTGCTCTTACATGAATCTTCAGTTTCCCTTCTTTGTCTTTTGTCACTGCTTCAGGTTCCTCTTCCAAATCATCCAGCAACACAACAGATCCACCACTGCCAAAATCCCCTGAGGTTTCTTGCTCCTCTTCTGCAATAGGTAAGTGGGAACAGTCATTTCCCCATGTGACACCGAATCACCTCATATCTCACTACCCTTGTCATTCAACCCACTGCCATTTGCACTGTTACTTTTTTAATTAATTGGCTCAGTTGTTCATTAAACAATCTACAAATTTCACTTTTCCTCCTGAACTGGGATAAGTTTAATATATTAATTTACCCTAAAAAAATTTACTTGCATGAAAACCTGAGTCACTCTGCTCACAGATTCCCAACTGATTTTAAGACTGACTCAGTTCACATGCATGCAGGCCAGAAAATAATTACTTACAAATACTTTTAACTCAATATGATAAAGTAAACCAGGCTAGGCTAGAAATATTCCATAAATTGGTTTTATTTAAGAGCATAAAACACACTTTGCAAATACATCTTTTGAGCCTAACACCCACAGTGCAGTTCTGGGCATCCCAGACCTTCTAGATCTCTGACTTTTTTCTTCTGGAATTACAACAGCTGCATCTACAGCCATCACTCAAGCACACCAAAGCAATGCCACTGAAATGCTGCTTGCCTAGGTAAGACAGCTAATTTGTGATTGTATATAATCCCACTATACTGTACTGTCACCAGTTTTCTTGGTCTTGATTGCTAATCTATATAAAAAAATTGTAGTTAGCCCCCTAACCCCACCCAACTTTCCCTGGAATGACATTGTTTGTGAAGTCCCCATCAGTGTGTATTCCCAAGTACAATGTATTTAATAACAACTCTGCATTGCAGCCCCGTAGCCTTAATTACAATATCGATGACAAATCCTGCACTGGTATTAACAAAAACATGCTTTTAACACTGGCTATTGTGTGCTCCCTTCCGCTGTAGCCCCTCAGTCTGAAGGACAAATGTGTGTGTAAGGGCCCCATTCGTAACAGGAATTGGAAACCACACTACGAACACTGGGAGCTATGTTTTGCTGTTGTCACTTGCGTTATCGTACTCCGACTTACAGCAATGGCAGGCCTTACAGTGATGTTAATTCCTTTGCTATCTGAGGAGAGCATGTCATTACTCACCACAACTAACCGTCCCCTGCTTTCTCGAGCCAGCTATCTCATTGCCGTACTTATCAACGCACCAGCACTGCCCTGTGCTGCCATGGCACTGAGTGGCTTTGTAATAACCTTCTTCGTTGCACCGTGGGATGAAAGCACCTGAATAAAATACAAGGCATAATCAGTAACACAAGCCTCTGTAGGATTAAGCAGGTCTGTGATGGTGTGTGATATGATGAGCTTGTTGCTTATTTACGTGAAAATCTTGACAGCGTTGGCAAGAAAACTCTTGTGAGTATCTGGTGCCTAAAAGGGAGTGGAAATTATGTATGATTAACTATCTTCAGCCATTCTGGTCGCTACACAGTGCAGGACTTTGTGATAGCACATGGGGGCTGAAGGCATACACTACTAAAGATGGCTTCAGTCTGTCTCTGAATGATTAGTATTCCCATGGTCTCGTTCAGATTTAACTCCAGGTTTTAAGCTTTTCTTCCCAACTGGAATATTACCTCAACGTCATTAATTCTGCATTTTCCTTCCATTTGCACTCCTTCACTGTTTATCATATAAGTCTTTCCACAACACTGTAATTATCCCTGGAAGGTATCTGCCATCTGCTTGCTATTCATACTCATCTCAAGCATTTCTGACTCAGTGAGAGTTTCCATGCATAAAGGAACTAATGCGGAGAGGTTTACAGAGAGGGACAACAGGTACTGAAATCCCTAAATCTTCAGATTTGAAGCCTATGCTGCATCTCTCAGTAAAACACGCAAAGTTCAGCCTTGCAGTGTGTGCTTTATTCTGGTTCCACAGACAGGTGAGGTCTCAGGAGAAACCTGTTATTGTTCCCATCCTTTGCAGCTGATGACGATATGCTCTTCAATACGAAGAGCTCTCTTGTCCATCAAGATTATTCCCAGGAGGTCAGTACAGCCATTTTCCATTCTTTGCCAATCACTTTAACTTGATACAAGGCAGAAACCCACCCTTGTCCTGAATCTCTCATCTCAAACAACTTTTGAGAATGTATTTTCTCCTTTCTCAATGGCACCCATGATTTACTGGTCATACAGGAAGTTGTTCAACTAGTTCCATGTGTATAGCATCTCTTCAGACAGTTCATGTGTCAAAGGGGCCATTTCCTCTACATTTCTTACAAAAAAAAAAAAAAAAAAAAAAAAAGATTGTGCTGCCAAAATGCCATAAAATTTCCCTTATAAAAGACGTAAAAATGAAAATAAATCAACATGCTTATATATATATGGAACTAATCCTTGAGTTTCCAAGTCTGTTGCACAACAGATCTTTTCCAGTGTTTAATTGCCAGGAGTGTAGGTCTGGAAAAGCAGATGAGAAATCTTGGAGTATCAGAGGAAATTTTTGTATATCGGATCAGTTTTGGAGATCACTGTAGTAAAAAAGTACTTACTTAAACTAACTTCAAGGTGCAGTCTTCTGGTAAGTCTGCTTATAGGAATCACAACTATGGTTGTATACAAACATAAGTACAGTGATGACTACTCATTTTTACTATTTATCAAACAAACAAACAAAAAAAACAGGTTCTAACCATGATGTGCATTTATCCACCTCTGGATGTTTTTACAAGTTAATGCTGACTGTTCAATCTCTCTCTTATTTCAGTGCTATTATTATTATGGTTGTTCATATTTACGCTCATGTCCTCTCTCTTTTAAATGCTTCAAGTGTTTATCAGACTATTCAAAACCTTGGAAGCAGTGCTGATGTGCTGGTTTGCTTCTGGTGAGATCCCAAGTTACAGCAGCTATACTTCTGGCTCCAGGGAAGCAACTGAAGAGAGGGGGACCTGCATGGCTTTGCAGGGTAGGAAGGAATGGCCTAGGTATTTATTTCTAGACTTTCTCATCCTGTCCCTTGTCCTTGGGCAATGCCTCTCCCATTTTGGAAGCAGACCTTTTCACATAGTTTCACTACATTTCTTGTAAAGTATGAAAACTTTCCAGGGTGACTGTAAAAGACATAGATAGATAAATAAATAAAAAATAGCCCAGGCTCATTGCCAAGATAACTGTGTGTGGGAAGGATTCATGTTTTGGGTCACAGTGTAGAGTAGAAGGTGTTTCTGCAGAGGAAGCGTGTGCCAATTGGGATGTAACACTGGGAAATTACACACTGAGGACCCTGGTGTCAATGATGCAGTGAGACAGAGCATCACTGGGAGCAAGTGGTGTACAAAAGGATGATTTATCCTGTAAATCCTACCTGAATCACCTCTTGAGCGCATTACAAATTAGCTCTGCCTACACGTTTTGGTTGGAATCATTCAGTGGCATTGAACTTGATTGGGAATCTGGAGACAGTCACACAATTTGGAAGGAAAAAGGACTTACTATTTCCCTTCTGTTTCCTCTTCCTTCTCTGTGTTTCTTGCACAGCCAGTACTTCCCATCTCTGTGGCCCTTTGGGGAGAGGGCTGCAGTCTTACTATCCACCACTTCACCTTAGTTGCTCCCCACTGCCTGCCTCGGGCCAGGGAATCACACTTCCTCTGTCTTTCTCAGTTCCACACAGTATCTAATTATTCCCTGCAAACTGGAACAGCGCTGCTGCACCTATATCCTCTTTATGTCTTTTTTTTTTTTTTTTTTTTGCATTTTTCCTTATCTATATAACACTCTGCTTCCTTGGAGGACATGGGGAGAATAATTATATGCTAAAGATAGCGAAGCACACCGGTAAAAGCTAGACAGAATTAAGTGCTAGCTCCCTGTATTAGCTATTATGCCAGCTGAATTCACAGGGCTGAGATAGAAAAAAAAACCAAACAGCGATGGGAGCAGAAATTTATTACCTCAGTGATGTGGGAGAAACATTATCAGGATGCACAGTTGTATGCTCTAAAAGTACACTCTCTGCAGTTAATTGTACTCTAGATAAATCTGGTAGGAAAAGATGAATAGTGCTGTTTACTTTTTAATTCAGTCCCCTGGGATGGTAGGCTCTATTTGAAAGTCTCCGAATTCAACATATCTAATGGCAATGGCTTTGAAGTACTTTGCTGCGAGTGTCATGTGTGTTGAAAAATATAGAGAGAACAAAATATCAAAAGTCATCATTTTTTATCAATGGATACAAACGAACAGAAATCTTCCTCATGCACGCTGTCCAGACTGTAAATGTTGTGCTTTGCACGTCAGAGACTGGGAAGGAAAGAGAATAACTAAAGATGAGTTTCTCTGAAAACACTCATCTCATTTCAGTCTTTGCTGTTGCTACAAGTGGTGGTTTTTGTCGCGTGTATGTCTCATTTTTCCATTTGCATGATTTCGCAGTGAAAAGACAATTTTTCTTCCCACCATAGAAATAGCGATGAGATCAGATTAAAATCTCACAGACAGGTGTCATTAAGCAGACAGTCTCAAGGCAGGTGAAGCACAAAGCTCTTCTCTGTATTATTTCCTAGCTTGTCGAACATTCTGTGCCTGACACTAGATTTGTTCAGCTTACCCACTTTTACCCTTTATTTTTTTGGATGTGATTGACTTGAATTTATTTGTGGTGAGGGACCATTCTTACTGCTGTAACATTGTCCCTTTGCTCTTGTTATTGTGATCAGCTTCCAGTGCCATGCAGTACAACTGCCTGCATGTTGCCTACCTGCAGTGCCACCATTATTTATCCCCCACATAGAACAAAACCCCTTATTTCAGCCTAGGTGATGCTTACTGCATTAAGCAAATAATGGCAACGCATAAAATAAACATGGGACAGTGAGAGGTATCTGTTAGGACCTGTGTGCTGCTTACTCTTTCAGGCTGTTTTGAAATCATGAGACCCATGAGGCCAACAACACAGTGGCTTCCTCCACCCTGACATGCATTTGAAAGAAAAAAAGCAAAAATGTTTACAGGATGTAGCACACATGCAAGGGAGTGATCAATCCTGCCTTCACTCCCACAGTGATGCACAGCAGGAGCTGTAACTCCGAGATGCCTCAGTCTTTATGCAAGTGTGCTAAGAAAAGATGATGGAACAAAACCATACTCTCTGTGGCCTTTGGGAATACTCTTACTTTAAACCACACAATGCAACTTGGAATTGTCCATATATTACCTGAAATTTGAACCCAAAAGCACGAGCTTCTAGGAACAGCAGGGTTTAGCAAAGATGAACATTTCAGAAACTCAGGGCCTGCCAATGAGTACCTAGAAACATCAGACCACAGCCTGAGAGCTTCCTGAGGAGCAGTCCCGAAGTCTGAAATTTGTTTCAGCAGAACTGCTGCATGTGCTCCGTGCCACAGCTGGTGATGCTGGTAAAATACAGACATGACACTAAGGATGGCAGCGTGGGACTGCGTCAAGACAAGCTCTCTCTCCCAGGGTGAAATTCGAAGTACCACTCACATCTACCACGTAAATTCGAGCCTGCATAATACTGTGTTCTAGGAGATGAAATTAGTTATCTTAAAATTACTCAGTTTGACTACCTGCATTTTTTAGTAATTATACTGCAAGATCACAGTAAGGGTTTATTTTATCTGGTTTTAAATATCTACCAGAGCAGTGTAAATTCTGAGATGCATCAATTCAGGCTCTATAACACTATAATGTGAAGGAAAGTACAGTGATAGTAGCAGGGTTGCAAAATCATTGGCTGCAGTGAATGAGAACAAGCCCAAAAGCAGCAGCTATGGACACAGAAGCAAACAAACAAAAAAAAGCTGCTTACCTTTGGAAGGCCTCAGGTACACAGGGATCTCCAAGCAGGATGCCTTACCTCCACTGCTAACCCTTAAAAGAGGTCTGGGAAGGGGTGGATCCTGGCTCCACCCCTTCAGGTCACTCAAGTGCATTGTATGCACCTGAGCTCCCCTGGGCTGGCCCTACCTTCCCACCATGTGCTCTATCACTGGTTTAGGCCAGTGATTACTACTGCTAAGTAGCTGGCTGAGAGGGGGACGAGCACTACCAGGAGTTGGACTCATTGTCTTTATCGGTCCCTTCCAACTCAGGATATTCTGTTATTCTACAACACCTTAAGACTATGGAACACGCCAGTGGGATGCCTTATGTGAGATGATAAAAGTTTCTATTTTCAATAGCCTTGGTCTGAGTGTCATAGACACGGAATACACTGAAATCTTTTTAAGCATTAAACAAAACTGAACCCCAGAATAAGCATGCATTGTGCCATGACTGGAGGAAACAACAAACCCACTGGTTTTGAACTGTTGTCAGTCAGAGATGGGAGGCTCGAGTATCAAGCAGCCTCTGTACTTAGTGCTGCCCTACCAGCTGATGAGGGCAGTATTAAGCTCTGCTCAGATGAGATTTAATATTTCTGGTCAGCTGTGAATTAGTTCTGAACCTGTTGCCATGCTGACATCTGTTCTGTATGTAGCTACCTCGTGATTTGTTTAATTTCATAGTGTCAGGTCTAAACTCTGCGGCGCATATTCCTGATTCAAAACATTAGTCTCTAATTGAAAAACCATTACTGCATATAAAGTTACAATAATCACAGAAGCTTTAATTAGTTGAGTAAATGAATGGCAAGTAATCGAACTTACCCAGCAGACTCTTCCCTCTACTGAGCTTTTGAATTCTATTCATTTCATTCTGGCAAGGAAGACCTAAAATATAATGTACGAGAATCAGTTACCAGATGGTACAGGACAGAATCTAATGACTGGATTCACTGCTGACATGAAATGTAGACTATGGTACACCTGGGAATGAAAGAGGCCCATATGCTGGTACTGTACTGCAAAACAAATTTATGTCATTAGCTCTACTAATTAAAAAAAAGTAATTGCAACACACTGTGTTTGAGAAAAGAGCTTGAAGGCCAGTTTCATTGTTAAACTGTTTTATTTTCCTTTCGTTTCACCAAACTGACAAACTGCCAGCCCTCTGATTTTTTATTTGCTAATAGACTAGTTTCTGCATTATTAAGAGAGTATGTTCTTGAGCTTTCTATTAGCAACAGGGCTTATTTCTAGACTGTTTGCTGGTACTTAGTACTCCTTTGTTTTAATCATCAGGGAATGTTAATGTAGTTCATCTGTGACATTAACCGTTACTCAGTGCCCTTTTACACCAGAGCTAGAGACACAAGCTCTGTAATGCAACTGCCTACCAATTACCCTACAAACAGGTCAATCAAAATTTAAACTTATGGAGCCCTGAAAAACTTCTCTTTGTACTGCAAATTGTACAACTCACCACCTGGCTTCTGGAAGCAATAACACCATTCATTGTTGGAAAGCTTTCCGTCTTTGAAGGAGTCGCAGGAGTTGAAGAGCGGCTTGACGCATGGCTCGTACTTATCAAGATAAATGGCACTGATCTCTGAGGGATCCAGCAGCAGGTCGTAGTTCATGTCAAGTTTGTTGAACATCCAGCCTAAGGAATCCTTACAGATTGGTAGGATGCTGGTGTCAAATCCTGTAAGAAGACAGGAAAATATCCCCAGCTGAATCCCAGCATGCTGCTGCACAGTAACCATTGCTAAGCTGATACTATCCTAATTATTTTTGGTCGGACTCTGAACATTAACCTAGCTTGGTCAAACCAGAACAAAATTCTCAGACTGAACTGCTTCCACTCTATTTTCCAGGCTGAGTCCAAATGCAATTTAAATTCTGTTTCCAAGATCTGCTTCTCGTTCCCTGATCAAATTATTTCTCAGCATGCTTTCACCTTCCATCTCTCAGCCAAGTTTTCTCTCTTCAAAACCCTCCCTCCGGCAGTGGACAACAACACGCTTTGACTTGAATTGTGAGCTGCTGGGGGAGTCAGGGGGAAGAAGGCAGAAGGCATCTCCTTTGCTTGAACTCCTCTGAAGAACGACTGTGCTTCAGCTGGGAGCTCCATAGAACTGCATGAGATCTTGTACACCATGCCAGCACTATTTGTCCTTGCCTACTCCAGGACTGTGCAGCAAAACAGTATTCTGCTCTTCCAGCACTTTGGAAACCATCATCATCATTCATTTTAATAGCTCAAAGCCTTAAAAGACTGCAACAGCAGCGGTACCACCGGAAGGCCAAGTCATGCATATGGATACCCACAACGTATATGAGATGCATGTGTCAGTATTTTGCAGTCTCCACAAAACCAGTGGCATTGCCTTCTTTCACAACCAAGACAGAGCATTATAAATCCATCCTGTCACTGCATTTTTAATGCTTGGTGCAAACAAGGATTAATTTCCTAATTATTTATGATGCAATAGAGTACATTTGTTATCTAGTGCTAATAAATCTCAGAATAAGGATCTCAGTTTCAGCAAGGACATGCATACACTGGCTGGGGATTTATGTGCGCAGGGGGTACCTGAACCTCCTGACCCAGCACCACGTGCTCACACTGCACAGCATGCCTGGGCACCATTCATTCTGCTATGGGCCACGTGAAGCAGCCTGATGGGTTTTTTTTCCTTTTGTTGCATCTTTCATTGAACGAGGTCAAGCTTAGCCTTCTGTGCTGTAAGTGTCAAGTCCCATTTCTAGATGCTGCTTTGTTAACATGAAACCTAAGATGTTGCTGGAATCATGCTGACAGTTTGTCCAGGCTCTGCAGCCTACCTGCTATTTTTAAGCATGAATCCAAAGGAGGGCAATGCTTTGTGCTGGAAGCTGTGTGTTTTGTATGCAACTGCAGCTGAAGGTTGTCAGTGACAGAGAGAACAATCAGAAGGGTTAACTAATGGGAAGGTTTGTGTCAATTATAATACATGTTTCTCAGAGAAAGGAAGAGGGTAACACCATTTCCTCAGGGCTAGAGGCAGTGCAGGCAGGGAAGAGAGAGATCATGCTGAACATTTCATCACATTTTTGTGCTGTTATCTCCTCTAATGTTATCTAATTGTGTTTGAGCACAGTGAAAAAGAAAAAGGCTGTACAACTAAGGGTAGGGAAGAAGCCCGCTTACTTTGCTGAAGCAATTAGGACTGTTCACTTCAATTATTTTATTCATCAGAAGAAGACAAGTAGGATTTGGTCACTGCACCAATCTCTTGTTGAGTGAAATGCCTTCAGAACCCTGACTTTGCCTTTAGCTCAGAGCCATAAGGCTGGGAGGTGGCTGGTGCCTTGTAGGGGTGCATACTGCACCCAACTCCCCTCCACAGGACAGCTTGAAGGCAGTCAGCCAGACAAGGGGTGATATCTAGTTGCACAGTGGATCTGGGACTACAGCTAGCTCTAGTTCAACAGCTTCCAGTGAGGAATATCCAGGTTCTGCTGGCTCCTTTTTTCCCCCACACAGATGCCCTCTCTGGCAACTGTCTTTGTGCCATACTGTGACACTTTGGTGAGTAGCTACAAGGTCCTTTATGCAAGCATCTCAGCATGGCACATGTTGCCTAGCCCTGTGGCTCTCTGAAGGCCATCTATCTGGCAAGGAACAACAACAGGGAGGAGGAGATGCTAGCATGAACTTGCCCCATTCAGTGTCCGTGAGTTATTTCTGAGTCTTGTTCTGCTCTCTGCTGGGAAGTCTCAATCTGTGCATACAGTGTGCACACAGGGATACCACAGCAGTGTGCCCTCAGCTCTGAGCTGTCGGAACAGATCACCAGATGGTGAGTGATCTGAATGCAAAGCTGCTCTGTGACATACCATCAAGGCTTGGATGCAAGATACAATCATGAAAGGTCACTTACGAAGACAGTTAATTACATTAGATGAAGAGGTTCTGATTGTAATTTCCTATAAACAAGGGAGCTTTCACTACTGCCACCAGAGTTCCAGATGAGGTTTATTAAGAGGCTGTGCTATTAAGCAGTGCTGCATATTTGGCAGCGTGGGTTGGAAGTCTTTAAATATTACAGCAGTAGGGGCAATAGAGAGACCTCAGCTAGATGGTTATTATAAGTGAAAAGGCCAATTCATTAATTGTTCTTCAACATGTGGCTGAAGGTGAATAGTAGCATCTACCTCCACTTCATATTGTCCCCTGGTAAAAGCTGCTACTCATAAACTGCTGGGTGAAACACAGTCCTAACCCAGCAATACCTATGTTCTCTGCTTTCATCCCTGTTGCTGGGTGCAGAGTGTGGCTGAGAGCACAGTGCAGACTCTGCCTTGCATGCAGCCCAGGAGCAGATATAAGGTGGTTCTCAGAGCTTCCCTAGTAGACTGCTGTGTCCCATCAGGCCAGGTGAAAATAAGTGATATTGAAGAAACGGACTCCTTTTTGGAGTCTTAGAATGCACTTCTCAACAAATATGATGCAATATGTTGGGTGAAATAAATCACATACTGTAATCCTGTAGTCAATTGAGTGCTCGGTTAGGAGGCTGGAATTCTAATACAGCAGAGCTGGCCTACCAGCAGCCCCACTGGGATCTTTGTGTGTCAGCTCAGCCCTACACTTCCTATAGTGAGAAGCAAGAGAATGAAGCAGGCTTCATATCCCTCCTGTTGGCCAAAACTGCCAGCACAGATGCCAGTTAGTGCCAGTTGTGGTGGTTGCCCTCATCTGGACACCTAGTCACTGGGACCTCGATTGAAACCATCACACTTCCCATTCTGACTGACAGCTGTTCAGCATCTTAACAACCTTCAGTCACCAGTTCTGGAAGGAATTCAAGCTGGTGACCTATATGTGAAAGCCTCAGTTCCCCATTAATATCAAGAATGCTCCACCTTCCCTGTATTAAAATGGAATTAAGTTAAACAAAAAATTAAGGGAAAAATCATAATTAAAAATAAACACTTCATAGCACACAAAATTATTTTCCCTCTTCAAGGGTTGACTTGCATGAGCCAGATTTATTGAAGTATACTAGAGTTAAACATAACAGGGGATTAATTAACCTAATTTTCCCTATCACTTAAAATAAAGGAAGGAGGAGAAGAAACGTTCCCCAGAAAAGATCCTTTATATTGCATAGATCTTTAGTACAAGAAAAACAACTCCCACTCCAACTAAAGAAACTACCTAGATACAACTTGGGAACGTTATGAATTATCAACAGACTCAGGAGCAATTTAAATCTGATCTTAGTACCTAATTAGTTTTATTATTTCTTGTTTCAAAGCATGTCCCTGAGTTACTGATATTATTTATTGAAGAGACTTCAGTTGCACAAAGGCTGTGGAAGACAGAGTTCCTGACTGTGTTGCTTTGTTGGAATCTCACAGATAGCACACTGAATGGAGGCTGGAGATCTGAGCTACAATGACTCACCCTTATCCCTTTCTTTTCAGCTGAGTAAAAAACAACAACAACAAAAAAAGCAATTTTTCTCTTCACCTAGGGGTGAAATTAATACACTCAAAGAGCTTATTCACACTCACAGTAACATCTTGAAAATTTAATGTAGCCTAGAGAAATCTCTGCTGGAACACCTCCTATAGACAGCTGATGTGTCCGAGGCATCTTAGTCATCGCATCCCACCATCTGTTCCTGCTACTGCCATAGGGGTATTCCCAAAATGGACTGCTTTGAGGGTGTCTGTATATGCCTTTAACACTCTACAAGCACAAGCAAACAGTTTCATTTAATGAAGTGATCAGCCTGGTGAGGAAGGGAGGACATGCACAACAGTAAAGAAAAAAATGGCAGTGTATACATAAGAGTGTATTTCCAGAACCCTGTGTGTCTTGCTTGCCGTGACTGACACAGACGTGTTTTTCAGTCATGGATATATGAATGCCATTTTGACTGTTGAACCCTATTTAAGATGCCTTTCCTTCTTACAAATGTTCGATGCTGAAGTCAAATGAAGTCGGATCTTGCTGTCTATACTGTGTCCATTTTCAGGGCTTCCAGAGAGAACCAGAGCAAATAGGCACAAGTAGATCCATTCAAGAAAACTGCTGCAATCTCTTAACAAGAAGAACAAACCTAAGTTTTGTGAAATGATTTGGGCATCTTAACTCAGAAAGTGTTTTTTTTTCCTCTCCAGTTACACATAGAAAATAAGAAAATGTGCCAAACTAAGTCAACAGTCTAAAAATGAACATTATTGAGACCAAGTTCAAGAGCAACAATGCAGTCTTTCATAAAAATGCTGTCAGGAATAAAACTAAACTAAGAAGAGATAACAGCTCCTCTGTGAACCAGAGCAAACACTGGAATTACCAGGAAAGTTTTTCTTACTGAAATTGCTTCAGCAAAACAAAACAAAAACACACCACCACCACCTTCAGGAATGAAGCTGATCTTTGGCCTTTGGTAAGCTCCTCCTGAGCAGCTCACAGGTCATCTGCATGAGAAACAGCCTTTTGAAAGTCTGATGAAACAAGATTTCATGTGCTTCTGGGAAGAGC
This sequence comes from Callipepla californica brunnescens, assembly GCA_023055505.1. Taxonomy (NCBI): domain Eukaryota; kingdom Metazoa; phylum Chordata; class Aves; order Galliformes; family Odontophoridae; genus Callipepla; species Callipepla californica. The sequence goes on from JALIRH010000014.1 coordinate 14,787,780, forward strand.
TCTAGAAAAAGTTTTCTATCTCTGGTGGTTTCTGTTGTTGGGGTCTGAAGGGGATTCACATCTTGAAGCTGTAATTGGCTGAATATCCAGTTGTCTTTTTGCAATATGGGTCAGCTTCCATACGTGATAAGATTGCTTAAGAAACATGTAGGACACACGCTTTTAAAGACACTGACTTAAAATACCATTCTAAGTAAGGAACTGATGAAAAAGTTTACATTTCTCATCTACATTTAAGATTCAGTTACATGGCATCAATGAAACTTGCTTATAGTTTGGAGCAGTACAGCCTGGGGTGCATTCTGTCTCTTTACAAAGAGCAATTCCTTGCTACACTGTAATGCTATAATGTGATGGAAAGTACAGCAATAACAGCAGAGTGGCACAATCCTAAGGTGCAGCAAACGAGGACAAGCCCCAGTGCAGCAGCCATAGACACAAAAAACAAAAGAAGGAAACCTTCTTACCTTTAGAAAGCCCCAGGTGCACAGGGATCTCCAGCAGGATCCCCCTACCTCCACTGCTAACCCTTAAATGAGGTCTGGGAAGAGGTGGATCCTGCCTCCACCCCTTCTGGATACTCAGGTGCATTGCATGCACCTGAGCTCTGCTGGGCTGGTCCTGCCTTCCAACCAGCCGCTGTGGTTCAGGCCAGTTCAGAGAATTAGCATTTCTGTTATATGCAGAAACTCAAAATCAGTGCAAGAGTGAAAGTGCAAGATGTGGACCTCCAGCAAATATTTATCCTGATGTGCTAGGTCAGCTCTACTGCACGTGCAGCCTTTCCAGCCCCACAGAACCAAGTGCAAGGGTCAGAAGAGAAGTAAAAGGGAGCAGCTGACCAAATCCTTGAAATGATGTGTGTGTGGACCCCAGCTTTAAGCAGTTCACCCCAAGAGAATGAGGGCAGTTAGCTGAAGGTGAGTCACACAGACAGATAAAACCTGAGCATCCTACTTTGTAACCCAAGGCCTCTGTGATTTGGGACACACTATTTAAAAGGATTAATGAGTCCTTACAGAAAATAAATTCACATCTGCTCTCTGATGAAGATGACCTCTTTTGCTGCTGTTATCTGAATCTTTTCTTTCTTCCCTGGTGGGTAAATGACATCAAAATCAGTCATGTTGGCTCAACCCAGAGAGAGTAAATGTCCTCTAAACTGTTCATTTTCTTTCTTTCTTAAAATAGATAAATAAATAAATAAAATCAAAGGAAGCAAAGATGGTGTTATTAAATACCTAGGACACAACAGATTCCAGCATTCCACATCATTCAGCTATTTTGTCTCCGTGGCTACTATCTGGATGTTGTTATCGTTCTTTTTCTTATACAAGGCATAAGCAGGAAATTGTAGAATAAAATCTAAAGTGGGTCTTTCTCAGTTTTAGAATTATCTTCAGTTTGCTTGTGTGCTGCATTTTTTGGCACGTAACCCCAGGCACAGACCTGGGGACAAGCAGAGACCCTTGTCCATCCCCAAGAAGTGTCTGGGGACAGCCACACTGATTTGGAGGGTCATGAAGTTTACTGTACAGACACAAACTATATAATGCCAGCTAACCTCAGGGCTTGAGGAAGTCCCTGAGCAGCTTTATTTACCAGTCTAGATGTGACCTCGGTAGTCTTTGGACCTAGTTATTTGCCTGGCTAACTTGTACAGGTCTCTCCGTCTCTGACTGCCAATTTCTAGAGTACTTAGGGCCAGAGAGAGAGCACAGAATGACTGCAGCTCCTTCAGACAACAGTGCAGCTATTTATTTGCAGGATCAGCTCCCCTGTGAAACTGCTCACTTGCTGGCACCTGCCTGACGTGACACTGTGGCACTAGCAGCTGTGATCAGCTCTCCCAGGCTGGGAAGCTGCCTGAAACATCAGTGTTAACTGGAAAGGTGTTTTCTTACTGCCTTGTGCTGTCTCTGAGCTTGTTGGCTTGATGACACGGTTTGCATCCTCATGAAGAGCACCGAACCAGTCCTTCAGTCGCGAAGCAAGACTCCTCAGCTCCTTGTCCGTGCAAGCTGGAAAAAGAATGAACAGAATGAGTCAAGAGAAACTGTGGAAAAACAGTCTCCAGATATTCTGGTGGAAAAATGTTATTTATGGGTTTAAACTCCTTCTAACTAAGAGCCCTGAAGTAAAAGAGAAGGTTAGGGGGAAGGAGGAGTGTTAAAAAGAAAATGGAAATCATAATGAATTAGGAAGTTTTACTCGAGTTTGTCCTCAGTAGCTGACATGATTCGCGATGGAGGCAGTGACATGAGCTATCTGCAGGTCTTCCATTACAGAGATGTGACTGTTGAACTTAAATGTTTTCACCTTTTAGGATTTCAGAGGAAAATATCAGTCAGACAGATGGGGAGGAGGGACGTACTTGCCTAGGCATACCGCTTGAACAAGATGCTCGGAATAATTTATAACCACATTTGACTTAGTATGGTGCTATTATCACAGCTATTGGAAATATGTTTATTCCTTTATATACATATAAAAGAAAGCTGTCACGGTGCTTTAGCTCTAATGCAAATGGGACTTGGCCTCCTCTGAAGGCTGTCTGTTCCATTTTCTTAGCTGAGTACAACAACTCTTTTCCTTTTTTTTTTTTACTGAGAAATATCTACTTTTTATTTCTAGATTTTCTTGCCAAGAGATCAATGTCCATCCAAAGCAAATATTTTTAAGGAAGAAAGCTGCATTAGTCAACAGTTTCTGTCAGGAAAAAATATTCTTGTTTTTGTATCTCATTTAATGTTCAAAATTTACATGCTCAGGCAGTTCTATTATTCCTGCTGTGCAGTACAAAGCAAGATTTTTTGCCATAGAGGCAGATATCCTTCACAGGGCGAGCCACAGTATGTCTTCTCCAATTCACCGCACCTTATAATATTCCTCCTTCCACTTTCTTGGGGATCAGCTGATTCCCACACTTGTCATCTCACATGAAACTCACTGCTCCAGTGATGGCAATGAACATGCTGAGATCTCATGGCTGTGGTGAGTCTGTTCTCAGTGTTTTTGGGGTCAGAAAGAACAGGTACCAACACGCCTATCAACATGCAGCGGACAGTAAATTTCTCTAAAGACTGCAAAAATTTAATGCAATGTTCAGTTAAGTTTCTTTACGCGTATTTCGTGTCCTCTTTCCCCTGCACATGACAGTAGACGTATTATTTCCCATTTCTTTTATTAATTTAATGCTACCATGAATGGTTGAAATGATCCTGCCTTTCTGCCTCATGGAGCTGCATACTATTCTACTCCTTGTATTTGAATATTTTCAGGAGTCTCTAATCATTCCCAGTTTGTTTGGGGACACAAAATTTAAGACACTTCAGTCAGAGGGCATTGGTTTGACATCGTCAGGTGCAGACTCTGACCGGATATCTATGAATCAGCACTGAGTGATTTATTCTAAGCCCTCCTATATAAATTTGCATCAGTTTAAGTTATAAAGCATTTTTGAAGAACCCTCTTCATTAAAAATACAGTATAAAAGTGTACCACTTTACTATTAATAGAAGTTTCAAGTAATACTTCTCAGATGAGAAGAATAGGGTTGTAGGAGGTACAGATGTGATAATGAGTCCCTTGCTATTTGAAGATCTTTAAGGAGAGAATATGTAGGTTGCAGACAATATGGATATTGGCATGACTCAAGGCACTGATTAACAAATCTGGGATGAAGAGAAACTCCAAGGGAAGAAGCTCTTCATAGCTCTGCTCCAGCAACTGAAGTCTGTCCAGTCAACCGTCAGCACCCATTAGAAAATCTACTGCTGTGAGAAAGGCACAGTGCAAGCATATGCAAATATGCTTTTCCACTGCAGTGTGTATTTTCTTTGAGATAAGAAAATTTGGCTTCAGTTCATTCTCTACACCTTTCAAATGGGAAAAAACACCAGACTTTTCCCTTGTTAATGATGTCACTGACAGTTCTGCCTTACCAGCCTGCTGCTATCACATCCTCACACTGTGCTAACTCTCATCCCTTACTGCTGATGTGCTTTGACGACATCTGTTGTGTAGCCCAAGTCTTGGACTATGAGGAGCAGCTGGATCTGTCACTTCTCTGAATGAAGGCAATGTGAATGCGGGAGGATGCATGTGCTGCTGAATCCAACCACAGATCTGAATCCGCAGCCACTATGAATCATTCTAAATCATGGAGTGATTTAGCAGCAAGCACTCAAAGTGTAGATTTATTCCCAAGGGTGAAGCGATTGTTCCAGAAGTTATTTATTCCTAGCAAACTGAAAACACTGTTGCTAAATACCTATTTTCATCAAGCAGAAAACATTAATGTGACCTGATGGGAAGCCATTAGCATGCTGCAAAGGCTTGGATTTTTATAGGTACACTTCCATTATGGACTTTTTCAGCTCTACAGATACTAATCTGTGCACACTGGTGGCGAAAATTAACAATATAATATTTAATTTCATTCTTTTAGGGAGGGACTGAAGTGCCCAGTGCCACAAGTCAGTGTTAAGGCTGAACTTCCCTGTAGAAGCATAAGATTAAATCAGTACGGAATCTTTTCTCCATTTTCACTCCAGCCTATCAATACAATATAGTAAACTTTCCAGACATTTACCAAACAAGCCTTGTAATTCATACTGCAGGTAATTCTAAGCAACACTTGGTGATGAGGAAGTACATTACTGCTTTAGTATCTACATTGCTGCCCTAACATTCTGGTACTGCATGACAAGCAAGAAGTCTATGATGTGGTTCAGAAAAGAAGTTACAGTGATACATTACTCTGAGCTTCACAATAAGCAAGCTATGCAATCAGACTCACAGACTGTGTGACCTGTTTTATACCATTCCATTTCTCTGTTATCAGTCATCTCTCCAGCATGAATCTGTCACCTTATCATTACCATTGGTATCACTGTCATAATTCACACAGGCAGTACAATATTTTTACCAATTAAATGAGGACAGACTGGCCATTTGGGTTCATATTATTGTTTTACAGTACTTAATAGTCTCATAGGTAAAGACTGAGAAGCAAATTTCCTATTCCCTGGATGCCAATGTGCAGCTTGTGACTATTCCCTGGGAGCTGGGCTACATTCTGTATTACAGAAGAAAGAAAACTGTGAATGCAGAGAAATTTTCAACAGAAAGAAAATAAAAGCTCTGTAAAAGGCATATTTAGCTACTGAGGTTAGTGCTCTTTCTATGCAAAAGAAAACTGGCCTGGTGGCAGAATTCAGCTTAGAGCTGAGCCTCTGTCTTTAAAAGATGCAAGTTTCCTGATGTGGAGCATGCGAATAAGGAATGGAAAATGCTGCAAGAGAGCCCATTGTAACTCAGAGTCTGAAATCTCAGACGTGGTGTTCTCTGGGCAGCAAGAGGGAATAGATGCATCAATAGAAACTGGCCTTGATTGCTGCTTGGCTTGGAAGCAGAAAAATAGGAGTTGTGTTTGTAAGACATATTAGTTATAACAAGCAGTTCAGTCATTTGTGCTGCAAGCCTGGAGGACAAGTCCATTTAGCTTTGATTAAAACGTGTATTGTGAAATACAGCACAAACCAGCAAGGCATTGTTCAACACTGATATTATATTCCTCTGGTTAGAAATAGGACAGACATAGTTTCAATAATTCAGAAGAAAAGAAAGTCTTCCTTTTGCATTTTTGAAGACTGTCTGAAATGACAGTCAGGTGCAAAGTAATATGGTAAAATGCATACAGTTTAAAACACTAATAATGCTATTCTAAAAGATTCGATATTGATGTGTGATAGTGCAGAAATTGACAAAAGATAATTGTCTTCTTTTGTACTAATTTTTATATTATACTTTGTATAACAAGATGGAAAATACAGCAATTTTAATTATTCTTTATCTGACATCTCTACATTTTCTCTCTACTATGGAAGTCAACAACTTATTTAATCCATCTGTAATGGCTTCTAAATTTGTTTGGATTACTGGAACGAGCTTTAAAACCGAAGTAAGAAAAGATTGTGCCAGCTTTCATGCATCAGAGAGTGGCTCTGCTCCCAGTCATGCAAAATACATAGATAGTGTAACAACTGCTGCTGCAGGAGCTGATTTGAAAGCAAACATGGAGATAAATCCAGCACCGTGCTAGCCCTATGCTCCAAATGCAGCACACACACATGTGTATAACACACATTCATGTACGTGACTTGTAGATGACTCCAGGTGTTTTATCTGAGATGTTTTGGTGATGCAACTGTGGCAATAATGACCTTCACAAATATTTTACCATTCTTCATTGAAATGTTCTAATTTGCTCCTTTTGCTGAGCCCTCAGGGAACTTCTTATAATAATAAAAAATGAAGTACTATGACAACAATATTTATAATGTAGAAGGGAGTAGATTATTTACTGTAAGAAATGGCACTGCATTCTGAACATGCCTTGATGGTTCAAAAAATGAAGGCCTTTCATTTAAAATTTCTCTTATGATCATCAGTGCTTCACGACAAAGTTCTATGTGGGTATATTTGTTGTATTGCCTTTTTGGCATTCGGTGGCTATTCTTCCACAGGGATGACACCTATGCTGATAACCACCTCTGATCCTTCTGTCACTTGCTTTGCCTCATCTTATAAATAAAGCAGCAGATGCCAAGATCCTGCAGTTCCAACTCTGAGATGATTACAGGAGCAGCTGAGTTTTCGCGAAGACGAAATAGGCTTTGATCTGAAGCTCCCTTAAAATGGTACATTTAAAACACAAGGCTCAGCTAGAACTGTATAAACAAAGATTGAGAGCTACAAAGCTCACTCTCTAGAGCTGCAGGCAAAGTGTACATCTGTTTTCGTAGTACTTAGTGCTAGTTCCTTTTGTGCTTGCATTAATTGTGAAAACCCCCAGGAAGTTCATCTTTGTTAGGTGCTTAGGAAGCTTCGAGGTTCATTTTAAATATGTCCAAACTAAAGTGATGCTGGGGTGGCTCAGAACTGGTCAGGAAGATGTGCAGGTGCTGCCTCCTTCCTGAGGTTTTGGCCATGTCAGCTACTAACTAAAATATAATCATCTGCGTGGTTCTTAAGACTCCTGGGTTCCATCTAATAGCTCACCCTAATGTTCTTATTCTAATTCTGGTATGTCACCTGAATTTAGGTATAGACAGAATTATATCCACTGGAAAAATACACTTGCCTACTTGGAATTAATTTTCTAGAAGTTCATGCTGTGCTTTGAGTGATAAAGTCATCATCTCTCCTAATGTCTCCCTTCCTTCTAGCCTATTTTACAGAGACTGTTCTGAACAAATGTCCTTTACATGGAAGACACTGACATAATGCAATGCCATGTGTGCATCCACTTGCCTGGAAGTGGCTGTCTCCATTCTTCGAAGAGCAGAAAGTTGATTTGACTTTAAAGCAGCGTTGGTCACCCACATCTTAGAGCCCATGCGAGGCTGCCACCAGTTCCAGACTTTACTACTATCAACTTAGCAGGTACTGTGCTTTCAGGTATTTGAATGACTAAATAAGGAATTATGAGTAGAAACAAACCTGGCTGGGTTTAAAAGGAGGTAACTGAATACTCAAATGGTCACATTTGATTATTAGATGGAAATGTTTCTTATAAACCTTCCTAAGGCACAGCCAAAAGACTTAAAGACAACCAGAAACTTTACAGATCCAGGAAGTTGTTTTTCTCCACTTTCTAGAGCTGAACAGAAATTTTAGATTCTGATCTTCGGTAAATTGTTCTGAATTACAATAGTGTGAAATAACTCGAGCTGCTGATGATAAGGGTAGCTGCTGGTTTCCATAATGAAAATGGCCTTGAGCTTGAAAGAGCAGAACTCAGGTAGTAAAATTAGAAATTTGACAGTATTTGTGAAGAAATGGGCAGATCTATTTATGTTCAATCAGAACAGGAAGGCAAAAGCCAGAACAAAAATTAAAAGGTTGTATATAGAGAAAAAAGTAGAACTACAAGATGGTATCATAGAATGTCTATGTTAGAGCTAAAGCACATGCAGCATTTCTCAAAAATGGGTTGAAAATGTGGCTATGTATGAAATTAAATGCAGTTTTTACAGTGCAATCATAGAAGAATCTAAATTGGAAAAAATAATGACAGTAGATCATTTACTTTGTAAAGTGTCATAGCACACAGGGATATTCATTATTGATACCACTCCTTTAAAATGCATGAATTTTTCAGGGGCTCCTACGATAAAACTGCTTACCTTAGTTCTGTTCTGTTCTCCTTACATTCTGCAAATGTCTTCAAATTAAAATTAATGAGCGCCCTGATTTTATTATTGGTTCACAAAAAGTAAACATTCTCACCACGTGTTTCCCTTATTTTTTCACCCTTACATTCAAGCATTTCTGCAGTGAATACCTAAGTAGTTGAATATGATTCTTTCTATTAAAGACCAGAAATAATATATTTCACTGAAACCTATGTTTTTATGCTGTTTATATAAATAGATTTATTTACAGTGTTTCTCCAACTTGCCTTCTCCATCAACCATTAAAGCAACCCAGTGTAGCTTCTGTTTCAAGTTCTAGAAGAGCTAGTGAGAAACTTTGATGTTTCTAAGGGGGAAATGGATGTGTGGCTGTAGCACACTGTTCACCAGCAGGAGCCAGGACTGGCTGAAATGTGGAAAACTGTGGAAGAGAAGAAATGGAAAGGGAGGTGGAAAATGAGGTTTTGGACAATGATAAGTTAAAAATCCCAAGTCCATAGAATTAGATTTCCAAGCAATCTTTGCTTTACAATTGCCACATTTCATAGATTCATCTTAGGAAAATAGTACACAAGGATGAGTCAGGTGGACATGAGCATTACAGAGCTTCAGCGTACACTACTGAGCAAACAACTGCAAACAAAAGCAAAGAGCAATAGGTTTGTTCCTAAGTAGTCCTTAGAAACAGTGGGAAAAAAAAAAACCCTGCATGTTGTATCTCCTTTTCATAACAGGAACTGAAATTCACGATTCATCTTAGCACATCCCTACCCACTCTGCCTTCCAGCCAAATCAGTGGAAAGCCCATTTCTGTTAGCAAATGCACTGTGATGGAAGAAAAGAACATATGACAATCTGAATTATGGTTATCATAGGATCTTGTAAATAATTCTTAATTTTGTTTGATTTAATGAGGAGATTTATTATTTTTATGGCTAGCAAGATCTAAATGCCACCGTGACCTGTTCTGGTAGATGCCTATTCTGGAGATGAAGTTCAGGCTAGAGAACCATAAGGTAACAACCACTACTGCTATCTGCAGAAACTGTACAGAATACTGCACAGAAATCTAAAAGAAGCATTCTGCTTTATAGCCTACATGTATCTTACCACACAGCGTTTCCAGAGGGCCAGAGAGCACACTGACTGCTCCCTGTGACCTGGCATTCTTCTCAGAGACTGCTATGCCTTAGGACACTGCCTAAATCTGCTAGTTTCTAGTAAATACTAGAAAGATGACTTTCTGCCAGGTATGGCTGGTTGGTATTCCACCACACAAGAAAAAGAGGAAGCAACTAAGGAGGTTCACTTCATTCTTGCAGAAGCCCACCATCTCTACCAGCATCCTAAGGGACCTCTGCAAAGTGAAAGATAAATCCAATTTGTCTATGCTTAGGCAGGATGGAGAGAGATACTCGTGAGTCAGCATGTGCTGGCAGAAACTATTTTTCCCCCTCATTAACTTTTTTGCACATCAGCTGATTTTTATTTTATGCTGTTTATATCCTCATACTTATTTTCCGTGTTCCCTATTGAATGTTACCACATCTGATACCACCAGGGCTTCATTAATGCAAAATGTTGTCATGTGGTGAATTATTCTCAAATGAGAAAACACAGACAGCCCTAGAAGAGAAAATGAGGAGCTGTTGGACAGCATGGGGCTAGAACTATTTGAAGATATCGCTCGGGAATTCTTCCAGAAAATGGTTGAGAGAGCTGATTGAAATTCAATAAGAAAGTGCAAATGAGACAACACAGCTCCCCAGTGGGTTGCAAAGATCCCCTGGAAGGAAATCAGAGCTATCTCTGCACTACTGCACCTTACCAAGTCAAGAAATGCATACATCCAGCCAGGAAGCACATAGCAGTAATGAAGTGTTCACAGCAATAGGAAACAATGAAGCAAGGGAGTAATTTTAGTACAGAAACATATTTTGAGAATCAAATTTGAATGGATTTTACTTCTGAATAGGATATTTTTGGAACCAGTTTTAAAGCAGGGAAGTGCCATCAGCTTCCCAGGAGTGAACTGCAACTGATACATCATCAAACACACTCATCTGAGTTGGCTGGTCCATCAAATATAACACATCAACAAAGGCACTTAGCAACATGGTTCTCACTGCATGTCATTCTGGAGGTTAATGAGGTGCACTGCAAATGGAGGTCTGGCTTCTGGTTTGGTCTCTGTGTGAGCAACAGGAGATCTCCCCAGGTGCTGTGTGACCTCTTGTCTTCCAAAACTTGGTGTGGCTTAATTGCTAACAAGGTGTGTTCTGCAGAGCTGATGCTTCAGCCTTATGGACTCTTCTCCTGGACTGAATGGCTGGAGTACTGCAAAAGCACAAGCGAACTTCTCTGGGCTTAAAAAGTGAACAGCTAAGCTGAGCTGAGTGTCAAGAAAAAAAAAATAGTTTGAAAAACCTACTGTTGTTTATCTACCATGACAGTACCTCCTATAGCCGTGTAACTGCTTTTACCAGCATAAGGAAAAGTATGAGATGAACATACTAATGAGCTCCTGGCCAGTCAGATGCTGTGGGAATCGATAACTTCAAAAGGTGTGCAACGCAGTTGCAGAAATCCCCACTAATGTGTGTTTTGAAGAATCACTTAAAGGAAAGTCAATTCTGTTCTCAGCCCTTCATATTCATTTGTGTACGCTTAAAAGGCTTTTAAAGGGAGGATTGAGTTTTGTGTATTCAAGGATATGGTTTATTGAAAACATCTTGATTTTTTTTTTTTAAATATTTGCACTATTAAAATATTTAATAACCCCCAAAAACGACGGTGAGGGAGATCAAAAACCATCCTGTGGCATTATGAGAACTGTTAAGCTGAGCAATTCTGAAAGGGATAAAAATGGCTTGTGTGAGAGGAATTTATTCCAAAATAATGTGACAGATTGGGAACTGTGGCTGAGAAAGCTTTGAGAGCGGCCGGGCTGACAGAGTGTATTGTAGGGCAGTTGTAAGCCTTTGTAAAAGCAATTATCATCATCTCCCCAAAGCGCAGGCAGATCTGTGAGCAAAAAAAAAAAAAAGGAAAAGAAAAGGAGAAAAGTCTGTATGGAAGGAGACCCCTTTATGCAAGCCTAGTTACTGCTGATGGCTTAAGCAGAACTGAAAACAATCTGAATCTCATTTAAACTTTAGTCGTTCTGTAGAAAATTAAAATAGCTGGAACTGTACCTGCAGAAAGGAGAGCTGAGGTGGGAGCAGTGGTCTGGGAGGGGCTGGAGGCACTCATTTACACGTAGGGCTGCTGCACTGCTTCCAGACCCATCGCCTGCCAGCCCTCGGAGGGGGCTGCCATGGAGCAATGCTCTGGAAGTGTTTGCAATTAGCAAATTTTGTAAAAGGCCCAGGCAGACATCCCATAGAAGTGAGGATTTGGAGCTCCAGATAAAATTTTACAGATTTCATGCAAACAACAGTGGCTTTCTAACAGCAGCTTCTTAATTGGGAACACGGCAGGGACACAGAGCCCACGCTTCTGACACGCTTCTCTTACATATGCACAGATGTCTCCAGGAATTCATCCTTTGGCTAAACCAGCACTTCATCTAGATTTTTTGATTTATCAGTATTTGAGTACATTTAGATCACACTATCAGAATCAGGCTATGGGCCTGATTCTGCTCTTTCACAATTCTGAAGTTCCACTTTTGCAGGCTCTGAATGTATTATTCAGTTTCCCTTCAAAAGTAGTCTCATTAATTTTAAGATTTCCCTGTTCTTGTGATGAACATTAAGGATACAAGGATACCTTTTCACACTCATGTCCTTTTAGTACTTATTTTATTTCACGAGGGAGCTGGAAATGACTTTTTCCATTTTGCTGCAGGTTTGTGTGCATTAACAGCAGGATGTTAGAATACCTGTAGATTTACAGACAACAGTACTGTATTTGCTATCCTTGCCATGCTCAGGAAAAGCAGCCATCACATTAAAGGAGCAAAGTCCCATTAAGTCCCATTGTTTTAGTGGAAGCCATAAACTGGCAAGGCCCTTTGTGTTTAAGTTCAAAAGCATAAAACACAGGAAAGATTAAAAACAATTTCCTGCTTCATGCATTATAACTGATCATAGCTGCTATCTGTAAAGCTATATTCACCATAATTCTGCATGGAATACATGTGCTAGCTAACGTGGTTGCAGGGCAGCTGACAGCAGAACTGAGTGGCTTGGTTGCTGTGTGGCAAACAGAGGAATGAACTTTGCTTGATAAATTTGGTCCCCAAAGGATTCAGCAAGTTTGATAATCAATGCTTCTTTAAAAGTAATCTGTGGAATGGCTTAAAGTGCTGGTGTTAAATTTGGATGAGCAAATCCAAATGAGTAAAACTGTGTATGAATAATACTAATTAATGGTATACAGCATATATGCGAAGCTGGATAAATTTACCTATTAAGCCAATTAAGACTGTTCTGAATAATTTGATTTGAGGAAGCTTTAATGTTTCCCTCGATTATAGTGCTAATCCTTCATCTGGAAAAGAACCACTTCAGCAGGTATGCAGCATTTGCAATGGGCATTAACTGAGCGATGTTTTGCAGAATAATCCGTGGGGGCTGAGCCACTAACTGGAATCAACATTGTATCTGTGGTGCCAAACAATCCGTTTTGTTTCTGAAAGCTGATGAAGTAAAACACAATGATTATGTCCTGAAGTAAATAACAAAAATTGCTTTCTTCACCTTTATTCACTTATCCTTTGTTTTTTTGGTTTTTTTTTTTTATAGCTTGTGGAGGCAGTGCTACCTCATCTGATGGCACTGTGGATTTTATCTAGTCCCTTTTTCCAGTGTGTATTTATAAATAGCTTGGGTACCAAGAGATGTAAAACTCATTCATTCCTAGCTTCTAGAAAAGAGATGATGACCAATACGAGGATGAAAAAGATATTCTTAAATATGCTTGGGAACATTAAAATAAACAATTACAAAAATGGGATTTGATGGGGCTTATTCTCTCATTTCTTTTTTGTGGTGTGTGTTTATCTAGAGAAGCATCCACACTGAGATACTGATGTACAAGATTAACAGTTTTCTCCAAGGAATAGGTAAAATGTCCAAGGTGCTGGTAAAATGTTGGGCTGGAACTGGTGGAGATGAACTGCAACTGATACATCATCGAACACACTCAAGTTGACTTGTCAGTGATGATGGACAGTGTCTCATTCCCATGAGGAAAGAAGGGAAAAGCGGTCATGTGTTGCAGATTTGTGAAGGAGATCTTAGGGTGCCTATCCTGTCCCGCTGCCGTGAACTACAGTCTAATCCACCAGGATTAATCATTTCTTACTGCTAGGAAGACCTGTAGTAGGTATTTTCTTCTAGAAGAAATGCTGATGTGCACGGCCAAACACAACACAAGTCAACTGAAGAGCTGAGAAAAAAGCCTGCTGGTACAATTTAATGCTTCTGATACAACCATTTCAATATCAAAGCCATCTGTAAGTGAAAGTATTTCCTTACACTCACATGTGGAAGAAGGGTATGAGTGGGCTGCTGGAACACCACAGAGTTTGGAAGTTTGATTACCATCTCATCAGGACTGTTCTACAAAACACGGTATTTATTATTCTATTGCAGAGGTGAAATGCATAGAAAGAATTACATTAAATGTAGGTTAAACAGACTAGCCAAGGTTTGCCCTCACATAAGGTGGAGGAGTGTAAATTTCAGCTAACTGCTTGGTATTTTCAATGGTTAATTGATTGTAAATTGGATTTAGAAGTCAATCCTGTATTTTCCAACTAAGCATCTGCAGTCAAGATGGGACTGTGCTCTTGCAACAGATAGTTTTTCATCCTGTTTCCACATTATAAGTCTTTTAGTGTAAGAAATGTAAATCTGTACTTTTTTCAAATAGAAAATTCTCGAATATATATTATCAGGTTTGTCCATTTGCTATGGCTTTAAAAAATGAAATACACATAAAATTCACTAATAATGTACAGAAAAACATGGAGAAATAACTGGGGAATATATTTCTCCCTGAAATTCTCACTGACAGGGGAAGAACCCATAGATCAGAAGCCATCGAGAGGAAAACTGGGACTGGATTTAGTTTTTAACAACAGGTGAGAGACACATGCATTCACCTGTTCCATGTATCAGGAAGGTATCACAGAGGCACTTCCCTACAAGTGATAATACAAAAGGAGTCTCCTTCAGCTGTTGTAAAGGACAGCAAAGAGAAAAAAAATCACCCTTTAACTCACATCTATAGAAGTCTATAAAAGGCACTGCTGAAAGCCTGGTTGTTTTGATGGATACTGAGGGAAGACAGAAAAAAGGACTCATGTAAATTACAATGAAAAGACTCAAAATATTTCTGAAAGGAACTCGGGAGTTTACAGTAAATAATGCTTTCAAAGGAAATGGTAATCATTCTGCACTGAAAGCTTATGATCTTACCATCTTTACTTCAGATCATATTAGTACTGTGCATCATTACAAGAATGTGTTCTTTGAAGCATGTGTACTCGATCTTCCTTCTATTCATCATAAATACCCTCTCTCTGAAAGTACAATTTGCCACTGTGCACATATATTTCTTTCTTAGATTTAATTCATTTCCTAAGGAAATGTCACAGAGAAATCAATCTTGCCAGTCCAAGTTCACAAGGCCTGATTCATTTAACAAGTGATTTATTGACAACGGTGAGATAGAAAATAATGGAATGTTGTTTCTAAGAGCAACGTTACTCATTTCCAAAAGTGCTAGAGAAAACCTCTACCATGTTAATATTCTTTCATGAACAGGTGATACTCTGTGAGAAGAAAGAACAGAACTTGGAATGGCTTCCAGTTCCTATTCGAGCTCCTTCTCTGTACTCACAGCTAATATCATGACATACATCCTGACACTTGCTGCTGCTGCTGTCTTCATTGAAAAACAACAGCTTGTAGAACAATACATTAAGAAAGAACCACAAAAGCGTCCTGTTATAGAAAATCTAATTTTGATTGGTACCCAGACTTAACTGGTTCCAGAGAAAACGTGAAAGTTCAACCAAAAACTGAGTACATAAAAGCAGACCACAGCAGAGCCTGCTCTATTAATGTCTTAATTGCTAACATAAGAAGTATTTATCCGAGTGGTGTCATGCATAGATTAAATACCATCTTTTCCCCCTTCTCTCTTCCCTTCCTTCCCTTTATCACCCAGTGCCAAAGAACGCAGCGTTTGCAGCTTTCCAGGCTGCACACACAGTGTGTTTTTTTCATACCACTTCTCCTACCACATACAATGTAGATATAGATTTTTTCAGTTGTTAAATAAGACATCGAGAAAAAGAACCAGCTCTGCACACTACACATTAATCTATATTCCACAAGTGTTCCCTGTATTGGGAAGTAAGTAAACATCTTACAATTTTTAAGATATTACTTTCTATTGAATGATCTGATTTTTAATGGTATGAATGACAAGATGATACACGTGAAGAACTAAGTATAGTGCTGACTTCAGTTATAAGGGGTTGTTTTTGCCTCCATGGCTCCCTGAGATCCTGACCAACGGAAGAGGGGAAGAGGTTTTAGCTTAATATCTTTATCTTTTAGTATGTAAGTAAAGATATAACATTCAATCAATTAGAGGAAAAATACTTAATCAATAATTTGGTCAATTAATTGAACCACTCTAAATGGGAGTGGGCAAGCATATTTACAACGTGAATAGCACTACAGAAAAGATGTAAATTCATTTACATTACAATCAATTAATTAAAGATGGCCGATTCCCACTCTGTAATTATGTTCAATCACGGTCAGTCAATACAATTTTCTGTTCATTCTGTATCAAGCAAATGAGTTATATACCTTAAGTGATTAAAAACGTAATGGACTGTCATATGAAGTGCTATGTGCAAAGTAATGGAGGAAAAAAAAAAGCAGCAAAATATCAGAGATGGAATAAGAGAGTGAAGGTGGCACTTTGGAGTGATAACAGATAACCAATGATTAAAGCTGTGCTTCTATTACCAGCTCCCTACAGAAACCACTGCAGTCTATGAAGAAACAATTGGAATGAAAAAATTCAAGCTCATGAGAAGCACAGTGGGATTCTATTAAAATAAAATAAAAAAAGTGCTCTGAGCTGTGTTCTGCTCTTGTATCTATCATGACTAGAGTGATAGAATGGGACCTTCAGCGAGGTAGATCCTTTGTTGTCCATAAGTCAGATGTTTAATCATTCAAGTTTCAGTCTGATGACTCCTGGAGAAGAGTCCAAGCCCTGATGTCAGATGCTCATGCTTCCATCGCTCAGGACCTGCACACACTGAGCAGAGATGCTTTCCTAGCCAGAGGCAATTTGGCACAAAAATAGGTTAGAAATCCCACTTGCTCTCGAGGTCTGAGCGGTTGGGAAAGGTCCCCATGAGCTCCAGAACCGTGCAGAGAAGCCTCACGGGCAGCTCAGCAGGTGAAGACTCCCCCCAAAAAGGCCATTTTATTGGCTACAAAACAGCACTGGAACCTCCCTGGGCTGAATGACAAATGAAGGAGTTTTGAGAGCAGCTTGCACTGGTTCCCCACTCAGCACTTCAACCTACTGCTGAATTTCTAAATCCCAGCACTGCATAGTTGTGAGCTTGGTGCCTCAAACAAACCCGATGAGGTCCCTCAGTAAAAAATGCTATACACGTTGGAAAATAACTGCTCATGCATGAAAGTGGTCCTACTCTGCTTTTCTTTTTGAAAAAATAAAACAAATCCTTAGCTCTTATTTGTATTCCTGAAGAAATTATCTGACAAAAAGAAGGAAAAGAAATTATTTTTAAACATTCATAAAGTGCAGAAAGTGAGGAATATTTGACATGCTGCCTAAAGCAGAGATGAAAACATATAATGTTTTGAAAATAGGTAATTGAAGAGGATCAGATATTTCCATGGGAATCCATATGAAAAGAAAAAAAAGTGTTATCAGCAAGATAATTTAAACATGGAGCAATGCATTCCCTCCAAGTAATATGTCTGCAGATATGATGATTTAATGGAGACCCTCAAAATCCACGTAAACGAAAAGCAGGAAAACCTGATGAATTCAACTGCACTATATTGCACTGCCAAAATTATAAAGTGAAAATGTTAACTCAACCTACAAGGCCTTTTTACTGTTTAACATCATCTCAGAAGCAATTTCGAAGTCTCTAGCACCCTTATTTCGTGAAAACAAGTCCATCTGTTTCCCTCCGGCAGTGGTATGCAGGACTGGAAACCCAGGCAGTAGGAACTGTGGCACTGCTGTATTTACAGAGAACAGTCACAAGGTAGCAGCACAAAGCATTTGTCTAAATAATTTCTCAAGATGCCTCAGAAGTGCAGGCGATGCCATCCATCATCAGGAGATTTCTGCGAGTGTGGAGGCAACGTAATGTGCCACAGGTATGTTCCAGTTCAAAATCCCAGTAAAAGCACTGGGCTTGCTGGATTTACTGCAGATGTGAGAGATGTGCTATACGAGCCAGCATCAGGGCACAGTGAGACCAAGGAACAGAACAGGTGGGGTCGTGGAGGGGAACCTTATATCTGGCAGTGCGTCAGTGTACAAATTGTCTGCTCAGTTCCCAACCTGAGCTGTTCTCAAACAAGAAATAATCATTTCCCTCCTTCCCCCTTCCAGAGCGCTATTTAAAAGAAGTGAAAAGAAGGATGCATATGGATTCTCCACATATTACAGCATGACAGACCATGTATGTATGCACAGTATTTTGGAGTTCTTGAAAGTAACTTAATTCATATTCTAGAAACTGAATGTGATTGATCAAAATGTCAAGAAAGATAGCAAAGTTATGCTCGAGCTCTTGTGAGTAAAACGAATAGTCACAGAGGTGAACTGAGACTTTCAGTGTAGTGGTAGCTGAAAATTGAAAGATTTTTCAACTTCAGATTTTCAATTCAAAGCTGACTTTTTCTTCCTAATCTGCCAATCACATTATTCTAGAGGAATTTCAGTTCTCCATATCCCAGTGAGCCTGCTTTTCACCTAGTTGCTTCTGTGGGAATTGCATGTGTTGTACATCCACATCTTATATGATGGCTCGGAATAAAAGATTCAATAGCTACAGTTTAGAAAATGATACTCACTTTTCTCACCCCTTGCTCTCACCATCAGTTCACTTTCAGAGAGTTTGGTATAATTTACTCAATTAAGAATATGTTAACTGGCATTGTCAGTGCAAATGCCACAGGTGTTCCCAATTAGGTCCTCATCCCTGTCATCAGATACATTTGTAAAACTCTGCTGAATTAAATCTCTCTAGTACAGGGATTGCTCCTTAAGCACTCTGTCAAAGTGCTTATTTTTTTTCTTATTACAGTTCAGACAATTTTGCAAAGATAACACAGCCCTGTCCTCACACTGCCCAAACCATCCACTGCTGCTGCCACCCTCCCTCCAGCCTTCCAGTCTGCACTGCATCAAGCAAGCTACAAGTCCTTGTTTCAGTATCCTGTATGGTTTTCTATCCATTTTACTTCTAATTGTATCTCTGCTAAGCCTTCATTGACCTCTCTTTGTAAATTATGACAGATTTTATTACCCAGATGCCAAACTTTGATTGAGTATCTTCACCTTTTCTTGTCGCACCTGTCAGAAACTCCATGCAAACATCAGCAGTCACATCTCTCCATCCTCCTTAAAACTCAGCTTACACAAAGCCAGACAAATGCACAGCACTTACACACTGCGGTACTGACTGCCCACACTGCTGACCCATATCACCACATTTTTAATTAACATTACCACTGCTCTTTCTTTGCTTTATGTAGCTTGTAAAAATCGTATTTTTATTCTGCCTATGTGAAATAGCAGGTGTCTGATTCCCTTACTATCTTAAGGAAGTAAATTGTTAAAAGTATGCTATTTTAAAATAGAGAATCATACGATCCCTTCCAGATGTATAAAACATATTTGCAAAGGTAAGAAAATTAACGTACCAAATTGGCACAGTGACAAAAAGAAAACCCACTAATTGGGAAGGATGATGGAGTAAAGGGAGAAACCTTGAGTAATTGAGCATTGAGTACCTCCCCATACATTTGGATAAAATCCAGTGGTATCAATGAAACTTATTATTATTTATTTTTTCTCAGAGAGGCTGCACAGGGTGCATTCTGACCATCTGTGTTTGAGCCACATGTACTCAGAACATCCTCTGTGCAACCGCTGCTCTCAAACTGTGGTGACGTAAGGAGACACCAAGGAGCGCATCCGCTGAGATCTCTGACTCCGATTATCTTTCAGCAGTCACTTGTAGATTCGCTTCAAATTAAAACAACCAACTAAATCTTCCTAGGAACTCATTTTAATTACTTCCTTATTCCCATTTTGTACATGTATTTCTACTCCTCCAAGGGAAAGTCAATCTTCTACCATCAGTCAGTAGCTGTATACAAAAATAAGAAAACACGGTACTCTAAACAATAAAACCAACAAAGCTTGCTTTGCTGCAGATTTGTTTCCTATGGCTTAAGCCCATATAACTCTCTAATGTCATAGATGCCAAAGCATCCCCAAATTCCCTCATAACATTTCCCTTCCTACAAAACTCGTCAGTCTCGAAGCAGCACTGGTGGGACTTCCAGCTGTGTGTGTGATGGCAGCAGGCCAAGCAGCCAGGGAGCTGCCGAGCCCTTCCTTTGATTCTGTTTTCAACTCATGTGTCATTCTTATCACAAAGCACATAGGAATCACAGCCCCTGTGGACATTGGCTTACAGGCTCAACGGTTCTGAAAGGGAGACTGGCAAACAAGTTGCATTGCTTTTGTTAAAAGTGCTTCCAGTGTTGCTCAGCACAAGACAGGAAAACTGTTCTCGATAAACAGAATTCCTTTCTGTGGGTTTGTTTGTTTCAAAATTGGGGAAAAATTATTTTGAAGCCCTTGAAGTGTAGATGCTAAAGCTCTTCCCTGCTCTGCAGAGCACTGTGGAAAAACCAGCACTTCTCCACCTAACAAGGCACTGGGACGACATGTGCATATGCTCTTTCAGTTTTTTGCCATTGGATGTGACCTCCTCTCATTCATTTCCTTGATGCTCAGGTGCATTGCTAAGGGCAGCTGCAATTAATTCGTATCTGCACATTCAGAAAGCACTGAAGCCAAGAATGAGTGGTCTGATACAAAGCTCTACTAAATGAGAACTATATATGTGCTGCAAAGAGAACAGTAAAAGCCACTTAGCCATGGATTAATACATAATGAATAACTGACAATTATTTCAATACAGTGTTCCTGACCTGCTTCAACACGTCCTTTTTTTCTAATCTGTTGGGTTTTTTTTTTAAAGAAATTTCTGCACTTGATTTCTTAACCATGCAGGCACTTAGCCATTTGTATTTTTATTATATTTGTATAATAATTATCACTTCCCCCTGCGATGGAAGCTCAAATGATGGGTTCATTTTTTTCATTTTCAAGTGATGAGAATGCAAGCTTTGTGACTTCGGGCTCAGCAGAGCTCAACGCATCTCATGGACCTTTGCTCTGATAAGGCTTACTATGAATGAGAGAATTCAGTGAAGTGTGGTAGGTGTAATTAAAATTGCGTTACGCCGCTGATCCACAGGCAGATAAATTCTAGAAGCATTAAATTGCATTGGTTTGTTAGAAAAAAATTGGCTGCTCGTTTCCTTATAAAAAAACTACATCAACTCAGAGACTGTGCAACTATAAATCTGAAAGGAATTACAGCAGTTCACGAGTTCCTCAGAACAGACACAGACCTATGTGCTTCCCTACGGACCTATGTGCTTCCCTACCAGAAGAATGAACACTTTATGCAGAGCACAGTGAACCAGTTTAGTAACAATTACAAGTCAAAGGGATCTACATGCCCTGATTGCTGTTTGGTTACGTATTAATCCACTTTCTTTCATCCAGTGTATAAACTTCTTAATGAAAAAACACAGAGGTTTTCTGGGTAGGAAGGTTTAAAGTGAAATGTTATCTATGCCTTTTTTTTTTTTTTTTAATCCATTGAAACTAACTAGATTAGATGAAAATAAACCTTGCATCAAATATCACAATGTGGGCAGCTCTCCTATTTGCTCTGGTCTTACAAATACAATTTCTGGCTACTTTACTTGTGTATTAATTGCAATATTACATCATCGTTAATCACAGTTACGTTCTGCATGCTGTATTATAAATCAAGAACCCCGTTTACTTGTCATATGGGCTTGCGAGTTCAAGCAGACTGGCCTTTTTGGAACAATTACTCTCTATCACATTTATCAGTCCACAAAAATCAGAGTAAAAAGTCATCTGTTACAATCTTGTCTAACAAAATATTAACTCATACTCTTTCACAGACAGCAGCAATTACTCACAGTGCTGTAGAGATAATGGGAAGAAACTAATTGAAATGACTTGACACAAGTAAGCAAATTCTTAAATTAAAATCAGATAAAAGTCAGATAAAACAGCAGCAGATTTTAAGCTGAAGCCATGCAAAGGGTTTTTATTTAATGGGAATGCCTTCATTCTGAAAAAAACTTTAACTCATACTGAGGAGCATCCTTCTATCATGTGCGTAAAAATATTTATGATAAAGTGAATAATATTTATTGCATGACCTTTTCCTGAGATTATTTATAGTTAGTGTGAGGAATAATACAGAACAAGGATTGTATAAGATGACATAAATAAAATGAAAACTTAGGAAAAAGAGGCTGAGAGGGGTGGAGGAGCTGCAGAAGCTCAGATATGGAAGAGAAGCAGATGGATGTTTTCTAGAGGAAATCTGTTTATAAAGTCTTGTGCCCACAAGAAGGGAGTTGGGAAGAAACAAATGGATTTGAGGAAAGAGCTGTCTGTATGTGAGGAGGCAATCTTAACTGAAGTCATGGCAGCATATGACGTTCAGAGTATGGGAAAACATGGTATTTCCTAGGAGATCAGGTGACGTGTGGCTGGGACAGCAGCACGTGACAAGGGGAGAGAGGACAGAAGAGGATGCTGACAACAGAAAGGAGACTGAGGGGTAGAAGAGGACAGGAGCCCTGCTTGGGAAGCAGAGTGCAATGAGAACAATGGGGAGGCACAGATTTCCCTTTTGTTTCGTGGCCTGGTCACACACTGCTTCAAAGTACTGCATTTTTTTTATTAACCTTCCAAACAAAATCATCAATTACATCTTTTGGTATAATGTCAACAGATCTTGAGAGACTCAACTAAAGCAGTCCTCTATTCCCGGTGTTTCTTTAGTTCCTAAAGTTTCAGTCGCTAACAATGCAGCAAGAAACACACAACTTTCCAACTTAGTAATGGAACACAATTACAATATTTTTCACTTCCAAACAAAGAGATAACTCTGGCAATTTTTTATACCTTTCATGAAAATGAGAACATTAACAGGTACTTAACGCTGAAATTTGAATGCCTACTTCGCCCTTTTTTCCTATTGTGAATTTTTCATACAAGTGCCAAATCTTGGAGGGAGCTTATCTTCTGTTCCCATTTATTCATCTCCTGGCAGATATCTGTCAGTTCCTAAAGTATGTCATTTATTACTGGGCTTTTAGAAATCCTTACTGCAGATCTGTGTTTTTATTTCTCCTTGTCTTCCTGGGATTCTTGTAGAGCACAGTAAGTGCTTGTTTACACGTGAAGTTATTTATGGACAGGAAAAAAGCATCTGCTTCTTTCGGGAATGATTCTGTGCAGCGATAAACCCAAAGCAATACTGTATTCTCAAGGCATTCACAGAAAGTTAGCAGAATAAGTGGTTAGATGCTTTGGGGAAAAGCATCTTGGTCTCTTGTTTGGAATTAGGCTACGCTGACAATCATCTTTTCCGTCTTATATACATACCTAAGAGACATGCAAACCTGTAGCAAGTTGTCTCTGGAAAAAGTCTCTCTCTTCAGTCTTTTGAAGAGAATACAGGACAACAAAATCTAGAGCATCAGCATTGTCCAGAGAGCAACTTGCTTTGAACTCCACCTACTTCTACCAACTTATTTTTCAAAATGATTGACCGCAAGGTATTACACAAACACCATAAGGCTACCTGTGAAAACGCTTCTGTGAAAGTTATTATTAACTCCTTAAATTAATACCTTCCAGAGACAGACACGAGGCTATTTCTGCAGTACTTCCCTGATTTGCTCATTTGTAAGCTGTTCAGTTCTAATGGGTCTGTTTTATTACTGCATATTTTTTATTCTCACTGCCAGAATTATGTAAGGAAGTTGTCAGCATTCAGCCCCTCCTTCTCACAGAAGTTAACACAGTCCTGAATAAGTAAAGTGGGTAACTTAATAAGGTTGTTTAAGAAATGTAGTCCTGAATATGAATGAATAGATGTGAGCATACATTTACACTTTATTCAGAAGCATGGTCAAAACTTAGCTCAATATTTTTGTGTTCTCTTCAACTAGAAGAAATGGATATGAGCATACAGACCCCATCAATAGTGGAATCAGAATCAAAGACACAGAAGGTCTCCCAGGGGATCCAATATGGAGAAAAATTTGTTTCCCTTGGCTTCTTCTTCATATTCAAGACCAAGGAATAGATGTTCTGGGGACACCGAACAGGCTTAGATGAAGGTACTGGTTTGGTTGTCTCAAATTTACAAGTCAAAGTTCTTAATTCCTCCCTGTACTGAAGATGTGTCCAAGCCCAAGATAAGGTGAGTGCCAACTTCTAAATGAACAATGGTCAGCTGTCATCCTGAGCTTGCTGAGAACACTGGAAATGGGAGGCAGCACAATACCATAATCATGGATTTAATGTAAAAAGTAGTATTCAAATAATTCCCATTCTTGCTGCAATCATTAACATAAAATCAATTTATGTTGTGACATTTTCAGTTCTCATTATGATCTCTGTCACAAGAGGGAGATTTTTAATCCTCTGTGAAGTCTGTAAGAGACAGCAGAATAATATGCACTTAAATGCATTATACATTTTCTAATATAACCTTTTCATGGTTCTTCAGTCTGACTGTCTGGTCACTCCCGTTCTTTGGCTGCCTTGGTAATCTGAGAGGAACAGGTGGAATGGTAAGTAAGCAAAATACTGAATCTTTTTAAGGTTAATTTCACACTGCAAATGATTCTTTTATGGGTTATATACACTGTGTGTTCATATTCTGCAATCCAGAAAAAAAACTAGGAAGAAAAATAAGTGGCAGATTATGGTTGTTCTCAAGACAGTGATAAAAATAACTGGGAAGGGAGTAAGATGGCTGTGCAATGAGTACAAATTTTATTTTGCCAATAGTTTTTGTGTACTTGTTGTGTTAAACAATTTATTCTTTATGGAGGTGTGGGGAGCTTTATTTGCCCTTCACCCTTAAAAGGTCTGAGAGCCTCAGAAGCAGAATTATTTTGAAGGGAAAAGAGTATTATGACCCAATGTGAATCCCCTTCTGCTGTTGTAATATATATTATTTTTTCTGTATTGAACTGAAAAAGCAATCAAAAGTGAACTTAGAACTGAGTACTTTGTAAAATAATGGCAGGTAATCCTCCTCTCGTCATTGTTTTCAACTGTGGCATTAACTGCAGAGCGACCCAAGGTCATGTGAGAAAAGAGGGGACTGCAAATGCTGAGAAAAGCCAGGAGAAGCCAAATATCCACTCAAAGGAGGACGGAGAGCTGGGAATACCACGTGTAATCTGAGTGTATGGCATTAAACCAGAGAATCTCCTTTTGTCTTCTTGATGGCTGCCCTGCCAGTAAACAGGCACAAGAATTCTCCCAGGAAATGGGATGGGGGAGAGAATGAGGATGGAGGACAGCTGCTAGAACAACTTCAGCATCAGTAGCAGAAATATTCTTTCAAGGGCTGAACAAGGAGTAATAATATCACAGTGATAGCATTCCTCCACAATTAACTCAATGGTGTACAGAAGTAATGGAACAGTGCCATTCTTATCAGAAGAATTAGCCAAAAAATAAGAGAACACAAGTGAAAATACATGGCTAAGATGCCAAACTGACCGCAGAGAGCCCACATTATATGAAAAGTCTTATCAGCAAAAGAGGTGTGGATGGGAGAAAACTTTTTAATGGGAATTTAGGAAAAATCCTGCTAAGCAAAGAGCACTGCTTTCGAAGAGCACCGCTCACGTGTGTAGCAAGACTTTCAGAAAGGGAAAAAAGATACGCAACAAGCAGAGAAGCTGCTTTCTGTTCCACACACAAATGGCAATAATCAGTATTGCTTTGTAGCCCCCAAAACAATAAAGAGCTGCTAAAATTAATTGAACACTGAAGGGAGGCTGAAGTGTTTAATCAATCACTACTGCTGTTTGTTGTTACCACACCATACTCAGAGACAACAATATAGAAATCCAAATTAAAAAGCAAGGCTTTTGTAATGTAAAGACAGTGTAAGTCAATTTTGGGGTATATAGTTTCAGGCATTGAGGACCCACTTCATCATCATATCTGAAACCTGTTAAAAAGTTCACTTCATGCTGACCATTCCCTTGAGTTGCAGGTGCTCAACACTTCTGCAAATGCGGCCTTGGAGTTTCAGATCAGGTACCTGGAAAATTAAAAGATGCAGCTTGTGGTCCTGTGTGAAAAATCCTGCTCAGCAAGATGGACAATGTTACGAAGGGAATCAGTGCACCGGAATTCATTTCTCTAGGGCAGCACACATCAGCTGCTCTGCCTATGTGAGTTTTTTTCCCGTTTCCTATATTTTCTTCTTTTGTCACAATTTGCTGCCTCTTGTGCTCTGCAGCTTTGGAGAAGTACAATATAACTGTTGTCCTCTCTACTGTGCAATCTGACATAAGGCCAAAATAGGTACATTCTGTACTGAGTAAGAAAAGGATGCTATCAATTAAATGATAGACACGCATGCATTTAAAACTATATCATACTGCATATAGAAAAGTGGTTGAAATAATCTTGTCTCAGCAAACTCTCTCCCTTTCAGGTGTACTTTGAAAATCAAATAATTATCTGAGAAGGATTTCAATTATCAAGGGTTTTCAAAACACGTCCAGAAAGCTTCAAAAGATACTTTTCTTGAAAAGTGTGAGGTGTTCTTGTGTAATCCCCAGGCTGGTGACATTCAGGTGTGAGATGAAAAAACAGCAATAAAGACCTCTGAATTCATGCACAAACCTTGAATTTGTTAATAGCATGTTTGTTCTTACCTACCATTATAACAGTGGTTAACACGTACCTTTAGGGTAGCTAAGGGAACATACCACTGCATTATACATCGTTCTGACTTTCTAAGATGGCTGTTTACAGAATCCTAAATCTATACACTAGCAATGGGAAGTGTCACACCTCCTGTGATTTGGTGTGAAATGAACTGCTTTCAAATCCTCTTCTCTCAGAGCTGGCTTTATTTCTATTGTAAGGAAGAGGCCATCAGACTGAGTACTCCAGGACAGGTCCTCCGCTGATATAAATCAGTGCTGACTTTAATGGAGCTATGTGGATTTACAGCAGGCAGAAATCTTCACCGACTGATTGTCCAGAGAGCATTAAGGCCACTGACAATTCCACCATCTGGAGAACTCCACTGAAAATAGGCATTCCCTACAACTTCCATCTTATTTTTGGTGCCTGCCTGTGTAGTGGTACTCATCATTAATATTCTGAAATTCAAAGTCTATTTGAAGTAACATGATCACAAAAATAAAATAAAAAAAGATTTCTATTAATATTCATTTCCTTTCATAATGTGGTCAAGCATGATTTCTAAGACACAGAAGGGAAACTTATCACTGCAGCTTTATGGAACTGATTGCCACGTACTTCAACAGAGAGCAGCAAGTGCTGATTCAGGAGCAATTTGCATCACATGTGGTCGATGCAGGAGCTGGCTCTGTCTCCTTGCTATGGAAGGACAGACTGTCACAATTCTGACAGTGCTCCGAGCGACTGTGAGCTCTCCTTGGGATATTCCAGTACAAAAGAAGAGAAACAGAGACCTGCTTTCATGTCCTCTTGCTGGAGCTGGATCCTGCCAGCAAGGGGAAAGGACACCTGCATGGGCACGATCACCGTGGGCAGAAAGGAACAATGGGCACCTGAGATTTGGGCAGATAAACCACTGCCTGGGGGAGAGGACAAGAAGGAACAGAAGAACAGGTGACAGCCACACCAGGTTCATTGAGTGCAGTGCTCTGTGCCTGACGATGGATAACAGCTGGTGCCCGGTGCTGTTAGGAGAACATACAGCTGTGCCACTCGAGAACATTCCTCCAACTTCCCGTGATTTATTGCTACTTAAAACAAAGATGAATTAAAAACGTGAACAGGAGGCTACAATGCAGATGCAATGATGAAGTGTCTCTGAAATATCCCAGCAATGAGAAGCCAGGAGCAAGTGGAATTACATACCAGCAAAATCACTGCTAACAGAAAATTACCGATATCGTGGGAAGATGCTGCACTCCTGAGGAGGAGAGGATGACTACTATTATTACTGTTATTATTATTATTTGGTGTACAGTTTGTGTGCTGGAAAATGGAGACTTGAGATGATCAAAGTGATTTACAAATTGAGATCGACAAGCTGAAGCACTGAAATGCTGAAATTAAGCACATTCATTTCAAAGTGATGTCTCTGTTTCAAAAACTGTCAGATTTCATTTTTTTAAGAGTTTTTTTTTCTAAAGGTCTTTTACTTTACCAAGAAGCATTACATCCTCAAATCCCATCTTTCCAGTGTGGTTAGTAAACTGAAAAATCAATTATTTGCACAGTACTGGTTTGGGGGATAAAGGCCAGAGGAGAAGACTAGCATATACAAAAGCCAGGGGGGAATCACATGGAGAATAAAAGGGAATATACAAGGAATTTATCCACAGCACTGATAGTCTTACAGATGGATGACTGCTACTCCTAATTTATATTTAGAGACTCAAAGGAAAAGAGAGAATAAACTTTGCTGAAAGTGGGAAAGCTGGCAAGCATCACAGCCACGCACAGAACCCGAGCACTCTGACTTGGCAGGAGGGCAGATGGTCTCTGCACCAGGGCATTAACACCTCACAGCAGAAGACAGCCATTCAAATAAGTGAGATGGAGAAGGGGAGACGCTGGCCTCCAAAATCTGTACAGAAATTATAAATCTGTGTTTGACACAGAATCCCTGAAGCAAGGGAAGTGTCTGCACAAAGAAAAGGACTGAACAGAAAGCAGCACACTGCCAGGCCAACTGAAACTTCCCTCTGGAGAAGAGATCAGTTATTGTTTTGGAAGGAGGCTAAGTCCAAAACTTAAAGAAAGGGTTTATCTACTAGAGGTTTCCTGAAGTATGTTATGTAAGTCAAAGAAACTGCACTTTGTTTACCTGTGCATAAAATTGAATGTGAAATTGAATCCATTAAGAGCAGTAAAATAGACAGAGGGGTTTGGATGGCACAGTTAAGGTGCCCACAGCAGGCATGCTGGTTAGTATTTAATGGCAGCATGAGAAGCTGGAATAAAAACATATTCAGGTACCTACACTGGGCTACCTGTATTAAATTTATATAAGTTATCTGAGAACAGAGTAACATGAAGGTGCAAGCACTAACGGAATTTGTTAAGAACTTTTATAGCTAGGACAAAAACCATCTTTCCAACTTAACTTCATCTTCATTTGCATGTTGCAAATACTAGAATACGTTTTTCAACAACACAGATTATATCTCACTCTGATTTCAGTTATGACCCTGAATTAGCTGATGAGTGACTATCCTTGTGCCTTACCACTCTGTGCCAGCATTTGTAGATTGCTTATTATTGTCTTGTCAATACCACTCCTTATCCTTACTACAGTGCCTAGAATATGCACTCAAAACAGCCATCTGTGAAATAAAGCAAGTTAAACTTAACTTCATTTATTCTCAAAGAAGAAGAGAAGTCATTTGTAGAAGCCCAGGGCGTTCTGTTCTATTAAAATAAAATTTCCTAAAAGTACATAATATTCTAACAGCTTTACCCTACAGCATTAAGACCAGCATTTTCAACAGAATGTGTACACCTGTGTGGTTCCTTTGTAAGCATCAGTCTAAATTCAAGACTGTTCCTTTATAGCCTGTCTAACAACCTACTCATAAAACCAGCTGGCTGGCTGGATTTCTTCTGGCTACTTTTTTCTCCTCTTATTCACTGTGACCTAGAGCTAAGGACATTTTTCACACTGCAGACCCACAGAAAAGAGTCTCATAATCTTGTTAAAGGCTGGCATATTTGACTTGCAATACAAAATCTTGCATTTGTCTCCTGTGGGAAATAAACCATTTAAAGAAGCTTTGGATTTCTAAAATGACTTAAACAAATACAATGGCCACACCAGTAGAAGAGAATGTTTTCTACTTCTCACAAAAATGTCTACAGTGAGGACTTTGAATTTTATGTGCCCTTGTACAAACTCATCTACAGCTTTATTTTTTATTGCTTGCGTGTTCTCAAGGGAAGCCAATTTCTCTTTCAAGTATCAGTGACTTTAGTAAGTTAGTGCATCCAATTTCTAGAGGAGGGTTTACTTTACCTCATCATTGAAACCCTGCTGTGGAATACAATCTGTTTTCAGAAGAGCAAAGAGGTGAAGGACAAGAACAAATGGCAATTACTCTAAAACTGTGAAGAGCTTGAAGATGGTGTTCTCTCACATGTGAATTAGGGTAAGAAAATACACTTGTCAAAATGTTACCAGTGAAAATGCACTACCACTGACCGTGCTGAATTTGTCTTGGTATCATCTGGAATGCAGAAATGTCTACATGAGCCTGTTACGAGTGGTGTCCCCAGAGATCTGTCTTGGGACCAATGCTCTTCAGCATCTTTATCAACAACTTTGACAGTGGGATCAAGTGCACTTGGATAAGGGCAATTGGAAACTGTCACCCCCTACTCTGCCCTCATGAGGCCCCATGTGAAAGTACTGCATCTAGCTCTGGTGCTTCAAGCACAAGAAAGTTGTGAAGCTTTTGGTTGAAGTAACCCTGCCCATGCAAGGTCCCTTTCAACCTAAACCATCCTATGACTCTATTACAGAGGGATTATTTACAAAATTAAGATGCTAATATTTAATTTGTAAGTATCACACCTTGTGACATCTACTGATAAAAATCAACTCCAGTCAAGCAGCCAAACATAAGTGTACTTGAAGATTGGTAGATCTTTGCAATCAAATATCCTCTTTACAGGAAATTAAAAGAAGTAGCCACTCCGTGGCCCTCTTAGAACACAACAGAGAAGAACACACTGGCTTAAAACATAAGATACTTCAAAGTAATCTAGTTTCCCAAGGTCAGGAGGAGGAGCTTGTTTCTGAACCCTTGTTCTTAATAGCCACATCTTGCAACATGAAATAGCACCACCACATATCAGCAGGTTCTCAATTTCTTTTGAAATGCAAAGACCTGCCAATGAATCTGCTTCTCAGAAGCTTAATATATTGTTTTCACTTGCATCTTCTTTACTGTCGCTCTTTTATGCCTATATTTCAATTGCACACAGCATCTTTCCTTTATTGAGGGCTGCAGTTAATCAGCTGGTCCCATAAAGCACAACATAAATTCTGCTTTATGAATTCTGTGTCACAAGAATGTGGCCAAATGCCTTGTGCCCTAGATTCTGCAGTAACACATCACCTTTTACTTGCAAAACTCATGGAAATTACGCAGCCCAAGAACAGATACTCCTCAATTACCTTTGCTGTGGTAGCACTGGTAATGAAAAAATATGATCTAGTGATGGTTTACAGACAGACCTTTTTTTTTGTTTGGGTATGCAAACCAATGACTGTTTGCAAAGTTGCCTTTGCAACAGAAGACCTCAACAACGTGTCATGAGCTCACATTTTCCAAATCTCATACAAATCTCTTCCCTTCATCAAATCTGTCACTCATTTACACCCTTAACTACATGACTAAAAAACATCTATAAAGTTATGTGCAAATACAGACTTTTTGATTTGATGCATACTAAAAGAATTGCCTTCAAGCTATCTTTCTCCTATCATTTAAATACCTATGTAGGCAAACACCTTCTCTAAAGGAGGTGCAATGTTCCTTTTCAACAGTGCAGTAAAGTTAACTTTGGGGAGGTGGGACTTTTAACTTTGGTGTTGTACGTTGCACAAAGAAGTCAGTGATAGAAGTGGCTTAGCTCTAGACTGAGGTGGAGAAAAGTAATAAGAAGCCATTCCAAAACACAAAGTGTCAAGTGTTTCAGAACTGTCTGTGAGTATGAGTGCACTCTGTAAAATGCACTTGCTGGGAAATCTTTTAAGGACAAGATTTGAAAGCCTCCTGGAGGACACTCCATCTTCCTCTGTGTCTGTCAGTACAGGGCTACGGTCTGTAAGCACTAGCCTGAAAAGTCATGTTAAATGTAAGTTTCTGTATTCTCAGTTAAAACTTTGATGATAAAGTTTCCTGTTAGTTTATGAAAAATGTTATGTCGAGACTTTTCAGTTCCACTGTGAGACAAACCATTCCTATCAATGACCATCTCAGAGCTCACTCTGTCTATTCCAGCCTGAACTTGACTCTGATGAACTTTGCTCACCCAAACCTGCAACAGACTCCAGATGAGGTCTTACCAGTGCCCTGTAAAATAGTATCACTATTTCTGGAAGCACCTCTGCTGACATACCTGAGGATTACATAAGCATTTTTCACACCTACACGTGAAACTGTTAATAACTACACGTAGTTACTCTGTGATCAGCTAGAGCATAAGGTCATTCTTCTCCCTTATGCATTTCTAACCAAAAAGCTCTTAGTTTAAAGCAGATGTTCAAATTATTAAACCCCCAAGTGTATAATTACACACTTCGTGCTAATGAACTTCTTTCCGTTTCTACTGCTCCAGCTCTCAAGGACATGCAATTGAAAATACAAAAAAGGAACTTTTTAAAAGAAACAGGAAACACCACCTAGTATTTCTGCAATCAACTCAACATCCTTTTATAAGATGTAAGCTAAACAGATAGCACCTCCTCCCACCTGCTTCTTTGTTAAAAAATCTGTTTTAATTATTCACTGCATTCTGAGTAACGGTATTCTCAAAATGCAGCTACCCTACATCTACATAGAAGCCTCCATATGGTGTTCCTCCTCATGCATTCAAGAAAATCAAAACACTTAGAGCATGCTATGTTTTTATTAGCAAATATAATTTTTAAGAAATAATTCATTTTTAATACTCATTTATGGGATTTTGCTAAATGAAGGGAAGTGGTTCATATTTAACCCCTTGTACCAATATTCACCTTGTACATGTAAAGCTTCCAGAATGATAGTGTTAATACATAAAATTAAAGAGCAGTTACTGTACACTTCATAACGTTGTTGAGGTTTGTGCTTTTGGAAGTTTCCTCAATTCCTCTGCTCCCTATCAGGGATGTAACTCACAAATGCTTCATCTATGGACACTTCCACCAACGCTTTTTCAGCTCATCAGGCTCAGAAGAAAGGACGGCAGACAAGGGAGGGCACTGCACTGTTACCAAGGCCTATCTCCCTGCACTTTGTATCTTTGGGTTCTTAATTTTTCTGGCTGGGATCAGCTATAATTACTGTGAACAGAACTCAAAGAGTCCAAAGCTTCTTCTGACTTCAGTATTATCCAGGCCCTGATACCACAGACCAGGCTGCCTGGACACCTTGGCACCTCGACTTCTGGAGAAAAGGTGTTTCTGTAATTTCTTGGTTTTCATTTCATTTGAATGTGCCTTCATCAGAAGCTAATTAAGCTTTTTGTGGAAACCACAAAGCAGAACAGGGCACCCTCTATATGGAACTGTTTACCTAACCACACTTGAATACTGAACTGTGTCAACAGAATATGAATTATGCTAGAGAAATAGTGAAGTGTTCCTTTTTTTGTGATGAGATACTACAGGCATAAACAACCGACTACCAAAATTGCTCAGCAAAACACATTTCAGACAAAGATGTGATTTTTTTCCCCCCTCACTTTACAGTATCAAATAAAACCTAATTTTTGGCTCAAACAAAACGCGCAGAGAACTTCTGAAAAGACCGCATCTCTTCTCTTTTATTTGCACCCGATTTTCCAGTGCAACCCATTCAGGAACTGAAATCCTAAACCCAAATTTGAATTGTGAAGGATCAACAAGGTATCTATAGCATGCAATTCACTGCCTGAAATGACTGTGTCATTTCATTTTACCTAAGTCTCATTTTTTTCTACTGAGAGTGGTTGTCTGGTAAGGGAGTAGGGTCTGTCCATGCTTGCAATTTAGACAATAGGAATCTGCCTATTGTCTATGTCTGCTAACTCCTACGACCAGACTGACATTGTCAAAACAAACTGAGAAACAGGAGATGTGAAATAGCTTAATCTTGCTTGTCTGAATGCAAAGACTATGATTTACTAAATATGAGGATACAGTGATGTTACTGCCTGAAGTGTATTCTTATAAAAGAAAAAAATGTCTTTCCTAAAACATTCCCTTTTAAACAATCATGAAAATCTGGCTCCCTTTAGTGGGAACATATTACCTGGGGAGCTGGTCTAGACAACATTTAAAAAGACCCCTTCCAATTTGAATGAATCTATGATTAGAAAATTGTCATTAAAACTAAGTAGAAAAATCATCATACAAATTAAACAGATCTCCTGGACAGATCAGCCACTTTCAATGCCACTGTTAATTAGAAGTATTATAAAGGCATCTCTGAATACTTGCAGGGAACCAAGGCTTAGCAGTTCAGCTGTGCAGATCCTACCGTCCAAGCCACCCCAAGATCTCCAGTGTCACACTGCAATGTGGAATGACTCTGGACATCAAGAGTTTGAGTGTCTAACCCAAAAATACTGCATAGATACATGTATATTTTAACATTTGGGACAGAAAGGTCCCATGTTGGTTGCCTGGAAGCTCCTCTAATACTGACATTTATTTCCAGTGTTGTGGGGTATTTAAGTCTGTTCTCTGTGGATGACAGACTCTGCTGTAATAGAGATGAACTTGATCCAAATCATTCAAAACTTATTAACTCTCAAATGCAGATCCTGCTTCTCATTTCAGTCCATCCCTAAATGGTTGCTTTAGCAGAGAACATAGGATATCTTTTTGATTTATACACAGTCCATTAAACTGAATTACCAAAAAAAAAAATGCAATCCTTCAGAGGAAAAAGAATGGATAGATTTCCTATCTGGGACAGTGAAAGCCATAAATATGTAAGCTAAC
Organism: Callipepla californica brunnescens; assembly: GCA_023055505.1. Taxonomy (NCBI): domain Eukaryota; kingdom Metazoa; phylum Chordata; class Aves; order Galliformes; family Odontophoridae; genus Callipepla; species Callipepla californica. The sequence goes on from JALIRH010000014.1 coordinate 14,822,145, forward strand.
ACATTTGGAAAGAAGTGATGATTTTTCACATACCTCCCTTCTGCACTAGCAAACAAGAATTAGAAACAGGAAAAACTCAGAGCTAATTTGACACAATGCTGAGAAGTGCATAGCAAGTAATGAACTCCCAGGAGCAATCAGCAAGGCTCAGGCCTACATTTGTTTATACCAGGAGAGATTCGGAATAACTTTACCAATGGCAACCAGTCCAATAGCACTGACAGAAATTGTCTGGATTCATATTGGAGTAACCAAAAATGGAGCATAGTCCTTAAAGTAGCAAAGAGAAAACAAAACAAAACAAAAAAGTACTTGAAATTCAAAAATTCTTACTTTCTGTATTTTATTGAAAATATTCTTTTATTTTATTTAGGAAGTTTTCCCTTAAACTTGCAGTGGTAAGCACTATATTTTTTGTAATTATTTGGTTTCTAGAGACTTCACAGACTTGAAATATTTGGGAATAGTCCCCAAAATGCAGAAATCAATATTTCCGAGGAAAAAAAGAACTACATAGAAGCAGTCTTAGTTGTTTGTGATGAGAGAGATGTGGATGCTCTACTTATCAGTGCACGAACACCTGCTGTTCCTATACAGTGTTTCTATTAAAAGAGTGATCAACTTCAATAGTCTTCTGTTGGCAACCTAAAATCAAATTATTTCTTGTCTGAAAATTGTTACTTGCTGGTGCTAAGCATTTGCTGTGCTGTCATTTTTTAACTTCTATTATAGAAACAAAATTATTAGCCATTTTAGCATTTTGTTTAATAAACGTTCAAAAAAACTGATTACTCTGAGCTGTCTCAGTATGCTTTTATTGTGATACAGCAGGTTTTGTACCTCAGTGGCAAACTTCAAGAAGCTTTTTAAAAATGCTGCTGTTTTCAGTATAATTACACCACGGCACAGTTACTTTTATGCAGTTGCTGTCTCCCTGTGAGGCCTGGGATCAATATTCAGCAGTGATGAAGAGTTGTGTCTCATGTTCTTGTTCAACCTCAAAAAATTATGAAAGGAATTCCAGCTCAACGTTACTCCACTGGCATGTTACCTTGTTAAAGATTTGCATTTACTGAAAGCACAAATCCAACTGACAGTGGTGCTGCTACTACAGCCAATGCCTGTTTCAGCAAGTACCTAAAAGAAGCAAAGTGAACAACATGTTGCATCTCATGCACTGTTTCCTCCTTTTGGTCTCACTCCTAGCTGTTCTGATGTCACTTTTGCCTCTAACAAGGTTGTTTGTTATATTTTGGAGGTTGCTGTAATTCAATCAATCCATGGAAGATCATGCTGTAGAAGTGACAGCAAGTCAATGGATGGGTACTGTTTTTAAGTTGTTATCTGTCTGGGGCCTGGTGTGGTTGGTGGTGGGTGCTGAGTTCCAAAACCTGAGAGCCAACTCAAAATCTAAAACAGCTCCCACAAGTGCAATTCTTTCACCTCTTTAAGTTCATGTCAAAGCAAACTTCATATACACACCTAAGAGATTTTTGTGCATTATGATAGCAAGTATTAATAATAATTTAACTTGCTCTCTTTGGTAAAGTATTTATCACCTAGTGGGGAATGAAAAGCATTCAGTTATAGAACCATGTAGAGACCTGAGTAGAAGAAGACCTTCAAGATCAAATCCAAGGACACCATATGTTTAAACATCAGTTAACTCTTCAAGCCTAACAAAGTGTTCGGGGCAAGTAATTCTGTGGAACACAGATATGATGACATGAGCAGCAGTCTGAAAAAAATGTATTTCTATTATATAAGTACTTTGCACATATAATTCAAAATAAGTATGTAGAATGAGTGGTGCTTTAAAACCCAAGAGTATTTAGTGCAGTTGGAAAGAGACTTTTGATTTCACGTTTGCAAACCTTTACTATAATTTTTACACCATTATGACTGATCACGTCCAGAATCCAAAACACAACATCTAGAAATGTAGTATTGTTTTGTCAGTTCTAACATTTACAATTCCCATTGTGTGTAGGCTGACTGTCACAGAGTTGTAGGGTTGGAAGGACCCTCTAGAGATTAAGTTCAACCCCTCTGCTAATGCAGGTTCCCTAGAGGAGGTGACTCAGCCTCTCTGTTGTTGTTGTGAATAGGAAAAATAGCATATGAAGTCTAAAAATAACTCATGGCATTATCTTACAGATACTGCTATCTTCAAATTCAGTCAAGATGACCTCATTCACCAGACAATGGATCTATTTACTCAAACAGTAACTCCTGAGTACAAGCGTTTGCAGTGACAAGACTCAATTCACAGCACAAATTAGTTCTTGAATTGATAATTAAGTCATTTGTGTTTTACTGAATTTCATATAATGTAAACATCCCAGAAGTGCATGTTTTCAGCTAACACTACAGAAAGAAGTGCAGCTTATCAGAAGTATTGAGAATAAATTTGTCAGACCTGGAAAAATGGAAAGGTTTAAAATGATGCTTTCATTTCTCCTTTAAATCTATGTCTAATACCTTTCTTCCATTTCTTTTTTCCTGGTGTGACTAATGTCTTTTTCTTACAGATGGCACTTTTTTTTTAAACCTTTCCTTCCAATAGAGTTTCACTAGCTTTGGAATACAGAAACAAAGCCCTATCTTTTTTTTCAGAAAAAGGATTTTTTTTTAATCTACATGAACAGAAAGTGAAGACTATTATTTAAAATCTTCAAAATGAATGCCTATGTAAGCTGGAAATCCTTTCTCCCTGAAAGTATCTACGTATCAGCTAATTTTAGGGCAGAGGGGGGCAATAATTTGCATATAGGCGTATACTGCACCTTCTCCTTCTTTGCTCTTGCTGATTTCATAGAAATATTCAAAAGGAAGCCTTACAAAGTGATTAGGCTTCTAAGTTGATCTACGTGATTTAAGTTGTCTCTCTGCCTTCTTCAGGGAAGTATCATACTTTTGAGGAGCAAACAGTTGGGCCCAGGTCAAAGCAAACCTCTTATAAGGCTATCACCAACTTCCTGAGGTACAGTAAAAGGACATCCATGTAATGGGTTCTTCCTGAGTTATTCTAAAGTTAGCTCTGTATATGAGTTTTTGCACAAAACACATTCTCCTTTGCAGAAGGAAGTCTGCAAATATATAACCATCACAGAGCAGTGGAATGAAAGTGTTCATATTCACATTAAGAGCTTCCACAAACTTTTCCCCTGCTTCTCCTTTTTGGCATATTTATTTAACTTTCAGAACATGAACTGTCTAACAAAACTCTGCCACAAAAAATACAAGTTTCCTCATGAAATACGTATATATAGAATGTGCAGTCCTTTCCCCCCATAAGCTACTGCTTATCTCCAGTGCATGTAGGAGAGATGCACGTGAGATGAAGAAGCAGAACAAAATATCCCCAGACATCACTGCATTGCTCTTTCTTCTGATCCTGGCAAGAACTTCATTTTGCTGCCTTAGTCTTAAAGCTACTTGATTTTGCTCCTGATGGGGAGAGGGGTTTGGTAATATCCATCCATGGTGAACAGGGATATCAGTTCTTACCTGCTTCACCTCATCTTTTCATCAAATATTAATTGGGTGCAGCCACTTCACTACTCACAGAAAATATCTATCAGAAATGAAAGAAGGTTACCTTCTGTGCCTCTAGGAGTAGCAAAATAAAGACCAGTCTCCTTGTGTGAAAACAATAGTAATAATAATAGTCATAATAATAATTATTATTTACAGAGAGTAGCTAGCTCAGTTTTACCTAGGTAAGGTTGTTCCATCACGTTAACAAATTTGAAGAATGAATTGCAGCATTCACATTGAAAATTCTGAAGCAAAAAAAATCAGATCCCACAGAGTCTACAGAACTGATAAACCTAATCCTCAACGAAGTCCAGGACAGGGACATGCTGACGCCTGGAATATGCATTGCTGTCTCTGTTTCACATTCTTATCTCTGTTGTGCACTGAAAGTTAATTTTTACTCAAATGAAAGATTATTTCTTCTCTATAAAACAGAGGAAAGCATCTCCCAGAGTTAATGAGATACAGTTTTGAAACTCTCTGTAATCTCAGTTTTAGAATGCATTTGTCTTATTGTTCCCCCAGTTTAAGACTCAGATAGTTCACTTAGATATCTATCCAGAAATTCACTATTGGAAGTCTTTTTTTCCAAGCCATAAAAGGAAACAAAGGCCTAGCACTGTTAAATCAAACCCAAGAAGCCAATTTCAACTCAACCATGTTCATGACTCACACTTCACCTTCATAAGTTTAAAAACAATGCACTCTCCGGTCATGAAAACTGAATAAAAGAAACTTTAAACTGAAATAGTTGCTGAAACTACAAGGAAAGACTTAGTTCTAAGGCTCAAAGTTCTTTTAGTTGTCAGTCATTCATGCACAAGAAGTCATACAACACATTTGGGAAATAAGTCTGATTTCTCTGAATGAACTCCATGCATTGAGTACTCTTTTTAATGGGAAATGGAACATAAGACCTTCTCAACCATCACCCCCAGCAGGGCTGTTAGGTAAATGTTAAGATTCAGAACCTAAACTATACCCTAAACAAGGTAGATTCTTGACTGAGCTTGCCAAGTCCTATTTCTGTAATTAAAAGTGTTCTCTTGGCTCCCTTTAGAAATTTAAACAACAGTCAGTGTAATTGAATGCGCTTTCTTTTGCCTATTGAACTTAGAATTCTCTTATCCAGATAACAGTGCTTCCTTAGAATTTGCCTTGGGCCTTTCTGCAAGGTCAAAAAGACCTAATGCACAGATAGGGATAAACCCAGTTTGAATTACCACGTCCATTTATGCTCGAGTGGCTCAGTAACCCTGATGGCAACAAATCAAAACTGGTACGTTTGGGAGCACAGCACTCAACATTTCTGAAAACACAGAATGAAGGCACGGTCAGAAAGAAACTTGAAATGCTGTTGCACCATCATCACCCTGTCTGAGCAACCACACTGCTAGCACTTGTAACAAACAGGATTCACACACTTGTGCAGGAAGCAGACAGAACCACATTACTGGAATTAAGAATTCACAGTTGCCAAGAGACACCAGCTTGGCGCACAATATTGTCTTTCTGATGAATAAACTGCAAATGAGAAAATCTCTTCCCTTGCCAGTAGAGCTCAAAAAACTGAAACTATTTGTTTCTTCTGTGAAGTCCTTTGTTAGTGGAGGGGTTTTAGGAGCTTTAGTTGGTGTCAAATGAAGTCAAACTCGATGGGAACTCTAATACTACAGAACTTTAGAAAGTGGTATCTAAAAACCTCTTTTCAACAGACAAGACTTTGTGTCTCAAATAACTGCTGTCACTAAGGCGCCACTAAGAATTAGTTATCAGTCTTTCTTTTGTTGAAATTATAGCCTCGCTCATTTTAAGGCATTAGATAAGAGGACATGTCTGCTCTGAAAGGGCAGCTATCCTCAGCGCAGGTTACAGCTCAACCTTTGCCGCTGGGTAGCTGAGTTGGAAATCAGTGGCTTGCATGGAAGCATATTGTAAAGCTGGGACACTGCTGTGAATAATGAAGCATATCAAGTGTTTCGATAAACCAAAGGAATCTAAAGGGTTTTCAGAAAGAAAGAGAAGGGACATTAAGGCTTGTCTTATTTTCTGAAATCTTCCATTAGTACCCTCATGGAGACCTGCTCTCTACCTCTCAGACAACTGACTTAAAATTCCATTTAAGAAAATAAAGAGCACAATTCTGCCATCTCTTCACAGATTTCACTTCATGATGGAAAGCTTATATTGTTGTTTTTTCGCCACTAAAGATTACTCAAGTGTATTTTCTGCTAGCATTTGTGTTATTTTATTAACGTCTCTGTAATACCAGTCACCATTATAAAAGGAATTCCATTTATTTTTTCAAACGTGATTACTGGTCTTGATTTTCATCCTCAGAGCAGAGATAGTTTTGAAGGAGCCTTGGGAGGAAGAAGGAATACGACTCAGACACTGCAGTCAATTGTTACCTCTGAGCACATACACTTAGTTTGCTTTTCTTTGATGCTGCTGCCAGTTTTATTCACAGGCATATAAAAAAAAGGTCACGACATTTAGAATTACAGTACGTTGGAAATTAAATGTTCCTTTACATTTTTAATTTCTGAAAGTAATTTATTACGGAATAATATTTGAATATGATTGAATGAATGTGTGAAGATTAACGTGAACTGCCTTCAAATTGGAAGTTCACAAGCACATATATTTAACCTTGTTGTATAATAGGCATAAAAAAGTTTATGCAGTAGCTCTAAGAGCCGCATTTCCATTTCGCTGGAAGCATTTGCACTGTAATTCTCCTTAGTATTTTTCCACTGACATATCTGTATGGAGCATGAGGTTTAGCTCTCCATCATTTTCTACTTAAGATTATTCTGTATTTGAATGGATTGAACTAAATAAGGAGTAGAAGTCCCAATTGTTGACTTTTTTTTTCAAATCTTTATATAAGAAATCAATCTGCTGAGTCTTATACAAATTAAGCAATATTAATGATACAGAGCACTAGAAAACGAAGAGAGAGAAATTTGGGGTCAAATTGAGAGAAAGACACCAAATGATCTAAATGCTACCAGGAGCTCCAGGCCTGGAGGTTTGAGGAAGGGGACATCACTGCAGTGCTGCTGGGACCAGAGTGGCTTCAGGGGACAGAGATGCCCTTGCCACCAATTGCCTTCTAGCTCTCTCACATCACCTCAGGTACTACTCAGGGCTTATTTCTCCAAAACCATAAGACAGTACTTGCTGAACAAATAAAATAATCATACCAACACCATTCTGTAGGTAACCCTTTCCACTGGCAACTAGAACTCACAATTCTTGTATAAACCTGAGGAGGACTGGCTGTCACCAGGCTGGAAGGGGCAGATGCACACCATACAGACTCCTCCTTCAGCCAAACCTGCAGCCTGAGGCCCTGCCTGCATCATGGTTCTGTGCCCTCAAACTGCATCACACTGTTAAGGGACAAATTCTTGCAAACCTACAGAACTTCAGCACCCAGCTCCAGAAAGGAGCAGACATTGACAGCGGAAAAGATTATACTGCTGTTCTCCCCTCTGTGTATACATACATACACGTGCACACAGTCACCTCACACCTGTACAAGTTTCTTGCCTGTGACAATATAACCAAACTCATGAGCAGTTCCTTAGCACACACTTGGCAGGAGATAACTAGTGCATTGTTTTGACCATTTCCATAAGCATCTGACAGGGAATTCCCTTATACCCAGGTGACTGTGCTCCTCCAAGCACTCCCTTCATGTCACACTGAAATGGCAGAAATGACACATTTAATATCCTTGCCCCTAATGCTACCACCAGGGCAATAGCATGAGTACTGCTAGCCAAGAGGGACCTCTTGAAAATGCCTTCAGGGAAGTTGCTCCACCAATCACCCAATCCATTAAATTAATGCTTTGTTGGCCAGAGCTGGAGTTTTTGAGTCAAGCAAAACAATAGCCTGAGTTTTAGAATACATATATGCTGTCAAATTGCATTTATCGAGATAAGGGTTATTAGAATCTTTTTTTCTCTTGTGTGAATGAAATTGTAAGCTTAAAATGTCACTGAAGATTTATTAATCTGATACTCTTTCTGATAAGGGCAACAAAGAGGGCATACAGGGAGAAGAAAAGTATATGTTTTTGACAGACTGCAAGGAGGAGAAAATATGTATGAGGCCATTTATCAGTGCGTATTCTGTAACCAAAAGATTCAAGTCACATAAAGCAATATTATTTATATATTGATTTCAGAACCTTGCCATCTAAAATACTTCATCTAAGTCTCATAGCTAGGCAAACAACAGTCTGTGATTTTCAAGAAATGGAGCAAACCTGAATTTTCAAGATCAAGGTTGGAGAATCATTGCAAATACTCCTAAAACCGACTCCTTTTCCCTTCTAAATGGCCTTTCCCATAGTGGTGTGGAACTCTCAGACAGAACCTGGCTGTGGTACCCTGCTGCTGCCGGGGTTGGGCTTTCAGTGCATCTCCTTTGCCAGAGCTAATCCCCTTTGGATGAGATCACTCCAAGACAGCTTGTGCTTACTTCCCTGGGGAGGCGAATTAGCTCACTGGGCTTACAAGCCTAAACACAGAGTGCACCAGAGAGCTGGCAGAGAAAATACCTGTGCTGAGATACCAGCCTTCAGTTTTATCTAACATATTTGAAGTGAGCTTGCTATTGTTGAGGCAACCTATATGTATCTTACATAAAACCAGATAAACATAGCATGTGACTTCTAACATCAACAACGAGGCTAATTACAGTAATATGGATTGCACATTATCAACAAGAGGGAACACGTGCCCAGGCAACCTTAAATGATTTCTTGAATAACAGGCTACTGATAAACATATATCTATACTTACTTACACACAAAGCAATAGCCATCAAGTAGCATCTTTTGTCTTCTATGGTTCAGAATTTCATTCAAAATATTTTCATACAAGAAATGAGAATCATGAGCCAGAACTCAGTTTTCCTATGGGACTCAGTCAGGTAGGTGTGAGTTATGCAGAAGCTGTTTGAAAACATTACACGCATACAAAAAAGTTCACTTTACTTTGGCTTTTTCTCAAGAAGTGCTCCATATGAAATCTACCAGCTATAAAATAACTGTATTATGTTTTTTTCTCCTGATAACATAACAGGAAACTGCTTAGTTGCTATCATTTCATCACCACCTCAACTCACCAGTCTTTTCTGTCTTGTGCTTCGGGCTTTCAGGACCTGGGAGGCAGGGACAGGGCCCTTCACATCGAGCTGTGATGGTTTTGCCAGAAGTACACACATGAAACTCCAACTTGCACTGAAATCATAAAAAAGCAAGAATATGTTTTGAATTAGGACAAGATATAAAAGCAGCAGCTGTGGATTAAATGAGAAATTGCTTTTAGCCATAACAGCATTGGACAGATTGCAAAATTTCAATCTCTATTGAAAATGCCATTGTTTTTTATTATCATAGATAGCAACAATAATAGCTACTTCCTTTGCAGTCTATTGCATGACATTTCTAAACGTGCATCATAAAGTGCTGTTATTCCCTGTTTAAATGTATGGAATCTGCAGCACAGCAGCTTGAAACAACTTCTTCCAGGACACTGAGAGATCAATGGCAAAGATGGGAAAGAAATACAAAGCTCCAGAACCCCAGCTGTTCTCACACTGCAGCACCATCCTTCAGGCGTAAGCTCTTCAAAGGGACCTTTTCACTTATCACCTATATTGGTTGGTATCGATACCAAGTTTTCGTTTGGTCTTTCAGGATTTGGCTACCCCTAATTTTTACTGAGAGCAGCAGACCAGGTCTGGAAGTACCCAAGAAAAGGCATCAATCCTTGCAACAGTGAGAACCAAAGGAAAGCAACTCAACTTAGAAAATGCTTCACTGAGAGATGCAGACGCTTGAGGATGAGACTGGTCCTCCCATGGTTGCTGCTCTCAATGAGGATGAGATTCTAAATGACTCCAACCAATAACTATAAACTGCCATAACTGTTTACAGCACTAAAATTAACTGTTCATTATGCAATGAACTCTGGAAATGCAGAAAAACTGTAAAACAACCAAAGATTGAAAATTAAACTCTAATCACCGAGGTTGGAAAAGACCTCCAAGATCATCAAGTCCAACTGTCAGCCCATTACCACCATACCCACCCACAGAGGAGTACAGTACAGCTCCCTGTGTTTGCATATTATTGCTGGTTCCTCTCCCTTCCCTAAAGCCTCAGCAGATAGGATTTCCAGCACTGCATTCAGATCATTGAGGACAGAAGGACACGTGCAGTATTGGACAAATGAGACAATTCAGGAAAATTAATATTGCAGAAGCATGCTAGTTAAAAAGCCCTGATTTACGGCACTCTGGCTATTCGCAGCCTTTGCTGTTTGCATTACGTTCGTTTTAGTGCTGACTTCCCTCTAAGAGCTTTGTGCCTGTGGAGCTGTCCTCTTTGCAGTTACTGCCTCAAGGATACTTTCCCCAGCCCGAGCCCAGCAGCACGATCACTGGAGACCAGACTAATGTACTAATAAAGCAGAGTACAAGAGGACAGCACACAGAAGCAGGCACAGAAACGTGCCAAGCATTCTCTTTGGCTCGATACCTACTGGACTCAATTCAATCCCATTTTTCTTTCTTTTTTTTTTTTTCTCTTTCCCTTCTTCAAGTGCTGATTTTAACACAACAGAGCCTGAGGGCTTTTAATAGAGGAGGGAGCAGTGCCTGCAGCCCTGAGGTAGCACCACTCCCTGCAGAGACTGCCTCCTGCCAGGGGAAATCGGGAACGCTGGGCTGCAAAATCCTTTGCTAAGTCTGAGTTTTATTATAGATTAATTTTTTTCCATTGAAAATTAGATCAGCACGCTCGCACAGTATGACACCATGTGTTTTGAAATGTAAAGCTTCTTTAAAGGCTGAAGGATACATCCCACAGGACCATGGCATTACTCCATGAGGTTGCAGTGGGCAACCAGAGCCCTTTACAGCAAGAGTCATCGAACAGAATCACAGCATCACCTTCTGTTATTTTGGTACAGTGGAAGCCAAGAGAAGAGAACAGGATGTTGTTACAAGATAAATGCCTCCTGCTTCGAAAATACTGCAAATGTCTTGGCTTTGCCTCTGTTTATTTTTGTTAAAAGGGCCTCATCTTTGCCCAGGCTTTAATCTAGCAGCAGGAGCCCATTATCCTCTGCCTACATCCTATTCTGTTGACATTATCTCCCAGCCATTCCGAACTTCAATGCACCCTGGTGGCTGCATGCTCTGTGTGATGTTCTGCCCTTCCAATTTAGGAAGAGCACAGACACACAGAAACATGTGCAAGCTTAGTTTGCACTTTACTTATATTCCTAGCAGCTCCTGCAAGAAATAAGTACTTATTTTTCATCTGTCTGCTCATTTGCTTAATCTATGCTGTTCTCATAGCACACATATACAACAGAAAGCAGATCAGAAGGAAAAGAGACAAGGAGAAAGGAGAACGCTCTCTGCGTGCTCAGTTCTGAAGATGATGACTTTTTCTGCAGCACATTCTGGTAGTCACTGTGTTACCAAGAGCCATAAATCTTCCTGCAGCTGGAGCTGATGATTTAATCCCTTACAGAACAACAATTAGTTACATATTTTATTATGCATAATAAATGTAAATTATGTATCTAAGCACTTGCAATTATACTTTAAACACCACCTTTAAGATGCTAAGGCCTATTGCAAGCTCATTAGCATATGCAGCTACAAAAAGAAGAGCTTTACACTCAAAAACAGCAAGGCAGGTTCTCCTTCATCCTTAAGACTGACAAAAATGGCAGCCAAAAAGCTGAACCCCAAACATCAACAAACCAAACAAAAAAAAAACCCACCCCACCCTGGTTACAGAGGGCAATCCCTGTGATCTGAATGTGCAAGGTAAGTAAGAGATCTCAGCTTGACAATCAGAGAGGTGCAGCCACATGAATATATTGCTTTGCCTGTGTTTAACCTCGCTGCAGTTCCATCTTTCCAGGATGTTCATTTGTGTCTGTATTGATAGAACTGGTGTGGTAGTTCAGCTCTGGGGAAGGAAGGCTGAAGAACTCTGTAGCTTTATGAAGTAAATTAGAATAATAGACTATTACTTTCCAAAACAGAATCACCTTATATAGCCATCTTCCCCTTCCCTAAAGAAAAACATAGTAAATGTTAAAAGTACAGCTTTTCTGAAATAACCCTTGACAGAACAGCTCACGCAATTAGCTTCAAATTGGATTTAATGACATTGCCCAAGCCAAAATTGTGATACTCAAAGGCAGAATGGTCACAGAAAACATCTTACTGAGTGTCAGTGAGGATTTTGGACTAATCTGGTGCTGGATCACCAGTATAGGAGACTCTTAACTCCTCAATACAAGCAAACCACTCTCCTAAAAACACAAGCTGTCATTCGTCTTACAACCCTCATCTCCTTTTCTCACGCACACAAAAAAAGGTATAGGACAGGACACTGACAAGTGACCCATACTCATCATGGACTTGAAAGCCAAAGGGACACTATGAGCTTTGCAAACACACACACACAGAGCTCCTTACAGTGATCCTACACACAAGTCAGCAGGAGCAGTCCCACAGTTCAGGGCTCGTTCCTCTGATCTCAAGGATCCCAAGGATCCTAGTCTGACACAGTCAAATTGGGTCTGACTCAGATCTCTGCTCAGTGTGCCAAGCTTTGTGTTTCTCTGCTACCTCCCCGGTGTCTGAACTGCATTTGTTTGCTGTGAACCCCAAGGCCCACATAAAGATCTCTAAACTATTTTACTGCAAATAGAAAAGCAGCTCTGTTATTTGTTGCTAAACACATATGGATATCAATAAAATATATGAGGGGAGAAACGGTTGAACATATTCATGGAAAATTCATAAATTAATTTATTCAACTAAGATGGGGGAAATTATTGCAGAGAGTGTTTTGGCTAAAGTGTTCCCCTGAGAGCTGACTACTCGTATAATGATTCCCTCTTTATTGTCAGTGAATCTACAGCAATGTGTTTTGCATAAGCATTCACATCTGAGGGAGAAAGAAAATAGCTACATAAAATTTATTCCCAGCTATTTTATTCTTGTCTGTCAGTCTCCATCCTGTGGCCCCTGCTGGAGGAGAATCTAGGTATTGTTTTATGACGCAATAAAACAACATATCTGTCTCTCTTTATACTGGCTTTTAAGCTTTGGCAGCCAGGTTTTGATCTAACCCGTACATAAACGATATTGCCAAATAAGTTTTTGTGGTCTTTCATGCAAGGGGGTATATCTGACTAATGAACGTCTGCACGGACAGTTTAGTACAACCATCAGGCCACATGAATACCCTGGAGAGCTTTGCTTCACGACACAAGGAACTTGATTATTTGGTTAAAAAGCAGCTGAGTGCAGCAGCAGAGGGGTGAAGCCAGGGACAGCAGTGCTGAGCCACGTGGCCATCAGCAGTTGGCGTGGAGCAGCACAACAAACCGTGTCTAGCACTGAGCAATGTGCCCCTCCATGCCCATCTTCAGGGCCAGGATGGAGACTGACAGCTCCCTCTGCAATGACAGAGCTGTGCACTTCATCACGGTGGTTTTAATTACGGTGCACTCAGGGTAAGATTGCAGCTCCGAGGGCACCGTTCAGCAGGAATGTAGATGTAGTTGCAACTTCCAGGGTCACTCCCTGATATATCTCTATCACTGCAGGATATATTACATGGGTCAAGCTGATGCTGGTTGTAGGAACACAGAACTGAGGAGCAGGGTACTCTGCTCAGGCTCAGCACCCTAACAGATACCAGGGAGGAGGATGAGGGAGCACACTGTGCCAGCACTCAGCACGGGGGGAGAATCTGAGACTCTGATTTGATGGTAACATAAAAAGTTACAACATAAAACCCACCATTTCCATTTCTTGTAGTTATGCTGATAAAGGATAAAAAAAATGTTAACTTCCAAACTTATATTGCTTCTGTCATTAACTGAAGTGTGAATTAAAAAAGGAGAGAAGAGATATAAGCATATTTTCTTTGCTGCAAGCAACCAGCAGACAATATACATAATGGAGATAAACTCCCGTGCCATCTCTTCCTCTAAAGACAGACAAAATCAGAATAGGAGGTTAAATTTTATAGGTTACTAATTAAAATGTATGTTAAAACCTGAAATATCGCACATCATCTGAACAGCAGTGGCTCTAAAACCGTATTGTTGAGCAGAGCTCTCACTTGGAAGGCCCTGCAGCTTTGTACAGTGCCATTGAGAATTATTTCCACGCTGTGTTTGTTTCACAGCGCATCTTTTGCTCACTCACAACACAACTCTTCAAAACTTTGGACAAAAGCTCATTATTTTCTACCTTATCTTTCACCTGCCATCAGCAGAAGCTAAAGCTTCCTGAAACTACAGCATAAAGAAAAACAAAAAAACATTATCTGTAGTTTTTCTTACCCATCTAATTGTAGCAGGTAATTAGAATCCATTGGAATTCAGACACCTATTTGAGAGGGGTTGTTTGTTTACATACTTTAGAGCAGTGCCTGCCATTGCTTCCTTAGCTAGGGCTCTTATCACTATTTGCTTTATAAGCCTCTGCCTCTACTTTCCATCACAAAGAAAAAACTGCTTCATTTGGAACACCCTTAGTCCAAGAGACTGATTTTACTAAGAAAAGAACCCAAACAACTTGGGATATGAACAAGTTCAGTATCCTCAACTCATAAGAGGAGACACCATATAACACACAGCCATTGCATCCTGCTGAACACGTGCAGTTAATGGGAATCCTGCAAACTTTTAGGCTCTGTGAAGCCCAAAATGCCCAAACCAACTGCCTAGGTGGGCAGCGAAGTCAGCCATGTGCATTAGCATCTGTAAACTAACACAGGCATCCTGACACCCTTTAACTCATGACTGGTTTTGCAGCACTTTCCTCCCCCCACCCATGTGTTGGAAGAGAATGCTCACTGCTACAGGGGGCTCTTCCCTGCACATGCTCTGCTTAAGCCCAGAGCTGGCTGATGTCACTGTCATATAGGGAAGGCTGGAAAAATCCCAATAATTTGTTGCCTGTTACAAGAGCTACCAGGCTAAGGTACAGCAGTTTGCCTTTGCAGTAAGAGCCATGCAAAGACCTTAACAACTGGAACTCTGATTAGGAGCTCTGTGCTCCCTATGAGGACACATAGCTGCTGCTATTAACAGGAGTTAAACATACATGCCAGTGGTGGAATAAACTCCAATTAACACTAACAACCTATTGTGTAAACACACACTGCCTTTTATAAAATGCACACTAGCTGTAAACCTTGAAGCAGATGTTACAGCTCATTGGGTCAGAAATCCTCATTCCTGCAAGAAATGACACAAAGAACCTCATTATATCCCAGGTGAACTGCAAATATTTGAGAAGGTTTCTCATAGCACACTCGCTTACAAGTTGGTGGTTCGTAACCTGCTCCAGGTGTGGGGTCAGGAAGAAGGAAACCAAGGTTTCCAGGTACAGACATTAACCAGGCTGAGCAAACTGACCCAGCAGAATGCAGTAAAGCCAAAAGGTTACATGAAGCAAAGTTTGGAGGACCACGGATTGCTCCGTGCTCCACAGTCCTGCAGATCTAAGAAGAGAGATGCAGGATTTCACCCTTGGGGTAAAATTAACCACAGAGCAGAGGGAAAGTGAGACCTGGGCAACCTTTAAATACCCCTCTAAGTCAGAAGGTCACATCATTCATATTGCCAACTGCAGAATCTCTAAGCACAAGGGTCAGTCCCTAAAACCATACTTGTCAATTTTAAAACTGTAAAACATAACATTTAAAGTCTATATATATATATATATATATATATTCTTTTTTTTCCCCTCCAAGTTCCAGTCACAGGCAATCAGTAAGTTGCAAGTTTTCTACTTCCTACAGGGTACACTGTAGACAACTATTAACACCTGACCAACCAGAAAGGCAGACAAGTCATCTTCCAGGACACAATTTTTTCCCCAGGTATGGCTTCAGAAAACAGTTGAGTTGCAAAAGGCAGCTCTCACATAATTAAGTATGGCATTAATTTCATATTTTGTGGTCTTCCACTATAATTAGAAATGGCTTAAACTTGAATCAGCAGAAGGCACCTCCTGGCTTTCATCAATTAAGTCAAAGATTTGTTTCAGAACACAATGAGCCTGACTGCCAATGCACAGAGTCAGTGCAGGGTGAGCTCTGCACCTGAGAGCAGTTCACTCTTCCTTGCTTTCAAATTAGTGCACAAGAGATCCTTAAAAGAGCCTCGTGACTGCTCAGAGGACCATCAGCTGTGAAGGACTCCCATGCAGAGGCCAACTGAGCTCCATCCCTAAACTGCCATCAACATGCTTCTAAAGGACATTCTGGTCGACCTTCCAAACTTGTAGTTGGACTCATGGTAGCCAAAGCTTTGCATTTAAATGTCATTCTGCCGTTTAAAACTATCCAAGGGGGAAGCTACAGACTTGGACAGGACATCTCTCAAACTGATATATGAAGACTCAGACCTATTTCAGTGTTTGAGTGGCAGGGCTGCAAACCAGGGAAATTACATACTACTGCAAAGCACCCTTAAAGGCAGAAAACAATCAGCTAATTTGGAGACTTCTGGACTGAAGGACAAAATTCTTTACTGATACAAAACAAATAGCCCCGAGAAACAACTAGCAAATCAGCTCAATGTGAACTCGAAATCTTAAAAATGCAGTAAATTGCATCAGCTAGATGGGGCGTGTAAGGTCAGAGGACTGGATATAGGACACGAAGGACACATTCAAGGGACCATTTATTAATATAATACAACAAGTGCTTGCCTTTTTTTTTTTTTTTTGAACAAAATAAAATAGTTTTGCACTCCAAAATGTAGCATGCCATTGAGCAATTTACTTTGTTTTTGCATGCAGTTTAGATGCCAGTTCTGGAATCATGTAGGTTGAAGAAGGGAAGGTTCAGATGGCTCATGATCCTGGAGGAACTTCAGGTCCTTTTTGGAGCAGCAGGGGACAAGGAGCATCAGGATATGAAGCAGAAGAGTAAATTCAGAAGAGGAAGGATTTGTGCAATGCTGGCTTTGATCTTTCCCAAAAGCACTTTCACCACAACGAACAGACAAGTCAAAAGAAACATACCCATTCCCCCTTATCCCTGAGATTTATCACACACCAGCCTGGGCTAAACCTGCAGATTACTCTGCCTGTTCTCTCAGCCTTCCTCCTTCCTGCTAGCTATCAAGCAATGACAACTGCAAGGTATGCATGTGCTTTCTTCTCCCCTTTCCTCAGCAAAGCCTCATTCTTACACTGAAATCCAGCCACTTCTGGTGGCTCTTCGGATCATTGTCAAGTACCAGGGTCACACCAGCTCTCTGAACACACTCTCAGGATCTGAAGTGCTTGAGATATGTTACAAACATCCATCCCCAAGAAGCAGCTGTGCACCTAAGCTTTCCCCAGCTCAGGGGCTGGCTGCTGCAGGTTGGCACTGGCTCAGGATCTCTGCAGGATGCTTCACTGCACACCCAGGCATTCTGTATGCCCAGTAATTACTGCTATGAACTGTCTTTGGAGATGCTAATCGACTAGTCAGGAATATTTGCAGGACCAGAATCTAAATGGAAATGCAGACAGCACTGCTGGCCTACTTTAACAAATACATCCTATAGCCCATATTCTATATTCACTTACAATAGCACTTCGTCTTTTCTTCCTGCAGGATTTCCATAACAGCTCACTAATGATGGGTACTTGCTAGCTGTGCATGGCACTTACTTTGCCTGCCAGCACACCAGTCTGCCACATCCTAAAACACAGACTTCAAACTCACTTCTCTACTGCATTTTTCTTCTTATTTCTCTTTATATTTTATATTACTTTTCTCTCTGTGAAATCATTCTCTATTCTAACTCTTCATAATTATGAGCTGAGAGTTCACAGCTAATAGAATTATTCAAAGAGGAAAGAAGTCACTTTTTTTTTAATAGGCCAAAGCCATCTTAGTTTAAACAAAGAAAATCACAGGAAAACAATTGGACATTTGGACGGATCGATGCTGCTTGAACTATACTTGCCATCTAATTGAGATGCATTCTCATTCTGTAGCCATTTACTGATCACATGAGAATGATGATTTATCATTTTTACTTGCTTCAAATTACTAAAGGCAATTTAATTTATCTTACAGAGACAATGCATCAGATAACACGAACATAATCAAAAGGTAATGATCTGCTGCTCTACACACATACAGATACTCCAGTTACCAGTTAAACTACATATGGCAGAGGGAAAGCACTGCAAGACATTCAGGCCTCCAGGCACAAGGCTTCCCCTCTCAGTCAGTGACATTTTAAACAGAACAGTTTAGCTATGCAACTCTATCAATCTAGACTTCAGATGAGGCAACTCTTCATCTACCCAGTCACTTTCATATCCATCTGTCTGCACCTGGGTAGAGGCAGCAGCATCAAGTGGTCAGTAAAGAGTAGGCATGTTCCTTAAGGTTTTTATTCAATTAGCGTGCTGGCAATATTTTAGCATCTCTAAAATCTCATAGCCAGCTCTCCCCATCAACCAGTAACTGCAATCACACCATCCTTAGCATGCATGAAGCTTCAAGCAAGGAGTTAGAATGGTAACATGACGTTGGAACCCTGAAGCTGCAAATATATTGCTAAATACTTATGCATTTGAAGATGATACTCCGTGTAGTAGGTGTGTACAGCCTGATAATAGTTCAGAAGTACATTTTCACTTTCCCTTTGAAGTACTTCTACAAATAAGTTGAAGAAAAGTTGCTATTGCATCAGCTTTGGCTCCAGAAGCAGAGGTGGATTAGTCTCTTGGGCCTCTACAGCACACAGACTCAGATTCCACATGATGCACTTTCTTCTAAGCAAACGCTGCCTTTGTTTCCAAGAAGTGAAGGTCAGTCTGGATTTCTTCTGATCACAAAATAAATTCCAATAGACCAAGATTCTTCTCCATAGGAGTTACCCCACTTCCTTTCCAGTTAAATCTATCAGATTAAGTAGCTCATAGTAAACTCGCTCAGGTTTCAACAACTGAGATACATCCCCTGCAGCATCCACTCCTTGTTACTGGATGTGTAAAATGTATAGTACTGACTAAACTTTCAAATCTGAGAACTTATGTTGCTTTATAAATGGAGTAAATCTGAGGCTTAAGTACTAATGCAAGATAAACAGCATTCTGCAGTGCCACTTCTGCCTGCTGTCAGAATAGGAAAAAAAATTAAGTCCCAAGAATGACAATCTATTTAATTGAGTTCTCAGAATTTCTATTTTGTGAAGAAATAAAAACAAAACAAAAAAGTAAAAGCCCCAATGGTAAAAGGCACTGAAACAAAACATTTGGCAGTAACTAGCAAAGAAGCTTAGGGAATATATCTTGGAGCATAGCAACCAACACAGAGTAAGCTGGCTTCAGCTTTGAAGTTAAAGCTTCAGCAATGCTTCTGATTTCTAAAGACGACAATAGAAACAACAAAAAAATTAAGAAATAAAAGCAATCCCCAGGCCTAGTTCAACGCTCAGTGAATGGACTTGCTGTGAAAGATGCTCATACAAAGAAAGCAGAATTAGTTTGTTTGCTCAGAAATCAAGTAACCACGGCTAATCCTTTTACAGTATTATCCTATTTTGGCCTTTAATAAATCTGCTTTAAATTAAAGACGTGCCCAAGCCAAAAAAACACCTCCTTTGATGTTTTAAATGCCTCAAACTGCTGGTTAAAGCTCAAAATGTGAATCCTGAAACTGGAAAAATTACTCATTTTTCAGTGCTACGAGTCAGACACCTCTCCAAAAGTTCACGGGATTTACAACTTTCAAGCAAGCATCAGCACATCTTCTGCACAAACAAAAAAGGTAAAGACTCTAAGCCCAATGCTTTACAAAGCAGTTCTCCAGAAGCAGCACCTCGCACATCACCTGAACACTGGAACAAGGAATTTTCCATTTTATTTAAGTGGAGGTATGGAAAAAAATAAGCAAATAATAATATTCTTTAAGCTCGTAATTAGCTATAAGTGATGACAAATATTCTCATTTTATCTTCCTGTCAAGAGGGCAGCTTTTAACAATTGAACTCTGGCAGATGATTCATAATGCAAATAAGAGGCTTTTTTCCCCATTTCAACTTTGCCTGCAGAAGGGAGGAGCTCAACAGTATCAGCTGTACACATCAAACATCCAAACAAAGTGATCAGGCCATCCCTAAGGCACAGGTAAGTGCCACCAGAGACACAGGAGCTCAGCTAATTGAGGGCTTTTTAAGCTCCAACCATCATATGCCGATTTGATTTGGCAGCCAAAAGTGTGATTCTAATCAAGTTAGAAAAGGAGCCCTGTGATTACCATCATCAAGAATGTCAGCTTTCTGCAAAAGAAAAAAAAAATACGAACAACAACAGCATTTGCAATCCCTATTTATTGCTAATTTCTCATAAAGAGTTCTCTAGCTAAATGCAAAATAGTTCACTGCATAGGGCAATCAGCTGCATAAAGTTAAATAACAAAAAGTGACTGAAACTCGGTTGTGTTACACTTGGATGTTCTTCAGAGAAAATTCTTGCGGCCTTCAAGAGACCTGGGAACACTGCAGAGTTTTCCAGCTTTTTTTTTTCTTTTTTTTTTTTTTTTCTTCAGATAGAGGTTTCTGTAGATGCCATTATTAACTGCAAGGAAGCCACGTGCCTCATTGAGCTGTGGTCCCTCCTCAGTCTGTGTAATTCAAACGGTTCAAAGGTAGCAATGAGAGGAAGCCATAAGGCACAGCACCCACTCAACATCAGGATGACCACAACCCTTGCCTTCATTTCCCTTCTTTTCTCTCAGCTATAATACATCGATCCTACAGAGCCTGAGTCAGGCACATCTAAGAATCCTTTCAACTTCAATGTAAACACGACAGTGGATCCATCTCAAACATTTCTGGATATAAAATTCCGCCCAGTGGCAACCTGCCTCCTGGGTCCTATTGCACCATGAATTGATGGACAGTATTGAGAAAGACTGAAGGGTGGAACTGCTGAAAAGAGTTTCAATTTTTAATTATATATTCACTGTAGAACAAACCAAATGGTCCTATTTCAGACAAGCTGAATAACAACTTACTCTGATTTCTTGTAGCTTTCACCTGGAGTAGTACATATTATTTCCTTCCTTGCATTCTTCTGAATTCTCATTAACCTTTCTGTCAAGGTTGCATTAAACATGTCTTGTTAATTCACCATGTTCTTTGAGAAATCTGACATGGAAATGACAAATGCTTATATGAAAAAACACTTCTGGTTTAATGAAGTGCATAACAAGGAACACAAAATTCTAGTTCACGTCACAGGATGAATTTGGGCATTATTACTTCAGTGAATGCAGCACAAAGAACTGCTCAAGCATCTGTCCTTACGGGAGCAGAAGAAAAGGTCACAGAACCTGGAAAAACCAGAAGGCTTCAAGAACTTCCCCCACAGCTGGAGCACTTTTCCTACTCAAATGTGATGCTGTGAAGTATGTGCACTTCCTAAATAAAAGCCTTTTACAATTAACATACACCGACCTTACTCTCACACTTTCCATAGGCCAAGGCACTGAATTTCTTAAGAACATCTACTACCTTGAGGGCATTCCTAGCTAGTCACAACAAGGTAATGCAGCGTATGAACTCTCATATTCAGGTAGGTTTTTTTGTGAGAAACATTTCTGCCTTGCGTAAACACAAGGCAGTTAAAGCATTAGCTAGTCCTCAAAAAGATCCCGAAGCAGTTTG
Source organism: Callipepla californica brunnescens (assembly GCA_023055505.1). Lineage (NCBI taxonomy): Eukaryota > Metazoa > Chordata > Aves > Galliformes > Odontophoridae > Callipepla > Callipepla californica. Next base: position 14,843,444 of record JALIRH010000014.1, read on the forward strand.
ACTGGTATTGATGTACTACAGCTACCCTATTAAATATATTCTGAAAAATATTCAGTAAGACAATTATGCAATGAAATTAGCATTTATATGGTTCCTTTCATCTACAAAGGAGTCCAAGTCCCATGTATTTGTAAGAGTATACATAATACCACTGCTGAAGTGCAGCCAATTCTACAGCGAAAGTATCAAACACTCTGTACCAGTGCATGACATGTGTTATATGAAGATATTTAAAAAGCAGATAGATGACAATACCCAATTATCCAGATTAGAGCACTGAACACACACTAATACAGGGCCAGACTTTTGTCTATTTACCTGCTCAGTTCATTGCAGCAGGACTTTTAGCTTCTTGATAATAGGTTTGCTTTTCTTACATACCTTTCTTGGCCAAGCAGTGTAACTCATGGACTACACACTGGATGCCCACAGACCAACTGTCTGAAACCATTGCTTGCTTCATAAACAAATCAACCAACAAAGCAGTTCTTCTTCAGAATCTTCAGAAGCTGCTACTAAGCAAGTCTCATCCCCGTACCTTGAGATGCAGAATTTTTATTGTCTTAGCCTTGTGTTGAAGATGACTGATAGTAGATTTAGTACCGAAAAATAAAACTGGTGTCTCCCAGCAGAAAGAATGATTGAAAACAAATTATCAAGATGGAGAAGCCTATGACCAATGAGTTCTGTAAAAAACAGACATAAAACTCCACAACAAAAAAATAGCCTCCCTCAAAGCCAAACAGCAACAAAGATAGAGCTCTGTGGTCTATATTTTCAATGTTAAGAAAAAAAAAAAAACAAAAAACAAAAAACAGTAAGAGTCATTCTCATATTTCTGATAACAGCTGAAGGTAATAGTGCACAGCAGCTGGTCAAAAAGCTCTTCCTTTTTTCTCCAACATGCCGACTTAAAACTCAAAGTTTACTCTCATGATTTTCTTAATGCTTAAACTGCAGAAGTTGCTGTACAGTCTGGGCAGTAGCGTAGCAGCAGAATTAGAAATTTTATTAATATATTCACTGCCTCCAGAGGGCCACTATGTGTATAAGGCTTCTGACATGGATATTATTTTCTAAAGTAAATCCATCAAGAATTAGTAAGACTTATTAGTAAAACTGAAATGTTATCTCCCAAAGAACTCCCAGACTCCAAAGGTTAGAAGTGTATTCCTGAAATATGTACAATGACCTCATAAATATTTATAGGCCCTTCAAACTGGAAAGTACCACCAATTCCAGCTCACGTATAACATTGCAGGACCAAGCAAAACAGAATACAAGAACATTCCTGCCACCATCTACCCTCATAGATACTAGGATGAAGATGCAGTTTGGAAGTCATATTTGCATGCTTGAGGAACACATTTACACATTCATAACAGATTCAGCCTAGTGGGATGAGTTTAATTTTCCTAAAATGTGCTACAGCTCAAGAATTACAAGATTTACCTAGATAATAAACCAGTTTTTTCCTTTTAATTGCATCTAATAACCAGTCACATCCCCACTGATCTTCAAATTTCTATCAGCAAGAGATTTATCTTGTGGATTTTTTTTTTCCTACAATTCCCTTTGTAAAAGCTACTTCACAACAGCAAAGCCTTCAATTCTATCCTGTGCATTTTGCTGACTGCTAGTTACCTACTCATTAGTACGTGCACTTTGCGTCAGTGGCAAGTGAGAAATGTTGCACTTCTTCTGGTTGAGCTTGGAGCTGGTTGCAGCATGTGGCTGCAGTGCTTCAGACAAAAGTCTGGATCACAGATCTCAGACATGGCTCAGTAGAATATAGAAATTACCCTTCTAAATAGGAGTACACTCCCCTTCCTGCATGCTGTAGTAATACTGTAAAGCACTGCTGCATTCAATGATGAATGCATTCTTGAAAATAGTTCATGGAATGGCTCAGTATTAAGCCTTAAATCCATTCCTCACAGTTGAAAAAGAGCTGATTTTATCACAACACTACCCAAACTGACCAGAGGATGTCACCTTTGAAATGTAAAGAATTGAGGCACCTTTGCCCAAGCCCTTCCTTTCTGTTTGAAGCTCCAGGCACAGCCAGCCACTGCTGTGAGGAGACACTGGAAAACTGCTCCTCCAGGCAGTGTCTGGAGCTGTTGTGGTATTCAGCCAAGAGACACTACAATACCACCTTTTCTCATCAAGATTTGGGCTACAGATTAATCTGTCCCAGTTGCCCCAACAAGATTGCTTGTCTACTGAAGCCTTCAGCTAATACTTTGGGCTATCCCTGTGCCCTAGCCAAGACCTTCAAAATATTCACAATACAAGCTGTCAGGAGTGCTACATTTCCTTGTCACTTTCTAAGTATGACTGATTTGCTAAGATCAAGGCTAAATTCATGATCAGCAGCAAGGGCACCTAACATGAATTATACAGCTGGCTTTCCTTCCTAGTCTCACAAATGCTCTAAAGAATATGCTTTCCCTGCATATATTTCTGTTTTTTATATCCACATCATATTCAATTCTATCAGCAGTTTTCCAGAGCTGACTAGAAAGTGAAAAGTGACTGTCAATGTGGAGGAAGCACGAGGCCTAGAGAGTGCCAGATTTCGGGAGGTGGCAAGAGTCTCCCTCCAGGATACAGCCCAAAGCTGAAGGTGTGAAACGAGAGCCAGAGATGAACAATGAGCAGAAAAATCCAGACAGCAGCCTCAGCAGGGAAAAGACAATGCCTCAAACACAGCAAATAAAGCAATAAATCCCACAGAGTAATCTGCCACCCTGAAAGCACAGTGCATACACAGTCTTAAGAGTTTTTTGCCCAAGGGAAGGAGATACTGGAGTTTCAGTGTCAGCTCACGTCTCAGGTTCACTTCTAAAGATATCTTTAAGTTGGTCACTCAATTTACTGGTAAGCTCTAAGATTTGATAATACAGTAAAGCTGCCCAGTACTTTTCCTCTGAACAAGAATTAGATAACATTTCAGACGCTGATGTACAGTGTATGACTCATGTCAACACAGAGATAACCAGCGATAATGAAGAGAGATTCTCCCTTAGCCGTTTCCACAGAAGTTTATAAACTTCACTACAGACAGTTATTTAGAAATGGTCAGGCTTATCCAAAGCTTCCTCATTCAGTGAGCTCTATGTAGACTGTGTGGGGTCTTATTCTTCCAGTGTGACATAAAAAAGTTTATGATAACATATCAGAAGAAAAAACATTAACTAAAATGATTTAAAATTTAATGTGACCATTATCTCCATTTTAATGAAATTATAGCACAGACATAAGGAAAAGAAAAAAAAAGGTAACTTAAAACCAATGTGTGCCTACTAACGGAAGTAGAATGAGTTGTGCTAATTGAGGAGTAGTATGAAGTGCTTCCATGGTCCCAGTATTAAGCATCAGCATCAATGAACATCATTTGCATACAAAGATCCAAAAGGTTGACAGCACTCCCCTTTCAGGAGAACTGTGAGATCGCACTTCACCTTGGATGCAGAGATGATACTGCAATCTACATGTCTGATAAGAGTAACTGGCTAAAGCTCACAGAATTAGCCATACCAGCAGGTAAAACTAACTTCCCACTGAATTCATGCTGCATGCAAATGCAACATTGAGAGATTCCCTGCCAGCATGCAAGAAGGTGCTTCCTACAAGCCTTCACACTATTCTTACACAACCCTACTCAGCTTTGGACTGATCATGTTCTTTGCTTCTGGGCTGCTTCGTGGTAGATAGAAGGTACGCCAGTAACAGTTTCCACTTGGAAATAAAGCACTGGGTATATCAGATAAGTGTTCAAACCAAACACAAGATTTAGAACACGCTTTCAGATTTAAGGAAAAGTGTAGTCTTTAAATTACTGCTCCGGAATTTACTGGCTGAAAATGAAAGACCCTATGGCATCCCATCAAAGAGTTACATAACTCAGAAACATTTTCTTTGCTCAGTGTTGCCTGTACAAAGATATATTTAAGTAATAAAACAAACTTCCAATACTAACCCTCCGATACAGGCTCTGTGATGACAGATTTCAGTTTTGAAAACAATGATGTCTCTGTACAGGCTAGCATTCCCCTTCCATTTTCATTAGTGGCTTTTTTGCTGGGTGTTTTCTACCATTTATTTGTTCATTTGAACTGAAAGGCATTTGATGCTAACTTCAGAAGATTTCAGTGATGATGAACATCCTGTGATCACGGGTCCGGTATCCTGAACAAACACACCATACTCCCAGTTAATGCACTGCATCAGCTGAAACAGCTTCTCACTTCAGTCCCCCTGCAATTTAACTCTGCTACATATGAATGGTAAACATCTTCAATCTTTGAGCCTCTGACTGTAACTTACAGCATTTAGCCCCCTGGGTAGCAGGTGCTTCTGACTTACCTCTCTTGAAAACGTTAAACTAGACTAAAATAAAAATGTCTGGCCAGAAGTTCCCATTTGTGTGAAAGGCAAGATATTCCTGGAATAACGTGAGAATCTGAAGCTAAGAGGGAAAAAGCCCATTAACAGGTTGAAGCCTCGATCTACAGGAAGCTTTTAGTACTTCGTCTACTCAAATACGTATTTAATAAAACAGGTTTTCCCTTCCCTGTCCCCCTCCACCAGTATATCCACAATCCCCAGTAAGAAGCCCTTCAAATGAAATCATTTTGCACTTTTCACAGAATTCGGTTTTATGACTTAAGATAGTCTGCTTGAAATTTATTAACTGTCCATGTTTTGTTTTCCCCTTGCAATGATGTCATTTCCACAGATAATTAATTCCATTGACTAATTTTATTTGTTACTCTTAGAGAACATTATTTCTGAGGCAGCAAAGAGAAGTAATAACAATTTATGCCATTTTTGTGACCTTTCATTTACAGCTCTATTCTAGTTAGGTCAAAATAAAAAGGTTACTCATAAAAACAGAGAGGCTCTTGATTATAATCTGTGTCAAGATGTCTTACAAGGATTATTGATGCACTGAATCTTAATCAAGGGGTAAAGATGAAGTGTGCTTTAAGCCACATCTAAATAGGAGTAAAGGTTTGGGACAATTTATATGCTTCCTTTTAATGTCCTATTTACTTCACTGGAGTTACATCTCATTCCCATGTGCTATTGCTAGCTATTAAAAAAAAAACATCTCCATCCTCAGCTTTACCTTCAGGTTTTATCACAGCTACACTCTGAACGATACCAAAAGGTAAAATTATGCCACACATTTGAGACAACCAGATGTTGCAAACCCATTCACAGCCATACAGGGAGCGTGCAGAAGCCACATGAAGGGTCACATTGAGCTTCTCCTTTGCCTGGTAAATATCGGTGAAAGCATTGGAGCAAAGACATAAGGAATAGGAATTATGGGAGCCAGTAGTTCACACAAAACACGGCCAATTTTCGTGAAGTGTGGGTGTACAGCCACAGGCAGACAACAACAGGACAAAATTAATTCTCTGCCCGAGTCCCATCAGTGGTTCCTGTCCATCCCCGCAGTGCTCAGGTGTGGCTGTGGAAGGGACAGGATCAAGCAGAGGACTTGCATGATGCTGCCATACACTGCCCAAGGATGTGCCATCTTCCAGCAGAGGTCCCACAAGGCAAACTCTGAGAGGGGGGCACAACCCACATTTGAAAAGCATCCTGCAACATTTTCTCATCTTCCCCATCCTGGACAGAAAGCGGATGAGAAAGCTTGTGTAACAGCAAGTGCCATCCTTCCTCTGAAAGCTTCTACTTCTCTATTATTAATTCCTTGCATTTTAGAACTCACTCTCATTAATGAAATGCAAATGAACAGAAAGCTCTGTCTAGACACTGACTGAAGAAAAATATCTCCATTCAACTTCTGAAGTTTTTAAAAGGCTTTTTACCTTGTCTGTGTTACCCAAGGAAACTTGTCTTTAAAAGACATTTCAGCACTCTCTCCCCCTCAAATTGCTCGTTTTTAAAAACCCTTTTCTTGACCTGAGAATGCAGGTGCCTAAGTCTTTTGAGATGCCTGCTCCATCAGCCTGCAGAAATTCCTACTGAGGTCACATAACCAGCATTACTGAAATCTAAACTAGGAAGCTTCCCTTTCTCCTTTATTTCCCCACCTGTTCATTATCATCTACAAGGAAAAAAGTGAATAACAGCTATCCAGACCTAAGGTGACCCATTTCACATTCTTTTCTCTATTTGAACAGGTAACAACAGTGGAAGACAAAAGACTGCATTAACAGGAAAATATCCTCCACTGCCATATATCTGGAACAAAATACATCTTTTTCCCTAGGCACAGAAAAAAAAAAAATCAATATGAAGTATGTTTGGACCAAAGCCTGTTTTTACTAGGATTACACTGCAACGAAGTAGAGGAAGCTTGTATTTTTGACAAACTGTGATCCTCTCTCCCTACATGTTTATTTGTAGAAGCAACACATTCAAATGAAAGAAGAAGATGATATCATCGGAGAACTGTCTCAGTTAGATGAAAATAATTATTAATGGGTATAACTACAAAGAGCTTAAACTATTTTCACTGCTTTTGTCTATTAAGTTTATCATTGAAGAACAGCAGGGGGAAGGTAACTAGTCAAGCTCTCCATTTCTGTTTTATTTCAGGGAAGAAACCTCTCAGCAGATCAGAGGAGCCTGCTTGTATAATCTAATTGACAGTGAGAGGATACAGGTCCATTATTCTGCAAGCAATGGAAGTACAGGAGTCCACTCTTCCCTGTGAGTTTGTCCCTTACATCTCCTCATTCACATCTTAATAGCTTCAGCACTTCTCTCTCTCCCTTCTGCAGACTCTAACCCAAGGCCATTTACTCCCCACCCACCTCCGCAATCCTTTGGGGTTGATCACTGCAATGGTCACAAGGCCACCTCCACATCCCCAAACTCCTTCCTGCCATTTCCTGGGCATAATACCAACGCAGTTTCTTTTTAACACCAACTATGCTTAATATGATGCATTTATTTTATGCGTGACTGTTTCAAACTCAGTTTATTTGTACATCTAAACATCACAGGATTTACAAATGAGAAATTCATTCAGTTGTGCACTTCATGCCATGCTGATGACACATTGAGTAACATCAGCCTCAAGATGCATTTTCTTGTCTATACTACAGGGGCACATCTGAGCATGATGCATAATATGAAGAAAATACACAGAAATCCCATTATTGTTAATGGAGACTATATGCATTGCACCTCCCACATGCTTTAAAAATGATGCCCCACAGAATCACTTTAAATAACCCATATTCTACTCAGCATGAACCTGTTATCTAAAAACTATTCTTTTGCCTGCTCTATATTTTAAAGGGACAAGAGACAGTTCAGAGAAAAAGCCTTGCAGCTTCAGCCTCCCTGAGTTTCAAGCCTTTTCTTATTTCTTTTGCATACTAGAAATATAAAGCAGTCTGTATCATTCAAATAATCTAATTTTCCCATCCACCTTCATTAACATTGCTGGCTGAAGCCAATTACAAATGCCTTAAGGCTCCTAGCCTCATAAGCATTGTGTGACAGGTCAGATTTTATTGTTTGCTCCATCCATCACTACTGACACAGTAATTCAAAGTACACAAGACACAGTCTACATGCTGCTTTCTCCTTTCTCCCTGTGCACCTGCTGCAATTTTAATGCAGAAGCCTATTAAGAAGTATGCTGTCTTCTGTCATTCTGTGCCGGCTTCAACCCCATATTTAAAAAGAAAAAGCCCGAAGTTATGCTCTTCCTCTAACTGCACATAATGCTCTCTCCTTTGGGGTGAATGTGCTCTAGCAAGTCAATGCTGATGATGTGCTTGAGCAACAAGTACATTTTAGAGTAGCCTAATGTAATGTGGCAACAAACATTCAAAAAAATGAGAATTCAGCCACAGAAAACTACCACCAGGAAAGACTGAGTGATCTGGAGAACAAACTGAGGTGCTCTCTTCATAAAATAGACATAATAGTCCAGCATCCTACAGCCTAAAGATGGGTACCTAACTTCACTATTCAAGATGTTAATGTGGTGCAGTCGCATTAAAGCATATGTGCTGGTCTAAATTAAAAACACTCCTTAAAAGAGTTGTTTTTCCGAGCTTTTGGAACACTGAGCAGCCAACAGTGGGGACATTACATATTCATGCTTCTAATGATTGGCAGTAGTTATCTTGGTGCTTAAAAAAAAAAAAAAAAACAACAACAAAAAAAAAACACATTGCTCACTGCCTTCAATACTGTAGAACCACAGAATAAACAAGGAGAAACTCAAGATCACATGGTTCAATGAGTTGGCCTTCTTCAACATCAGTCTTTGCTCTGTAAAGAAAGTAATCTAACTGACAGACAAACAAGAATCTAGATTAAAATGTTAGTATACTATACTACAAATTCCAATAACAAAAGCTAGAGATACGACTTGGTAAAGAGTCTTTAGAACATGTATGACAAAAAAAAAATAATGCAAAACCCCTCATATTCCTACACATTATATTTCTCTTCTAAACTGGAATAAGTGACACGTGAACACAAGAAGCCACATCATATGGCATTTCTAATTACTAAACTCTATGATTATTTATAGGTAAATTAAAATAATATTCATTTTAAGGATACCTTTATGTGAATTTTATCAATTGAACTGCAGTACATTTAAATGAGTTCCACAACAGCAGTATAGAAAACTCCACAAATGGTGGATCTTCAGCTTATTTAGAGATTATCCTGTGGGAGCACAGATGAAACTCAAGGCAACAACAACAAAATCCTGCTCTTCTGCAGCACATACAAAAAAAGAGCTCTTTCAGTTACTTTAGAGTTGTACAAATGTTATCAGAGCCATTTGGGAAACAGGCTTGTAAAGAATTTAAGGCAGTCAAATGTGAGAGAAGCAGTGTTACACCATCTGAAGCTTCATCTTTTCCTCTCGTTCAGTGATGGTGCGTGCACATTCAGAAATCTGGAGGTTATTCTCTTCTGCACAGGTTCTTACGCTGCACTTCTCAGCATAGCATTTATAAGCCCCCACTGCATTAGCATACAGAAAATGTTTTTGTTTTTTTTTCTTAGAGAATTTAGAAATACTCTCCATAGATTTGTTACAAAATAATACGAAAATGAATTAGTTAATCCCAATTTGCAGAACTGCACAAAAGCTTTTCCCCAACAACTGCAGGGACAGCAGCAATCACAAGTCTCTGAAGAAGCTCTGTGACCTGAGTCACGGTAATTTCTTATTCATTTATAAATCCTCTAACCTTGCAGTATGACCAAGTAGACTCTACCCTTAAGAACTGCCCCGAGCTCTTAGTTTTCTGCAGTGAATCAGCAACTAGAGGGAAAAACTATTTTAGATGTTCTCACAATTCATACTATGCCAGGTGAAGAATTTTGTGAACACATGTATATTCTTGGGATTTGGTTGGAAAGCTGTCTCAGAAGCAGCCAGCATGCACGCACCAGCGGATACGTGAGCCTGGTCGCTCCCAGTAATTATATCAAATTAGATTGTTAGTAAATTCAAAATCTTAATCTAACATCACTAAAATGCAGAAGCTTCTCTACCTCAACATAAAACTAAGTGGGATTTGAAAGGAAACTCAGGAATTTGCTCAACCGTATGGTTATTTGACACAGAAATGCCTTTGATAATAAGCTAAACAATGACCAGTAGCACAGCTGAAGTGATGAAGAGATTTGTGGCACTGGAATACATCAAATCCATCTATGAACAAGCAGTTAAGACTGGGGACAGTAGCTCAGCTTAGATCCCAAAGCAGGATTTTGTTTGCTTATTTGTGATAACACATTTGAGCCTACGGGCTTCTAACCTTGGGAGAACAACAATATTGATAGCAAATAACTATACTAGTTTTATCTTGACAGTATGTGTCAGCAGAAGTCGTTTTAAAAGGACAATCATCACTGCAGTTTGCCCCCACAAAAACTTAGGAATAGAGCTGTGCAGGAGTGATTTACTGCGCTTTCTCACAAGTGCTCAGCACTCAGGACAAGGATTTCCACATCTAATTCGACACCAGGGAAACTCAGACTAAGAGGTGAAGGGATAAATTTTCCAAGTCACAGATGGTGCTTAAATGCCATCTGCGCCTTTCAAAATCCACCCTTGGGTAAGCTGATGAAAGCCATCCCATCCCTCCCCAAGTAAGAACTGAGATCAACTTCATTCCCAATTCTCTGCTCCTTGAGATCGTGCTGAGAAAAATATGTATATTTATATATAAACAATAGGATGTCCTGGGATAGATAACACTTTATCAAACATCATGACTCAATTCATGCTTCAAGCCAAATGAACTCTGCAGCTGCTGTAGGGACGGTACAAGGCTCCATGCTTTACCTTCCAAGGGACAAGGGCTGCTATCTAGGACTTTTTTATGCAGTAACAAGTTCACTTCGCTTTTGACTTGAGTCTCAGTGCCCCAGGTCATGGGTAGAAGGATGGTCTACCTTGCTGGGAGAACAGTGTGTGGATGTGACCTAGACAAGTGAATCATCACCAGAGTCATTCCAGATCAGACAGATTCTACTGTTCCCAAAGTCCTCCTGAGTTTCTCTGTTATTTACAGGAGTAAAGGCAGTGAAACTGAAAGCCTTGATCCAGACCTCGAGAACCCACAGTATTTTATTAACATGGACCAGATCTCTTCCAATTGTGAAAGTGAAAAATACAAGTTATCTCAGCTTCATAACACAGGTCAGTAGCAGAATTAAGTAAGGTTCCAGGTCTAACATGCAGACATTCAGGACATGATAGATAACATTTGGTTCTTTGCTCTGGTTTCAGAACTTAGCCATTTCCTACCTTGTATTACTATGTCTTTCCTCTCACAAAACCAACCAAAAGGGTTAACACAGAACTTAAACCAATTCCTCACTCAGCTGGGGACCACATCAACCTTACTGTGACTTGCTGCTCATCTTGTTTTCCATCAGGAACAGCATCAGCTGTGTTCTCAGAAAGGCTGAGTACCCCTTGTACAAAACACATGCAGAACCACAGCTGAACAGCAGCACCCCATGCCTAAGGGAGAGGTAACCCAGACAACATTTGGATTATGAAAAGGTCTGACCATACTGCACTACATTAGCTACATCCAGACACTACAAGTGTTCATGTATTGTTCTCCTCCTGGTTAAACGTAGCAGCTCTCACAATGAACACATTTAACTGTCTGGTTATTTTGGCCATTATTTTGTCTCCCATTTCAAGATTGCTGGAAAATTATTTCTCTTGCACATCTCTTAATATCAAATTTGTTACCTAATGTTATGACAACAGGAGGTGATTTTTCCATTTTCAAACAAAGGCATGATCACAGATTTAATTAGTTTGCAATGATTTAATTAAAATTTGCAGAACAACAATGTACCTAATTAGAAGCATAATAATTATACCAATGTACCTTTCCATCTTTGAAGGCTACATTAGTCATTGAGGTGGTATGTTTTGTAATTTAAGATCATTCTTATTTTCATTTTCTGATTAGTTAAGTGCAGTCACTGTCATGTTCAGGTAATTGCTTTATTAACTAGCTTAATTAAACTTCCTGTAAAACTGACAGCTACACAGTTATACTTAATGTGTTGCTCACAAAAACATTAACTAATTACACAGTGCTCCTTACTGAGCTTACTTACCCTCACAAGCTTAATCCATTAGTGCCTTAAAGAGCTTTGAACACTGTGACTGCAATATGCTATAGAAATGCTTCGTATTGTTGGAGTATTAAACAGAGCTCTTCATACCCAAGGAACAGCAATCTCTCTTCACAAGTTTATAATAGCAGAGAGGACACACGTATATAAAAAACACTCAAGCAATAAGTGGACTCATTTTTGCCAAACTTAAAATGCTGGTAGTTCAAAGCTGACATACAAAGGATGACAGAGTCTTTCTAAATTTCCATAAAGATAAAATCCCACAGGTTCATTAGGCACTAGGGTCTATTAGTTTAAACTACAAATGAGGACTGAGGGCTCCAGACTGCATGTTCCACCTGCTTTAAACTTTTGCCATAGCCAAACATGGAGATGTCTGACAACTTAAGAATCACACCTCCCTTAAAACACATTTGCTATATGGAAAACAAACCAACAAGAATAAACACAGACCTTAATTCCATTCAACTTCTGCACTTTATGAAGATGATAAAGTAACCCAGATCAACAAGTTTTGAAACACTTCAGAAAAAGAACCAGTTTTAATACCTAAATGATGCAGAGACTTTGACGCAGTACAGTTCCTATTAAGAAAATAAAATAAAATTGGTTTTAATGAAAATCCATTTATTTTAGTAACGCCTCAAGAAAATCTGCCATGCTGGGGGATGCCTGAACCCAATGCTAATACAGGATGTTGAAGTGAGTGAGGAATGTGATTCCATTTCATGCTTTTCATATGCACTACCAGCTGCTGAGTGTCTCTAGAGACAACCAGCAGTAACACCCAGGAATGATGTTCAAAAGTATGACACTGTTGGTCCTATAACATTTCCCTTGCTACTGTGGGAATGGCTGCCTTCAAAGAATCCTAAACCCTTTAGTCAAGGGAGACAGGCACAGATAGCTCCCTGAATTATTTGTGTTGTAATTAACATAAGTAAAAGGCTTTCTTCTAGAACACCATCTCTAGAGAAAGCACTAGAACAGGCTGTGACAGCCTAAGGATTAGCAAACAGTGCAAACCAATTGAATGATAATTACTTTACTATGTTGCCATTCAGTTGGTATGACTGGAAGATTTTACTGTCCTAGGAAGATTTTCCTGACTAGGAATGACTAAAACACTCTTTAGTAGAATAACAATTAAAAATGCATTCTAGGTTCCTTCCCTGGAACTGAATCCTTAATGATATCTTGAAGTTTTCATGAAAAAATGGAACAAATTAAACCAGCAGTCTTCTACCTTCCACACGTTTTATCAAAGATCATTCTGGATCAAACCCTGCAGCCTTAAATTTGCTTTAAAGGTCTGAAATTAAGCTTTGAAGAAACAGATCTTATGATAAAAAAAAGTAAAAAAGAAAAAAAAGTCTGAGATAGCAGTGATGAAGGCAAGATGCACAGAAATGACTTAAGTAGGATGACTAGATACACAGTGAAGGCTATTTCCTATAGATTTGTCTATCTTGTATTCTCAAGAGTCCACAGGTAAAAAGGTGATTCCAAAACAAGCTCAATTTTAATCCTTAATGCCAATTCTACATTATTAAACATTTGAGAGTATTAAAGAATAGTTTATTTAACAGGCAACTTAGAACCAGTTAGTGTATGCTGTATTTGCAAGAAAATTTCTGCTGATTTGCTCCTTTGGCTATGCAAATCCTTAGGCCAGAACAGGGGCAAGCTTAAATGAATTAGCAGTGGCAGCATTTTAATATCTGCATCTGTTAATGGATGAAGTAGTCAAGCTGCCCCTGAGAAGAGAAAGGAACGGTGCTGATGACATCAGACCTGAGTCACAGCAGACAGTGTTCCTCTCTTGATCTTTTAGTTTCCCTGGATGTTTCAGAGGCTTTGTTTGGTTTTTAAAGGGAAGTTCTACTGACTGCTGATTTTACCTTGAATGCAGGAAGAGAAGAAAACTTGAGAGGCACTCCCTAAACATGACTTCCAATTGCCTGAAGTGGTGTTTATGGAACATGCACCTAAGACATGGAAGGCTTTATTTGATAATAAGAGATCTGGACTGCTGAATGACTGTGAAGACAGCTTCTTTTATTGAATCAAGCCCTAAGGTGATCATATTTTTAGTATAACAATGAGCCAATTTATCCCTGCTGGGTTATGAGAATTTTCTTTTTTATGGTACCATATACACTGCATCTGGCACACAAGAGTACTAAAGGAGATGTAAACAAATTGCTGCATGTTAACAACACAGTCTGAGAAACAAGCAAATAAAGCCAAGAAAAACCACCTATCACAGAACAATGACACCACCACGTTGTTTTAACTTTTGGGGACCAAATTTGTAAACAAGAACTACTCTGAATCCTTTTTGAGTGAGCAAGAAATTTTGCTCAAACAAATTTCTTCTGCATTGTCAGCACTGGAAGCATTCTACTTCATGAGCAAGAACAAGCTATTTCGAGAAACATGAATCATGACAGCCATAAAATGCCTGTATGTCATTCCAATCTGATGTTCGTAAGATATGCAAAAATGTCAATTTATCAGCACTATTTAAACAGGAAAGAGCTGAAGCAGACTCTAATGCTGCCTACTAGCTACAACCATTACATCTTTATATTCCAGTCTAGACAGCCACAGCTCAAAGGTTTGTAGGGCACAAGCAGTACTTACCTTGGTAGTGTATGTATGTCCATCAGAGCCACAGACAGGGCTGGCGTGCATGTTGGGGCATGGCTTGCATTTCACTATGTTAGCTGGTCCTGCCCAGTGCTTCTGGCCCAAGTTCCCTTTCTTTTGTCGAATGCTGTAAAGCAAGAGACATCGGGTGTTTGTTTTTTTTTTTTTAACATGCTTGTGTGAAACGGAAGAATGAAAGCTTCTCTGAATAAAGCACAGCCTGGCTTTCAACACAGTAATCATTTAAACAAGTTAAATTAAACACTGCTCTTAACAATGCTTCTAAAATATGGCATATTCTTGCAGACAGCCTGAAAGTCATAAATTGTTATGCACTATTAGACTAACAGTGTTTGGCAGCTTCATTTTGAATTATATCTACAAACTTTAGCATCGTTAAACCATGCCATGTTCCCCATGAACCAAGCAATCAGAACTGCTAAAGCAGGTTGCATTTTCATTGAGTTGACAAATTCAAGCCTGTAACTTACAGCCAGGCAGCTCCACAGACACCCAACACTTCTTTCCGGGAGAAAGTTATTTCAAGCATTCATGAAAAGAAATTATTGTTAAGGTTAAGTTCAGATTAAAAGCAGGTAGGAGCAATTTAAGAGCAAAATTGTTACAAAAAGATTACGGTTATAAAAATGTACAGATCAAACAACTTTGTACATGCACTAGCATGCTTAATATTCCATATTCTGTACCACTGCTATTCTCAAATCAATGACAGTGCCACCAGGAACAACAGAGAGTGACAGAGAGCATCTCCAATTCTACACATGCATTTGCACCACAATCTACTTGACTATTACATTAAAAATGAGTACGAGACGACATCTGCTCCAAAAACTTACTGCAAACCATGTGCAATTGATTCTGATTAATGGCTCATTTTCCTATATTAATGAACTACTCTGCTGATGCAATATTTACTAATTATCATCAATACACTGTTGTAAGCTGATTAAAAGTTTCCTTTATAAAGGAATCAGAATTACAATACAGATTTGTTTTGACCATGTGCACTTGTCTTTCACTTGGAAAGATTTACAAGGAAAGGGAAAGCGCTGCATCAACTTTGCAGGAGGCTTAAGAATAATGACTGCTATCTGTTCCCATTCTATAGTTAAAACAACGAACTGATACAACGATTCAGCTAGAAATCTATTTCAATGCACCACTAAATAACCTTATCACATTTTTAGAAAAATATATACAGATATTTTAAAGCAATTTCACTACAGCTTGCAATTTGCAAGACAATACTGTCTGATGTAATGACACATTCAGCTGCTAAAATAATAAAAATTCTACTCTTCCGTCTCGGTTCAAGTTTTCTCCTAGTCTAACCTTTGTCACAGTGATGACTAGTTCTGTAAGGAAGATTATGTCCACAGAAGGAATCCAATCATGATATCACAAACTATGAAAATAGAAGCAAAGCATTAAAGACTAAATTCCCTTGTTATTTTGAAGAAGTTTTTTTAATCCACAGAGCAGCATCCCTCCTTCAGATGCATTCTGCCTCGCTAAGTTAGCAGTGCACAACATGCTGAACACCACAGATATGGGGTTGCTTAGCTCTAAAACCAGACAACTCTGCAGATATTTCCTCTGTGGTGTTGGGGCTGTACAAACCATAGTACTTTTGACTTCTCCACAGTCCCCTTGCCTCCAACAGCACTCTTTTACTATGAACCAAAATGCTTTGATGTAAGGAACACTGATGAGTGGTCAGTGTAGACAGAAGACACAAAAGGTGCTGCTCTCTCTTTTGAGGCAACAAAAGCATAAATTATGGTCCAAAGCAGTTTTACCTTTCCACAACCCTTGATTGCCATAATCTCAAAAGAAAAATCTTGTCTTTATGTAAAATTGTCCAAATAGAAAGTATTAGGTTACAAAAACAGGTAAGAAATCTAAACTTGAAACATCTGTGTAACACTGTAATGCTGTAACATGATGGAAAGTACAGTGATGGCAGGATGGCAAAATCCTAGGCTGCAGCAAAGGAGGACAAGCCCAAATGCAGCAGCCACAGACAGAAGAGAAACTGCTTACCCTTTGAAAGCCTCTAGTAGTCAGGGATCTCCAGCAAGATCCCCTTGTGTCCACTGCCAACCCTTAAATGAGGTCTGGGAAGGGGTGGATCCTGGCTCCATCCCTTCAGGCCATCCAGGAGCATTGCATGCACCTGAGCTCCCCTGGGCTGGTCCTGCCTTCCAGCCAGGTGCTCAATCATTGCTTCAGGCCATGATTTAGCATTTCCACTACAATCTCATACAGCACCACTGTCAAAGCCATTAACCACAAAGCATTCAGGATGAAGATGAGTGACTGAACTAACAAGCACCTCTCATCAAAATTAAGTGTAGATTGAAGTTCTTAACTGGACTGATGTCACTCAAAGCCTCGAGGATTTGTGATTTGTTCGACAAGCCTAAAATACATCACAGAGCATTTGTGGACCAAGATGTATCCATTATATCCTTCAAAGAAATCCCTGCTCCAGGAACAGCTGCTCAGCCTGTCCTGCACAGACCTACAGCCTCCAGTTCTCTGCACCTGCTTTTGCCACTTCAGCCCTGGCACTACAAAGCCATTGTTTACTACAAAATTTTTAGAAAGCTGGTCGTGTTTTCTACTCCTCCATCCTCACTTAAAATAATAAAGGAAAAGTAATTAAAAGCTGACCAATTCACGTTGTTTCAGCAGATAATGAAGTCTGACCTCCTCCACCACTTTACTGAGAATAAAGAGAACAAATCCGGCCTCAGGGCTAAGCTCTATTCCTGCTGCAGCTGCCTTGAAGTCAATGATGAGCCATGCAAATGAGAGCTGAACCTCCCCACATTCCTTAACTACAATGGTTTCACCTGGACTTGAAGTGTTTCAATTACAGACCTAGAAGGAACAGCACTGCTCCTCCCCTTTTCATCATCAGAATCTTCTTTTGATGTTAAGAGGAAACATATTCTCTCAAAACAGAGCAGTTCTTAATAACATGAATTCACAGCGGAATATGTCCCAAAGTATTTTGTTCTTTCCGAAGAAAAATGCAAGCTAGCAATTATAGAAGCAAGGGATTACTGCAAGAAACCTGCAGTGATTGCTAACACCTGGGTTTGTGATTTAGTTGGCAGTACAGTCCAGTGGCCATTTTGGTCGCAAGAAACAATTTTGGTTTCAAAAGTAAAATCATTCTTTTAAAGCCACAGTTCTGCCAAAAACATTAGCACAAAACATCAGTGTATTTGAAGAAAGCCACAAATTGCTTTTTCCAGCTTGGTTGAGTAAGCAATAGTTGAAAATTTACAATGGATGCCCAGATCCCTCTTCAATGCCAAAAACACAGGTAAGCATCAATTTCCAAGAAAAAAGCCACTTCTTCTTCCCAAAAGTAAACCTGTTTGTATGTTTGTTTTTCCTGAAGTGACATTGTGAGAGGTGGGATAAGACTTCTGGAAGCTGTTCAAGCCTATAACCTCTAACAACACATCAAACAGCCAAACAAACAAATTAAAAACTAGACGGTAGCTGCCACAAGCAGACAGCCTGCAAATCCCTTCTCAATGGAAGGGCACATTCACACACTCCGGGAGCATGTTTTGCTATGCTAATCATCTTGTTTTAGAGTAAATATGTCAGAAGCAAAGGAGGCCAAAACAAATAAAACCCTGTTGTTGTTTTTTTTCCCCCGGACAACTTAACCAAACTTAATCCTGCTTCATAACTGAGAGTTGAAAGGATCTTACTACAAATCACTGGAAGGCAACCACTAAGCAGAGAGAACAAATCAGGGCAAAATCCACCATGTTTCAACAATCACAAAATGAAACGTTTTTCATGTTTTAGAAGACAGACATGAGTATCTTGCCCAAACTTTACTACAAACAGAAGAACACCATCTGCCCTCACTTTTCAGGCTGATGAACTGAAAAACATAAGATTTAAGGAGCAGTTAAGTTTTACAGAACTCAGTATCTAAAAATTTTACTGCATAAAGAATTTTCAGCATCTCAAAACACTCATGCTTCAACACAGAGAGAACACAGAGTGACTCAACTTCATTACTTGCTATGCAGACATAATACTTACCATATGCTGTGAAAATATGGGGTAACTGCATCTGTTTTGCTCATGCAGGAAGATAAAGCATGCAGCAAGACTTCTAGACAACATCATTCCAGCCCACACAAGCACACTGCTCAGTCCTCCCCTAAGCCACAGACCCTACCCTCCAACACACATCTTTCAAACTTCTGCTGCAGAAAAGACCAGAACCTCAGGAAAAATGACTCCACCCCGAGTTTATTGCTTCCAGGTGTGCCTGGGGAAGCCAAGCCCCAATCAGTGCTGGATTGTGCAGCTGGCAGCCCTGCTAATCCCAGAGCCCTGTCCCACCTGGCAGGTGGCACCAGCACCAGAGCTCCTGTTGCTGGGACAACAGGCAGGGTTTGAACTCTGCCTTATGTTCAGCTGAAGTTTGTGTAACTGAACCAACACAACACTGCACTTTAGGTACAGTTTTTACAGTAGTAATAATAATTTATAAAGCGTAATTCCTGACTGACAGTGCTGCTTTTAGTTCTCATTTTTGCCTGTATGGAGTCTATGTGTGTATATATAGGAAAAGCCCATGCCCTGACCCAAATGGAGGCCCTTGCTCAAAAATGATGTTTTGTGCAAAAAACAGTTTTCTAAGAGAGCCTGTTTCCAGTCAGGAAATATTTCACATTTTACTGTAAATCATTTTGCATTTATTTACATTTACTTTTGCATTTTACACAGGTCCTAGAACCGTGAACACTTTCAAATTTATTTGCCTTGAAACGTCCTGGGAAAATTTCAAAACTTTCTGAAGCCAAAAGAGAGAATATTTTATCCTTTAAGGTCATACTCAGCCTTGTGTTCATTTGATCAACAAAAAGCATCAAGACTGCAGTATGATTGAGCAAAAGACATAAGAAGGATATGCAGATTTTAACCAAAGCTTTCAGATTGTTGCAAAGTTCATCTTCTTAACATTTACTGAACTAATTGATAGACTTGAATTCATTTATTTGAGAAGACAATGATCTCTTAGCTCTGTTCTGTACCCCATCTCTCCTGTTCATGAAGGATAAGCAAAGCTGTGGTGAATACCGCATTACATAACTCCACAACGTACAAAGAACGAAGTTAGAAGTAGTGCCTTGTAAATCTGAAACAGATACATCCAGGATATCAGTTTCTAATTTCGAGACAAGAGCTTTTAAGGGAAAATGAGCATACTGTGTTTTAGTAGCTGCATATTTTAGCTACATGAGCTAATGACTGTAAGTCAGAAGAAAATCAGAAATTTTAAGATGGCAAAGTATATCAATTTTTTTGCTTCAATAAATGTGTCATTTCACTGCCAGCTAAAAACAGCCAAAATATCAACAGATTATACAAGCAAGACCGATTCTGTGCTTTTATGTAATTACATTTGATCTTCCAAGTGCAAATTCAATTCCAGCTGTCAATGAACTTTAATATTAATAAAGAAATAAAATGCACTAGATTTCATGCTTTCCATCCAGAATGTCTAACACTTTTGTAGCTATACTTCTTCTCTCATATTTTTCATACAAATATTAAGTTTTAATTTTAAACTTACTCACAAAATCTACAAAATTTTACTTTTTTCCTCCCCAAATGTGCAGCATTAAGATTATGTTTCTCTTGTTCAAGACCAGTTATTCCCAAAGGCATGTACAACATATTAGCAGGTAAAACAGTGATGATTTTCATCCACTTATAAATCAGGCTCCTTTGAGCATGGGCTAGCTGGGTTTTATTTTGAAAGCACTGCCAAAGTTTTGGGAGGAACAAGACAGTAGGTAAAATTTTCTTCCTTTGGGCTTTAGGTTGTACTTAGTAATTTTACTGGACAAGAAGAAGACACTTCTTTACACAAAGGAGTTTTTGTTAAATGAATTTTCAAAGGTCAAATGCAAATAACAGCGTAAAATTTCCCAGGAAAAAATAAACAAGTTACACAATTTCTTCTAACAGAAAGTGTCAGGTAAATGGAGTAGAGAGATTCCTACTGTCTCTTCTGTTTCAGTGATGCTACACAAGCAAACAATTTGACTAAGTACATGTCCGAATTACAATGCTCACCTCTCTGTGTTTCTGTTTCCTACAATAATACAGCTAATTACTTCTGTTCCTATCTGAATAATATTGAGCTGCTCCAGAGTTTTTTTTATTAAGGAAGCCTTAATTAGAGAGTATCAACTGGACAAAATCCAATTATATCATGGTGATTAACTGGAATTACTGAATGCTTCATGACATTGCCACTGGATGTCTACATGATGTGCCAGCTTATCATAAGTGCAACGCAGCCATAGTCAAGATTCCACGTACAACCTTGACTTTGCATAACCAGAAGTTATGGCTGTGGAGACAGTCCTCAAAATTTGGATTCCCTTCCTTCATCTTTCTTTCTTTTCAGACCTTCTCTCAAGCCAATGGCATTCATGCCATACAATGATGCCACGCATCAGATTCAACCCCGTACTGTAATAAAATTCAAAACTTCAGTGCCAAGTATTTGGGCTTTCTGAGAAGCTGAAAGAAGCTCTAACAGAGCACACTCACATGGTTTCTTGAAACTGGAGCAATTCACTATTGAAAGAGTTTAAAATGATCTGCCTGTAGCTTCCCTATGCCTTGTGCACAGTTGGTTCATGTCTCGCTGAAGGAAGTTTGTCACAGTGAAGATAAACCCTGTAGTGTCTGGCTGTTTCTGTCTTTCCTTTGTATAAGCTGTTTCTCTTGTTCTTAAGGAAAAGAGTGACAGAGCTGAAATTTGCTAGTTTATATGGCAATGCTCTCTCTTCCCTCTTTGTATCATTTCTGTATTCTGTTTATTGGAGCTAAGAGTTTGGCCTCATTTCTGCATCCTTTTATATTTTTTTACAAGATCTGTGTATACCCTGAGCCACAACCAAATTCCCCTTCTATTCAAGATATGCAAATAAAGCAAGCTACACACATTACCCTAAAAAAAAAAAAGACATGAAGCGTTTGAATTAGATGTAATCTCCTTATTCAATACAAACACTGTAAAATGAGGAAGGAATTATGCATATAGTCATTTTTCTACCTGGCACTTACACCTTTACATGGAAAAAAATACAACATGTAGGGCTGCCTTGCCTTCTCACTGTCATCTTGTTGGACTTAGAGGCTACTGCTTTCCTTGATTTTATCATTCAGAGAAATAATTTCTATCTGACTGTACTAAGACTCTTGATTCCTATTCCTTGCTGCCTTTGTATCTCCCAGACATGGGCGTTTCCTTGGTAGATGTGTGAAGATTCTTAATAGGTTGGCCCTTCTATCAAAGCAGAATGAGGTTTGCGTGAAACTTTCTCTTGCAGGAGAGAGAACACTGACTCTCCACTTGTTTCCTATGCTTTCAAACAACGACAGCAGTAAGATTATACCATGAATTAAGTCTGCCCATTGCTAGTGAGCACGAGTACCCATAGGACTTTCTCAGACAGCAGGCTGTACTTGGAAAATAGAATTGGAGATGAAAAGTTCAGGGAAGAGTGAAAAGGCAAATCCCATCTGTTGAGGTCAAAGTGTATCTGTAGGTGAAGCATCATTCTGATGAAATCCAAACCAGGTATTTCCAGAGGAAGAAGAAGAATTCAAGAAGATATAAGGAAGAGTCAAGCCTCTACTTCTAACCATGAGAAAGAAAGCAGTATAACATGAAGCACAGGGGAAGCAATGTACGGGGAGGAACATTTCAGCTAGATATAGGAGGGATGACCGTTTTGCTATAGGAAGACATTTTGCAAGAAAAAGTCCTGACATGTTTTGCGGGTGAAAAACCCTGAAGATTTTTTCATACATCCTTCCAGATCCAGCAAGCAACCAACTCTTGAAAGAAATCAAAGGGTCTTGCAGCCCAGGGTGCTCAAGGTTATTGGTTCTGCAAGATGAAGGAAATTTCTTTTTGGCAGTTATTAAGAGGATCAGAGAATTTGGAAAGGCGGACATAGATTCAGAGGACCAAAAGGGCCAGAAAAAGCACAGCCTGTCAGGCTGACTCCATATACAGCACTGCCACTGGATCTGTGAGAACCCTCTGTTGCAACAGTTTGAGCAAGGCCCTTCAGACAGCAGCAAGGGCTGTGTCTAAGCAGCTTCAGTACAGTGTTTAAATAGGGATGGTGTTAAAAGGCCAAGACAGCTAGTTCTGCACACTATCACGATTGGTCAGTTCTTGCATCCTTCTGAGATGTTAGCACATGGCCTTACTTGCTCCTGGACAAAAAACTGTGAGATTAAGTAGTTATTAAGGTCATTAGAGAAGTATGTGGACTTCTGCCTTTAAGCACTTTAATACATAAAAATGATTTTTAAAAAATCCCCTGCGTTCTTGGCTAACAGATTATTTTGTCTACAGGCAATTTCATTTTTAATCTAAATTTTTAACGATTTGCTACTTTTTACCTAATACATATGTTCTACAGCTGCACAGATATGGAAGCTGGCAAAGCACTCAAAGGAAGAGAACCAAAACAAGAAATCCACACAAACATAAAATCCCCGTGTTTTTAAAGTCATTATGGTCTCTGGAATAAATAACACAGCTTCTAAACTCTGCCTCTGTTCTCATGAATTTTCATAAGAGAATTATTTTCCTTTTCATCGTTATTTTTATACTAAGATAAAAAGGATTTTCAGACACCAAACTATGTAAAAATAAAATGATGTGCCTTGAATTTCAGAGGAGGGGACATAGCAGGAAGTTCATAATTGAAGCTGAAATCTTCTCTACCACTCCTCAGTTTGTAGTAATCTTCAGCAGCCACTTCTGAGCCCTGGATTCTGAGCACTGTGTGTAGTCCTGGTACTCTGCACAGTGTGCTTAGAGTTGAAGCATGCAGCACATTTAGCATCTTTGTTGGCAGTGGGTTTTTTTCCTTCTTTTGTTGACAGCCTATGTGGATTTTCTTCCCTGCTTCTAGAAAAGAACCTCTTTCTAAGAGGATGAAGTACCTTTTCTCTGCCCAGTATGTGTTTATTTTGATATTAAAATATTGTATTGTTCAAGTCTGCCTCCTTCTGCTGGTGGAACTTGCCAAGATCTCTGACGGAGCTGAATTGCTGATGGCATGTAAGATTAATTTTAGCTGTCACATTTGGTTGGGAAGGAAAGCTAATCCTTCCTCTCTGTGTTGTATTTTATTCAATTAGACACCTTTAAAATTTTTTTCACCAGATCTGAAGAGCAGTCATTTTCCCCCATTTCTCTCCCACAGCTCAAATTTCAAGTTACAATGGTGGGCAAGCAGAAAGGTGCAAGTTACTTAGCAAGGCCAAAATTCATGGCAGGCTTCTTGGCAGGATTGGACTGCTCAATGTCCTGGAGATCCTGGACATACAGGCTTTAACACTGCCCTCTTTCTTGGCCAAGTATAGGCTACTGAAAAGTCTAACATCACTAAACCTCAGCATCTCACATCTCTGCAGATACTGCCAGTTGGCAGAATGAAACTTTGGGACACACAAATGAGGTGAAATAATACCTCGATCTGTATCAGCTCTATGTCTTTCAGTACAGTTTATGACCTGGCCTTCTTTATTCAACCAATAGTAGTAGTTCAATCACAGGCAACACATACCTACACATCAAAGAGTCCTACTGCCCAGAGAGGGTGAGGTGGTGTTTTTATTTTTCTTTCCTTCTTTCTTTTTTTCTTGAATCATAAAAGTTCCAAAATCTTGCTGTCACTTTGAAACTACAGGGGGAAAATCAATGACATTCTCCCCCACCCTCCTCCAATCCAAGCATCTTTAGACAGCCCAACTGTGTTCTGCTTCATTATGTTGATTTTGCTTTTCCTAAGGCGAATAACATGCAATCCTCACAAAAATTGACATGTTGCTGGTAGGGATGAGAAAGCAAATGCATTTTAAAAATATAGTAATATTCTTTGCCCTTAAGGCACTAAACCAAATGTTTCTTTTTAAAAATGACTGCGCTGTACTTCTGTTGTGTGAGTACTTGCTAACAGTGTAACAAACAATCAGTTACAAGCTGTGCTAGCAAAATATTTGCCCCTTCTGACACGTTTTATTATGAGAGAGGCTTATTAAATTCACAAGAAGCCTACAGCAGATTAAACTCTTGAGGATTTTTACAATTAGCATACATTACCTAATATTTCATATATGGTTTTTGAATAGAATTGGCTTGTCAAACAACAGCCAATTAGAAAAAAAAATAATAAAAATCAATCCCAAAGCCACCTCCAGAGTGTAGTCACAACCCACTATTCAAGGTCGGTTCGGAAAATCATCAGAATGCAGTTTCCTATGTCAGAATAAAATGAATGTTAGTGAAATGTATGCTAACCAAACCAGTTATAAATATTATAAGGAGCTGGGTAATTTTAAAATCCCATCCTTCTTAGCATCTAAATAGGCTAATGCTCCTGTTGCTTATTCAGCATTGCGGATTTGCAGAGCTCTGTACTATGAATGTCTAAACATTCTGCTGAATTTCTCAACATATTTGGTGCCGTCTGTCTGGTTATTCGATGGTAGAGATTGAGCTCATAATATCTACATCAGTCCCAGCTTCTCAAATGAGGCCATCAAGAACATTACCCATCTTATATCAGACTGTATCTTAATGAAAGGTGACGAGAGCTTTAGGAAAGTCCCAAACCAATAGAAAGAATTTACATAATCATATTAATTTATGATACTAACTGAATGCACATGATCCAGTCTAGGGACAGCATGTGCCAAAACACACCTTTAGGTAAAATTTGAAGATGAACACAATCGACATACTTGCAGAAACTGCAAGATATACATTAAATGAGCTACTTCAACTGAGTTATTAACATTTCTCTTTACTGTGACCTTGAACCATGAAGCCTATCAGCCATGTATTACAACCATCCAATCTTCCCATACACTTTAAAAAATGTGTAACTCCACAGGTTCCTCTACCCATGGAAGCTCAGGCTGTTATTAAATTGCAATGTAGACACATACTTACCCATGAAAGTTTCAACATTTTATAGCATGTTTCTCAAAAGCATACTTTATCATCTGAATCTCAAACAGTGATATAATTAGATATATAGTATCACATTATCTGGTACTTATATGTGTTTTGTACACAAATTTAAAAAGATTTAAATATTTGCTGCTAATTTATTTAAGAGGAAACAGTTTAGAGCAGATTATGTTGTTGGCTGGGTATGTGCCATCTTACTTGGAATCACTCCTTCCCACCTGAATTTTCCTTCAGCATGTATTTCCCTTTGTTTTTTCCTTTTGTTTATCAAACACACCTCTATGTCCTTTCCACTCTGATTTTGTCCCCGTCCGTCCTCTGTGACTTAGCTTATGAGAGACCAATGGACTGCACAAAGGTCAACATTTCTTCACCTCTATCAATTAATTTGGTGTTATGCTGAATTAAAAGTCTTCATAAGAAATGTCTGCTTGTGAGCACATTTCCTTCAGTACTAAGCTCTATTTCTGTGAGCATCCAGATAGATTCCACTGTTCTACTAAGTATTAAATCCTTGTACCTTGCTCTTCCTCTTTCTTCCTTACC
Organism: Callipepla californica brunnescens; assembly: GCA_023055505.1. NCBI lineage: Eukaryota > Metazoa > Chordata > Aves > Galliformes > Odontophoridae > Callipepla > Callipepla californica. Next base: position 14,869,371 of record JALIRH010000014.1, read on the forward strand.
ATTTTCTGCTCTGCCCAGGTAGAAAGCTGGGGACTGCACTCATATTGTTTTGTAGTACTTCTTCCCCCCAGTGTTCTTGCATTTCCTCATGAAGCACTTCAATTCTTTCAGAATCACCTGGCTGTCATTTGCCTTCTGCCTCTGGCATCTCTGCTGCACTTCTCCAGCCCTATTTTCTCAAGATCTGGCTGTTTAAGGAGAATTTTATAAAATTGTTAACAATTGTAGTGCTCTTCCCTATTCACTCTTTCATTTAACCATTTTTATTCCAGTCCTTCAGCCTAACTGCTCTGCTCTGACCTCCTCCCAGCTTATCTCCTTTTCCTTTCACTTTTCTACTCGTAGCTCTGAAACCTCCTTCTGCCTCACTAAACCTCAAAAATTAGGTCCCTCAGTGAAGTTATTTCTTCACTTACTCTTAACTATTCTTTCCATCTCTGCTAGGGAGTATCGTATTAAATATTATATTCTCTCTAGACAGTCTCCTAATGTCATTTTGATGCTTTGCCTCTAAGAATCCAGTCTTCTTATTTATCTATATTTCTACCTGGGAAGTCTGAGAAGCTTGGTAGACTCTGTCTGGTTTATCCTTCCATCCATTTCTTCTCAGGAGTGTCTTATCCACATCAGAAGCTCACTATGCCAAAGCTTACCTTGAAACTTTTCTTCTCTACATCAATTTCTCTATTTTTAGTTAGTTTCTCTATCATCACACTTATCACCTATACTTACTCTTCAGTCATTTCCCTCCTATGCAAACCTGTGATGAACAATTCACAATTTATTTCACCTTGGCCATAATCCTAAAGTGTTAGTGACAAACCTATACCACACTCAGCTATGAACTGGGCAGAGTTTACATTTCAGCACTCAGCAATTGTTCTGATGTGGTGTCAGTGAGTGGGTGAAACTCATTATGAAATGAATAACTCATTGTGTTTCACCAAAAATTGGAATATGAGTTTCTGAAAGGATGATGAACCTCGGTTATACAGGCGGCTGGCTAAAAATAAAGCAAAAATTTCAGAACTAACAAAGGAACTAATTAAAACACTCTCAGACTTCTGAGCTCTTTCTTTGCTAAGCTAAAGTATTGTTGCAAATGAAAAATTTATACACAGATAAAACACAGAGCTCAAGAAATTAACTATGGATGAGGTGCTAAGTAGGAATGACCATGGTGTAATTCAATTTGGCACTCCTGGGTTTCAGGTAAACTGGATTAGCTAAGATAGAAAAATCTGTTAAAGGACTTGAAAGAGATTTAAAGCCAGATGACTGCACAGAATAGTGGCACACCACTTTACAGTGTACGGCAACGAAGAATGGACAGACTAATTTATATAACAAAACTACAAAATGTCCTTTCTGTTCAACACGGACCATCAATTTAAATGCCAACAAGGTACAAAGAAGGAATTCACAAAGAAGATGAAAAAAAAAAAAAAGCAGGGGATGTGTAAGTTTCATGTACTTTCATCTGCTGGGTCTCTATCTGGATAAGGGAAGAGAATGGATGCTACGCTGAAAGAGCTGTTTTGTTTTCTTAATGGCATTTTAAGCTTTTTAACTCTTCCCTCGGCTGCTTAACTCTTTAAACAAGTGAACATTATGCTTTATTATTAAGTTATGGTAACAAAACAAGCATGTGCAGAAACTATTGGTTCTTACTAAACTTTGTAAGTTTGGAAAACTTGAGAATTCTCTTTAGTAGCTGCATAAAAACTGATGAATACAACAAAGACAGTATTGGCATAAGCCATAACAAAGCATGCATTAGCAGGGTATTGGTTTTGACAAGGTAGTTTGTGAGGTGTAATGCATGGTGTGCTTCTGATGCATAATCAAGGGCCTGAAAGAGCCTTTCTCTCACACTTTTTTCCTTTCCCTTTTCCTTTTCCTTTTCCTTTTTCTTTTCCTTTTCCCTTTTCTCTTCATCACACTTATTCTTTGTATTGCATTATCTTGAGTTTTTTTGCAGTTGGAAGGCTCAAAATCATCACCAGTGAAAGATGAGACAAATCATCTGAAATTTTAAACCTGCAGTCTCCCTCAGTAACAGTTTAAATGCCATTTCAGAACAAAAACAGAAGACTTTCGCTTTGTACCATGACGGTAATTTACAAACAAAAACAGTTCTTAGAGTAATCACAATCCCAGGCATTCACAAGGTTTGTGACATCTTCTCTCGTGGATGTTGCAGGCCTAGCATCAGCTCCTTTTAACACTCTGAAGCATTTGCTTTTCCCAGAAAAGTATGAGGAGAGATAACGATAGAAATTACCTATTTGTCAGTATGTAAAGATAATTCTGAAAAAAACAACCCACCAACCCCCCTGGGAAAATAACAAAAAAGGCTAATTGTGAGCTATTGGGAATGTCTGCTTTGCAATATCAACTTACAAAATATATTATCTGAGAAAATGGGAAAGAAATGAGACTGGGAATATATATATATATTTAGTTGGCATTTGACAGAAATCAGTGAATGCTCAGGCAAAGAATTTCATTTTTCAAATTCGTGATTCAGTGTTCTTCCTCTCTAACACTGAGAAATAAAATATGAAAGAAGAAATGCTAGAACTCTTCTGAATAATGAAAACAACAATCAAAGTGTCTCCAGATGCTTTTCCAGGAGCAAAGCCACACTCTGTCTCTTGAGATTATCATAGAAGAAAACAATGTCTTATTTCACTAGCTACAAAAGATAATTGAATACTCAAATCATTTGTGGGTAACTTTATGATACAAACTCTGTTGACAATCTTCAGATAAAATGAGTTTGTCATGCCATCAAGACAGGAGGTACTGATTAAATCAGTCTGATTTTACTAACTCCTCAAAGGATGTACAATGGAAAATCTTCAGAGTGGATTGTGTTTACCCTTCCATTAACAACAGCAATACAGACTCAGCAGAGCCTGGGTCTCAGGTGAATGTCATTATCATCAGGCTACTGAGTTAATTTTGTGTAATTAATTAAATATTCATTTGGTCAGACATGGACAGATACCAATTTGACAGTCCAGCGACTTGGGCAGTCACCTGCGCTAATGAGACAAAATCCCTTCTCTAATTAACATGAAGAGACTGAATAAAAACTACAGACTTTGAGGAAAAGTTATGAAACATAAACCAATCAAAAGCCACTTATCAGAAGAACCAGGAGACATTTCTACCTGAGAAAGAAGGATTGAATCTCTCTTGTAAACTCTACGTTAGAGGTCTACCCCAACCTACTTACATTATTGAGCTAAGACACTTTCTTGTCAAAAACTATTCTGTACATTCCTAGGAAATGTTTTGTTGAATTGACAGGAAAACCATTTTGTCAGAAGACTCTAGAACATGTCTACTCAATACTTACAGCTGAAAAGCTGTTTTCATTTTAAGCCCAGTTGTGTTCCCACTTTCTCAAAATGTGCCAGTGTGAAAAAAAAAACAAACCTCAGCAGGGACCTTAGCTGTGCAAACTGAGATGACAAAGACTGTACAGATAATTCTACAAAATTAAGAACTAATCCAAGTACAAAGGGAGCTTATCCACCTCATGATGCACCACATTCATTAAAAATAAATATTGCACTTCTAAGAACTGCATCTAATTGCAATATTTCATTTCATAAAGCTGGCAGTTGCACACTGACTGCAGTACAAGTTATCGCATCCCCCTCCCCCCTTCTACTTGCTAATTAAAGTAGGAAATAAATGCCTACAGTCTGCTAGAAATTTTGACTTTTTAATTGCAACTAAAGAATATATGTTTATTTACAATGAATCTTCTAATATTTCATTGTTAGAGAACACAAATCCCATAATTGATAGCAAAATGGAGGCTTGATATTTCTCACTTAACTAATTTGCAGACTAGATAGTTTTTCTGACCCTACTCTTCCAAACAATTTAGAGCAAAGCTCTGCAGAAGTGTTTCTCGGTAATTATGCTTCATTAATGTAACACAACCTATCGCAATATATTTTCTATTTATGTATTTATTTTAGACAGCTCTACATTGTAGCCAGTTAGGTGGCTTAGAACAAATATATAGCCTTTGATAAAAGATAAGCAGTCTCATGGACTGCCTGCTCACAGCCTTCAGACCATCAATTCCACCAACCCAAATCCTGAGGGCTGCAGTCCTGAAGCAATAACTCTTCTTAGTGTTAAGGAGCCATGAAGGGGCTTGTTATGTGATAAAATTTGGTCTGTTGACTACTAGCATTGAGAATTTAGCACTGAATTTTGCAGCAGATTCCAGGGAGGAAGAATAAGAGAAAGAGGTGAAACAGTGAAAGAGAACTTTTTTTTTTCTTATTACTTTATGAGGTTCAAGTACAACTTCTTTTGAATTCTTAGAGAAAGTTCTGCATTGGTGATACGAGCTCCCAATTACAAGGCATACTGGTATGGTGTTTCCTTCCTTGACTCCCTTAAAAAACTGGCTGAACCCTAAGAAGTGTAAAATGTTACGCAGACATATTTTTCCCACCCCACATTTTAAGATATTTAAGATGCTCACAGGAATGACAATGCCATATATTAAAGTACTAGTCTAAATCTAGAGGTTCAAACATTATATGAATTCTGTTCAGGTATTTCTTTTTTCTGCCTAAAAAGTTAATGGCACAGCACTGCCTTTCTATTATAAATTTATAAGCAGAATAGTAACATCTGACTAGACATATTTAGAGAAGAAAAACATTTTGGGTTGATTTCCAGCACCATTAGTGCTCTCACTGTACAGAGCTTTAAAGAGATTGTACTTTGGTGGCTCGTGTCCATAAATAATGTCAGTCATGGTTCACTGATTGAATTAATCTGATGTGAAATGACTAAATTGAAAATCTGTAGGTTGAGCTCTTGATGATTTCTGGCAGAGCTCTAAGAAGGCGATCATAAGCTTATTAATGAAAGGAGAGTGATAGAAATTGAAATATTAAAGAAGCAGGATGTAATAGATTAAAAGTTAATTTTGATAACGTAACTTGTTCCAAATAAGAAAATGATGGATGCAAGAAGCTTCTTTTTTTCTGTTTTCATATAGTGTTTCTTTCCAAAGTAAGCTATTAGACTGAACTGCATGGCTTTGAAAGGTATAAAACCCATGATAATACCTTTTTTCATCTTCTTGTATAAGCTGTCATCCATGCCTTTATTGCTCACCTATGGCAAACCTATGTAGAAAAGGTTTTAGCAGTAGTTTTAAGCAACCTTTGACTCTAAAACGAAAGACAAAATACTTGCTGACAAATTCTTGATGGGCAGTCATGGGTGTGACTTGATCATTTTTCCAAGGGAGATTTTGTGCCTAAAATGAAAGAGGATTGTATGCATGAAATTCAGCAGATCTCTGCAGAAAAGCACATCCACCTTCAGATGGGCTGTTTTCCTTCCTGGCAGAGTAGAAAGCCATGAACTGTGCACTGTGAGAAGCATGAAAGAAGTCTGGCCTAAGTCATTAGAAATTTAGCCTGTTGCTAACGCTACCTTTCACCACTATTGAAAGGCTCTAAAACAATAACTGGAAAATCTCTGAAGCATAATGGTAAAATATAGAAGTTTTCTGGACAGTAAAAATCACTGTTTGGTAAGTTTAAAAGTTAAGTCTGCATCATATTTAAGATATGATTGTAAAAAGGAGCAAACTGACCAGCATCAAATGAAATGCAGCATTCTTTAAGATCTAATTTGAAAATATCATACAAAATATATTGTTTGTAATATTCACTGCAATTGGATATATAATACCATTTATCAAAAGGCAGATTTTAAGATGCAGTACATTTAATACATTTTCCAATATAATGGGATGTTGGAAATTGAAGAAAAGCTTTAATAAAACTCTTTTGCTGGAAATAGTCCCAATCTTACAAAAACATGCCTTTTTTTAGCACTAAAAAGACTTTTCCATGGAACACATTCATGTCCTGGGGCTTCTACAGAAAAACCAGCAATAAATTTAGAATCCCCAGTAAACAGATTACAGTATAAATAGAGAATAATTTTCAGAGCATTGGAGGTCATTTGTAAACATTAAATAATAATTTCTGACTCACTGGAGAACTCAACAGATTTAAAACAGGCAGAAACAATAAAGCTATACAAATTCATTAAATATTACAGATTTGCTTCCAGCAATTCCATGGTTAAGAATTTTAGCATATAGGAAATAGAGATTAAGTCAAGAAATATGAACTATTGGGCTATATTAAACTTAACATACTGGGCTGTGGTAAACCCAGAAAGACTGCAGAGGGTCCTTTGAGGATTAATGTAGTGACAGAGAAAGTCAGCCAGCAGCTCAAGGTAAGTCAAAACCTACAAGGTCTACAAGGTCAGTGGTCAAATATGGTACCACTGACAGGTATACTGAAAGCTTGTACAGCCGTCTTCTTGTGTCCCACAGCTGAATATACTTTCCTATTTGCATTTTAATGATAGTGATGATAATGAAGATGTGTTACAGTTGTTTAAATAAGTATTGAAAATCCAAGAATTGCCCAGCTACTCCATTTTCAACGCTAACATTTTCTTACAGGGCCAGGATACACAGGCAATGAGTCCCACCTAACTTTATTTGTTTGCTCTTTATTCACGTGTTGGCAAATCTCTTGACATTTGCCAAGCAGATGACATTTATACAACTACTGTTTTCATTTCTTACTCACTCTTGGCCGTGCAAGGAGCTTTTCAGACAAAGGAGCCAACGTCTCTTATGCTGTATATAGCTGACAGTTCAAGTCAGGAGTAAAGAAGTGCCGTGGGGGAGGTGATGGAGCTTTTAACTCAACCTTCCTCCAGTTAACTCACAAACAGCACAGTCTGAACTTTTAGAAAAGCTCAGTTGGAGCCTGAGACTTTTAGACATCTTCAAGAGAAACAATAGCATTTGGAGGCTAGATCAGCTTTGGATGCTAACGCTTGACAAGCTGCAACAAGAGGATTGTGTATAAGCAATTCTGCAGCCGACAAAATAACCCAATGAGAAAGTAAAACTTTCAAAGAACACAGGCTTCATTGCTATAATGTTGCTGTTCATATATTTGAGTTTTCCTGCTAGCTTTGTTCTCTATGAATCTGCTGCACAAACACCTGTTCCCACATTCACTTCCAGACAGGTCTTTTACACCATCACACACTTAGGTTTCATAGTAGTTAGACCTCAGAGCTCAAAACACTGAATTTTATACGTAGTTTACATGTAATGCCTAGTTAGATGTAGCCTCTTTATATCAGGCTCTCTCTCCCACCCTCCTTTTGTTATGATGCTAAAAAATGTGTTGCAGAGAAAAGAAATACTGGGTACTGGATGTAGAGAAAGTCACCTTAGAAAGAACGATCCTGCAAAAAGTGGAATCGAGGTGAATATACCTCAAAGTACAATGTAGGCTGACAAAAACGTTCAATCTTATCTCCTAAACTCTAAAGAAGGAAATATATTTGGACCAGTACATTGTTCTGGAGTAAAAGCATCTGGATTCATGTTGGCCTCCTAAAAGCCAATGAAAGATTTCCAATGAATTCAATAAGCACAGGATTTTACTCTTTTTTTTTTTTTTTAACAAAGATAGAGTAACAGCCTTTAGCAGAAGAACATGGGATTATAACTGTTCTTCTCTAATAGGATTTTTTCAGGAATGAACTATAAAGATCAGGTTAAACACAAGCCACAGTCAGCAATAAGAGAAATGCACAGGGTTTGGAGATCTCCTGGATGCCCTCAGCGTTTCTGTAGTTTCCTCACTGAGAATGTGGGAGATGAAGTTACAATTTCAGTACTGAAAACTGTAGGTTCCACCAAAGTACAGAGTACAAATTTAATGGATAGCAAAAGTATAATAGAAATGAGCCTAAGAAATTTATTTTAGTTTAAATTAAACATAATGTTTCTATTTGTGGTGAAACAAATGCGAAATGTATGTAGAAATCTTGAAAACGGCAAATTGAACATAAATTTGCACAATTCTGGAGTGAATATCCATCTGGAGGTACACAGAACATGAAATCCAGAATTATTATTCAGAATGCTTGGTGGAAAGCCCACCTGCAATACGGACTTCCAAACTGCAGATATGGTACATGGCCCACAGAAGGAGATTTAAAGCAGGGATGAATAGAACAGGCAGTTAAAGAGGAGATTGATTTAAGAAATTAAGAATAAAATCTCAATAATCAGTAACTCGGAGGGAATATTATATCTAAGGATGTGTAAAGACTTTAAATATCAAGATGATGAAGTGATAATTTTGGGTTTTATTTCTTTACTGAACTCAGCAGTAAAACCCAATTAGCTCTGTTATGGAGGAAAACAGTCATAAGGAAGCTCACTTTATGAGGAGCAAAAAGTAAGAACATTTGCTTAGTCTAGCAAAACCAGTGAAGATGATTATTTCAAAATAAACACTGAGGAACCACTTAGGAAAACTCCAGAAATTTTCACTGGCTTTGAATAAATTCAGAATAAAAATTAGCAGGTGTCAAATCAGAAGGACTGATGCTAAGGATTATTCCTGCTGCAGCAGAGGGCAAAAAATGTTTTCATCTTAAGATAGAACTTGGTGGGCTAATGAAAAAGTTTATATGATAACACTGCAAAGGGATTGGATTTAATGAACCAAGAAGTCTGGTGTGTCTTTATATACTGCTGAAAGGGACTATTATAAGGAGGAATATCAGAAAGCAATATTCAATCCGTTCAATAACATTGTCTTTGAATACACAAAATAAAATATTTACAAATGTTAATTAAAGTGCGAAAGGTAATTGGTTATTTTCTTATTCCACTCAGTGTAATAACTTTCTGATGATAGCAGAGGAATCCAGAGGTACTGGAATGGGTTTTAATGAGTGCTCTGATATTGCTCTAAAAGGAGCTATGCAGTAGGAGAATGTCTCAATGACTGTTGTATTTTCTCTTGTACTTGCAGCATCCTCAAGTAAAGGAGAGCATGGTATGACAGGAGTTGAAGAGTCAAAGACAATGACCTTAGCAGTAAGATATCCACCTCAACAGCCAGGTGCTCGGTGACTGTGCATAAAAAAAAGTAAAACCCCCTGTTGACGGCAGGAACAAGTTCATCTATTTCCATTGCCAAAGCTGACAATGATGAGGTCTACACTCTTTAAAAGTCACTATGGAAGAGCTGTGCACTATCATATATTTCAAAAATTTCTCATGTCCAATAGGAGACCGTCACCTTGCACTACTCTAAAGAGTTCTAAAGCTGATAAAGCATGACTAGCAATGAGTTAACCGTACTGGGAATAGAAGTACAGAGTGGCTAATTAGCTTTGTGATGCAGAAAGGCTATTGGTGACAATCCTTTTGTTAGATGTGGAATGATTTCCATAGGAGACACCTGTGCTCTGCATGAACATATTTCAGTAAATTTGCTATTTTCTGCGGAAGTCTGAAAATGTATTGAAAAATCAAAATGGATGGAGTAAAACAGTGAAAATGCTTGGGTCTTCCACCAGTACTTTTTTTATTTTTTTATTCAGGAAGCATTTGACTTCAGCTTTAAAGATGAATGCAGTACTTAAAGTCAAGAAAAGTGGAGCTCTCTATATGTAACCATTCCTTCCAAATGTTGGCTGATGTTCATCAAAGGCCTTACCTTTATATATGTGTGTTGAAATAGTCCAAACTCAACAGTGTATCAGGAGCTGGAGAAAGTCAGAAGACAGCCAAATAGGTACATGAAGCCTTGTCTGTTGAGGGGAGAGGTTATGGACAGCTTCCTCCAGAAAATAATAACGTGGAGAAGCTCTGCACAGAAACTGCTGGCAGCAAGTCAGTCAGCCTCACAATTCAGAAGAGAGTTTTCATCTTGACTGATGAAAGCTAGTCCCTCCACAGACTCCCTGAGGTCTCTTTAGTTAACAGTAATCCATCCTAGGCACAGCTGAAACTGAGAAATGGACCACTTGGAGAATGAGACCTACAGTTTACAGATTATCCTGTTTAGTAGAGTAATATGTGCTTTTAAAACTAGTGAGTGCTATGCCAATATTTAAGCATCCTTGGACTGGATCCCAGGCTGTTACAGACAGAAACTGTCTAGGAGGAAAAGCTGTTGACCTCTGTGAGTTCATACTGAAATCAAAATTTTCACAATAGAAATTAAAACAGTAACTGTAATAAGGAATAGAAGATAGTAGCGGTCTCTTACAATGTTCCCCCTTAATATTCAGCAATTCCCTTGAGTATCTGTAGACTGACGGTGCATCATACCATGTGCTTTCTGTCCTATTAAAGGCCAGCATAGCCCACAGAAGAAAAAAAACATTCCTGATTTTCACGTCTATGACTTCTCTGCTGCAAAATGCAAGGTCTTCACTCTGTAGCAGAGGCATGCCTGTGATGACAGGCAGTCCAGAGATGAAACGTTTTAAAAAGCTTTCAAATTTTTACTAAGGACTTCTACACATCACTTGCACACCACTGGAACTTCACATTATAAGACGTGCTTTGCTCTGACCTCAAAGGCCCCATTCTCTTTTGATTTTCCTGGATTCTCATTTATTTTACTGGATAAATAAGGGTGATGGAGCACTGGCACAGGCTGCCAGGAAGGCTGTGGACTCTCCTTCCTTGGATGCATTCAAGACCCTGCCTACCTGTGCAACCTGGGCTAGGGAGCTGCTTTGGCAGGGGGTTGGATTTGATGATCTCTAGGGGTCCCTTCCAACCCCTACAATTCTGTGATGCTGTGAAACACCATGAACTACAGTTAAACTGTGCCATGTAACATGAGTGATTAGGTATTAGAAAGAATCACAGAATCACCAAGGTTGGAAAAGACCTGTAAGATCATTCAGTCCAAATTACAAAAAAAAAAACAAAAAACCAAAAAACCACAGAACCCCCCCCCCCCAAAAAAAAAAAAAACCCTTACTTCATTCTGTTCATCTCTAGAACTTATATTCACAGAGGATTAAATTAATTCTCCAAGATTCTGTCAGAGGTACCTTGGAACACAACAACTAGTACAATATATTTGTTGAAAAAAGAAACTAATGCAATATGTTGGTTTTTATGAGTGTGTGTTTAATCAAATCTTTCAACGCTCTTTCTTCTCAGGCAAAAATCTATACTAGTAGATTAGAAAAATCAATGTGCAGCATTAAAGGTGGATAACATGTTGAAATGTCTTGCATGAAAACATTTTTTTAATGGGAAAATTAAATTTAGTGGCTCCAAAGCGGTTTGCAGACAGAAGTAAATATTGTTGCATCGCTACATGGGATAAAAAATCCAACAAATCTGAAATAGTGTGTTCTGTTTTTTTCCAAAAGAACAGTCAGACGCTTTTATTTTCACTCTGGTGTAAGCACTTATCTGCTGTTCACTATGAAAATGTTAATCAACAAAATAATTTATTTTCTAATAAAAAACCATAATTGTGAATTCACCCTAAAACTTAAAAAACAAAACCAAAACAAAACAGCTTTGGGGATATGAAAAACAATTTATATATTTATGTTTTCTGTGTCCAGTGCATACATTTACGTATAATCCTTGTAATGATTTTATCACTGAGAAGTGTTATCCTGAATTACTGTGAGGAGTCCCACATCTCATCGTTGAAGTTACGGATTGCTCATTGAGGAGCCTCCTCCAAGTAGCACTCAGTGTCCCAAAACACATCTTTTGGCACACCACCTACCCAGGATGGATGAATGTACCGTGTTCTGCTGCAGTGACTCTGAAAATAACTGCATTTTTCATCAGCTAAGGTTTAGCATTAATGGAAAGAATAGTATCTTTATGGCAAGATTTCTAAGTTTTCTACATAATTTTGACAGCCTGGCATATGCCAGTTCACTAAGAAGTGTCAAGATTTCAACCACGTAGGGGAGAATGGTGTTTATTAGTGAGAAAAAAACCCTTTCCTGGCCCACTTTAGCATAAACTGAAAGAACGTTTTGCAGAATATTGGAAGTAGACATAATTTCGTTTTGGAACATTTCAAAGTAATAAAAGCTTAGAAAAGCTAAGTGGATAGTCTCAATGGAGAAAAGGAAAGCCAAATAATCATGGATACACCGCAGAATACTCCTGCACTGTTACTGTCTGAGTCCTCTGTCTTACTGATTGTGGTGGCCCTTCTGAGGAAATGCCCAGTAAAACACATACCATTAAGGCAGACAAACATACCAGCAGGAATGTGAACCGTGTTACATTTTAAAATTCCCTTTGGGAAATGCTTTCTTTACTCAACTGTACTTAAAACATAAACGAACAACAATTATTTTCTGAATCAGCATGAAAATGAATGGAGAGAGAGAGGGGAAAAAAAAAAGCTATAATCACAGCAAGGCTAAACAGGGAACAAACTGGTTATTAGTAGATCCAGAGCTAATTAATCATCACCCAGGTCTGATTCTGTTACAGCACATCATATGGATTGCTCATGCATTCAGGCTTTGATACACATTACCACATAAATCATTCAGAATTAAATGCCACCGGCTTAGGAACAAGCCCTCCCTCCCTTCGGTCAGGGCACTGGAAATGTGGGAGTCAGGTTTGCAGCACAGGAAGACATCACCCCCAAAGGAGCACTTGGTGCAGTGCCAGCACCTTGTTAGCATCTAGCAGAGCTGGCAGAGCATGAAAGCAAGAGAAAATACAGGCAGGCACAAGTCAGAGAGCAGATCAAAGAGCAGGGTCAGGATTTACAGGCTCTATTTAGCGCATTTTAAAGGGCAACTGTTGGTCTAGGGTATAAACATCAAGGAGCATTGCTGCTGGAAATTCCTACATATGTGTACAACTTTCGAGAAATACCTAGAAGTGCTTTTGTTGTGGTCAGAGGTTTCTTCTGTAATATTCCCAAGCAGTATGTGAAAGCAGGAGGCCCACTGACGTTCCAATACAACCTGAAGCACACAATTAGCACACAGAGCAGCAGCAGTAGTAAAGAACGCTCAGTTTCACATATGAGGATGTTCTGCAGGACACGTTTTTGACAGGGCCTTCCTAGCTAGAAATTGAGTATCAACAGCAGGTATTGTGCAGAAAGACAGGGAGATTTGCCTGCTCATTGTGGCTAAGTGGAGCTGCCAATGCTGATGTGTTGGTCAGAACAAGGCTTTGATGCAAAATTTAGAAGAACAGATGTTTTATCTGGGAACTTGTCCAGATCTTAAAAAAAAAAAAAAAAAAGAAAAGAAAAAAGAGTGAAGAACTCAATAGTGGCCTCTTTTGTCAGCAGCAGCGGCATCAAAAGGACTGAGGAGATACTGAGTAAATAGCTGCACTTCTAAGTCACGGCAGAGAAGCAGCGATGTTGCATGATTAGCTCTGTGAGTGACATACACTGCAGCCATGAACTAATTGGTGATTGCCAGCTGAATGGACTGAACAAAGCAGTAAGCTCTGGCCACGCTGATATGGCCACTGTTTTTCATCAATACTCTCTGCTCACTCCATTCTTTCCAAAAAACCCAGGAGTGACATCTCTCCGTAAAGGCAGCTATACTAGCAAAACCAGCTGAGACAAATGGCGTGAAGGTTTACAGGACTGCAAATGTATGACAGATCTTTGAGAGATATTAACTACTGCATTACGTGCAAAATTGAACTAATAAAGACTCTTCCTCATAGATCATGCCCAAACTGAAAGGGGTTTTAATCCACACAAAAGATTTAGCAAAGCTCTATCATTAGTCCAAGGGTTATTAAGCATATAAGAGAATTCCTTCAAATTTATCTTCTTTGCATTTTCTCTAAATGACATCACCAATTTGTACTGTAAACGCCTTAGAGGATGTGCTGTCAAAACTCTATTATCTGTCTGAAATACCTCTCAAATGCCTTCTCCACAGTCTTCAAGCACAAGGGCTGCACATGTGGATGGGAGGCTGCCCAGGACATCTCAGGCAGCCTTTGGGGCTCCTCAGTCGCTTCTTGGCACCCCTCAGGCAGACCTACCTCAATCCACCTGCACTGAGCTGCTCTCCATCCTAGTGCCCAGCCAGCTGGGTCAGGGATCAGACTCAGTAGGTCCACCTCTTGTGGCATCAAAGCCACTGCAGTGTTTGTGAAATACGTGATATTTGTGCTGCCAGATGCAGTGAGCTATGCCCTAAAGCTCTATGGACTGGGTTAGCCATCATGTAGTCAGGGTCTCAGTACACAATAACAGGTTTCCATTTAACTCATTTTTTTACACTATTACTGTATTCTTGAAATGGTTTTAAAAAGCATGTATTCTAGCAAAAAGGAAATGAAACAGCAATAGCATTGTGTTGTCACTGGTGATTTCAAAGTTAGCTACACTATGCCAGGAAAAATACAGTTTCCTTGGGCTGCAGCTATTCAGTGGGCCAGTTAATCAGGTGATGCAAATCGGCAGAGTTCTGTCTGGATGCCTCAGCAATAATGCAAGATGTTGCTCTCATGATTGCTTTTTGCTGAGCCTACATGCTTTGTAAAGCCACTACAGCAAGTTGATAATGATGCATGAAATGGAAAATCCTTCTGTGCACACCCAAATGCTCAGTGGATGGGCAAAGCAATCACAATGGTGCTCTGTTATTTGGTGGTTCTTACTACATGTGTGCCCAGGCTGATGTATTCAGGCATTTGCTGTTTTTAAATAGGTGCAACTCCACCTTTTATAATGCGTATATTCCTGATTAGCACATCCTTAAATATGACTGCAGTCAGATGTACAACACTATTCAGGCCAGGCACTGAATAAAGAACACAAAGTTGTGGGACTGAAGATGAATATCTTCAGTGGTGTCACTCCACTGAGTTCGATAGCAGGGAATTTGGCCTGGTTATGTACCTCATTGACATGTAACCCTTGAGGCAATGGTGGCTGGATATTTTGAGAATAAAACACTTGGAGCATATGTGCCACTATCACACTTCAGCAGTAGTTCTTTCCGTTCTACAAAACTTGCTGGAAATTGTTTGGAGAATTTTCAAAGTAAGTTCTCAAGACTTTTCTATTCATCTCCATAGTCACAGTGCTACTTAAAGGTTATCTGAAATAGCTGCAGGCAGTGGAGGAATCATAGAGAGATCACATGAAACACAGCCTAGTTTCTGGAAAAGAGGGATATTCAGCTCCTCCTCTGTACCATTACTGTGCACCATTTTGACCACTTCTGGGACATCAAATAGTGAAAATACTCAGAAAGCATTTGACTCAACATTTCTATCTGTATATCATGAAGACTACTATCTAATGCAGGTGCTTTAAATCCATCTCAACTCAAAAATGTAAACTACATAATGCCAAAAATGTCATCAGAATGTAAGCATTGCGCACAATAGTACCCCTAAAATCCTTGCAGAGTTCATTCCATATGGAAAACTGAAGATAAAATGTACTGCCTCATGCACATTACACTATTAATTTGTTTCATAAATCTAAGATAATATATATATATATATATATTCCCGCTGGATTAGCTTTCTCAACCAAGTAGTAGTGAGATAAGATGAGATGTACTGGCAGAGGGGAATCAGATCATCCTGAATTTAGTTCTGCTTAGAGTTATGGAACTGCAGCCTTAACTGGCAGTGACATTTATGGATGTGAGCTGTTACTGGAAAATTTTTGCTTCCTTTCTGAATAGGAGAATAGGAGAAATTGGAGATAAGTTCCCAAATTATTTACTCAAATGTACTAAAAGCAACATAATATATTTGTCTTAATATACAGACAAACCAATTACATTTGCTCATTACAGCAGTACAGATTTTATTTGACAGCTGTTGGCAAGATAGAAGGGTTTATTTCTCAGTTTTCCTGGCTCTTGGAGTGACTCTGGAGATATTCAAGCCTGGTTTCCTTACAGCTTGTTCTAACTCTGAAGAAAGGCAATGTTAATTTGCTTCCTCTGAATCTCTTTATAATGTCCTTCATTCTTGATTGTAGAATATTTCAACTTATGGCTTGATAGGCTTCTCTTTGTTTATTTAAAACTTCACTCAGTGAAGTTCTGTGGTCTAATTTGAACATATTGGCCAAAACTCGTAACATATTAACTTATTCCATTTGCTCTCAGTTCAGTCATTCAGCAGTAAAGTGTGGAGCTTTCTCTAACTATGTGACTTCCCAGGGAGATACTCCGCAATGTTCTACCAACATCCTTACCAAATTTAAGCAGGAGCCTGATTTTTTATTACTATTTTTAAAGAGCATCTGTAATAATCTCGTTTTAATTGCTTCCCGTTTTGCTTGTTCTCATCATTTGGAGTGTCTGAATCCACAAAATCATCAATCAGTGTCGTTCCCTTACCTGTGTACCAGCTGCTTGCGGCTTACACACGTGGCTGTTTCATAGTCATGAGTGACACACACTTTATGTGGGCTGCACTTCACCTTCAAACACGGATCTTTGGATGGATCAAGAGCTATAAAAAACCAAGCATATAGGGAAAAAGTTAGGAATACATACGAAGTTATCTCATGGCTGAAAGATTACAAGCATTTGGAATGAATACTCCTCTATCTGCCTGAGGAAATACTTGGCCACTTTTCAGTACGTGCCATTGTTTGCAGACTGCAAGGTAAATGGAGATGTGGAAGTAGAAGTACGGATGGAGTACTTAAAGATTCTTATTACTGAACAGTGTTCTGATAATAACTTGGCATAAAAATAATATTAGACTGTACTTCAGGAAGAAGTCCTGGTATAATAATCTTCTGTTATGCTCTTTATTTCACAGAAAAGTTAAGATGGAATAAAAGACAGCCGCAAGTAACAATAATAGCAATAAATTTATCCTGGACTTTCTTACAGCTGTTATCGCCAGCAGTCCTGCTGCAAGTGGGATTAGTGAGCATGATGAGTTACTGCTTCAGAGCAGATATGTCCAAGCTGTTGTCTTTGTTCATGCTCCCTAAGGAAAATTCTTCCTCCAAAGTCACTCCTTATTCCCCATCCTACACTACCCAATGCTCCACCACTTGGTGGTAGCATTCCAGCTTTGGTCTGAAGCCTTTATTCCTGGAAGAGCAATCACTGGTGCTTTTCTCTTTCTCCAGTGAAGACTTGAAGGAGTGAACAGTGCTGTACCCTTATGACAGTGCAAAACAGATTTAAAGGATTATGGACACAAAATAATTACCCAAACTGGCACTCAGCTGGAACACAAGTTTTAACACAAACATATGTGTGTGCACACTGCTTATGTGAAAAGCTTATTTGGAGATTGAAATATCACAGCGATCCACTCCCATATTCCAACAAGAGATTCATGCAAAAATTCCCAAGGAACCAGGTCCCTGAATACAATGACCATGCTCTCTGAAAAGAGGCAGTGAGATTCTGAGGACTCCTTCATTTGTTTCTCTGTACACAAAAATCTCTCTTACCACTAAATGGAGAAATTAGCACACGGTGTGTTACATTGAGTCTTGCTAGAGCTGCACGTATGCCATTCTCCCTCTCCTCATATAAGTGAAGGTATTAAGCATATATCAGAGGACTCAGGTGGTAAAACTAGGATTTGTTTTAGGATTATCCTGTTTAGCACTTACAGTGAGAGAGTTGAAACTCGGTAGAGGCAGGAGCTGCTCCTTTGCAGAGGGAAGATGCTGGAGCAGCCCTGTGGCATCCTTCTGGACGCAACACAAGCTCAATAGGGCAGACAGTATTTGCTGTCCTGCCGGCGTGCAAAAAGAGCTGCTCCTGCCAAGTTTCTATAGACTGCTGCCTTAAATGAGTGCTGATTTGGTAATCTTTCAAATGAAAAAAAGAGAAGCAATACAGTGCTGTACTGGATACCACTTCAATTACAGCACTGATCCCACCAGGGAAAATCTTTTATAAATACTTTTCCGCAATCAAGTCCTATTTGAAAGGCTATCTATCTAAATTTATTCTCTAACAAAAGGATGCTTCTAAAGACCAGCAATAAGTTGTATCTGCCAGGAGGAATTACAAATATTCCAAAAATGGTTATGTGAATACTCAGAAGGGAAGTCACAGCTGAACATAGAAATTTCACCCTGAAGTGATTTTCAGATAAGCGTTTTTGGAGATTATTTTGCCATAGACTCAACTTTCTGTTCATCTCGAATGTAACTTTAAAACCCATTTTCCTTCCCTTTTTTCCTTCCCATATAATGGGTCATTTCTTGAATTGGGCAACTCAGTTTCATTTTTGAAACGGTGTAAAGAACTTACTGCAAATTATGATAACTGAACTACCCACACCTACAAAATGCACGGAGAAACTTTTGAAGGATACTACTGAACGTACAAGAAGTTTCAGTTTGCTAAGCACCAAATTTCTTTATGTGACAGCAAATATATACCCAACAAGCAGATAATTCTGTTTCTCTTGCAGCGCTGAAGTGTTGCAGCTGTTCTTTGTTGGTTTAAACAGCCGTACTACAAGCTCTTACCACATTAACACCCATCACACAGTTCCGATGGGCAGTTGAGCATCACTAGTGCATATGTACTTAGAATGTTTCTGGTGAAAGGCAAAAGGGAATTTGTAAAAACAAAAGTGTTAAAAGCTTCTTTTCCTTTCCTATTGAAATTGACAAAAAAGTGAGCAAGGAAGGAGAACAGACCATCTGTGTCCTGTACTGCAAGCAACCCATCAACGACCAATGCATTGCTAAAGGAAAATACAGTGTCTGAGAAGCCAGTTTGTCCAACTGGAAGACCAGAGACTGAAAAGGCTCTTCAGGGGCTCTCTGCTGTTGCTTTTTGATATCTTTTGTAGTCAGCCTACCTGCAACATGAGGAGTAGCAGTGATCTTGGTCCCAGCTCACCAGCCCCCATTTGCTGCTCATTACATCCCCAGACAGAGGCAGGTGAGACACACATTCTTAATCCTTTCACTTCAGCTCTCACCGGAGACTGAATTAAAGACTGAGGCAGATATCTATATGAAAAACAGTAATGAGCAGAACTTGGCTAGCCACTGGACTCACGCATGTATCTTGTCTGCTTTTGCTGGTGACGCATCGTAGATGAAAAAGGCTTTGCCAGCACTACAATCTTACAAGTAACACCCATGGTATTGATAGGATAGGTATGTTCATTTTCATCCTAACCTTGAAAAGCTGTTTTGGTAATAAAAGCATTATTCCACTCAAAAGGAAAATGTTCTTAGAAGAATAGCAATGCTAAAGGATGTGGCTGGAAACACTAGTAGCTATTTTCTTTAAAATCAGGCCTAAGAACTCTCAACCTCGGTGTCTTACTTTTAAAACATGAGAACAATAATAATAATGCTGGCAATAAGAATAAATAAAGCTTTAAGCACTTGTGTTTCATTCCTGATGGATAATCTCATGGAGATCCTTAAATGGAACACAATATGGAAGTGCAATTAATTATTCATTATAAGCAACTGGTTCAAGGAAGTTTATTAAATACAAGCAGAACTGTGGACTTTGTCAGAAGGCAGAAGAAAACTCCCATAATCTAGATTATTGCTTCTTGAGTTTTTTGTTGTTGTTTTTTCTTTTTTTTTAAATGCAGAATGAATGATCTATTTGAACATAAAAGGTCAAAAAAAGGGTTTTAATGTCTGCCAAGTTTCTCAACACGTTAAATGAGTTTAGAAGGTTGTTCTACTGCTTAGCAAGACAAGCCCTAAGGAGAGAACTTTAAATAAGAAGCAATTTCTGAAATATGCTAATCAAAGATCATGCCTTGTTAATCAGATTTCTACATGACTAGGAGCAGATGCTCATCATCTACAGAAGAAAAGACCCTTGGGAGTAAGATGAAACATAACAACCATATTTGTCATCACAGCTCTTTGTGTCCTAAAGCAATGACTATGAAATTCTTGAAAACGAGGAGCCAAAAGTGGAAATAAAAAAATGGAAGTATAAAGACAAGCAAGGAGAAAAAAATGAATGTCGTTTTATAGATGTTATTTTATCAGCTTTAAAAATCACAAGCATCCCTTTTCTATGTTACAGTCCACATGAAGTTACTGAAGAATAACCAAAATATCTTAAGCCTACTTGCACTATGTGAATATTTCTCCAGTTTTCCTTTATGCTGAGACTGAAGGAGAAGGTGATACGGTTCGTTAATCTGACCTAATGGTGGCTGAGCATTGGCCCAAAATTTTTTGGGGGGATATGTGTTCAAACAGTATTGGAATTAAAGGTTTTACATGAACACAAATATTTTGATGGAAACTCAGCTCAGTCCATTTTCCCAATTTGTGGGAAAATTGTACTTTCTTGGTCTGGTAGCTGTACAAATCAATTGATGGCAGTGCAAAAGGGAAAAGCTTTCACCTGTATACAATGACCTAAAATCTATGCCAGGGCCATTTACACAAGATGCTGGAATCAGAATTCCTGCTATTAAGAGGCAGGAGATTTGCATTCCTTTTCTTTTTTTTTTAAGTTAAGCTTTTAATTATGCATAGCAACATGAGAAATCTGTTCAAATTATATTTAAATTCTGCGGTTCCATTATAGAATAATTAGAATAATTGGGAAAAAATAAACACAAAGATTGCATCAGATCATTAACAACCTCCTAATGGTACGTTGGCAGCTTCTTCCAGTGCTGAAAGGACTACGAACACTAGTTGCATCCCAAATCCTTTTCCTTGCCACCTCCACAGAGGAGACCAGAGGACATTTGTATCTGAACTGTACACACTTTTCTCTCTCCTCTGTGTGCTCTTCAGCAGAGGCTGTGAGTCAGCAACGTAAATCAGTGTTGGACAAAACCTAGCAACAGCATTAGAGATATGTTTCTATTGCATTTCCTATCTGTATATATTACCACTATAAAAGACGACTTATGACTTGGGGGAAACTCCTTAGTTCAGATAATGGCAGTACAGGGAGATGTTGCTGTTTAAGGCTACGCCGTAGCTGTGGGTCACGTGTTAATCACTATAAATTCATTTTTCCGACATTTGACTTTAAAAGGGTGATAACAAATAAATACTCTCAGAGTGTTACAGCAATGGATGTGCAATCCTGCAGAAACTGTACAACTCGTTCAAAGCAAGATTTATGAGCTTGATTTTGTTTTTATGACCATTTGTTTGAGGGAAGAGAATAATTTGAAACTCATAGCTGTTTAGTGGAGCTGAAACAAACTACACAATCAAAAAGAAACGGCATTATGTAAATATTGGTTTTTTTTGTTTTCAAGATTGCCTAACAATAACTACTATCATCACTCAATGACAAAAATACTTCTGCGTAATGAAATGTCAAAAGCAGTTGCTTTTATGAAATCCCCTTGAAACTGTTCTCAGTATATGAGAAGAACATCTGTTGAGAAAGGTATGATGAACTGGAAAATGGGACCTGCTGTCTTCCACGCAGAGATCCTGGGGCATATTGTAAGACAAAAGAGACTGATAATATAACAAAGCCTTTCAATTAAACGATGCGTTACGTTATAGGTGCGTATTCCAATATTGTTATGCATTAATAGATGCCAGCTATGTGTGCAAGTCAGCAGCGAGGGCAGTGAGAAAGATGTGGAGGACAGCTGGTCTGGACAGGGAGGAAGGGGAGGAACACTGACCTCCACACACAGCATGAAGCCAATGGAGAACTTCAGATCCAAGAGGAAAAGTTTCCAATCAGTATCTTGTCTCCACCAAAGAGAAAATGCAATCGAAGCAACTAAGCAGTGACTTGCAGGAATTACTACATTCTCCATGAAAACCATCACTGGTCCATGGGGCCAGATGGGATCCACCCAAGGGTGCTGAGGGAGCTGGCAGAGGTGATTGCCAAGCCGCTTTCTGCCATCTATCAGCATTCCTGGTCATCTGGAGAGGTCCCGCAAGATTGGAGGCTTGCCGATGTGACTCCCATCTACAAGAAAGGCCGTAAGGAAGATCCGGGGAACTACAGGCCTGTCAGCCTGACCTCGGTATCAGGGAAAGTTATGGAGCAATTGATCTTGAGGGAGATCACACGGCACGTGCATGGCAATCAGGGGATCAGACCCAGCCAGCACGGGTTCATAAAGGGCAGGTCGTGCTTGTCCAACCTCATCTCCTTCTACGACTGGGTGACCAGACTGGTAGATGAGGGAAAGGCTGTTGATGTAGTCTACCTGGACTTCAGCAAAGCCTTTGACACGGTCTCCCACAGTATTCTCCTGCAGAAGCTGGCAGCCCATGGTGTGGACAGGTTCACTCTTCTCTGGGTTGAGAATTGGCTTGAGGGCCGTGCCCAGCGGGTAGTGGTTAATGGAGTCAAGTCCAGCTGGCGTCCTGTCACGAGTGGTGTCCCCCAAGGGTCGGTATTGGGGCCCGTCTTGTTTAATATCTTTATTGATGACCTGGATGAGGGGATTGAGTGTACCCTCAGTAAGTTTGCGGATGACACCAAGTTGGGAGGATGTGTTGATCTGCCTGAGGGTAGGGAGGCCCTTCAGCGGGATCTGGATAGGCTAGACAGTTGGGCTGAGGTCAATGGGACGAGGTTCAATAAGGCCAAGTGCCGGGTCCTGCACTTTGGCCACAATAACCCCATGCAATGCTATAGGCTTGGGGCAGAATGGCTTGAGGAGTGTATAGAGGAAAAGGACCTGGGGGTGTTGGTTGATACTCGGCTCAGCATGAGCCAGCAGTGTGCCCAGGTGGCCAAGAAGGCCAATGGCATCCTGGCCTGTATTAGGAATAGTGTGGCCAGCAGGAGCAGGGAGGTGATCATCCCCCTGTACTCAGCTCTGGTGCGGCCGCACCTTGAGTACTGCGTTCAGTTTTGGGCCCCTCACTACAAGAGAGACATCGAGGCGCTGGAGCGTGTTCAGAGAAGGGCAACAAAACTGGTGAGGGGTCTGGAGCACAGGTCTTACGAGGAGCGGCTGAAGGAGCTGGGATTGTTTAGTTTGGGGAAAAGGAGGCTCAGAGGAGACCTCATTGCACTCTACCACTTCCTGAAGGGAGGCTGTGGTAAGGAGGGGGTCGGCCTCTTCTCCCAGGTAACTAATGACAGGACGAGAGGGAATGGCCACAAGTTGTGCCGGGGAAGATTTAGATTAGACTTGAGGAAAAATTTTTTCTCTGAGAGAGTGGTCCGGCACTGGAATGGCCTGCCTAGGGAGGTGGTTGAGGCACCGTCCCTAGCGCTGTTCAAGAAGCGTTTAGATGAGGTGCTGAGGGATTTGATTTAGTAGCTTGGTGGGTAGGGATGGTGGTGTGAGGAAGGTTGGACTAGATGATCTTGTAGGTCCTTTCCAACCTAATGTATCTATGAATCTATGAATCTATGAATCACACAGAAGGTGTGTAAGAAACCACACAGCCAGCTGAAGCGTGTATTAATAAAGAACCCTTCAACCTTTGCCCTTGATTTTTGCTTGGAAATCAGCATGTTTTCAACACATGATAGCTGACATATGGCTAAAAGAAGCTTTGATTTTAACATTTCAGCTGTTCATTACTTTTACCTTCTGTTCAGCTTTAAAGTAGATGATGACCTTGTGCTTTTTTCTGCCTGTAACCTTACGAAAATAATATTTGCCTACTTTACAGGTTAGTAAGTGGCCACATGGAGTAGCTTAAGACTGCCTTGTTTATTGGAGGTGAGTGTAACACTGCTTCTCAGAACTGGTACTGGTAATAATTCTGGTTTTAAAAAGTGTTGTTTAATAAAAGAACATGAACCCTCCCCCATCAATTGCAAGCAATTATCAATTTTTAAATTCTGCTTCTGCAAATCTTGGCATAAATCAGTGTGCTTCATTAGAGAGAAAACTGATGTTAACCCTCCCCCCCAACCTCTAGGGGAGAACATGTCTTCAATTAACATTCAGATATTTAAGCCCCTCTTTCTCTCTTTCATACTCTCTCTCCATGTAATTACTCAGATCAATTTGCATACATAAATCAATTCAGTTGAAAATTAATTACCGTGGGCCTGCATGTTTCAAACATGTATGTGTGTTATTTTCAGTAAATAACATTTCTCAAGGCAGTTAAACAGGAACATCCTAACCGTCATTGCTACACAGTATTTTTGTATAGTTTTGGCTTGCAACGCCCTAACATGGGAAAGGCTGAAGATGTTGGCATAGCGGACAAAAACATCAATTTTCATTTTTACAAGCACTTCCAAAAATCGTTCCTTATAACTGACATATTATTTCTTTTGACATTTCTAAGAGCTGTGCAGGTCAAAAGGTACTCTAAAGGACTCTACAGATTTCCTTTCCAAAGCAAAGATAAGAACCTGAGAAGTACAAATTGCCTTGAAAAATATACAGAAGTCTGATGCTGTGAAAATAAGTGAAGAAAGGAAAGAAAAAGATGAAACTGTGTGCCAAGAAATGTGCTTCCATTGGTGGATATAATGATCAGTCACAAGCATCAATGTAGGTATCTGATTAGTAACTAGTAAAGAGACATGGAAAGACTAGTAAAGAGCAAAATTGATTTTCTAAAGAATCATAAACAAGAAGCTCCTAGTTTGATCTCTGGCCATGAACAGTTATGATTTATATCTCAATATACTGCAAATACATCTCAAATATTTCTCTACACTGGGGCAAGTGTTTAATATTTCACATACTTAGGCAAGTTTAGCTAATACATTTATCTTTCCAACACCTTCTTTGGCATCTGAAAAAATCCCAGCATGTACCCACTGGAAAAAAAGAAGCTGTCAAAACCAGCCACATACTTGTTCTGTTTTCCAGCTATCATCGGGTGCACTTTGTACAAGAAACTCTCCAGCCCCTGGGGCACAGGTTCAACAATATGCAAGTATAGACTGCTCACACTGGTTCAATAAAGTATAACCTGACATCAGTGCCATAGCATCACTCTAAGTTCCAAGCACTTTTGCTGTATGATGATTTTTGCTTGGTTGAGTCAGAGATTAGAGTGTTTCTGAATAAGGAGAAAGTGAAGGCAAAACAGACCTAAAAAAAGCACAGACAGAAGGACATCAGTCAGACATCCCATTCAATTTTTAATTGCAGGAAATATTAAAAGTACAAAAATAACCCCATTCCCAGGGGCTCATGGAGCTTCCGTAGATGGTTAATGACAGGAGATCTATGGATTTTGTCTCGGTGTCCCAAGAACCCCTAGAGTGATGCAAGCTTCCTGGGATAGCACTCAGGAGCTTCAGAAGATTGTTCTAATCTTTAGCTTGTAGAACATGAGAAAATGAAAAACCTCTGCTTCTGCCATGCAGGGAGGACTCAGTTCTATAATAATGGAACCTCAGCATAGGAGCAGAAATAAAAGCATGGCTGTTTCCTTTGGTCAGCCTCAGCTCTGTTCTTGCTTTACAAAGTTACCATATAATGATGCAGCCCAGCATCTCAAAAACCAGGCATCCTGCTTCTCACTCTAAATGATCTCCACCCTACCAGATTTCACTGCTCTGCCAAAACAGGAATAGCTGTTTCTGTAGGAAAGGTATTGAGTTTGCCCCCTCTCTGGTGCCTCCAAGCACACCCGTACCTCTCCTGGACCAAAAGACGCTTGCTCATACTTTCAGTTTTCTAGCAAATGAATGTGAGGCCAAGAGAGAGAAAGACATGGATATCCACACTGTTAGAACTGGTTAGCTGAAAACACCTTTTGAAAGAACTGTAAGTCATACTGTATTTTTGTGTGATGTTGAGGCTGCATTTTCCCTATCTGTGATCAAGTTGGAGTCTCATGATATTGAATGATTCCCAATCTCCAGATCCTGGTACCAGGACATGACTTCATTTCTCTCTCCGAAAGCCAGTAAGGCATAATTCTTAATTCTTAATTATTGCTGCTGGGGAAATATTGAAAGTATAAACGGTAAATATTTAAATTTTATAATAAAATCAAAACCATAGAAAACTAAAAAAAAAAAATATTTAAGATGTGTGTATTTGACAATCCTGTGGTAACCCTGAAATATCAAATACAATTCATTCTCCAAATTGACCTAGACCATTTTTGTGTTTAGTTACACTGGAGTAAATCATTTATTCAGTAGGATTTCATTTAATACAAATTATTTCACTCCAAGGCCAACTGAAAATAAAACAGTTCATGCCTTCTTCTGAAAGTAATATTTTGAATTATTCATGCGTAGTTAAAGGCACACCTTTCCCATTTCAGATGAATACAAACAAGTATTTGGATTTACTCAGGGAGAGAAGTTGCATCATATTTCACAAAATACTTCTTCAACAGCTATGAAGCAGTCAATCTGTGCTTTAACTGAAGCAATAAAATAATGGGAAATGAATGTATCAGGATTTGACTTGGATAGATAGTTTCTGAGATACGGAACCCTCTTCCAACTTTGATTAAAAACTATAATGTATTGTAATACTGTGAAATAAGACAGTAGAAAAAAAATTACAAAATATAATTGAAATAAATTTATCTGCATATGGAACTCTTCTTTCTAGAAAAACATCTCCTACCAATCAAATTGTATCATTCCTCAGTGCATATTTTATGCCCTTAAATCTCATGAATAACATGTATGTTAATGAGTGCATTTTTAGATGTAATGCAGAAGCAAATTTGGGGTGTTGCTGGAAATAACAAAAAATAAGAATCAAAGGATTGCTTTCATGAATCAGTATGGATATCAGTATGTAATTAGAATTATTTCCTAACACAGGGTTATAGAGAGCTCGGCATGTAACAGGAATTCTGGGTATGAAATCCTGACAAGGTCACTCTGTTTGTCAACATACAGAGTGTCAGTGCCATCCAGGTACAGCAGTTCCCAGCCAGGCACCCTGGCTATCTCCACATCCTCGTATTTAAACACTGAACACGATGATATGTTCAGCCATGGAAATGAGAAAATCTCTACACGTTCCATTGCTTATTTGCTAAGATGAGTGAAACAGAATTTGGCATCAAACACAATCAACTACCGAATGTAAAATACGGGAGTGCATTTTGTGCTTATAAGGTACAGTACAGTTAGTATTTTTGGAAACAGTGCATCCTGGGAGGATGACCAGCTTCACTCTTGCTCTTAGCACATGGCCTCATGTGCAGTGGCTGTCCCAGTCATTGGGCAAGAAGGAAAGGACAACCTTATGTTGTGTTCTTGTAGATTTTACCTTTTTTTCGGTCTTTTTTGTGGCTTGGGGCAAGTGAGTTAATGCTACCTCCTGTTTGCATTTAAAATGGGGACAGTAATACTTACCTGTCTTTACGAATCACCTGGAGACTTTTGGAAGGCATCACAGAATATGACTGATTTGTAATGTAATCATTTTAAAGCAGCTAAATTCTGCAGAACTAAAAGCCGTTTCATGTTCGTTTATGACAGTCTGATTGTCTCCATGGAAACATGGGCAAAACATCATTTCTACATCAAAACAGGAAGATTTGTTTCCGTATTATATTAGTTTTAGTGTGCACTGAGAAAAACAAACATAAAAATAAGAGATTTTTCAAAGATAGATTTCATTAAGAAAAGAGCATTTTCAGTCCTATTACATGAGACTTGTCCCTGTCAACCTGATCCCACAGTGAAAAACCTTGCAAGAGGAGAAGCATTCTGCAGAACATCCATGGATTAGGGATAAAAATAGAAAAAGTTTGGAGGTATAGTATTTACTGTCAGAACAAATCACCAGAATTAGGAAGTTATAGGCATTTTAGCCATGAGCCCAACAAATGAAAAGCCTGCAGAATGAAAGCTGCTGGTACTGCATGTGGTTGGTACATCATTTAGCAATCTGCACAACAGAGAATGCAACAGTGAAAATTATCTGCAGCCTGCCTAGCATAGTTGATCGGTGTGTAATGTTTTATTACTTTTGAGAGGAATCACCTAAGCAGGAAAAGATCAAGCTGCTGCATGGACAATTGCTTAGTCATATAAACTGCTATCCAGAAGGGAATAGAATGGGAAATAAATGAAGGGACAAATGCCTATCCTGGATGGTTCTAAAGTAAATATTAACACAGCAAAGAAAATTCCTTCATATAGCATGAGATAACAGAAACTAGCTTTATGAAAAAGCAATGAATATCTAATACAATTTCTCACTCTAAACTGCATGAGAAATTCTCTAATGTGAAACAAATAAAGATGAAAATTCATGAACTACAAAATCATTTTTGAGAATTAACTCTGCTCTGTGGTTATTTACCAGCTACAGCAACAGCCAAAGGCAGAAATTTTGAGACTGAGAGTTTCTAAACAATGGGAGTATGGTGACTTCTGTGTACAGAATGAAATGAAAGGGTAAAATAAGCAGATAACCTCAGAAGTGGAAAAGCACATTGTCAAATGGGTTTGAAGACCAAGTGGTCACAAGTTAAAACATTGGAGCACTAGAATTTGAAGTGGATTGTGGTAGGACAGCCATCCAAAATACGAAGTTGCAGGACGAGCACACCCTAGAAAATCAACACATACAGAAGGACAGAAGACCCAAAATATTGTGCTGTTTCTACAAGTTTTTTCTTACTCCATTTCAGTTGCTGCAGAAATGTGGGAACTGGCGACTAACCTTTAATTCACACAACCTACACTTCCTTTCTTGGTTTTGAGACCTCTACACTAATTTTCAACAACAAAAGATCACCTGCACAGAGTTGCTGCTGAATCAACACAATTTGCACTTCACTTTTTTATGGCGCTTTGGCAAATGCATGCAGTGCTAAAATTCTACTCTTATTAATGCATTCCAAAACAAGTCAATAAGTCTTTTGATAAGCACTTGCTATTTGATTTTTGAGAAAACACAAAAAGCAACATTTAGAAGGCTTTAAATGAATTCACAGTTCAATCATAAGGCTTTCTTTTTCTAAAGAAAACTATACACTGATGAAGACATCATCTGATAAAACAGAAATTCAATTTCCTTTGTCTAATACTCTGCTAAAATAATTCTTAAGAAAGATCCTTTGCAAAGAATTAAACTTGGAGCAGTTGCTTGTGGACACTCAAGTAACTGTCAGGAATAACTAAAATGTTATTTTGTCCTTTTCCCACTGAGAATGAACCCAGGTTGCCTCAGGCGATACAACAGCAAATTTTGTAACTTTGCACGCAGCATGGTAGCTAAAATACACTTCTACAACAGAGGAACAATTGTTCATAAGAGAATTGCTTGCTTTCTGAATCACATAGGTAAGAAATGCCATCAAAAAGAGTAAGCTTTCTGAGTTGCGAAGGAACACTGAATTATTCAGGGTTCATGATGTACATGCTACTTTTTATTAGAACAAAGATAAAATATCAAGTTCTAATAAAAAAGAGCCATGTCTATCAGTAACCTTGGATAAATCGAACAAAAAGTAACAATAGAATGGGAAACTGAGTTTTACTTCTTTCAGAGAATATACGTTGCATTTCCTGAATCAATCTGTCTGATCTATCTGCAGACATTTCTGGAGGCATTGCCCCAAATTTGGGACATGAATACAGTGAGGAGCAAGAAACAATCTCACAGTGGTTTGGGGATGGGAGTTGGGGTGGTCAGTAGCAGGAACAATCACTGTGATTCAAAATTGATTAATTTCGTCTTGATCTGAAAAGAAGTAAATGTTATCAGTATGTGCTATCCCTTCTTCACTTCATAATTCCCTTTCAACAGAGAAAACTCAAAAGGATAAGCAGTGGATTTCCGAACGGAAGGAAATCCAAATATCAGATACTTTTCCAGTTTCGAACAAGATCCTTACAGAAAAATGACAGTCAGAAGACTGCAAGACATTAACCATGACCTTCATATTCAGGAGAAAAAAAAAAACAGTTCAATTTATACAAGTGTGCCACAGTGCTAAGGGAAGACAAACCATAATTCAGCTTGATTTATGCAACACACTGCTTCTTCTGAAGAATATTTTAATCAGCAAATCGAGATTTCAGTAAGGTTACGTCACTACCAAGAGGTGTTCTCTATGACAGAAAGGGCTGAGAAAGCTGTACAGTAAGACAAAATGACATCATGCTAAATTTGGAGGCAGAGAGTTGATGTTTCAATTCAGGGTATTTAATTCAACTATGTACGTAATCATGCATTGCTCTTTCATAGAAGATATACATGGCTACAAAAGTGTGAAGATGTTTAAAAGCATAATGAAAGGATATATCAGTATTTGAATGCATTACTCCATGTGCATGCCTGGTATAACTGAGCTATGAGGATATATCATAAGAACTCTGATTAAACTACGTCAAAAGCTGTTGTACTAATGTGCAAGTTCTAATGAGGAAATTCATTTCTCTCTTCCTCATACAGTATCAATTTCATGCCCGATAGGTTTTTAAATGGGCCACAAATCCTCTTTCTTATTTTTTTTTAAATCCAAAGCAATACTACAGCACGAGGGCTTTTAATGTGAGCTGAACAGTCAACAACCACCAAGATATTTATTAGATATAACAGACTCCTTAAACATGGGAGAATCTATATGAGACATGGTCATTAGTATGTATGCAGCCTTGACTGTGGGCTCTCAGTATTTGCTAATGCAGACATTTTTTCCGTGGCTTGGGAAGCTCCATGGAACTGTGTGGCATCAAAGAGGCAGTATCATTGTTTCAGAAGAAAGATCCTTCCTTCCCCCATCAGTAGACTGTCTCAGTAGCTCCTCTTCCAAATTCCATATCAAGCTAATTAATTTAGCAGTTCCTCAGGCTGCAGGATTATTTGGAACTCAGTATGCTCTGCTCCTGGTAATTTGTTAGCATGTCTAAATTTCACAATGCTTAACTACATTTACAGGTGGATTTTCAGATCATTTCATTTTATAATGGAACAGGACAAAACTGAAAGGCCGGACCTGGAAGGACCTTCCTGATCCACACTATTTACATGGCTTGAGCAAGGAAGCAAACAGAAAACATTGCACACTCTTAAATACAAACACAGAAGACTGATGTGCATCAGTACCTGGAGTGGGCTGTCATATTTTTGTAGTGAAATGAAATGATTAGTCTCTCTTTTCTGTAAGAGATCATCATGCTTAAAACCTCAAAGTGATGGTTCTCTAAAATGCTCTTTACATACAACTTTCTCTAATGGCATTAACTAGCAACCTTACAAAACACCATAGAAATTTCAACATCCTTGAAGAGCCATTACCTGCATGTGTAAGTACCTGTTCCAGAGAAACTGCACATTTAAAAACTGCCATATTCTTACAGATAACATCTACTTTAATGGTGAGATTCACAGACCAGTGGAAACTTTGGTCTCTTTGGTATCAGAATTTCACATTTTGTTAAATGATTGCTATCATAGGACTCATAAGAAGGCAGGAAAACTCAAAGTCTACTTAAAAAGCAGCTTTAATCACTTAAAGTGCTTCCACTTTACTGTTGATGTATTTGGGGGGAAAAAAAAATCACAAAATAAAAAGAAATAAATGTAAATACAACAACAGTAGACACAAAGTTTCTTGCCACTCTGGTGATAGCTTGGCAACATATATATCATACTCTGCTCTAAAAGCGAACATAGAAGTCAAGTATGAGGGACATATTGGCCCACGACCCTGTGTTTCCTCTGACTTTGCTGCTCGTACTTGAAAATGCTTTCAGAACTAGAATCTTTCATTCTTACCCTTCACAGCAGTTTCCATGACATGAATAATTCATATCCAGTTATTCGCTTAAAGTGCTGAACACTGGGACTTGCAACCAGGTAATTAGCTAATAAAGAAGAGTGGATTTGTTGCATGTTTAGGCTATCACGTCAAATTAATGTAAAGATGACAGTGTGCATTCATATGGAACATATACAAAACCAATGTAAGAAGAACAGTTATATGTAGATTAAATGAGTATCTTAAGATCATATGAATATACCCAGAGATTTCTATTAAGCCCATCTGAGAGGATTTTGAATTCACAGAATTCTGTAATTCTGGTATCATCTACATAAAGTAGCACTGACAAACATGCCTTTCTTCTTAACTTTGTATTTATTACCCTGATAATTGATGAAATGTATCAAAAACAGCTGGTCAGTTGAATGCATCACTGAAAATCCATATGATTCAGATCAACAAGTTGCCTAGGAAATTAGGTGGAAATGAAAGGAATGAGCTGCATTTACTGATGGGATATACATCACAGCATAGAAGAAACACTGATAAAGTAGAAGGGAGAGATGGCAGTGTCAACCAAAAGGCAGTACTCAGATAAGAGCATATGCTCACAACAGCTCTTGGGAAATAAATGTGGGCTTGGAGAAGCATTTTGAAAACAGAATTTGCAAAGTAGGCATCACACACAAAAGGCATGGTATCATAGAGCTACTCTTGTTTCTGTGTGTCAGATAAAGCCAGACTACTACTTCAAAACCCCTTGAATTCCTATGTACTTGCCTGTAATCTAGCCAATGAGTATACAGTTTATCATGCTGATGTAGGGCACAAAGAATGATTTCCCTCATTAATACAAATAGAACTTTCAATTCCAAGCAGCTCATATTATAAGGGTCTGTAAGAAAGTGCAGCTAGTCATGCTCAATTAACTGAGCTGCTACGCTGGGCAGTTAGGATATGGCCCCAATAACCATTCTTGTGGTCAGTTTTGACATTTTATATGTTACAGAATTTTATGTTTACAATGCAACATGCTATGTTTAGAATATTCACCAACTAGAAAATGGGAAACATATATTAATCAAATGTTCTTACAATACATATTAGCCTGTGAATAATAAGCTGTTCTTTTAATGTTCTGGTGAAAGACATAGAAGTGTTAACTACCACGTATTCCCATCTATAGCTGAAGTCACATTAAAAAGGAAGAAAAATAAGGGAGCAAGCTTGGATTCTATGCCATTGCATGACTTTGTGATAGAAGATAACTTCATCTCAGCAACTTCTCTTGCCTGTGGCTTCCTACTTTCAGCCCCCATTTGATATCTGTCCTCCCACTGAGTTCTGCATGTGAATACTGTGCCGGGCATCAATTGCAAGGTGCCAGGATTTGGCATCCAAAGTTTGAAACTTTTGAATTGCTGATACACTTAAATAAAAGACAATAAATACCAAGGACAATATTTTAAGTAACAATGAACATGTTGAACATTCATGTTCAACCAATTCAAATTCTAAACCAATTCAAATTCTTATTCTAGGTGGTTGGCTGAATATGAGTGTTGGGAAATCTCTTGTGAGGAAAGGCATTACACACCGCTTTTCTGTGTATGGGCTGCTAATGGTGAGAGTAATTGCCATTTCAGTAATACACTTTCAAACTGAAGCATTTCTTGTAATAGCTGACAATTTGAAGTGCTTGGTGTTTATTTCACATCAGGGAGTACAGTCCCCTAATATATTCTGTTCCACATTTCCTTACAGACTATATGATTCAAAGGGAAAAAAAAAAAATTGGTAAGTTTAAGATCTTCCATTTGAAAGACTAAAACAAAAAATGAAAACATTTATATCACTTACTTTAATCTGACTCACACACAGTTCCATTGAAAAGTGTTTGAGAACCACCAGTTGGGAAATGGCATTGATGCAGAAATGTCCAGACTTAAACATACCAGGTTGGAATCCATCTCACTTCACATTAGATTCCAACACTGTAGATATCTGAAACTTACCTACTCTTCTGACTTGTCTTTTTTGACAGATAAGTAACTTAAGATGGGAGGAATTACACCCCAGAGTATCTACTTGTTTGTACCAATGAGAAATGGAAACCAGGTAACTAGATGTTCAACAACTGGAAGAGATGTAGATAAATGAATCCCCATGTCTGTGATGCACTCTACTGATAATGCAGTAATCTGGAGTAAACATGAGATGACTTTGATTGGCTCCTGTATTATTGAGGTAATGCTATCAAAGTATTTTGTTATTAACAACCTTAAAAAAAAAATCTTGAAGGAGGTTCACATAATTACTTGTGAAGAACTCAAAATTTTTATCCTTCATTTTCTTTTTTGGGCAGTTTTCAAAGTATTTTCCTTGCATGGAGAGGCAGGGAGGGATATGTTATCTTCAAATAGTCCTCAAATGAAGTTTGCCATCTCTGATTGTCAGTTCTCTGCTCGTTCACTGAAATGGGCTTCTCAGTCATGGACTTAGTGGAACTGTATGCAGCACTCTATTTGCAAAAGGTGGAAGCTTCTATATGCAACTGTGTATGAGAAAGAGCTCATTCTCAAGAAGAGTGGCCTCTGCTGGCTACTTGAAGGACTGGTATTGATGGAATTAAGGACAGGATTATTTTATTTGTGCCGTATACAAGAAAAATCCCTGTATTTTCACAGAAAAGTGAATAGAACCCCGAATGTGACATAGTAAATCTTAGAAGAGATGCAGGCTACACTCCTCATCTCTGAGCTCCCTGCTAATCTATTGCAGAGATGTACCAGGAAACAATTTCAGGGCATACTGTGTCTTGCACTGTCAGCCAAGCGAATAATAGTACAGTGCCTGTCAGACAGCACTGGGGCTCAGGAGAACAAAAATAACCACATGAAAATTTCCTGCAATTGCAATGTTTAGTGGATTTGGGAAGTATTTCCCACCCATACACATCTGCATTACATTCCCTACAAGAATCAAGTGAGAGAAATAGTATTGACTGGTAAAAGAATAATGCCATTCAAATGGCATTAGCAAGCCATAGCAAAATTTCAGTACAATTAGTTTAATGTACATCGGCTCCAAGAAGGAATAGAAAGAAAACTGTGTTGCTGAACCCATAAACAGACAATTTATGCTCTTACATACATCTGTGATTGTATTTGTATTTAAATATGGCACTTGGCAAATCAAAGTTGAAAACTAACGATTTTCAAAACCCCAATATAACATCTATTTCCAAACCTCTTTCTCCCTCTGTCCTGAAATGCTGTTGTTTTTAGGTAACTATACCTTCAAAACTGTGCAAGACAGAGAAATACGCTTTCCCACAGCTATTGTTGAAGTCATAATCATATCAGAATATGTTATGACCACTGCTGGCAGAAGAGTCTCCAGCCCTGGTGCCAGACTTCATCCATAAGATCACCTTCTCAGTACCATACCTCATTACTGGTTGGTTATCTCAATCTTAGATGGAAGAAAAATAATTTAAAATGATCATATAGCACTCTGAATACTGACAGAATAGGTATGAATTCATTTTTTTTCTCCTGTTTTATTTTTCTTTATTTACTTGTTTCACATACAAAGAGTTTTTAATGACATGAACGATCTCCTTCGGGAAAACAAATGGTACAAGTACAATGCAAAATGATTTTTGTTTGTTATTCTAATAGCAACAAAAATGTGATTACTGCTGAAGGAGATTTGTGCACTTCTAAATCCTCTGACATTTATGCAAATGCCCAAATGGGTTGTGCTTTTCCTTCTGTGCAGGAAATCTTTCATATCACAGTGCAGAAGTAGAGTCTGCGCTCCCACTGAGCAGGTTAAAGGTTTTGTCAAGTGCAGCATTAAAGCTAGAGTATCTCAAGGAACATAGCGTACGTAAAAAGGCAGATGGAAGCAATCTGAAGGCCACCTGAAATATCTCAAAGCAGCAAGTGGCACATACGTATTTATTTTCCTATGCATACTATAGAACAGGACTCTACCAGGGCTACTCGATGTGCCCATGGAAAATATCAATTAGCAGGAGAAGTGCCAGGATTTTGCTCTGGGGGAATGTGTGACTAACCTCTGAATGCCATGGATTTGGGGAGATAACTCACTACTTTTGGATCTCGTACTGCCTCAGCCACTTTACACAGCCTTCATACAGATTAACATGGAAGGAAGCAATATGGCTTGCCATAATGCAGTTTCACACTCTCCATGTAAAGTGCCCTGCTGCTTAATTTGGCTCATCAGCCACTGTTCTCCTGACTCCTTCTCTGCGCTGCTGTACGGTTCCATTAAGTCTCCACAGTAATCTGTAACAATTGAGTCTGAAGTGAGGCTATTAAGAAAAGACAAAAGCATCTTGCTTCATAGCTTTCTATAAATGAAAAACATATTCCTAATTTCACATTGGTTTTAGGCTTATGAAAGGCTCTTACTCTGTAATGGTACAAACAGGTATTTCTGTTTTCACTGAGTTTCCGATGTTAAATTTCTCTTCAGTATAGGGTTTGGAATTATTATTCTCTCATACGTTTAACTGAGGTTATTTGGTCTTTATTTGTAAATAAACAGAACAATAAGTGAGGTGATAATAATAGTTTGTACAGTGAAGAAGTCTGCCTAGCCATAGGGCTGTCCAAGTATTCTGGATTATACCAAATCCTGAAAGGTTATGATTGTAAGTCACTAAACCTATAACAGATTTTACATTGATAGAAAGGGTATGATAATTAATCACTTGCTTTATTAGAAAGATATGATTCTTTACAAAGATTGAAAATGACTGCAGGAGCTGATAACCTGTTAGATCCTCAAGAAAGCAGCTCTGCAAATGTAAAAGACAATATCTGCAAGTTATGTCAGCAGCAGAATACGGATGAACTGCAAGGAAAAGGGCAGCGTTAGCATCAGGGAGGAGACTACTGGAATAAAGTGCAGTCCAGAAGTACCTTGTGTTGAACTAAAGGAACACAGTAATTAGGTATGTGGAAAGAAAACCTCAAGAGAAAACCTCAACCTCATGGCAAACCATTTCCAACATTTGTCATTCTAATTTCATTTCATTTTCTTTTCCTTAAGCGAAGGATCCACAGAGCTAACTGCCGGACTATTACCTGCTTAATTAATGATATATTTGATTTCAAGATACACCACAATTTCCTTCCCATCACCTTCTATCATCTCTCTATGAAACAGGTTGTGCACAGAACTCAAGCAAAATACAAAAGATACTTGAAAACAAGTAAGTGCTTTGAAAGGCTGCATGATATGGAAACATCTTCAGCAACAATTCACACAAAACAGTGTTTGTTACAACAGCAAATAAAAACAACAGAGTTTTTCCATGACCTGATGATACATGTTCTGGTGGGTTATGTCTGGTATGGAAATCTGAGCTTCTTAACTTCTTAGTAATTACTTTTAAGTGCTTTTTCCTTTCTCTTGGAAAAAGCAAATAGATAAGAGGAAAGAGGCTGTAGAGACTAGAGCTTGTTTGTGGAACATACTGACAACGTGTTTAGATTTATGATGAGCTTCAGTACCACTCCCATCACAATCACAAAGCCTACAGTCCGCCAGAAGTCTGCAAACAGGCTCAAACCTCAACATGGATAATTCTACACTGAAGCAAAAACCTCTTTTGAATCTTCCAGAGTTAACAACTGTTTGGGCCATTGCTTATTTTGGAATCTGGTCTTTGAGATGTTTCAGAAATCGAGGCAGCAGCACCAACTGCTGATCGTGTTGTGTGCGTGGTGTTTGGCAGACCACGTAGGAAGACTAGAAACAACTTATGGCTCTGCAAATGTGCCTACCTCTCACACCTGGGGAAGAAATGCAATGGGAATGTCATTGGGATATTAATGACAGAAAACTGCTTCAGTTCACACTTTCTCTTGACTGCGCCTCATTAGCTTTGTCTGCCCACCCATGCATTATCTCCTCATAATTCCTTGCTAATTATCTTCAACATCAAAGCTTTTGGGTAGCTTTAATACTTACATACTTCAAATTACATTTTATTTAACAGCAGGCTCTTGGATAGATAAAACATAGCAGAAAAAATAGCCTATTGTTAAACCACTGGAGCTTGCTGTGCTGTTCAGGACACTGGCAATAACGACTGAAATATTAAAGCACCAACTGCTGGCATCTCCTACAAGGGTGTGTGAAGCATGCGTGAAGGATGGTGGATGGCACCTACCCTGAGTTGGAGGGCTCAGCCTTTATTCAGGTGAGAATGTGAACTGCTAACACAGTTGCAAAGCTGTTAGTTACTTTGATCCTCTTTAGATTCCCTACTCCAAACCTTTAATGTCTTTGTCAAGACACAGTCGAAACAAATGTGCTGAAATCATGAAAGGGATGGTTCATCAGAAGTGTTCATTCTCTGTAGCCTTTATTATCAGGCTTAGCAACTACAAACAGCTCTGCAATAGGTGGGCATATTGCCACCTCTCCTGCTGCTGAAGCTATTCCACTGTTAGCACTGCACCACCTGCCCAAACATGGGATCCCTGCTGTCTGACAGCATGGACAGCTCAGAAGAGCCAGCCGGGCACAGGAAAAGACAGAGATGACATGAAAACAGATCTCTGTTGCCACTGAAAGAAAAGACAAAAAAACAAACAAACAAAAAAACCAATTGCTGCATCCTCTGTGGAGAAAGCTGATAAACAAATGCTGAAGAGGGCTTTCTCAGCAGGACAGGGCACTGTCAGTGCACCAGATTTTTGTGCTGCCCTGTATATATTGGCTTTCACAAGAAAGGCTTAGGATTAAAGCTTACATTAACACTTCTTGCTCTCAAGGAAGGAGCACAAACAAGGCTTCTCACTACAGCAAGCTGTAGTTTTCTCCTGAGCTGTTCCATCAAGCTCTCCAGGAATTAAGAATATTAAGACAACTCTGTGCAAGATGCCCTTCATCAATCATACATAACATTTATGCACAAAAACACAAGGTCAAACTGGATCTGGCTCAAGCCACCGTGAGAAAAGGGACTCTGGACTAGTTGGTGCCATTCAGAGAACAAATTCCTGTTTTTCTGAGTTCATTTTTCCTGCCACACATGCAGTATATCTCTGCTGACTTAAAAACCAAATGGTAAACTATGCCAGGTGGCTGACTTCTTCAAAGGGTTAACTATCCTTACAGAAACAGTAAAACAAGAAAATATAACAAGTAGCAAGTACCACTGGGCCTATAAATAACTGTAAGAACAGACAGCAACCCCTGTAAGAGTTCAACAGCCCACTCAAGCATCAAATATCCATGAAACGGGAAAAGAACCCCCATCTCTTGCAATGTTCAGCTGAAGGCCAACAACCACTGCCTCCCAATTGGGCTGAAACTGAACTGTTGCTAGGGATGCACTGATACACCAGAATTGCTTTTTGTTTCTATGTTACAGCCATGATTCACTCCGTTCCCATAACCTTGTTGTCCAACAAGAAAAAACTCAAGACATTCACTGGTTATTTTCAGCTGTATGTGTGTCACAGCCAGTCCATCTATGGCCATTACTGAATGTCAGTTATTTTTGAGAGAATTGACTGGAAGTGGGGCATATTAGATATCTGCAGTTAATTAATTATGTTCTCCTAACCTTTCATCTTCTCTGCTTTTCATCTCTGGATGTTATGCTGATATACCTTTAGGCACAAGTAGTGTTACAGTGGCCTAAGTACACTCCCCCAAAT
Organism: Callipepla californica brunnescens; assembly: GCA_023055505.1. Classification (NCBI taxonomy): domain Eukaryota; kingdom Metazoa; phylum Chordata; class Aves; order Galliformes; family Odontophoridae; genus Callipepla; species Callipepla californica. The sequence continues at coordinate 14,908,555 of JALIRH010000014.1, forward strand.
AGTATTAAAACATATCAGGAGGAGGAAGTTCACTTATTCAGTGAAGTTAATTTCAGTAGACAGAGTATTTAAACAAAATAGTTCCTTTTGAAGTACAGATTGACAGATCAAGGAAACATAATTACTGAACAAAATCTCGCTGAAAAGCAGTGCAGCTTACATAAGCTCATTAGAACACAATATTGCTATTTATCTGCCCTCTGAGTCAAAGTTAAAAAAAAAAATATATAGGATACTGCTACAACACTGTCTTGAAGGCTAATAGCATTTTATTTTTACTTGGGTTATCTTCTTGGTGGCACAAGAAGTACTAATTAGTTCCTATAAATCTATCCATCCAATTGCCAAATGCTTAAAGAATACCTGATAAAAATAAATCAAAAAAGTTAAAAAGGGCAAAGAAAAATTTAGATTAGATGTAAGGAATTTATTCCTTCACTCTAAGGGTAGTGAGGCACAGGAGCAGGTTGACTGTAGACGCTGTGGACAGCTTCTCCCTGGAAGAGAACTGGGTGGTCTTTAAGGACACTTCCAACTCGAACCATTCTGTGATCACCCCCAAGCTCTTTATCTCCATATCTACTGCAGCACTATGTCGTATAATTGGCATGACTGTCATATCAAACTCACTTAGCTACGGTGTATTTCACAACTACCCAGGGGTTGTGGCTTGTGTTCATTGCCAATCTTAAAAAAAAAGCTCACTGAATTTCATTAAGTGCATCAGTAGAAGCTATTCAGTGATGTAGCTGTGAAAACACATGTCAAGAGACCGGTGTGTTGCAAACCATGGGTGAGATGACAAAGTAATGTTTTTTACAGAGATTTCTAGGGGTATAAGAAAACATGACTCCATATCAGGAAAGCAATGGCAACTGCCCAGCCAGGGGAGAAAAAGGACACAGCAAATGGCCCTATAGCAGGTGAACAGGTGAAATTCTTCTGCAGGGGCAGAAGAAGAGTATTGGAGAGGTCTTCCTAAAACGGTACTGTTCCTGCAAATGAAAAATCTGATGCTACTCAGTGACAGCCATTATATTAACAGACTCTTTGAAAAAGAGCTGTCTAAAACCGTTTTCCAAGCCCCATTGCTGATAAGGCACAGCAAAAGTTGCCACTGTCTAGGAAACCATGGTGTTCAATGCCATACCAGTACTGTTCAAATGAAAAGGAGAAGACACACAGTGGGAAGCAAGGAGAGCTAAAAATAAATAAATAAATACAAAGAGGGAGATAAAACTGAAATGCTTTACTAAGAGAAGCTATCATAACTAGCAATGCAATAAAGAATGTAATTGCTTTTTGGCTTATAGAATCCCATCTCCAGACAAATGTTTATGTAGCACTATGGGGCTAGAATAATTTGCCTCCAAGGATTACCCAGATACATACTGTCTGTTTGCTGTATATGCCTAATTAATGTAACAATCTTTAAAGTGGACTGATCATTTTCCAATTCAAACAGAGATTCAGTCCTGCCAAGAGGTTCTGAACAAGCTTAATGACTGTAAACTGTCCCAAATGTAACAAAGATCAATTATACTTGTATTTAAATCAGAGCAGAGAGTTTTTTCTTTTCTCTTTCTTTTTTAAATACAGACTAAAATGTGCCTGATCCTGAACTTTTTATTCATGCACAGCTTTCACTGAACTCAAGATGCTGTGTTAATTCCCACTGTAAGTTACATGCTTACACTGGGGATACATGTGGTCTGGAGAACTATGCTCATGAAAATACTGCAAAATTTGCCCCAAAAGGATCTTGCCAACACAGCTGTTCAAGCAGACAATGTAAATTCTGTTCATATTTAAGAGAGAATGAAAGAAAATACAAAAGGTAACCAAGAAACAAAGTAGTACTACAGGCAAAATCACAATGTCCTTCACTCAGCTCCCAAACTTGTGCATATTTCCTTGATTTGTTTACTGACAATGCACAGACTATAGAATAGTAATGTAACTCAAGAGGCACTAGCAGGATGAAATAGCAGCAAAAAGTAGTGCAGCAATTTCCATGAACTGAAAGAACATTCAATAAAAAAATCATGCAATAATCTGTTGTGGAAAAGCTGGTAAGGGAAGGAACTGTGACACTGTATTTAAGGAACTGGACTATGCCCCCTGAAATCTGGGTTCTGTCTTGAAGAATACTCAGGCTTATTGACATGGTAACTGAACCTCACACCTGCATAAGCAGAATTATCATTTTGGCCTACATCAAAAATACAGCATGAAAAGTGTGCCATACTGCAACGCATCCATATATTACACTGAGAGATAACACAATCTCAACATTCTCTAATTAGCTGAAAGAGTTAATAGCCCAAACTGGAATTACTGCAGGTTTCTCTCTATTAGGATGACTTTAATGAAAACCTTTATATTTCTAAAAAGAAAAAAAATAAAAATGCAAGCATAGTCTGTTTTTTCTTTAAAATGAAATGAATCAAACAACAGGAGGACATGCATTCCTTCAGTGAAACCAATACCTAGATTTCTGCATTTGAACCCATCCTTGGCTGTACAGACAAGCTACCAAGCATGATTGCAAAGTGGTTTCCATTTACTCCCAAAGTCCGTTTCACATATTAGGCACAATGAGAGGCAGATGCTAAATCTGCAGTTTACACTGCATTTGACCCTCATTTTTCCATTACAGTTGACTATTTGGTGATGACATCTCGCTGTGCCAGACACAGATTGTAACACAACTGCTCTGAGAGCTATGAAAAACTACACAAAGGAAGCTTTGCAATTAAAACTAATTTAAAAAAGCATCAAGAAAACTTTTCAACAGGCAGTTTCATTTCTTTGGAATAGGAAATTTCTGTGGAAAAAAGATCCAAGGTTTCAACATGTTCCAATGGGTAATAATTCCGTAAAATATATTTATTTATCAGAAATAATTCTATTTCATGCAACTCTATGCATATTTTACATCGTCCTACAGAATACGACTTGCATCACAATAAAAATGAAGGGTTATCAGAACAATTATTTTTCCAAGTAAATATATTTGATTGGAGTTTTGAGCTGTTCTGCGATTGATTCATGATGCTTTCTTTTAGAAATACCAAAGATTTCCACAGAAGCTGAGTTCTATTTCCTGACAATTTATAAAGATTCTCCAAGTTATGATTACACAGGAAAAATCATAAACATCCAGTAAAAGCCACTGATTTGTGTTTGACAGGACATATTAATTCTGTTCTGCAGGAATAAGGAGACCAGGATGTGAGACTTGAGAAGGCATCTCTGCCTCACAAATGGCCACACATTTTCCTCCCCATCAGCATCCTAATTCCCTGTCATTTTATCTCTAGCACACTGGAAGTTCACAGTTGAAAGCTGACTTGGAGATGAGTGTTTTTCTGTCAGCTCCTTTCTTTGTTCACCAGTACCTGTGTGCTGCCAGCAGTGGCCCGCTGGCTGTGCTACAAGTCTATATGAATTCATCTCCATTCATCCACTAGTGACAGCATCCTGCTTTGCAAATGCCTACTGAAGTAAATTAATTCTCTTGTGGAAATGAATGGTATGTTCTGTACCCAACAGAATAACACGGAATACATTTAAAATAGAAAATTGATTTCTATGATCTGCTTGAGAATTTATATCCAGTTATGTGCAGGCAATCCTGAATTGACAGCTAAATAAGTAAGCTGAAACTTTACTGGTCATCATCAAATGCACATATTCTAACAATGTATATTCAGTTGCCTGAACACTTCAACGTCGTTTGAACACTCCTCTGGAACAAGCACAAACATTCCCATTCCATCACTTGCTGTGTATGTATGTCCATAAGCTGTAGCTGTGCAACCCAGTTCTGTACCACGTCATGCACATCAGGATGGTCTCCATCTACATTTTCAGGAGGAGCTCTGACAGCCCCAAAATGCTGATAAACTACACAGGCAACCTAGATGGCATGAACCAGGGAAGAAATTTCCGCATTCCATACATCAAAGATTGCTTTGATTTTTAAGAAAAACACAAGCTATGAAAATAATAGGTTGGGTGACATTCAAGACCTTCTCTTACATCTGGGTTTGTGTTTCCCAAGTTCCACATCTCTGCTGAAAAGGAGATTGTAAAAATGTCACAGATTGAAACGATTGTATTGGAACATAATGGAGACAAGAATGACAAAACAACCACATGTTCCTTGCTCTCACAAACTGACTAGCTAGTAATCAACAGTCACCTCATGCTTAAAGGTCAAGGAACAAAACTATAGATTGAGTTTATAAATCCATGCATGAGGAATATTCATTAATTGTAAAGCACTCAACCTTGCTGGACAAATGACTTCCCAAAACAAACCATACAGTGATCTAAGGATGTTGCTTTAGATATCTCATACACACTCAATATCTAAATGTTTCTTAATCAGCTAACCAAAATATGGCTAATTGAATGCTGACTGCTTTCTGCGATAGGGTTAAAGCTCTCCCAGAGCTGGCAGGTGGTATTCCAAGAACTGACTGTAGCTATCTTTTGGGCCACCATGTTGTTAATAACTGCCTTATCTCCAATGAAATTTCATTCCACTACTGATTACATGAGTTTGGTGGGAAGCTGTTACTGTCAGATTTCTTTCTAGCTGTCTTAGCAATATTTGACAAACTTCATACCCACCCATGTACATTTAAAAAAAGACCAGAAGTTACTATTTGGGTTGAAGCTGCAACGTATTGCTGAAAGCCTTGATGGATCACCAGGTGAAATAAAAGCTTTGAGACCTGAAAATACAACGCATTTTCAAGAAAAAAAAAACTACTACTGATGTCATGCTAAGCCTTCTGTTTAAAGAGTATTTGAAACCAAGAGGAAAAACAAATCCTGGTCTTTTCATTACACTAGCATCTTGGTTGGTGCTTTCTCAAACGTTCTTTGGAATTTCACTGTTTTCCTATTATAGCAAAAATGCTTTTCAAGAGTGCCTATAATGTAAATGACAAAATCGTGTTTTTAATTTTAATGAAGTAGATATTTGAAAACATTTGCATTCATGTTAGTGTTTTTGACAAAGCTGTCATGCAAAAAAAATCACAAAAACCTGCAATTCCAACACATACATGTAAATGGTAACGCACGTTATGTGCTGATGAGAGGTTTAAAATCCACATAAAGATATTTAAATATTCTGCAGATAATGCTGAAATTCAAGGGTGAAGTGGGAGGCCGTTACCTGTTGCCTTTCAATTCTGTTCCCCTAACAGAACTGCTGTCAGATTCTGGAAGGGAATTTAAAAAACTAAAAAGGCACCATCTGTGTTACAATGGGTTCGGTCTTTTTATAGATATATGGGTTTTTTTTAGATCTACGGGCAGGTGTAGGCATACCTGACAGAAGATCTTGATGTATACTTGATAAACCCTGTGATTTAACAATTGGCATTACTTTCTTCTAGTGTAGCCTCTTTTAAAACTTAAGCCATTCGCTGAAGTATATAGGCATGCTGTTTTCATTGTACAGACATTTTTATTAGAAAACTTTCTTTCTTTGCTTATCACTTTTCAAAGTCCATTTCAGGTAGGAAGATTGACTCAAGAAGTATTAAATGACTTTGCTTTAAGTTTGTAAATTCGGCTGTGTGGATCCACAGATGATTTCAATTTTCAAGGATCGGAGACAAGTTCATCATCTTTATGGATATTACATTTAGTCAAAACAGTAAAAGCAAATTCCACAAAGAAGCACATTTGCTTCCAAGTGACATTAACCTTTAATCACATGCTCCTCTCCGTGTGTACACAGCAGAGGTGGCAGCATCATTTCCTGGTACTCTGGGATTGTAGCTTTACTGTTATATAGTATTTCAAGGTCAGCTCTTTTATTTTTCCTTTAATTTTACTATAAGAGCCTGAACTCTTTCTCATTCTTAGTTATTTCAGTGTAAATTGAAAGTAAAGCCTCGAAACTCTGTAATGTTACTGTGGGATTTACTGTTTTATAACTGAGATCAGAAAAGTGGCCCAACTTTCTACGTTATTATGGAATGGTTTTAGGAGGGAAAGATTACTTTAAGGATAAAATGGTAAAATTAATCAAAAAGGATTACAGTCAGAAAAATCTTAAAGTGAGCAACAGTGAAATCAACTTGTCTTACCATAGCTATATTACACTAATCCAATTATTAATTTACTTAAGGGAAAAGGGGAAAGCAATTGGAGAGCTTGCTCGATCCCAAAAGCACATTGGTACATGAGGAAAGTAATCCACTGAGAATTTTCCAAAGCTTTTTAGAAGAAACCGTAATGCTACAGCAAAAATTGTTCTTTTGCAACACACTGATACTGGATTTCTATATGGGACATGCAGTAAGCAAAAGGTAGAGATATTCTAGCGAGCATCTTCTTGCTCCTCTCCCTCTGCAAAGGTGCTCAACAATAACATCAGCAACTCTGAGTGATGGTGGAAAGAAATAGCACTTCACAGTGTCTATCAAAAAGACACAAGGAAAAACAGCCTGAATACTGGGGACTAAGTAGCTATCTTCATTGCTGCTAAATGCAAAGAAAGAGTGGAAAGTCTCAAACTTGTCCAACTTTCCCTCTCTTTTGCTCCAAGCAACCTTTGGTCAGATAACCAAACACTGCACAAAACAGTGCCATAGAAGGAAAGAAGATAAAACACTGAAATGAATGCAGACTTCCCAGTTTTTTCAAACACCATTTTATCATGCCACCGACAAACAAGCAAATACCTCTCCCCCTTCAACCCTCCCAAAAAGGACTGCAAAGAAATAAAAAGGACCAAAAATACAGTCTGCCAGAAACTAGTCATGTATGTCATAAAGATGTCGATAATATTTGCACCACCATTTGAACTGCTGACCTCAGCACTTATAGTTTCCAGGTCTGGAAGAAAGGAAAAAAAACCAAAAAAACTCTCCAAAACTGTTCTATTAACATTCTAACACTAGGAAAGTATGACAGAAATGTCTCTAAGATCAGAGTATATGAAAATATGCTTCAGCAATGTGCTTTTTTTTTTTTTTAAATAGATCTATTGTATGTTTTTTTTTTTTTTATAATTCAGTGCTACCAAAAACCTCAAAGCTTTGGGGAAAAATCTAAGCACCGTATGATGAGATAGAGTACTTTGAAATGTTAAGAAAATGTCTTCTCTTTTGGATTACTGATGATAGAGTCATTCTAAATTCACTTAAAGAAGTAGTAAATGAAGAGCATTACTACAGGCAGGGGATATAAAACTATTTTCATAACAATTTGCTCAGCCAAATACCAAGAGACTCTTTACTCCTACCTGGTGAAACAGCTGACAGGATGCTGGGTTTGTCTGAGCCTGACTCAATGCATATTACTTTACACAAAATGAGTTTAAAGAAATTAATGTTGAAGTCAGTTAAAGGAGATGGAAAAAAACCATAAACATTTTGAGAGATCAACGTAATAATGGAAGTGGCAAAATACAAATAGAATTTGAATTTTCATCCATCATGAATCTGTCATTTTGTCTTTGCTACTAGAGCCAAGTAAAACCACAAAATACCATTGATTTTTAACTATCTTTCACTTTCAGACCAATAAGAATTTCTTAACTGGGGAGCAAAGAAAATTTGCCTGTTGGCAGCAGGTTTATGATTTACAGTCCTCTTTTCCAGGCTCCTTTAAAGCAGCCCATGAAGTCCTGGGGGTGTCTGTGGACTGCTTCCCTGAAAGCCACTACATCACACATGTAGATCAGGATTGAAAAAAATACATTCTAACAGGACTGAAAACACAAACACATTAATTGCAGAGACCAAAATGTTATACTCCTCATTTAGTGCTATTATATTACAATTTCTGTTCTCTTGTTACTGAAATATTTAGCATACATCTTTTCCTCCCTGTAATCTGCCTGCAAAACTTCCATGGGAAAATTGATTTGGAACTGACTTGCCATTTCAGAACTAGTATCTCTAGTATCATCAACCATATAATATTAGCTATAGTGACAGAATTCTTTTCTTCTCATTTATGATGCACTTAAGGAAAAATTCATTTATACAGACATATGCTAGGGCAAGGAGAAAGTTTTCATTTTCCTTTTTCTCTGCTGTGGGACAAGATAAAGGCTGCTCTACCACAAATATTTTACACATTAATTTTTACTGGTAGACTGTTTCATGCCAGTAAGAAATAAATCCAAGGACATGTCAGAACTGATGAAGTAATGACAGATATATTCATTGTGCTCATACATAAAGACACACAGTTCTGTCCCGTTTATATTCTGTGCCCCAAAGCAGTTTTCTGGAGTTAGCATTCTCCATATTCATACATATTACTATATCCCTGCTCCACAAAGGTATTAAAATATTATATAACAGGTGACTGGGAAGCCCTCTATCACAAAATACCTCTTGTCATTTTATCTAGGAAAGCAATATTAAGCATGAATATCACAACCAACTTACTTTCCCAACATTTTATTGCACACCCTTAAAATCTGCCACAAAACAGATGAAAACCTACAGATTATGATAGAAGTCCTCATTATACTTATTTCAGAGAAGTCTTTTTTCACTGGGCTTCTCTGTGTCCCACTTTTAAGCCTTTGCATTACAAAAACATCAAGGGTATATCCTGCAGGCAATTTAATGCAATAATTCAGGCAAACCATCCTTCTGACGACAAGAGAATGTTATACTTGGCACTATGGTGATGGTGTTCAAAGAGTCTTGTATCTTTGGCATAGATTCCTTTCCTATCCAACCAATTGAATCTCACTAAAGTGCCTGCTTTGGCAGATAATTTAGGCTTCTGTTTCTTGTCATTGTAGTGTTACGGAAATTCATGACAGAATGTACCCACTGAGCTATATGAGAAAGGATTTATTTGTTCATGTAGCTTGGAAGCTGCTTCCAAGTAACTGATTTGTCCTGGGGAAATATTTTTATCTTAACGGATCTTCTAGGCTGTAGTTTGTGGGAGATTCTCAGCTTGCTGGCTCTACTGGCTTCCACATTTTCTTGTTCTTCTTTTCCTGCCTGCCTATCAACTTCTCTCCTCCTCAAATACTGCGGTGCTGAACACAGACATATCCCTGTAGATAAATATATTGACAAGACATGCTCTCACTGGATATCATCTGATGCCTTCTATGGAATTCTTATGTGCTCAGTAATTGCATGCAGCGAGATTTCTTTGGTTCCTTATAACTTTCTAATTTGCTCTTAGCAATTAATGTCTGATTAAAATTCCCTACTTGCCCATCCACGATATGCTAAAACTCCCTGTAAGAAAATCTGGAATCCACTGTCTTTCCAAAACTCTACAATATTATGCCCGTATCAGTTCAATACAGATCCTTGCTCTGTACTCACATTATGCTTGCAGCATTTACATTTGTCCCCTGCTAGACTGATCCCAATTGTTATTCTTCAGCATCTCTGTTGATATACACAATGTGGTAAAATAAATTGCTAACATGCATTTTCTCTTTAATAATATTTTCCCTGTCTGTAAGTCTGATTTCTTTTGCTGCCATTACAGCAAGAGGTCCTAAGGTGGTTATTTTCCATTATTGTGTTATTTTCCACCCTACCCACAGTTCTATTGTCTTTCATCTCCTGGTTGTACGTTCCTACTTTTACAATAGCTTTGTTTCAGTTCTCTGTTTTTGAAAATTCCCTAACTTAATGAATTTTTTTTGTCCTCTCCTCTTATTCACTGCGTTCATTATGAGCCTGCTCACCAGCTTTATAAAAGTTTATAGGTCTTGACTGACTTAGGATAACTTCTCGGAACAGTGACGTTATCTCATCAGGAACTAATTCATATTTTAAGATCTGATAATTGCATGAGCCAATCACTTCATACTGCTGCGTTTAACAGTCCTTTACTGCTTACTCAAACAGCTGATTGCATAGGTTGAGTGTATTGTGATATTTCTGCAGTTTGCAAATATTCCTGGAGTGCTCCTAGAGTTATGTGTGGGTATCCCTTTGTTCACTGCTAACTAATTTCTGGAGGTCTGTGTAATGGTACATCTGCTCATGTTTTATTTGACTTTTCATACAACCCCCCGCTGTGATCTGAAGAATGTTCAAGAGTAAACACATCCTATTTCGTGTCCATCTGCTCAAATCTTGAGTTTGGTATTTTTTGTGAATACTGTTTGATCTTTCTGCTTTGTTTGTTTATAGGTATCTGTAGGAGTAGCCCTGCTCTTAATGTGTTGTTCTCCCCTCAAGCATAAGAAAGAAGGATCAAAACCATGCAACATTTGTCTTTTCTCCCCACAGAAAGTCTTTCTCTCAATTTTAGCAGGTATGTTATTATCCCTATATATACTCCCCTATTAAGTACTGCCTAAAATAATATCCCTGTTGAAACTGCTACTAGAGGAAAGCTTTTTCCACTTGTCAACAAGTTTCCTGTGGCTCACAGAGCCTAGGTGTTACGCTGTTTTTAATGACCATATGCTGGTTCTTTATCTGTTAATTAACTATTTACTCATTGTAGTTCTCTGTAACACTGTGAAGGAACATTTTCGCTGAATGTTGGGTTTATACCTACTGACAGTACATATACCACAGCCAAAAAAATCCATATCCTTCATCTATCACTGTCAAGAAAGCAGCCAACTACAAATGATCTGGCAAAATCAGTTTAAGCTAATCTCTCCTTATTTTATTTGTCGTTAATTTTTTAGACCAAAACCATATGGTTAGAGAACCGAGTTAGTTCTGTTCCAAAGCGAAATCAGAGAGGAGAAGGTAGCGAACAAAATCTTCTAAAAATCCATGGAAGCCACTAATGCATATTTATATCTCTACCTCTAAAAATGCTACATCCTAACATGAGCTGTCTGTCAGATTTCACTAGATTTGGTGATTGCTCATCTCTCAGTATATGACAAAAGAAAATCCTGATTTCAGAACATAAAGGCTGTCAAGAAAGCTGATTGCATTAAAAGAAAATCAATTCTAGAAATATGGAAATCATTACAAGGCATATATAGAACCTTCCAGAGAGAATGAGAGCAACTATTCCTAGTCAAAAAAGGAAAATTAGTCTAGCTGGACTGAAATGTTACTTGCAGAGTGGATTCAGCACAATTTGTAGCAAGCACTTTTAGGGGTTATTTTTAAATACATAAATAAAAGCAGATCATCATGAGTGCAGTGTTCAGATTTTTCCACCACTGAAGAGAGCATTACTTCATCTGGGATCCTGAATCCCTGTATTAAAGAATTCCACAATGTGCTCTATAAACTGAAGGAGCAAACAGGTGCAAGAGGTAACGCCGATTGATATCAATGCTGTGTATCTGGCCTCTGGGGTACCTCAACCAAATAACAGCAAGCAAAGATTTTTCTGGATTTAATAATGAGTAGTTTGAAGTGTCAAATCTGATTGTCTGAATGCAATACATTAATGCATTTCTGCCAATTTTCCCCTTTTCATAGCTCAGCCACTTTAAAACAGATTAATCAGAAGTTACTATGATGTAGTACAAAAGCATGGAAAAAACTGTCAAGTGTGAGTACCATTAAGACAGTTCCCAAACAAAATAAATGCTGTGCAGGTGATGCAGTTGTGGCAATAATGCCGAGGTAAGGTTAACACATCTCCTTCACTTGGTGTTTAATGATACTTTCTCAGTAGTATTGAGAGAAAATGAAAAGACTTCCACAAACTAATGAGAGTTATTTTACTGGAGTATATCAATATAGAGTTGAAAAGTAAATTAAGAATATTAATCTCACTAGAAATTCTGAGGGAGGCTGAAATGATGGAATTGAATTACCAGAGTTTCCCAACATATGGTAATCTCAGCAACTTGGCTACATATACACAGCTGGTGGAAACACAGACTCGAAAATGGAGAGCCTATGGGCTCTGTAAAATAACAGAAGAAACTGAAAAAATATTTCCATTTTATTTCATGTCAGTTGTAAATAAAGGCTGAAAAGTCACCAAGCTTGTATTGTATTTAGTAAAGAAAGCTAAGCAGATCATTTCTCACTCACTTTTCAAGGCTTATGCTTGCACCCTTCCATGAATGAAACCCTACTGAGTCAACAGGAATTATAAATGCGAAGGTAGAAAAATACTGATGCACAAGGGATTCCTGAATCTAAACTAATGAGAAAACATACAGCTTTTGAACTTAAAGAACCAATGGAAGATGTATTAACTTTCTTAAAAGTTGAATGTGGCCTGGTATGACTTTTATAATCCAACACAGATAGGATCTGAAACCAGGAACGCTGAGATCAATGTGAATCTTTTTTATTTCTATTCTTTCCTGATTAGCCTTGCAGCAGTTCATTTGATACTAGATATGAAACCATTTATAAGGTTAATTTATGTCCCTCTTTTTTTTTTCCCCTCCAAAGTGCACATGCTGTGAAGTCTATAATGCTTTAAAATAGAATTGTTTCATAATAAACAGTCTGGTTTATACGAGATTCTCCAAAGGTAATATCAATTCTAGTAATGCTCCTTATACCCCAATGCTGGATATTTCAACTGCTAGTAATGCTTCTAAAATTGGATTGAAGGTTTTAAGTGTATCTGCTGTAACATTTATCTTCCACTATCAATATAGGATGCTGTGAACTATTTTGCTACACAGGGCAAACAACAGCCAGATGAACTAGAAGTGACTTTGCAGCATATAGGTGATAGAATGCACCCATGTGCACTTTATCTGATTTCAGGTCAGTCAGTCAATTTTGACGTGTAAGAAACAGGTTATTTTGCAAAATCTCTGAAAATAAAATGTCTAGCATTGTCCGCAGGCTGAAAAGCGAAAACAGAAAGGTGCAAGCTAGAATTAAAAATGTGCACAAAAAGAAATAAAACTAACAGTGCAGAGGATTTCTCAAGACAACCCTATCAGTTGCTGCACACATTTCTGTTCAATTATACTTTACTTCAGAGTTAATAAAATTCTACTACATAATGCATCTTTAAGGAGATTGATGGATGTGTTTCATGCTAATTCCTTCTTGAGTTAGTAAGCCTTTATTTACCATGTAGAGGCAAAACTGATGGCAGGCAGACTAGCAGAAATGCCAGCACATATTTTAAAATGCTATTATGTTGCAGACCAAATTAAACTATTGACCAAATTAAACTGTCTACTACACATCCCATCTCGATCCTGCTATTGTATAGGGCTAAAGTGACACCACAATGGTAGCAAAGTGTATTTTAGGCAACTGACACTTGAAGACCATGTGCCTTTGTGAAGGACACTGAAGATTTTCCTCATGCATGGAACTACTAAAAAAAAAAAAGTAATATTTGATGGTGTTCTTTGAAAACCACACAATTTCCACTACCAAACAGAAACAAAATGAAAAAGCAAACAAACCCAAAAGACAAAGCAGAAGAGACAGCCCTTGACTTCTCCTCACTTTGCTACTAATGGCTTTGGTTTAGGTTCAGCAGGAAAGAAGCTCCGACACAGCAGTGAGAGCCAGGCTCCTGGGTTTTGACCACTTGGGTAATCATCCTGCCAAACACAACAAACATTACCCTGGATCAGCATCCTGCTACTGTGGATCCATGAAGCTCTTACATCTGTTCATTTCCTACGGACTGCTGGGCAGGCTTGAAGCCTCTGGAGCTTCAAACCTCAAAGATAATACCTGAGTAACTGGTAACAGCTAAACAAACAACCTGTCCCCACTGCATCCCCAGTCACCAACAGTCAGAAACCTCCCAGACTGAGGTTGACATCCTGAAATGAACAGAAAGATCTGAGGTGATTTTGTTTGTCTGTTTCTCTGCTTTTTAGGAGGTTGCTTTGTTTTATTTTTAAAACTCACAGCAGGAACTTTTTGTTAATTGGCATGATTCAGTTAAATGAGGAGGTATTTTGAGATGAAGAGAAAGATCAGCTGTTTGGATAAAGGAACAGGCTTATAAACCACGGAAATGAGGAAAAGAGCTGTTATGCTCTGGAGATTACAGTGAAAAATGATCTTGGGAAATGGGAGGAATGAATAAGGCAACAGTCAGTAGATACAAATAGAAGGTAACAGCATTAGAAAGGAAAAATCAAAGGAATAAGCACAAAACGGGGACTGACTAGGTGGAAAGGATCCCAGAGAGGCAATGGACCACAGACTGAATAGAAATCAAAACTGTCAAGCTGTTGCAAAAAAGTAAACTCTTTTTACTGGAGGGACAGAAAAGTCTTAACTAAAACATGGGAGATAATTATTCTGCTCTATTAAGCACCATTGATGTCTTCAGTCGGAATATGGTCCCATCTGGGGAAAAGTATAAACAAGACATACAGAAGAGGATAAGATGAGGATTAGACTTCAGGAGGGAATAGTAAAATTGATAAAATTCGGAATATGACTAGTAAGGAAATGAAGAAATGAAACAGATAGAACTAGCTGAGAAATAAAAGGCTCGTCAGGGAATCATGATATGTCTTAAAATGAGCAAATGCTTGTCATTAAGAAAGAAGTTATCCTTAAAAATTTTCCTCCGCATCTCCAGGACAGGAGGAGGAACAAGAATCTTACATGAAAGCACAGAGATTTTGATGGAGAACACGGGGAAGGTTTAGGAGTAATAGGATGTCCCTCTTCAGAAGTTTATGATTAGCCTGGCTAACAGAATGATATGGGCTCTTGAGATGATGACCTCTTGAGACCTTTGTTGGCAGTAAGTCCAGCAGATGGGAAGGAGTGGGGGTAGAAAGCATTCCTTGCCCCTTCCTCATTCTGGAGATTACCAATTCTGCTACTGCATCTCTCTGCTTAGGGGAATGGAAAAGACTGTCCCTTATCTCACTGAGAGAGAATATGAAAAGCAGGGAGCCAAGGTAAAGCCTTTATTTCTGGTCTGCTTCTGCTTTCATATACTAGATGTTTTAATGATTAGAAAGACATAATGAATCACCTGAATTGTTAAGATATCAGGTTCTAAATTCTCGAAATAAAAGCACAACAAGGAACGAGCTGGTTGTCCACGATAAATAGAATTCTATCCTGCTAGTGTGTGAACTTGAAACATCCTCAGCCTTTCTTTCCCAGCAATCTTTAGGTATGTTAACAGTAAAAGTTAGATAGAGGCTCTGGGAAATGCATGAGGGATTTTTAAGGGTCTCTGCATGCAATCAGTGTATGATAGTTGCATTACAAATAATTATTTTTATTTTTATTTTTTTATGACTGATGCCAGCTATAGAAACAACTAAGGACTTTCATGCAATAACTTAGTTTTCTAATTATCTGTTTTTCTTGAAATTTGTTATTGTTCCATTGCATGGGCACATTAAAGTAAAAACACTAACAAATCCTTATATGAGGAATTAATTACAAAGGCAATGCCACTGTATCCATCAACAGAAAATGGCCCACAAATCTAGCGACAACCTAATAAAGATAGGCATTCTTCATTTTAGACAATGTTTGATGAGACAAATTATGGTGAATAAGAAAGAAAATTTTGAGAGAAGCTAGAGAAAATATATTTTGCAACCAAAGGAACACATTACATTAACATGAATATGACCACTTTTTATTCCACTATGAACAAAATGAGGCAGATTGGAAAAATGATCATTCACATCAGGATGCTGAGAAAAGACACAAAACAGACTAAGCTGCTCATCTTTGTGTTTGAATGCAGAAACAACAAAAAAAGTAATTTCATTTCTGAGAGGCTCAAGGTAAGCAACAGTAATCTTCAGTTCCATTTTCATTCTGCCAGGTCTCCTCACTGATGGTATGTGCTTAAATGCTTCTCTAGTTACCTAGCTGAGCATAACTGTGAGAGATCATATTTAAACAAGCTCACTTTGTTTGCTTAGCTCCTGCAGGATCAATCTTATTCTCAGCACTGGAATAACCCCTTCTGACTTTCAAGAAGAAAACATCAACTTTGTAGCTCTTTCTTTTAAAAAACAAACAAAAATAAATAAATACTCCTAGTATTATATACTAACACCATATACAAATTTCCTCTACTCCTTTCATTCATGATTTCCAGCTGCCTTACAGCCACGGAAGCACCTTTCTGCTCTACAGCCTTTTCTACAGCCTCCGTTGACTTTCAGTGTTAGAGAAAACAACTATTGTTCTCAGAACATGGGATCTAAGTTAATCTGTCTTACCACACATCTACTCCCACAGAAAGATAATGACAAAGCATAAATGGGAGAAAACAGCACTGCTGATGTGGAATATGTATGAGAAGGATCCAAACCAAAGCAATAAGAGAAGTTATAATAGTTAGGACAGAGAGCACAAAGTAATAGAATGAAAGACAAGGCACAAGAGGCAGAGAGAATAGTAAATTTCAGAGAAGCCAGGAGAGAAGGCAGCAGAAGAGGCAATAAAATTTTTGAAAAAACTGAAGCCAAACCCTGGGCCTCATTCCAAAAAAATCCATGTGCTTGAGCAAGTATTATTCTGAGATTCAATAGGACCTTTTCATCTCTGAAATGGTTCACTCAAAGCAACTATTTTTCACCACAAGTTTCAATAGCAGCTAAACTTCATGAATTTCAGTGATATAAAGATTGTACAGAAGGAAGTCAAAACAGTATAACAAAGCAATTAAGCTTAGTTAAAAAAAAAACAAAAAACAAAAAACTAAATGAAATGTTACACACAAATGGAGAGAAAAACTGAACATAGACAAAGCCAGTGATGAAGAGAAAAAACACGTAGTAGAGAGACTGCTGTACTGACAGTTTGCCTTTCCTAAGGAACAGGATTTTAGGAGGCTAATACCAATTAATCCCAGGTTTTGTGAGGACAGCAATGGGAAGAGCTACAAGAAACTCCAGTAGCATCAGGCTGTTACCCAGTAGAATATTCCCACATCTTTGTCTTATTCCCACAGACATAGTGGCACGCACCAAGGACACAGGGACAGTATCTCTAGGTACTTCTAGGATCATTCATTCAGCATCGAGGACAGAATATTTTCCATGCTAATATATCATTCCTGGTACAGTTACTAGAAAAAAAAATAAAAAGGATGCTAAGAGCCCAGTTTTGATTCATCACCACAGACTTTAAGACAAAGAAAGCATCTCAGTTGAAATTCTGTCTCCACAATGATAAATGACAGAATTCCCATTGACTACAACGGTACTATGATTTGCCACTAGAAAATACCAGGCCTGTGGACTTCAAGTCCTGGAGAATTAAACATAACAAAGTGTCAAAAAATGTCATCATTTTTTTCCCATCAAGTTACAGAAATTAGCTGAAGGGGATAAAAAAATGTAATAGATTTTAATTTGAATGAAACATTGGACAGAATTTACATGATTAGACTTGAAAGTTTCATAAAAGTTCACTTTGCCATGAGGAAGAATCCAAAGACATGAAGCTGAAAACCTGAAGGACTATCAGCAGTGATTAATAATGAAGCCACTACATGAATATGAGGAAGCTTTCATCCTCAGTAAGGTTTGGTATATACTGATCAGTAAAGCTCTTAAATAGTAAATTAACAGTGAGTGTTTCACAACAACCTGGAGGAGTTAGTGCCCATTTTTCAGTCTGCTTCCTCCTTTCTGTCAGCTCATAATTATCCCAGAACTGAACACTGAACAGTGATTCTCTTGGATCCTGTCTTGGGAAAGTCAAGTTGGCACTACTATAGAAAGATGATGGACTCCAGTTTCTGAAAATCTTCCCCCCCTCCCATGAGCATGGCATGCAGGCTCTTGTTCATTGCTGTCGAAATTCCATAGCCAATGATGGTGACTATGTTGAAAAGAAGTATTTTGTAGTTGTGAGTTTGTTACTGTGCTTTTTGTATTGATTGTAGTTTCCAGGGAAATGAATAGGAGGCATTACTTTCACGGTGACCTATGCAATTTAAAGACCTGTGCGATTTCCTGGGAGTCCTCACGCATCTTTCTTCTATCTGTATCTGCTGTTATATTCTAAAGGAATTCTCTAATAAAATGTAATAATTTAATGCACTGATGGTAATGCTGATTCAATTTTCTGCTTGCATTAATATCTTCTAAATCTATATTACAAAAAAAAAATACCACTGGCCCTAGGTATAAAAATCTGTACTTCTAATAATCTATGTACCCAGAATTAATGGTCCAGTAACAACTGTTATTTGATAAACTGATCAGTCATACCTTATCTACACTACCATAATATAGTAAAGGCATCCACAAGTAAGAGCATTAAAAAAGGAAAGATCTGTTGGTTCTGAGCACGGATTAAAGGATTATTTAACCAGATGAAAGCAATGAGGGTGAAATTATTTCAAATGATGTGTAAATGCTGCTTGCTTCAAAGTCAGAGATTCTGGTGAAGAACACCAGGAATGCAAACATTGGGTTGTGTTATTTATGGAGGGTCATATCCTGGCAAAAATCCAAACAGACAGAAAAAAAAATACCCGTACAAAACAGTCTGTACTGAAGAAATGTAAAACTGCTGTTCCAAATCCTGCTGCATACCATTCTTCCTTCTCTTCTATTCCCCTTTTTTTTCCCCTCACAAAAACAACAGATTTAGTTCAGTGTTATCGTACAGCTTGCTCCCTGTCCCACTCACAGAAACTCAATTTGATCAATCTGAGAGAGGCTAGCAAGACTAGCCAATAATATTTAAGGAAAAACCAATAGTACTGAAGGAAAATCTAACAACAAGCCTTCACATAAGGAAAAGGCTGCTGAAAAAAACCCAATCGTTAGGTACCCAACTGTTTGTTGTGCCAACGTCAAACGTTTCAACTCAAATATCTGAACTGCAAAAACAGAAGTCCAGCTTACAAATTGCTCATGGTTAAAATAGGAGAACACCAGAATCCACTGCTGAGCAGATTGCGGAGTGTGCTGCATGGGAGATCTTCAGGAACACATTTGTTAGGAATGATGCAGATACAGCATTTTCTTCCCTGAGGGAAGGGGTGGATTAGCTAACTCCTGGAAAGTCTCTTGTAAATAATATCATCTGATGCCACTTTCAAAGCTCTTCAAGTTTAGTGGATTGAGAAAGTGATGAACTAATTATTTATGTGGAAAAACTTCTGATAGGATGATATATCTACTAAACTAAGATTTTGCTGGATTTATAGTTTGTTCCGCGCCATTTTCATCCCTAGTAGATGAGGTGTGAAATTGCTTCAGTAGAAGGGCACAGTACATAAATGTATTAGAATTCAGAAGAACTCTAAGACTCTTAAACTTTGAGATCATAACCATTTCTGGATCTCCACATTCTTTAAGTTATAATTGCTGCAGAAAACCTTTCTGACAGATTTGATCAAGATTTGATCAGCTTTTTAATTGCTAATCTACTGACATTTCTCAGTCTCTATTATGTAGACATCTCGTAGAAAACAGCACTGAAAAGCAAAAATCCAAAAATGGGACAAGTATAATAGTTTGCTTCATGTGCTTCATTCACTTTGAAAGTTCTTTGAAAACCACGGCTTTATAATTCATAAGCTTTTTAATAATAAACCCAAACACCACAGACACCATCTTATCACATCCTATTTATTCCAAGTCTTCCAAAATAAATGTGTTTACACACATATGCAAAAGATAACAAGGCTACCATGGTACCCGATCACTACTCAGACGCACAAATTCAGCAGAACAGATAAGGAAATCTGAGGTATGGTTTTGATTATCTGGGATAAGGAGCAAGAGATAAGTAGCTGGTTTTCCAGTTCTTCCAAGATTTTAGATGTTTTTATCAAAATTATCAAAATTCCTTCCAGGAATGAGTAAAATCCACAAGTTGAGACAAGTAACTCTCAAAAAGGAAAAACAATTTTGGCACTCAATTTTTGGCAAAATTTATGATATATATATGAACAGTAAAATTCATGTGAAAATGACTACCGGCCACTCGTACTGGAATGACCAAAAAAGAGAAATACACCATGAGCATGCATTTTCCATCCAAGTAATGCAAGCCTAAGCTGAATTCAAATCACTGTAATATCACTAAGGAGCCTGCATGTAACTGAGGGCAGAATTTGACACCGATGTAATTCTGCCTTTGTGTTCTACCTCTTAGTAATCCGTTTTAAATCTATTCGTCATACACTTCTTCCAGCTTTATGAGCTTAGAGGAATTTTTAGTACTTCCTCCTCAACTCTTTATGGAAAAAAAAAAAAAAAAAGGATGCAAAGGAATTAATGAATTTAGATTTAATGCCCAACTATAATTGCCAGGACAGGGCAATTACATTATAGTTCATTAAAATAAAATCCATTCACCACACATCCACACCCTAGGCTCTTTGTATGTTTCAGACATATCACGTAAATTCGCAGCACTCAATGGAAAATAAATGTTACTATTAATTTTTATTAAAATACTAGTTAATTCACAGCTACCATAATTGAAATAGAAAACAAAACATTGTTATTAGCTCCCTACTACAAACCATATGAAGATTTTAATGAACCTTTTATTTAGATAGCATACTGAAAATTAATTTCTCAGACTAGAAGTTCTTATCATTGAGGAAATTGCCCACCTATAAGAACAACCTTTTATAATTCTTCCACAATTATTCCACGCCTTAAAAAACATGCTTTAGAATAATTCAGACTTTAATTTTAATCATCTCCTTTTGAAACACCTTATTGTGCCAATGTAAAACACATGGAGGGAGATAACAAAATAGAGTTTAACGTACACATTCCCACTCAAATTCAAATAGTTCTTATAAGAATTACTTTTGCACCAGATATACATTTAAATCTTTCCTTCTTGGCCTCTCCTCCCCGCAGAATGCAAAGTCTCCACCTTGCACTGCTTTGCTTCAGCAATATACTGAAATGCCATTCCTTCCTTCACAGAATGCTAACTAGAAGTGAACGACATATCTTCAAGTCTGGAGAGCACCGTATCCTTATTTGAATTCAAAATAATAATTTTTAATTTAAAAGCTGCAGAGAGATCACAAAAAGAATCCAGTTCTTTTAGAAGAGCAAGCAAAAGACTCTTCCCTTCTTGCTAGATTGACAAAACAGAGAGCATACTAATGGACAGGTAAAAATCAGCGATGCCAAAGGACTGTCACACACAAAATCCATTATTAAACTATCTGATTCTGTTTCAAAGCATTAAACATCACCTGTTGCATACTTCATCTTCCCTTCTCTCAGCTCTCTTCCCCAGCACAAAGGAAAATAAAAGTGACAGTATCTCAAATTCTCATCTCCTTCGTCCTTCACCCTAAAACGCTGTGCTTTTTCTCTTACTAAGTATTTACCAGATCCCTAGGTAGGAAATCCTCAAACACTCTGCAGTTTGTAAAGATGATACAACTAAGTCGACAAAGCATGGCCACTTTCTTGTTCCAAACAACAGAATGAAGCTTAAATACTCTTAGGTAGTTCTCAAGGCAGCTCCCTACACGTTGCTGAATCTGAAAAAAACTCATTTCAGTGTATACTACAGAGTCACTGGACAGCGATTGCAGACTAGGCAGCTGGCTTTCAGCTAGCTGTGCAGATGTGACTGATACAAAAAGGCCTATTTTCAATTCACATAAACAGCCACATCTGTCAGAAATTTCATCTTCAATGCAATTTTAAAAGCTGAGCTACTCATGCTAGGTGTTTGCAGTAGTTCCATACATCAAGCATGCTACACACAAACGTGCCACATGATGCTGACAGGGAATGAAATTTCCCATACAAAATCAAGGGAGAGGACAGTAATAGAAACTGAAAGAAGATAAAATGTTTTGTGTAGGTAGTAGAAAACCAGCTGATAACAATTCCTCTTTCAAGCCACAGTATACTTAATTTATTTATGGGCACTGGAAAAATGTTATTGGCACAGTCCTGTGTAGGAAAATACACTAGTACTGCTACTCAATGAAAAAGTACAGAAAATGAAAAATGCTTGCCTAAATATCAAGTCACATTTTTGCAATAGAACCATGAAGCCAGAAGCAGTTAGGCAAATAAGACTGAGAACAATTAAATACAGCTCATGCTGAGAACGCAGCAAATGCGAGAACTAGATAAAAATACAATGCCTTTACTGCAGACAATCATCATCCTACCATCTGTATTTCAACCAAAATGGAGGACAGAATAGAGGAGGAGGAAGGGAGGGAAAGAAATGCATTGGCACAGGAGAATGAGTATTTTACAGTTCTCCTACTGATGTTAAAGATACAAGGTAGTGATGACTGATAAAAAGGAAAATGGAAAAGTTGTTACAGACATAAAATATTATTGCACAATGCTCTCTTCTGAGATTGCTAAATATTATCTGTATTTTGAGGATGAACTGGTCCTGTGAGTTAGAAACAATTTACTACAACAATAAAAAAAATTGGTACTAAAGCTCATGATGAATTAACAAATCATGGCTGGATTTTTATTTATTTTTTTGAATCTAACACAACTTTCTTAGGAAGTTTTATGGTCTAATGAGAGAGAAGCCACCATTTCTTCCCTGTATTTTATCACTGTGCACAACAGGATTTCTTCCCTCTCTCAGTTTCACAGGCATCTACAGCCAAAGTCAACAAATCCTCATTTCTTGGTTTTAAATAGGAAAGATCACTGCAAAGGTCCTCACTGAACACAAGCAGGGTTAGATACTGTAGTCTCTGCAGCAAAGACACTTCTGTTCTTACAGATCAGTTGCATGCATTTTCTGATATATGTTTTTCAATCCCAACAGTCAAAAGAAAGAAGAAACCGCATGAAGACACTGAAATATCACATTAAAATAACCTCAGTAATGGTTCCTTACATTGCATTAAAGATTGCTGCAACACGCAGTGATCCCTAGGATTGCTTATCTGTGTGTCCATTTACTGGGGAGTTCTGTTTATCTGTTTCTAAGTATGAGATGATAGGTAAGAAAGTAAGTGAATTAATGGCTCAGTTTATACACTGAAACTGTCCCAGGAACAGTATGTTCTCAAAGATTTGGTTCTATTTTTTCTGTCTTTGGGTTAAAGTGAACACAATAGTTCCTCATTGTGGGGAGGCAATTCATCTGGATGCCTCCCTCTCATATGGCTACAGAGGCACTGCAAGGATGCACATATATAACAACGATGCTAGACAACATGCCCTAGATAAAATAGATCAAATCCTCCAACAGAGGTTTCATGAAGGACAGTGCAAGACAAATTCTTGCTTTCAGATATAGCTTTCCTGACCTTACACTTTGAAGACAATGTATGGAAAGTCGAAACACTGAATAACAAGACCTTTAAAGAAAGCTGCTAGCCAATAACTGACAGCATGAAGATACACATTAATCACAAAATCCATTGATATCTTGCAACCAGAGGACACAAAGAGAAAAGATGGATTGTGATTGAATGACTAAAACAATGCCATCCAATGTGATAGCTTTTTTTTTTTTACCACTAGGAAAATTTTTGGTGCTGAACAACACACAAATGCCTTTATTTGATTTTTTTTGTTGTTAAATTATTTATCTTGATATGTACTGCAGAGGTACCATTTTTGGCTTTAAGTAACTTTCAAAATGACTAAGGATTGCAAAGCTAGAACACAAGTAGTCAGCTTTCAACAAGTTTTTAGTATTTTATGCAAACATGTTTAATCTCAAGCAATAAGAACAGGAAGGAAAACGGCTATGATTCAATTAATCTTCTGGTAACCTGGGCATATAGGTTTATAGCAAAAAGAGATTTAATTCCTAAATATACATGCATTGTCATATTTTATCTAACGGACTGAAAAGAAATAACTAACTGATTTTCACCCAAATCTGAATCATTAGGACTAGAGCATGGTTTGCTTGGCCAGAAAAGCCACTAATATCCCATTCCAGGATCACCTAGCAGATGTCCTCCTGTACTAGAAAGCAAGTGAGATACCAAGGTGTTGTCAGGCAAAACAGTCCTTTTGCCAGCCCTTGATTATATTTATGCAGGTTTGCAAGCCTGTGATGACTGTGGTTAGTATGCATCTTGAACATCATGCACATTACTCCCATCAAATGAGAACCTGTATTTCTTGCAGATGGTGCCAAAATGTCTCTCAAAGATACCTATTCATCCTTTTCCCCCCTTCCTTGCTTTGACTGAAAATCTATTTTATGAAATACCTTTTTCAGCATTTCTTCTGCGCTCTTTCAGTGAAATTAACTCATTTCCATTAATCACTATGCAACCACAGAATCACAGTGCCAGAACGACAATTCTGAGAAGGTTGTTGGTTCAGTTTCTCTTCCCTGTAGCTAGATCAGCTGTGTCATTATCCACAAGAAATTTGTCTAACACATTTCAAAACACCTTCAAACACAGAGACTGTACAGATGTTTAAATATCTCTCTCAATGCGTGACTATTCTTGTCATTAATTAATCTCTTCAGTAACATGGTTCCTTGCTCATTCCACAATGGACAGAGCACAATTCCTCTGCTCTGTTGCTGAAAATAGGATTTATTTATTTTTTCCCACTGAGCCATCTTTTCTCCTTCAGTATTTCTTCCAAGAGTATATTTTCCACAACTCTGATCATTGGTTGCTTTTCTCTGGGTACCTTCCAATTGATTCACTGTATTCTAGAAGACTGCAACTCAATTCTGGACAGCCAAAGTCTTACTGGAGCTTACTAGGGCTAAAGGGTTACTCCTGGTTGCACATGCCAATGCAACACTTGCTTTCTTTGAGATAGAACAACACTGCTGACTGATGGCAATTTTGTAATCCACTGTAATCCCCAATCCGATTTTATGGCTATCAGTTAGAATTTATGAATTTCCAATTACTATTCATCATTTTTGTGCAGTTGATTATTCTTACCCAGCTTAGAACTTTGCATCTGTCTTAACAGAACTTCATCCTTTGTTTTCGGACCATTTACTTAATGTCTTAAGGCTGTATGAATTTCATTACTGTTCTAATATGTGCGCAGCTTTTCCCAGCTTGGCTACATTTCTAAATTTAATAAGAATAATCATTTCAATTTCGTGAAGCAGGTGAATAATATCGGACCCACTACAGATCATAGAGGAATTGTACTCAATTCATCCTTCCAGCCAAACACAGAACACTGACAACTACCACCAGAATGTACCTTTCCAACTGACTTTCTAGCCACCTCACAACTGTTTCTTATAGACAATTCTTCTTTATCCTGCTTATAAGACAGTAATGTAAACCAATGCCAAAAGCCTTATTAAAGTCAAGGTACATGACAGTGCAAGTTCATCCTTGTATCTCAAGGCCTGTAAATGTCACAGGAAGAGCAACAGATTTTGTTTGACATTCATACCAGCTTTATTCATCCCTTTATCTTCTTGATGTTAAAGATTATTTGTTTTAATATTTACTTTGGTACTTTTTTTTTTTTTCCCCCAGGATTTCAGTATCAAACCATGAGATATAATTTCCATTATTTTTACCCTTTCTCCCACTTGAAAAACGGGTGTTACTTGTGCTTTCTGAGGCTTCTATAATGCCATGCTTTCAAAAATAACTTCCAGTATTTCTAAAATTATTTCAGGGAGCTCACTTAACCATTAGATCAATCCCAACTGATTTGCAGACATCTAATTTACTCAAGCCTGTTCTTTCTCTAATCCATACTCTTAAACTTCAGTGGAGGATATTAATTGTAATACCCATCTGATTGCAGCTGACCTTTTAAGTTAAAGGTAAAGTAAAGACAAGTAACAATGTTTTTCCCTTCCCAGCATTGCCTTTCTATAGGCTTTTCTTTCCATTGAGCTGCAAGTCATTAGTTTGTATTTTCTTTACTTTCTAATACACTCATAGATAATTGTTAATGGTAAATCCTTTCCCAAACATTTCCTTTTGTACCTGACTTTCTGCGTTTGATACTGTAGCCTTGTTCCTTTAAGAGTTCAGCCTAGTTTCACTTTCTCTGGACAATCTTGTTACTGAAATCATAAGAACCTTGACATTAACTAAAGTCTTGGTATTCAGATAGTTTGCGTTCACACTCTTACATTAACAAAATGTAATTATCTTAATAATTATTCCCCTAAAATGTATTACTTTAAAACTCTGTTTACTGAGATCTGACTTTGAAGCCACTTATTTTACTTGAATGTTGTCCTCCTAAAAATCTTGAATTTTATCTTTCAACGCCCATTGGCTGCCTTCTACCTTCTTTCTCTGCAGGAGTGTGTCTTCTTGATTAGAATCAAATGATGGTTACTATTAACTCGTAATTGTATTAACACCTTTAAATACTGTGCAAATTACCTTTGTGTATGGGATGGCAGAGCAATAGATTTAAGCCAAATAACAACTAAACAAGGCCCAACCGAAATACAAACCCAAGCAGCTGCTTTGAGTGATACTTCATGGGAGGGCCCCTCTCTTGAATCAAATAAGGAAGGAAGATTTGCAGGCCTGGATTTTTCCAAATAGTTCATTTTTAAACACTTAAGTATGTTCCAAAAAATGAATTTCTATCCTTTGAAGTGCAGCAAAAGGAGGGAGCCTGCTGCTTGCTAAGTGATGTCAGCAAGAACAGGGCTGGACCATATGATATTCCCAAAGATGTATTTATTTCAATAGAAGCAAAATAAGGACAAGGGGAAAGCATGAATTTCCTTTTAAAAAATTATCTGCTTCACAGGCAGTGAAACAAGAGATTTTAAAAGAAAGTCAGCACCATTATTGACCAAACTAACAAGTGTTCCCAAAGTGCTAATAAAATTCTAGACAAGCAACCTATTGATCACTGTCTCATCTCAAAGCACATCAGCTATAATACCATTATAGATGGGGAACCCATTTCCATCACTTTTGATGCTATATATAATGAAAAAAAATTGTTTGCTTAAAAGCTTATAAGAAATTTAATATTACACTTCTATCACACGAAGACGTGCATATGCTTGGAGGACATAAGCAGCCAAATTTGCCTGAAATACATCTGACAGAAGATAGTATATTTCATAAGCAGTATCTCAGCTATTGTATTCTGTTGATTCAGTTAGCATGTTTAAAAATTCTACTGATATACTGAAGATTTACAAGCATAATTCATGTGCAGTTGTCCTATGAATAAGCTTCTAAAACTAATTCAAATTCAGTCAAAAAATAAATTGCAAAATAAGTTATTCAATTGAAATCTGCCATCTGAGGCACAGTAATGGAAAACATTTATTATAAAGCTAACATATATTTGTGCTAGAGATGTGTACAGTACTAAACTCTCTGAAAGGAATTTATTCAGGCTTTTCTGAAAGAACATCTTAACGGGGCTAAAAGAAAATTACATGTTCAAAAGTAATTGTAGGTTCTATGATTTTCTTCCAGCATCACAGGCTTACCATTATTGTCTTTTTGCTTTTGGAACGCTTATGAATTTTAGGCAAACTTTATTGTGCACAGCTGCAAGAGGCTGGAGGGTTTCTGGAGCCTGGACTTGCCAGTCAGATACTAGAAACAATTCTGCTCAATGTGGAGGAAGTGGAAACATGAATACCAATACATCTGTCTCTAGACAAAGTTCTACATTTAACAAATCCACCTGCATTGGGGCTACTGGACTGTGAAATTCACAGGTTGTGCTACACTGGAGGCCACAATCCAGTGAAAAGTAGCATTTCCACTTTAAAAGTGAGGGTATTTCACCAGTTCAGTTTCATTAGTGCTCAAAAAGGGAATTCTTTTTGAAGTGATAAAGACTTTGTGCTTGCAGTTATTAAAGATAGTCAAGTCTACATCTACACGTCTGACATCAGAGTCAGACAAGTCAGTCACAGGTAAGTCCTTTTGAGGCAGGTCAGGATTTTTACAGTACAGTAGAATAGGGAGGTTTTTTTAATTGTTTTTCACCCCAGACAGACAATATCCAAAATGAAAACCCTGAGAATAATAGGAAAGGCTCCTCAGGCTTCTCTGATGTTGGGGACAAGGACTGGGAAGACAGACAGTGAAAATACTGACAGTCTGGGAAACAGGGGAATGTGCTGACTGTTTCTGATGAGGGGCTTCTTTTCCTGGGAAGTCCAGCAGCTCAGAACATTGGGGTTTCTATCACTAGAGAGGAGTAAAATGGCACTATGCTTTAGACAATCTCTTTATCACAGCGAAAGAGGCAGGGTTAAGAGTAGGAATCTGGCCCATTCAGTACACTGCAGTCCCCTGACAGTGTCACAATGAAAATATGAAAGAGAAAAATTAATAGCATTTAGTTATCTATCAAAGCATTTAATACACCTCTTGAGAGGTGGTTTTTAGCAGAAATGTTTAAGTAAATGCTTTAAATTGCTAACAGTTATCAGTTGTAACAACACATGAAGTCTGAATGGATTAATTTTGTGGTGAGTCTGTCCAGGTGAAGAACACCGGACATTTCATTACTGTACCCAAACCTCTGACTATGCTAAACTTTTTCCCTGATTTCATCTTTTCTTCCTTGAAATCAATGGAGACTAGGAAAGTATGTCAAGACAGCTGTCAAGCTCCTTAAGAACTCTGAAATGGCCTTCTCAAAAATTAAAAAATAAACATAAAAAAAGAACCATCCACCAAAAAAATCCCCATACCTTCCTTTGATTCATATTTTAAAAATCAGGACTAACCTGCCCCTTCCACTCTCCTGCTTTCTGACTTCTGCAACTCTTAGGGAAGTGAGTTCAATATTAATGACTACCAATCATTTTCAGGCTATATGCTCTTCTTTCTTCTGCAGCCCAAACGCCTTGTTAGCTTGGCTTGGTCAGTAAGATGCTCACCTTTGTATAGGTTTCTCCAGGTTTCAAGATGAATACAAACCCAAGCTAGCAGCAAGGCTAAAAATAAATTCTGATTACTCAGGTACTGTCTACGTGCAGCTGAAGCACTGAAGTTGAATTCCCTTGAAAAGGCATGTTATGCAAAGATAACTTGTGCGACTCCCTAGGGCTTGTTTCAGTGACAACCATGGCCATGTGTGCTTTCTTCCAAAACAAGGTATTTTTTCCTTCAGACACAGACATCTCTCTGCGTTATAAGCAGAAGAAGACAGCTAGATTGCAGAGTATTGTTTTTAAATGCATAATTAAGTACTTCAATCTGCTGAATAAAGAAAGCTTTTAATTTTAGAAAGGAATATAGCACTGGTTAGTCTCAGCTAGCTCATCTTTAAAAGATGAAAATGAAGTACAAGCCTAGAAGTACAATTCTCCTGACTTTCAAGACTTTTGTCTATAGTTATTTTCTAAAGCTGTCCAACATATTTTGAATCCCCTGGCTGCCTTTAGGAGATCACTTCCAGCAGGTTCTCACCACCTACAGCCTTCACAGTGATTCCACATTTTGGTTTCCACATGATAAGACATGAATTTTGAAACTAGAAATACCTTTTAAATATGAAACTACTGTAGACCTGTCCTGAAGAGAGGATATCGACGTAAGTTAGCTTTAGCCCATGAGGCAACACTCATAGCTTATTTTTTTTTTCTCTCCAATTATTCTAAGAAGACCCTTTTTGCTGGGAGCTTAAATTTTGCCTTTTGAATATCTCTCAAAAACAACTGTAGAGAACAGAGAGCTGCTGCTGAGTACAGAGAAGCAAGCTAGAACTTCATACCAGGAAGTCTGCACACAATCTCTAGATAAAAGAACCTCAAAGAAGATGAAAAAAAAAAAAAAAAAAAAAAAAAAAATCTAAGTTTTCTATCTCCAAATTCACAGAAGAGCATAGGTGCTATTAATGCCCAACACAGAAAATAATGTCAGAGCAGGGAGGATGGAAAAGAAAAAACTAAGTACAGAAAATTATTTGTCTCAGCACTTCTTATTTAAATGCTATGCATACATACATATATATGCAATGTATACATACATTGAAAATTAGTATTGTCAGCATCTGAATGCGCCTTGGATCTAGAGAGATTTCTATAATCCCTAGAAAGGTATGACTGGCTATCTTAACATTCTTACCAGGGTGAATATTACCAGGGCCAAGAGAAGTGGTGGCCTTTCTGTCAAAAAGAATGATCTATTGGCCAAATAAAATCTGTTTGTAAGATTTAAATGAGACAAAAACAGCGCAGGAATGCTTGTGCAGGGCAGAGTATCATGTTCAAACAGCACTGCCTTGTCTGCTCTCTGCCTTCTGAAGACAGGCTATCCATAGTCTAGGAGAGATTTTGTACTGAAAGAGTAATGATCCTTTTCTTTACAAAGAGACAGGAATCTTTATCAGATGTACAACTCTTTGTATCGCTTCAAGGTATCTGTATGTGATTTTAGACTCTAAAATGATTTGTGTTTTTGCCCAGAGTCAGAAATCTCAGTAACACAATGAACAAGACAGTTTTAGAGCATGTCAGTTCAAAATCTCTTTGCAATATTTTGCCAGGATTTACCTTTTTGTTTTTTACCTCTTGGGAATACAGAAGGTCATAAGAACTCTGAAGGTGGTGGGAGCATAAGTTCTATTCAAAGTCAATAGGATTTGTAATCCTAAATCCCTCTAATGCCTTTGAAAATCTCTCTGTGGATATATACCTTGACAAAAACATCATCTTCCCCTTCCTTTGAAACTGAAGTTCCATTTCTGTGAAGACAGAGAATCAGTGCTCTTCAGCTCTAATATATACATGTCCCCAGTAACATTCCTGGGAGCTACAATAGACATAATACACACCAGGCAATGAAATATAGAAATACATGTAAAGTTAATTTTTAACCTAACTATGTGTCCTCAGAGTCTCCAATGGATATTTCCTTCTTAAGCATTTCAACTCAAGTTTTAGAGACTGAAGCCTGGTTGACAAAGCTGCTCCATTTTATGTCTAGTTTGAAACACAAATGACTGCTGCTGCTCAAATTGAAAGCAAATAAAGAAAGCATTATGGTTTCATCTGCTGGAGTGGTCTACCATTTATTTAGTTACCCCTTCATTCATTTGTTCCTTTTCTTCCTTAGTTGGTTCATTTTTTCATCTCATTTGTGGTATGATTTACAAGTAACATCACATACTTTTAATTTTCAGAGGTGTAAAAATCATTTTAACATGACTTGTGGTTCTGTTTTGCTGATTTGCAATTTTCTTCCATTCTTTCATGGGGTCTTAAGGTACTTTTTCTCTTCCTCTTTTCTTTTTCCCATAGCTTTTCTTTTAGTTTTTATTTTTGAACACAAAACTACTTGCCTGCTCAATAATTTGCTAAAGCGGTTTGCTTGCAGGAATATCTGTCCTGAATATAAAAGTACAGCAACTATATATACAAAGAAATTTGAAGATATATATAGAAGCCTTGTATTCCGTTTAAATGCCACACAACTTTGAAAGCAGTATCCAAGAGAGAAGGCTACATAAAGGATCTACATGACTAAAATTCATCTGTATTGCAGTTGCTGTATATATTATCATTGGTTTTGAAATGGCTTTAGGATAACATCTGCAAAAAATAAAAATAAAACAAACAGCAAAATAACACTATGAATTTCAGAGCTCTAGTAGACGGAAAGAATAACAGAGTAATGTTCTGAAGAAAATTCTAGGACACTGGAGTCTTCAGAGGCACGATGTTCAATACTGCACGAAAGCTATCTAAAGAAATCCAGGATCCTAAAAACGCCTTAGGGACTGGAAAAAAGTCTACCACCTACCTGTGTTCTTCCAGCTGTAATATGCTCACACCCTATGTGTTCTCAAGCACTCAACCACATTATACAAACTTCACTGAACATTACTAACAGGAAAAATGAGCAACTTTCAAAAGGCAAACGCAAAATCTAATGAATCTGCACTTTATATAGCGTGTTGCCATCTTCCATAAATCACATAGGTGTTAAATGGTTGTAGCAGACCAAAAGAAACTGTGCAAATCTTAACATTTGTCCTGAAAACAAACAAACAAACAAAAAATAACCACAAAAAAGCTTTCTAGAAAGCTCTGTGAAGTAATGAAATACACGATCCACAAAGTTTCATATTACTCTGACTGAGGTGGCTCCAGTACAGAACTACAACCAGTGTTAAAAAAAAACAAAACAGTTATCAGAGTGACATACATAACAAGCAGCCAAGTTAAAATGCTGACTAAAAGGACAAAATTATTGCTTGCACAACTTCTGTATCCAGCAATAAGATGACCTGCTGGGATTTCTTTGTGCCTAGTGTTTGTGTTGCTGTTGTCTGTTTTCAGTTGTTCTTGATTTTTTTACATTGATGCGACCCCAACAATCCAATACAACCCACCATGTCTAGCAGCATCAGGGCTATCAGCATTTCCAGTGATACTGATATATAATATTTAGGACAAACATCTTTTACCATGTCTATAAAGAACAGAAAGCATGAAGTCACCTGAAATATCATATAAAGTGTAAGTGTAAGTTAAAGTTCTTCTACCTGGCATGGCTGCTGTTGCATTGCTACTCTGGACACAGCAATTACAATGATTTTTAATATCTTTTTCCCATCCTTTGTTGACTAACCTGGAAATTGCTGAAGTACTGCTGTAAGTTATGAACTCACCAAGGCAAAGGCAGTGTAAAATGGCATTGACAGACTCTGAATTGGCAGATACTGACAACACAGTATTCTTCTCTTTTGAAAATCAGCCCTACAATTCACACATTACATCTGGCTTCAAAGAATTGGCCTCCTGAGTGTTAGGAAATGCAGTAATTACATCTATGACATTTGTTTAACAAGTTTTTAACATGAAAGTAAAGTTATGTGAGGATACCTGTTTCAAATTGCATTTTAGAGTGAGACTCATGGTTACAGAGAACCTAAGTATATCTATACTATCACTGAAAATAAGCTGGAATGGACGTGGATCAAAAAACACAGCTAAAAAATACAGAGATGAGTCAAATTCTTATATAAAAAACACCTCAAGCTGTGACTAATTTGGGAGTGAGATGCAAGTATGAATACAGTTCTTCGTGCATGGGACAGATGGAACAAGAAAAGCATAAAGTATACAGGGATATAAAAAAATTGACTTTACCTTGATCAAAAGGCTTGTTCGGATTCCAGTTTCTGACATAATCATCCTAAATAGGGAGGAAAAAAAAGATGGAAAATCAGGGAAAATAACTAAGTTCTTCAGTACAATTTTACATAACCAAACTACAAAAGAATCAGTTCATCTTTTGATTTTAATGTAGTCAGCCCAAATCAGATGAAACTATCAACAGGTTGCACTCTAAAGAGCAGCAAACGCAAGCTACAAATTGAAGGACAAAAAAATCCATGCATTCAGTACATCAAATCTTCCAACTACTTTTCAAAATATGCCCTTTATTAAGTACTTTCTGACAACTCTATGTTATTTCCTATCAGCCCGCAACTTCTGATAATAAAGATAGGATAATGTGACTTGATGCCTGCCAAGACAGTGCTGTAAAAGACCAGCAAAGATGATTCTGAAATGAACACATTCATTTGGACAGATGTAAATCACAGCACTGTGAATGTTGAGATATACAGCCATAATATCAGAAGCACTACACTTTAATGATAATAACATCTAGGAATATTTGCAGTGAATGCTTTCGTAAATTTTATTGTTTAGGACTCCTTAAATCAGATGTAAAGATATGATTGCACAATGAGTCCTAGGGTTCTGTTTTACATAATTCAGACTGTACTGTAAAACCAAGAAGGCAGGAACTCTCAGGGCAATTGGCCAAATGGTGATTGTTGCAAACAAGGGTTTTTCTTCCAGCCTTTCCATAGACCCTCCTGTGTGCCTGATTAATCTGCACTCTATGTACTTAGCAAATATTTACCTGAAAGCAGTTTCACTCGCTTCAGAGTACCATCAACTCCACCTCTGAAGAACTGGGACTCAAGCCCAACTGCAATATTCACTTTACTCAGAATACTCAGCCATATCCTGTATATCTCACTTGTGTCCTTGGTAAGAGGAAGTGATAACAACAGAATAATGTATTCGAAGTGTGGAAGCATGGAATATTTCTATGAATATTTCTATACTGCTGTTATATTTTTCTGCAAATTAATCTTTATTTCCTTTTTAATATTTCCAGTGCTCTACAATCATTTCTTGAGAGCTGCCACTGAAGAGATGTCTTTATCAATTAGAATGACATTTTGATTTCTTCTTCCTGCCAAGAGGGTAACTGAAAACCCATCAGAGTGAGTAAGATACCTAAATTATTTCTTCCATAGGGCTTTGCTTACCATTTATCTCCAGTTAACTGAATTTCACGTGTCCCCTTGCTATCCTATAAACACAGCTTGGAACATTTTGGAGACTTTGAAGTCACTACATCTTGCTTTCTGGGTTCAGAACAGCAGCAAGAAAAGCAGGATGCCCTCACTGAACACTGTGCTTTACAAAGTGCGTGCATTGCCTGCGGAGGGCAGTGGCTGGGCTGGGAAGCAGAAACACAGCGTGGAGAACTGCAGAATGCTGTCCTGCTGCTCTGGGGTCAGGCAAGGGAGGGAAATGCCACCTGCAATGAGGGGACTAGCTGCAATTCTGCATGATTAACACAAGGAAATGTATCTCCTTTCTCAGGGTGTCTTTATGCTCAATCTGTCTGTGTTGACTTCATGGACTGTGATATTACACAGTAACAATAAAGATTATTTTTCGTCACTCATTGTGATACAAGGCTTTGTAATTGGTTATGATGTGCTGCTAAATTCACCAAGCATTAACAGCTATTCTGAATAAGGCTATGTTTTTTTCAAGATTTTTGAAACACGATTATTTATTAATTCCCTGTTTACAATTTCTCTTCTAGGTGTTGCTTTGCTGCTTCGTTTTCAGCATCAGAAGCTGTTAAATAATTCAAAACCCAAGAAAGATTTCTTATAGTGTTGGCATATAGAGCCAGTTCTGAAATAAGGATTGGAAAGGAAGTTCATCTCACTTTCAGTGTCAAAGGAGTATTTTGTAGAAAAAGCACCGTGCTCAAAAAACAAAAACAAACAAACAAAAAAAACACAACCTACAAAGCACCTCTCTTCTGTAACCCTATTCCTTCTTTTCTCCTTTTGCATTCTGTTTCTAAAATGAAAGCTATATTTGTTTTGAAATACGTCTGTTAACTAGAGGATTTAAATGTAGGGAAATGCATGAGAAAAGAATAGAGAAAGAAACCCACAAAACTGAAGCGTAGAATAGAAAAAAAAATGTTTGAAATTTTACACATATAACACTCAGTATTTATAGGAGTAAATAATGACTATTCATTCATTATAGCAAGCTGGTCAATAGCACTTTAAAACAATTCATGCCAGCTAGAAAACAGAAAATATGGCGCTAGAGTTTCAGTTCAGCACTGATACCAGTGAGAAATGCAACTGAACGGTCATTGCACTGTAAAGGTGAAATTCACCCTGCAGATATGAATGAGCAGAAAATCTCCACCTCATTTAAAAACGACCTGAAGTTCTGACTTCAAAAGTAGATGGTGCTTTCTGCTAGGATACTGCTGGTACTTCCACTTTAACTAGAAATGACTTTCATTTGCAGAAGAAAATGTTACATCCCCACATGGATACCATCATTTCACTGTAACTTCCTCCAACAGAAGAAAAACACCCTAGAAGAGCAATATATGGTACTCTAAATATGTATGCTATTAAACATAAAAAGTAATAAAGGCAAGCAACTTCATTAAAGATTTCAACATTCATTTTCAATGAAACACCATAATGAGAAAAGCGACTACACAAATCAGTTTCTGAACTTTCTACCAGGAAAGATATCAGTGTGCTTAAAATACCTCACACCTGCTGCAATATACAAACCTACTGCTTTGATATTAGCATGTTACTTATTAACATGTATTATTACTCAGAACTACTACTAGTTGACAATAAGAGTTAAAACCAAGAATACCATAATGAGTATTATAAGATATTTTACTGACATTTACAAGTTAAAAGCGGAAACCTACCTCAACTTCCTGAATACGCAAGCATTGCAAATGAGAGAAAAAAGAAAGAAATTAAACAATATAAAGATATAACATTCACTAATTTTATCCTGAGCACCCTTTAAAATGTGAAATTGCTTGTTTCAGATGACCTTAGCCTTCACATGAAATCCTTTCCTCTTTCTCTCCTGACCTTCCCACCTTGGCTGTCATGGCCCAGTTTTCAGCTCCTGTGCTATTAGCCAAATGCTGTTCTATTAGCATGTTTGTCTCCTACAAAACACCAAGAAAGGAGCTTTCCTTTCCCTTTGGCTGACAGAAGCACTAGGAGGTGTTTTTCCTCATACTCATCCATTACATACCTGTTATACAAGAGTATTTTTTTTCCTCATAATTGACTGTTATGATGGACTTGGAAGGAAAGACAAGTAGGCACGGATCAATTTCAGTACACGTAACAGCAACTGTCAAGTATTTGTGATGAACAAATATTCAG
The DNA here is from genome assembly GCA_023055505.1 of Callipepla californica brunnescens. NCBI lineage: Eukaryota > Metazoa > Chordata > Aves > Galliformes > Odontophoridae > Callipepla > Callipepla californica. The sequence continues at coordinate 14,944,847 of JALIRH010000014.1, forward strand.
AAATACCTCTCTCCTTGCACAGAATTCATACTTTGAGGGTTTTGCTTATGGCTCAGTGACTGTATAGGACTAATAAATCCTTTAATTAGCTGAAGGGTCTCTGCACACCTAAATTCATGCATGAGAAGAAACGAATGGGTATTGCAAACCCAGTCTGGATCCGACTGCATTAGCTCTACCCAGCTTTACAGAAATGTGATATATTAGCATGGCCTCTGTATACACCTGAAAATAAATGTGAACTGCAAACTCTAGAATTTTCTTGTCCCTCTCACAGAGCACAAACATACTGAAGGGTACAGTGAAGGAGCTTTGTTGCAAGTCCTATGTCCCCAATGGCCCCAGTCTCACATCAGAGATAGATATTCAGCATAGCATCACTTTTTGTCAAACTAGTCCCAACCACTAATTCTTGAGGAAATGTTGAGTTCTGTTTCATTCCCACTGTGTGCAGGATGAAGCCTTTGGCCTTTCTGCCTCTTTGGAAGAAGTTTACTGGTCTACTGACTGCTTAGGACTGACATTGACCCAAGGCAGAAATGCAGATAACCTGAGTTGGTTCCTCACACAGACAATAACTCATTGGTTGCTTGCCAGTTTTAGACATTCCCCGATCTAATTTCCATCACAAGACGTGGGACAGGAGCTGTCTTTCCTACCAGTTAGCATTATGGAACCCTACCTCAAGATTTGACTCTCAGAAAATTTAACTAATAAATAAGTTATAATCATAGGAAATGAATAATTAGTCAGAAAACAAACACTGATAGATTCAGATCTCGTTTCTTTATTACACTATTACTATTTTGATTTGTGCAATCAAAAGATGAGATAAAACAAGCTTTCGAGCCATTTAAAACCATTTCACTGTGTGCAATGAATTATTGTTTCCTAAGAAGACCAGAATATTCTTTTACTATTCAATACTTAGATATCAAATCCATCAAACTTCAACTGATATGCCATCAAAAAAGTAAATCAAGAGAATCATCATATGTTTAACTAAGCATGGAAAGGATGTATTAAAAAGTGCTAGTTTAATGCTCACAAAAACTTTCATGCTGTCAGGCCTCATTGCTTTATACAATGTCCCAAAGATATCATCAGAGATTTATACATACTTTTAAGAAAATTTCATCCAAGGACACAGAAAATACAGGTGAATTCAGCCTTAAGGTGCCAGTTACATTTGTAAACTGGCTGAATTTAAGATAGCTCTGTCTCCTCCACATTGACATAATTATTTTCAGTCAGAAAGCATATAGTGAAGTCACATCAAAAAAGACCAAATATATGAGGCAAAATTAATGCACCCCATTGGTAAAAAGAAAAAAAAAAAAGTGGTAGGATCAATAGCAGATGATTTCCATATCATCTATGTAGATAAATTGCAAAAATTGTCAGAAAAAAAAAAACATGTCACAGGCCATCTACCAAACAGCTCATAGCTTTCATTCACAAAATCAAACCTTGAAACAGGCCTGCATGATACAATGTCTTATAAGTCATTTAGAAAAGTTGACAAATAGAAATGGACTGTAACACCAGCACATTAACAATTACTGTTCTCTCCTATTACCCTCCATTTCAGCCCAATAACAGAAAAAAACAGATGATCACCAACAACAATAAAAATCCTTTTTTGGTTTCTGGTTCTCCCCGACATTAAGTATTTCTGGTGTTATTCCCACCAAACCCATTTGATTGTCGCTTTTTTGTTCAGTTATTACCAAACACTTGATATTTTGGATGAGTTCACAAAGCACGGTTAATTTAATGAGGAGGCTCTCCATACTTACTTTATTCACTTGTCTTAAAGAACCACTTGCAAGATGCTCTTGTTTATAAATAGAAGCCAACATTAGCTAAATGGGTACATAAATATTTATATTTTACTGCTTTAATTAAACTTATATTTACAAATCAAGTAGAAATGAGATGCCAGCTGAAAAACCTCCCCAGAAAATCCCCTTCACTTGGCATCTTTCAGAGTGAGCTGGGTTCAGTTTGCTCACCCAAGGCCTAGGAAGATCACCCTGACCTGAAGGAAGCAGCCAACATGAAACCGCCATCATGGATCCTGCCTGAGAAACCCAACATAGAAAGGGACACAAGCCCAAGTTCTGATAGATCACCTTGTGGAGATAAATCTACATTTCCAGCTCCTCCCAGCCAACAAGAGCTTACATTTCTAAGCACTTCCAGGAGGGACATTTATTAACACTGCTTTGCAGCCTGCTTAGTATTTTCCTCTTCCATCCTCAATCTATGATTAAACCTTTTACCCTCATAAAGACCAGCTGGGAAAAGTGGTAATTACCAGCTCATTACTTTTTTAAAATTAGCTCCAGAAAGATGCAGCTGCATTTTCTGCCTCTCTACCTTGCGGTACAGAAGATCATTCCAACACTGAACAGAGTGAAAGCACCAGCTGCTGCTTGCTAAGTCAATCCAGCCTGTATCATAAACATCTCCCCAAGGCCTATTGCCTGTTTTAGGCAAATAGTTTGTGTCAGCATATTACACATTATTTGTTTATTTATTTAAGGGAAAGATAAAATATCTGACCCACCCAATACATCTGTGAATAAAGATTTCCCAACAGCAGCTAGTGCCTACAGAGTCTGCATTAGTGTCAAGAACTGACTCCAGGATCTTAAGCACACTAGGAAAACTGGTGAATATGAAAGAAATTTTTCCAGATTGTGCCTGGACACCTTAACACACAATGTGAAAGGCCTGAGAATGTCAGAACATTTATAGAATACTGTAGCTATGTCATCAACAAAATATATAATAACATGCTTTAGCAAGAAAGTAAGGCTGGCTTAAGTGGATCACACTGGACTCATACATAATGCTAAGTACATTAATATTGATTTATTAATAATAACCACATGAATTATATAAATGCATATCAAAATAAATACTTAGTATAGAAAAGGTCCTTGACCAGGTATTACAATCTCATAGGTTCCATTCTCAACACACGTTCTTCTTGTTAACCTATCAGCAATATGCAGAATTTCATCTGGTTAATATGACCCAGAACATTACATTTTTCTTGTTTAGTAGAACTGTATATATACATATATATATATATTATTTTATTTTATTTTATTTTATTTTATTGTATGCTGTATTAGAAAACAAGATCTGCCACTCTGGTTCTACTGTAAGATGCTGACAACAGTTTTCATAGGCCAAAATTTCAGAAATTGAAGAAGTTGAAAATAATTGAAAAACAAAGTTGATGTCACCATTACATAAAATAAGAAAAATAAGCTGCCATTAAGTTGATGTCAGCATGAACAATCATTCTCATTTGTTAGAATTCCACCATGTGGCCTTTTATGTGGAAATCTTCCAGATGCTCTTCTGTTTTATTTTCCTACCCTTTTTTTCTTCTGTTTCTTTGTCTTAGAGGACAACTACAGTAAGAATTAAAAAGATTTCCTTTATTTAAATAAATAAATAAATAAAAATAAAATCGCTTTTGTTTATCCATAAGAATGAAGCCAAAGGGTATGTCTACAATGACAAGGGCAAACAGATGCTCATCTACTCAGCTTGTGCTTCAAGCAGGATGAATGAGGGCCAGCTGTGAGCCAGAAGCTATATCGCTGCTTTAGCACAGCATTGTGCCAGCACTCACAGCTGATGGATTTGGGTGGCTGGAACAATCACCCAACTGTCTGCTCCAACTTGTGCTGAAATACCTAAAACTGAAAACATTGTCTTGGCTTGATTATTCTTTGCTGGTCCTCTTAATAGCCTAACTTCAGAAATACATTTTCACTTCTGCCTGAACTCTTCCACTCATTAGCATGTGCTAAAAAGCCTCTTTTCCCTGTCTAAAGTTAAATAATTTTTAGCAACCTGACTTTCATCTGGCTTCTCACACTTCAGTATGTCCCACAGACATACCAGCCTATTCTCTAAGCTGTAAAGACAAAATTCAGGAGTCCTCACTGATGCCCTGCACTGCCACAGATACAACTCCAAGACCACTGAAAAAGACATTTATTTGCTTTTCATGTTGCAAATTCACAATAGATATCCCCTACATCTAGTGCCTCAGCCACACAGAGCCATCTTAGAGGCACTGCAGGGTCCAGATTGATGCATTCTTCTCCATCTCTAAGTTCCCTTTCCCTGACCTTAGTGAAGGGCCTCCTGGCTATCTGCAGGGACAGTGTGGGGAGGGAGGAACTAGGGCTGGAGGGAAGAAGGGCTGACTTCTGTCATGGCCTGAGGGTTAGAGGTCATGTAGTGATGATTTAGCATCTCAACTGAAACAATTTCCTCAGGCAATCAAATCCTCTGGCAATCTGTGGGAAAGCTCAATAGAAACTGACTATATAAATTAGGAAGGCTTTATTCCCTCCAACATTTGGTTCCACATACTGGAGAGCTTCCTCGGTTGCTCCCTGATGCCTACTGCATGTGTGTGCAAATCTCTATTGAACTGTAACTCCATATCCATCTCTGTCAGCAAACACGTTTGATTCAGCTTCTGAGCATCCGCCAGGGCTCCCACTGCTAGAGAGTAACCTACATTTAAAATCACTTACTCAGAAACAGGAGTGTGTGGGAGGGAGTGTGTAGGTGGTAAACAACGGGAAGTAAAACGAAGAGGCCAGCACCAGAATTCTGGGACTAAGAGGAGTGACATATCACAGGATGCCAAGGCAGCAGGAGATCCAAAGCAGGGCAGTGTTGTGTGCGCTCATCACCAACAGAACTTCCATCAGGAGATCCAGTACTATAGGGTGGGAAAGCTGAATGCACTCACAGGAGGCCAGAGAACATATGCCAGTGAAGTAAACTTGAGAGATCCTCCTGTTAGAACACTGCGCAGCACTTGTATTATCTGCCTTGGAATTTATGTAATGTAGTTAGAAAACAAGTCTGCCATGGAACATACATAAATGAAGCCACACTTCTCAGAGGACAGACAGAACGCAGCCAAGACAATGAACTTTTTACTTCTTAGAAAATGCACACATCCTCTTTGCTGTGTGATTTGTGCAGGTCCTCACAGTTTGACCTGTGAAGAACCACTCAAACTGTGCAGCTGCTTCAGCAGAGAGCACGCACAGAAAAGGACCCGGAGTCATTAACTCCCACTTTCACAGACAGCAGCACCCAGCTCAGCAGGAAGCAAGAAGCAGAGCCACAGACTACAGAAGTGTATTTCTCTTCCTTCCAGGTGAAACTCCTTAAAGCAGCTTCATTTCTGATTTGTGCATAAATCAGGAATGGGGAAGACATGCCAAGTCACTGAATCTAGCGATCCTCGTAAGGTTCCAGCAAGTACACACAAAAAATACAGCTGTCCACTGTGTGAAGTCAATATAGATCTTCAATGACTTATATACGTCAAAATCCTGACCCCAGCCATTATTTTCTCACCTCCTCATTTGTGTGCTTTCCACTAATCAAAGCCACTGTGCTCTACCTTGAGCTATCACTGTGAATCCAATTTAAGAATGATTCCCTACCGATCCTCCACATAAAGACGCTGTTAATAAATCATACCCTCAATGGGTGTAATATTTAAAACATACATTTAGAGGGAAAGCTACTCAACTCTTTCTGCATCTGGATTTTCATTTAAAGACTCAAATTACATACTTAGAAAGCAATTGTTTTCAGGCAGCTTGCAAACCAAGCACATTAAGCTTGAAGGTTATAAAGCCATTGGCAATGTGACTTCACTTTCAGTATCTGTGCTGCTTTGAGAGTACATTTACAGAAGCTGTTTGTGGCAGATTCACTGGGCCTTTTTTAGCTGAATATTTGGGGCTAGTATCTGGATAATAACGTTCTGATAAAGAAATCCTAACACCATTGCTTCTTTCACAGTGGTATTCGCTGCTTTACAGTGATTAGCAATTTGCATAATGATTAAATACATTTAGTCCTTGCTTTATTTTACAAAGTCTTCGGAGATCTGTTGAGTCATGTGATTTTATTTTTTTTATTTTGACGTCCTATTATAGGAATAAACTCAGTATGAGATAAAAAGATAATTCTTCTGAAATCAAAGTCATAAAAGTTATGAATAAAATCGTAATTATATTCCACACAGATTACAAATCTCAGTGGTTAAAACATAGCAGGGAACAGAACAGTTGAACAAAATCTACTCATCTAACTTTGCTACTCAGTGATACAATTTTCTGAGATGTAAAGAGATAGTTAAACGAGTTATTATGTCCTTACTCTTTAAAATTGCTTCTTTAAATGCGTAACTAATGACTATCAGGAGAATGTATGAGTTATACTGTATTCTGAGCAATGAACTGTCTCTGGAAGCACATATGCATTTTGTTTTTATTCCCTCTGTAGCCCCAAGCAAAATTTTGTTCCGAGTACTTTTGACGCTCTTTACAAGAGGTGAAATCAAACTATTCACACTGTTGTTGAAAAGGGCAACCTTGCAGCTCTGCTTTTCATCAGTGTTTGAAATTTCTTAGATTTGGATCAGGAAAAAGCAGTTATGGTCCACCAGTTACTGACTGTGTGAGGCATTTGTGGACATTTTAAGACCAGAAACCCCATGAGCCATTACAAATGTGTGCCTTCCATTCCAGTTCATGATACAGTTTTGTTAACTGTCTCTGGGATTTTATACATTCTACAAAAACAAAACAAATCACTATGCAAATCTGACAGCAAGCTTAAAGGAAACTGCTCCTTCCAGCTCTTCTCATGTGATGAAGTCTCCTGCAGGAGTTGGATCTGATTGATTCAGCAGAAGTCCCTGCTGCCTCTATTTTGTTATGGATGCTCTTGTGTTACATCTACCTATTTCCTAAAATATCATAAGAAGTGCAATAACAATGTAATATTTTACAGCCTATAATTCATTAATTCATTACACCAATGAAGTGAGACATGTCATCCTGCATACTAAGAAACTAATTTATTGACTCAGTGGAAAAGTAACAATAACAAAATGTTACCTTTCATAAAATGGTTGATAAACACCATCTACTCCAAGCCGTAATATCTTGGTGAGAATGTTTTGGCTGGAATAGTATTAGAAAAGATGTAGCTCAAATAATCAATTAAAAAGAGTTGGAAGAAAGAAGATGTAAGAAGCAAAATATTCTGGTTTTGGAAAACCAGAACTGCAGTGATGGCTTCAGCATCATTTAAATGCTAGCACTGTCTGCGTTCCACATGGACTGATCCTATTTTATTTTAGCCAAAGATGACAGCACCTGACTGTCTGCCCAATCTATGCGTAGTTCATTCTAAGAAGTCCACAGAAAATTGTCCAAAGGCAAATTACAATACATCTTTAACATTTTGAGCTGCAAAAGTTAGAGTTGCACTTGCACTGGCAATGGCATGTATGATCTAGTAGCTTAATTTGCACACTTCTACTTGCTAGCAAGAGTCCTAACCAATGAGAACATCATCATTATTGGTAAAGGACTTTTCTGTATTTAATCACTGCAATCAGCCTGGTGTCTTTCAATAATTTAATGTCACGATGTGTTACGACCTTTTACACTGAGATAAGCCCACAGAGTGCACACCAATACTACCTTCACCACAAAACTCCATACATTTCAACAGCTATGCTCAGAACCTACTTCCACTTTACTCCACAATAATAACAAGCAAGAATGAACAGAAAGATTCCAACAGAACACGTCTCGTATGACTGCAGAAACTTTTGACCATTTTATTTATGCTTTCAGGTGTTCTTAATTCAGTATTTAAATTTTTCAATTGTTTATGTAAGAAATTTCATGCAGCAATATTCAGTGTGAACAGACATAGTCAAAAACTGGTACATGTTTAGAGCTGCTGCGAAAAGGGCAAAGTGAATATATGAAATATATATTGTGTTACGTTTCCATAGCTCTGAGCATGATGACAAAGCAACGGTCAAGTGAAGATCTGTTGGCAAAATTAAGAAAACTAAGCAAGATTTCCGTTTTTAACCTAGCATGCTTCTTGGACCAAGGAATGACATCTGCAAGAGTCTCCTGTAGGGAGATATAACACACTCCTGAACTTGCCAGAACATGCACATCTGTGCTTCAGTGATAAAAGGTCAATACATATTGTGGCATGGTGTGGAATGAACAACGACATGAGAAAGTAAGAGGTAGCAAAACATTATTTTGCAATCTCAGGAACCTTCTAACCAAGCAGCCATGGCTCAAGAGAATATGCAGCTTCCAGATATCAAAAAAGGTTTTTTGAACTGTTTTGCTGTAAACAGAAGTATATTTCCAATCTCTAGGCATTACTGCTGCTAACTCTGAAAGGCATTAAATCATGAAATGTGTCAAAAGCAAACCGAGTAGGCATTTTGATAAAGAACAGTACCTGAAAATGCAGCATTTAGAAACATCTGAAGAGTACCAAAGATCTTTAAGACTTCTTAAGACACAGCAGAACATTTGAATTTCTATCAGCTATAATTTTACACCCGAGGTCTAGTACAGCTACTTGTATAATTCTACCAACTGGAAGAATAGTTCTAATGTGCTGTGCAACTAATCTACAAACCTTAGAGATGTGCAAACAGAGGAGATATATATCTCAAAGAACAGCCACAGAATTAATAAGTAAATATGCTAAGATCTCAAGAAACATACTCCAATTGAAAACCCCATGATGCAACAGACAGACGTACATATATTTCTGTGTATGTATTTATGCAGCAAGTAAATCCCAACATTAATCACTTTTAAATTTTTCTTTTATTTTTATTAAAATTTCTTTTATTCTTCTGTTTGCTATTAAACACCACGCACATTTTAAACTGACCTCTTTCCTGTTTTTATGCAATGTACGGCAGGAAGTATTGAGGCAGATATTCCACAGCTGATCTATCCAGTTGTAGCTTCTGAAACTAAAAAATATCTGTTTCTTTCTGTCTTTAGTGACTGAATTAATGAATACATGTTTTAAATTTGAGTATTAGCAAAAATGTTCTTCACCAGAGGGTGGTTGAGCACTGGAACAGAATGCCCAGGGAGTGGTTGTGCCTCAAACTGCTGGAGGTCAAGGAGCTTATGGACAATGCTCTCAGGCATAGGGTTTGAATTTTGGATGGTCCTGTGCAGAGCCAGGAGTTGGAATCAGTGGTACTTGAGGGCCCCTTCCAGCTCAGGGATTCTATGACTTGTATGATTAAATACTCTTCATAAACAATTTTTCACACTGCTAAGCCAAAACCTCAACTTTATTCATGTGTCACAAGAAGAAGCATGCTCTGAAAATCTCCAGGAAAGCTGTTTTACTTGCATAATATTAATGCAGATTTACTTAGTAAATACCATTATTCACTCGTAATAAGAGCGGACATCATGAGAAATACTTCTCCTTGTTTCGATATTATGCAAAAATGTGATGAAAGACTTCATCCTAACATTTAAGAAATATTTGTTATTGGTGACTGACACTGACATAGACTTGCAATTATCTTTACAAAGCCCAAAGAGCATAATTTCCCAAACTGTTACAAATCAGTTAGATTTTCTGCTCCCACTCAAGGCAGAATTCTCTGCTGTTGTGACTCAGGAAGGAGATTTCCTCAACAGCAGTCAGGGTTGGGAGAGCAGGAGGTTGGTTCTCAAACCAGATCTGTTTGAGTGGGACCCAAGTAGTGCTGAACAATCATATTAAGCATAAGCATCTTAAAAATGTGTCCACAAAAGTATGATGTAAGATAGCAAATTAAAACATAGGGTTTCCTGCACTGAAGTTAATTCTTAGCAGTTATATGTGAAGGTCATTCCAATTGTTCGCCCCATTATCTATGGAAAAATTTTGAAGATCTGTTAAATGTGTTATAAGCTAGTCATGAAATGTTAAGTGGTAATCACATGGTAAAAGCAAAACACAAAACTGAAATATTTACCATTCCTTTGGAAAAAAACACTAAGTCCAGCAACAGGGACTTGCCTGGTTCTAACTGAATTAGAGAAAGTCAGGAATGTGAATGCTCAGCTGCAGTAATATTCATTTAGATTATTACCTTGCTTGGCATTGAGATTTCTGAAACTGTATTTTGGCAGATTGCAGGAACGCTGTCAAGCTATTTGTCAGTTCAGTCAAAGATATTATGAGCTGGCAGAATATTTGAACAGAGGCAAACTCATTTTCACAGAAGTATTTTGAGAAGTGTTTGCAAGGGAAATTGCAACTTGAAATCAAGAGAGAAAAATCCAGCCTAATGAAAATACCCTAGAGAATTTTAATACTAGCTTGAGGACAGAGAAAATATGCTTTGAGTAAGACTTTCCTACCTGCCCCAGGTTATGGTTATGGTTTATGAAGATTATGGTTAGTCACACTGAGTGCTAACACTGCCACAGTTTTACATTGGGTGCTTAGGAGGAAACTGAGTCCTCTGCACCAGCCTGGGTCTGCACACACTCATTCTCAGAATCCTGAAATCAGTTAGCAGAATGGAAATGATGTTATAACGCAACAGTGAACTGAGAACATGCAATGGCTGAAAAGCATGGCAGTATGTGGCAGGGGAAGGATCAGGCCCTTCCTCAGCTGTGATTTGCACAAGCAGGTTTACAGATGCACGTTCCAGAAGGAAAGAACACATACTAATCCTCCTGCAGCACAGATTCAGACATCAACGTCAATAAGCAGCACGGTGCCTTAGGAGAGGATTTGCAGAATAAAATCATTTGTGCTGAGGATCCAACATCTGTTTTACACGTGAAGTCTACCCTTTGCCTCAGACTAGCTCCAGTCTGATCCACTGAACTCATCTCTTGATCATCAGGTACGTGTACCTCAAAGCAAGTCTGTTTCTTCCTTTTGTCAGTAACAATTCCATTTTACACACACTGCAATGTGAACAACAACTCAGTAACTGGAGGCAGCTGGGAGACTTGTTTCCAAAGCATAATTTGATGCCAACTAAAATGCTAATAAAGACATGCCCTGTGCTTCCTGTATGCTATTTTTACGATCTTTGACAATCAAAACAGATCCTGATTAAATACTGGATGGTTGAGAGCTCTAGATCATGTGAGCTGGACTGTGGTCTGAGCAATATACTAACCGAAGGGAAAGCAATACCGAATTCTGATGTTCTGTGAGTTTAATCCAGAAAGTATAACAATAGCAAGAAGGCAAGCAAGGACCTCAACAAACAACCGTCAACATACAATGACCTGGACTTTAAAAATCATTCTTTTCCTTAGAGCAGATGTTCCTCAGAGATTACATCTGTTGTAATCACCTTTGAGACAGACTGGTAGACCCCAAAATTTTCTGGGAACTATCACGCATCTGTAACTATCATTTCAGAAGCAGTTTCACTGACTGTGACAACAGCCATGAAGAACTTGAAGGGAACGGTGAGTCTCACATCTGCTCAGAAGGAGGAACAAGCATACACATCCCACCAACATCCCTGCACAAGGAAGGCAGTGCTGCTTTATTCAGCTGTTACGCTCAGCACACTCCTTTTCCCTATCCCTACAAATTGATGAAAATTAAAGCATTACGTTTTTGGGAACAACAGCAACAAAAACCAGTACGTCAGTATGCCTGTGTATCTCGTATAACCCTTTCTAACACTCCCTATGATCCTTTGTCACTACAAGGTGTGGCTCCTGAGAGGGCTCCCCCAGCCAACCACCTCTGTGCGCTTGTTTCTAATCGCAGCCTTTTCCCTCTTGCTTTGCAGCTCATTGCATGTAGTTTTGCACTGTTAATGTAAAATTCCTGTCTCAGAAAATCATCAAAATCTCCAAATAACATCCCCGCCAAAGGCAAAAAGTCGTTACCCATAAGTTTTCATAATTCTGGTTTTTAAGACCTTCAGCATCTCCTGAGCACTCCTTTGAATTTACCGTTCTCCTCCTGAAGGTTTGTACTAACATTAAAGAGAACTGCACAATTACCTGTATATTTCTTATTTCTTTCTGAAAGGTTCAGTGGTTCTACATTTTACCAAACACTGTAAAAGATTTCTCTATGATTGCTGACAACTCCAGCAGCAGAATGAGTGTTTATGGAAGTCTGTTAGCGGCTGCTTTTGTTCTGTGCCTATTACTTCGACTTTAGTATGCAGATCCCTCAAGGATTTCTCATTACCTATGCTTGGCTCTTCGTGGTTTCATATTCAGTCAAGCCAAGATATCCTCTGTTCTCACTAGTTACATTTCTTTGCACTTCATACTGGCTTTCATGCACAGCAATTGTTCCTCTTTTTTATTTTTTATTTATTTATTTTTATTTTTTAGTAGAAGTAGTATTTATAGCCTGATTTTCAGGATATGCACCCAGTTTTATTATTTCCTCTAATTATGGCCTTAGCCTGGCTGTTCCATTTACATCAACTGGCATTGCCAAAACGTCCTCTGACTTACTATCTTACACTCTGGCATTTTTTCAACTTATTTTAGGAAAACAGCTCCTATTCTGCTTTCTATTTGACTTCTGGCTGTTTTCTAGATACCATGATTTTTCACTGTCTGTTCTGATGCATTTGATGGATTCTCAGTAGTGTTGCTGTCTCCTGTATGTCCTTGATATCTTTAATTACCCATTGTTCTGTGTTTACTTTGTACTCACTAGAACAGATTTTATTCTTGGCTGTAAGTATATAAATCTCAACTACGGGAACTAAAATTCTGGAGCAGATTTTGTACAGATGCAAGAGCGATGGAAATGAGAGAATATGGACTGAAGAATTAATTCCTAATATATTTTTATACATGTAAGAGAAATTATGCCTGAGAATTGACACCACTCCCTCCTAAGCAAAAGCATGAGATTCCTTTCTGACTATATTGGTCATCTGCAGCAACAGCACTGGCAAAAACACTGCTTTGTGATTTGCTGATGCTGCAGAGAAAATCATCAAACAGTGTTATGTCTGATATATGTCTGTCAATACAGGAAAAGTTTCATGAAATTTCCTGAAAAAGCTCTTCATTATTTTGATAGCAGTCAAATAATCTCGTCTTTCTTTTTTGACCTTCCTGACAATTCTTCACAATTTTTTTGCCATTCTGATGAGTACTGATCATTTACAGCTATCGCACCCATCAGCAAGGCAACAGATTGTCTTTATATTTCAAACCTAGAAAATGTTAGATTGACTGTAAGACAAATCCAAGCCGGACTATTTATCTGCTTGAAGACTTAATCACCCAGTGGTTCTGTGAAAACAGAACCAAAGAACTTATTTATATTCAGAAGGAGTGGTGGTCACTACAACACAAGCAGGCTGAGCAGCAGCTAGTCAGTATCCAGGTAAAGACCCAGGCTGGGAATGTGGTGTGGGGAGGGAACAGATCAATAGAGGACTGAGTGTAAAATGCTCCAGATAAAATTATGTGGGTAGGCAAATGTGCTGAGGGCTCAAGGTTGTTGAAATGTCAAATGTGTTGGGATGCCTCAAGGCTGAAGGCAGAGAGCAGGTGAGATGTAAAGATGTGCACGTATAGCTCATGGCCGATGTCAGGTCCGGACTCCTAGGCAGGCAGGACTGGGCTCTGCTGGCCCTAGCAGCAAGTGAAGCAGAGGTACTGATGAAAACAGTAGGAGATTGTTCCCTGATCCTTTACCCAGAATTTCTGGCTGTATTTTTATGGGCTTATTACTCTGCTGTGAATTTGACACTTATTTGCCCATAGATGGAACAGTAAACTTTGAAGAAAGGTGACTTTGTCGAAGTAGAAATTGATAATTTTCCCCAAGAGGCAGCAGTTTGCCTTTGTCTGTTATCTGCCTCATCTAAGTGTGCTGTGCTTTGCTCCCTGCCGGCCTGCTCTGTTCTACCAAGCAGACCACTCTCCTCTTTCCTAGGTGAATGAAGTTTTCTTGCTTCAGGCAGTCACTTTCTCCGACTGTCTCGCAATTATTTAAAAATATCTCTTCCTTTCACTGTGCTTGCAATTGGGAAACAGTCACTCAGGAGGAGCTTATCCCCACAAAAATAACCCATTCAAGTTTCCACAGCTAAGATGTTTGAGTTAAAATGCCAATAAATCATAACACAACACTCTTTTGTTCCCACAGAAGTCCCTTCCTTCTCAATTCATCAAAGGTCAAAAGTTGCTTGGGTCTTTGGAGCAGAGCTGCCATGTCTGAGCAGTGAGCTACTACATGTATCTCTTCAGCTCAGAAGACTGATAGCTAAAATATTGTTATTATTAATACCATATATATTCACCTGGCTGTCACAGTTTGCTTTGCTTCTCTGGAATGCACAGCAAAGCCTGAGATGGAAGTGGGTGGGAAGGAGCAAGGCTGGATAAACATGCAGCACAAATATGCTTCCAAAGCAAGAATCATTCCATGCTGTCTGTCTTATGTATCAATATTATTCATTTATAAGTTCATCAGTTAAACTACACAATTTTACTTTGGGCAGTTTCCTTTTGAAATGTGAGCTACACCTACGTATGCTAACAAAGCTCTAAACATTTCTCCAATGGCAAAGAACAACACTGAGGTAAACAACCAATGCTCCTACTACAGCAGATTGGCATGATGGTCAATTCTACACTTCAAAGTGGTTTGAAAATGAAGAAACAGTGGCTGTAACATAAGGCAAGTCGGATTACACTAGATAAAGTCTGCAGGTTTTAATAGGAACTTGATTTTTGCTGTATTTTTTGCCTTTAAATCACAACCCAAAAGTAGCAGAATACATTCTTCCCCTATTAAAACCTCTGAGGGTTTTTATATGCATGTTTCCTCAGGAGTAGGTTACTCGTGTAATAAGGATCTGTCTGTCTGAGTTTCAAACAGCCTTCCTGCTCCAGCAGCCCGGCGCTCTCTGCCCGGCGCAGCACTCCGCCGGGATGGCTCTGATTAGCTGTGCCCTGCTGCTGCAGTAAAATGCTGCAGAATGGCTGATGGATATGTACGGGGTGGGAATGAAGACAGCTTCTGCAGCCATCCATAAACTCAACTCATTTAAATTGCTGGCTGTCTGCTACCTGAGAGCAGCACTAAAGGAGAAAGGAAAAAAAAAAATCAGGAAAAAAAAGGAAGAAAGCTTATTTAAAGACAAGCTTAGCTTCATCATCTGGCATGGCAAAGCAAATGGCAGCATCCTAACACAAACCTGAATATTGCATCCATACACAAAGTAACGTTTTCAGACTTTTGTTCCGCCGGAGCATACATTCTTCATCAGCAAACTCAGATATCATTTTCTGATGCTGGTTATCCTACCATAAGCACGAAAAGAGAATTTGCATAAAGGAAATATACCAGAACAGACAAAACTGAACGTACTGCACTGCAGAGTTCAAACAGAAGCTAATGGCTCCTGTAGAAATGATTTGCTGAAATTCTGACAGCCAGGTGAGGTGACCAAACATTGACGGCATGCAAGGTGAGACTGCTTCTACCAACTGAAAATCAGCACTGAGGTGAATGAGTGTACCACAAACTGATGCAAAAACATTTCTCAGGGACACATCCTTTGCTTTAGCATAAGGAAAAGAAAAATAAATCTATGCCCAAATCTTAATCTCCCAAGTGTTACACTCAGGTTTTATTACTGTTATTTTTTAATTCCATATCAAACACAGAGCTATTCTTTCAATAATTTCACTATTTTCTCACACAGAGGTACACATACTCTAACAAAACAAAGCTTCACGGAGCTCTGAGCATCCTGGTCCAGTGGAGATGTCCCTGCCTATAGCAGGGAGGCTGGAACCAGATCATCTTAAAGGTCCCTTCCAACCCAAACCATTCTATGATTCCATGATATCTATGCCACCTTCCTTTACTATAACTGTAACCATGTATTTTACTTTCGATGCCAGAGAACAGATTTCACTGCTGCTTTTCTTTCTTAAACACCCAGAGACAGTCAAGGTAGAAATAATATATTCTAATATGCAGGATAGTCACGGACTAAGGTAAACAAGTGGCTTGCAGCCCTAATTAAAATACTGGAAGCAGAAAGGTAAAATACAGCCAGGGTGCTCTAAATTTAGATACAGTTAAACAAGATGGAACACTGTGTGGAAATAAAGACACAGTTGTAGGTTTGTGCACTTCTGCAGAAGACCAGAAAACCAGTTGCACTTGGTTGCCATATTTTATTATAAAAATTAGATAGAAAAATTAATCTTTCACTTTACAGAAAATTCACAATTCTCTGTAATGTCGAAGTGATTAATGAAATAAAAAATAACTTCTATTCTGAAAGAAAAAAACAAGCAATAAATGAAAACCAGGAGTAGCACTGTCTTTCTGCTATCATAGGAAACAAAAGCAAATCAGCAGTTGTGTTCATCCATTGCGTTCTTTGGATGTAACATTTGAATGACAAGAAATGAAAAATTAAGAGTCATCTCAATCAGATTTGACTTATCCTACATTAAAAGAATGGGGACAATTTGATATCAAGTCAAACTCAAAACCAGGCATAGCTTAACCGTGTGAAAATATCTTGAAAACTGAAATATGATCCTGTGAAACAAAGACAGATCAGCTGCAGGAGCCAAAATATAAAGCTATAAGGTTAAAGTGAAAAAAACCTACTATTCATACAGTGGAAAAAAAAGTGATTATCACACTGGTAACAGAGATAATACTTTAGGCTGTTTCGGGGAGTGTCTCTTGTTCGACTGATGTTAGAACATTCATTCATGACTTGAGATCCCCAATTGCTTGCAGTGTAAATAAACAAATACACAATGATTTCAGAGAAGATGAAGAATTCAGCTCCTCTTGTCAAAGGTCTATGCAGGAAATTATACTGAAGTATTATAACCAGCTTCCATGATTGTGAAGTCTATGAGTCTATGAGTACTGAAAAAGCTGGAACATTTTTCATGAACAAAAATGGAAAAATTGACCTTTTAAAATCATTTTTAAAATGACTATCTGCCTCATTATACAGAAGCACTAAGGTCTGTAACTTTATTTTAAAGTTTACCCTATTATTGAAAGACTCTTATGTCACTGATGTCTTCCATATTTAAGAGTGCAGTAACAGTTTCCCTGCTAAGTAAGTAGAGCTTGGCTGAAAGATGGCCACATAATTTCAGGATTTTCAGTCTCATACTCAGAAACTATATATGTATGGTAGCCTAAACGTTAGTAATGATATCCAATGATACCTCACACACATATTTTACATTTTCTCATCCCTGGTTCACAGTGAGGGCGAAGAGAAGGGATCGTTGCTAACAGAGAGAACATCATACTCAAGAGACAGTACTTTACATATAATTTAATCATTCCAACAAACCTGCACAACCAGTGGCCACCTAGGTAGCCTGATACACCTTGGCTTGAGAAGAAAAACTCTGGCATTTTGAGAAAAAATCAGTTACTTCCTAAAGCACATTTTAGTGATGGCTATCAAATGAATGTCTCTATGTACAACCACAAAACCCATGTGGTTGTTCTTACCAGAGTAACCACCTTGGAGGCTTTGTGAGTTCAGGGAGCATGCCCACACAACGCTACTCATTCCCACCCAACTTAACAGTACGCTGTCTTCCATGTAGACAACCATTCTGTGGAAAAATAAAGCACAACAGAAATGGAAGTTTCTGCTTTCTGTAGAAGAACTTTCTGGTGACAATGGGAAAATTCCAGTTTTCCCAGACTGGGATACATCCCGTTACAGGAAGCACATTAATTAAGGATCAAAAAAAGTCAGTTCTGCTTCAAAATACATGCTACCTTAGCAACTTCCTATGAAAAATGCTGCCACAGTACACCCAAGGCAGCAGGAAAGGGAAATCATCCCTATTTATTTTTTGTAATTTTCTCTTAATAAATAACATCGGGTTCTATACATCTGGTGAAACAGATGATGAGACAGGTTCTTCAGTTACACTCATGCTGTCTAGTTAACATTACAGCATATTAACTACCTCTCAAAATGTAGATTTTGATCAATTTTTCTTGGATAATATTTAGATCAAATACAAATCGCAGAGGTTTACCCTTTCCATTACATCATTTGTCATCCTCTACTTCCTTTAAACAGAATAAATGCCTTCTTGACTTCCTGCTTTATACCCTTTAGACAGACAAAACATGGATGAACATATTGAACACTGGAGCTGTTGCATCCTGGTGAGTATGTGTGGATCACTTTCTCTGTCTTCATCTGCTATAGACACCTACCATACATTAATAAATGTTGAATTCTATCCCAGTGTGAGGTGGGAGCTCAGAGTAATTTACTGTGTCTGCATTAGATTTTTCGTTCATCAGACTTTTACACAGTTCACTGGAAAAAAACTAATACCTATAAACTAAACAGAAATGTATTTCTGCTGAGGTTGTGTTACTCTTACTTAAATGTAGAAATGAATAATTAAATCTCTCTTGAATAAGTATTCATTGTATAATAAATCCTAAACATATTCACACCATAAATTGAGCTAATTAAATTAAAGATGTTTCTTCCCTAATATATAATAGATACGCAAGCACTGAGACAGCACAGGGGAGTTCATAATACAAATGCCAATGCAGATTAACTAAAGCAGATGAACAGATTTATGAATATTAACAGTGGTGAAATAGAGTAACCAGGGGCTCTAACTTTTAGAGTAAATCCTTCATTTTATTTATTTACTATGTACTGAGAGCTCTAGCTGGAATAGCTGTGACTCCGTATTACCATGAGAGCATTTAATTTGGTCAGAGTTGGTGGTGCCTTCTAAAATACTAGCAACAGGTTTGTAGACGTTGCAAGAGGTCAGGTTTGAAAACATTAGAGAACAATATTCCAACCGGGAGGAAATGGCAATATTACGCACTTCCTTTCTGGCAACACTGCTCCACATTTTCTGGGAGGGGCAACTTTAACAGCACTGGAGTCTGGTAACAGTATACATCAGCTCAAAATGGGCATTCATGTTCTCTGTCATCATGGGTAATGAGGCATAGGTAGAAAGCTTTTTCTTTGCTTAAAAGTGTGTCTTGGCTTATAGTGAATAATCATTCTCAATCACATAGAAAATATATAATGTAACTCAGCATAATATTTCTATGTACCTAAAGAGATGGATACATCAGCAAACTCTCTCACGAAGTATCTGTAAACAACATTCACTAGCTCATTAACACAAGCAAACAGCAGCCCTTTCTTACTGGGAACTGGCCAAAATAAGCACAAGACACCAGGGAAACTGATCCTCCGAATCTTCTCTGTAATTCTCTTCAATGTACTGTAAATCTACACACTACCTAGACAATGTTAGACGTTGCCAAGACAATGTACTTTAAAATTCTGCCTTGTTACAGGTCATTTCTGGCTCTGAATTCTCGACAGAACTTTTGAGTTGTTTCCTTTTTGCTTCAAAGTGAGCAAGAAGGAAGTACACAAAAAACCCACAAACCCTTCAGTTTAAGTAACATCCTTAAGAATTACAAGGAGACAGGATATCATCGACAGCTAATTTTTGCTATGAATCACACAGTCAGATTTGTAACACACTGTGCTGGGGTCTATGTTAGCTTGTACCTTTGCAAGAACAGCAAAAATCACGTGCTTGAAAGTAGCTCATGACACAACATTACTCAAGCAGACGATGTGGCTAAAAATGTAGTTGGATCTGAAGGTGATGACAAAGACTCGTTGTAGTGATAGCTGTAGACAAATCAACAAATACTAAGCAAAGGAACCTGCAAAGCAGGTGTGTCTTAGGATGCTGAAGAAAACTACAGAAGCAAATCTGATGTGTTTGAAGAAAATATCCCCCAGATGGCTAAATTTCAGCTGAGACTTTCTGAAGCACTTGATGAAGAATGAAAAATTAAATTTTGTTTTCTCAAACAAATGTTAGAGTTGTTGTAGATAAGGAGAGAACTGGATCTTTGTCATTACCTGCATGTCATCTTTTTTGCTTTTTTAAGCATTTACTAAAAAAGGGATATCAAGAGGGCCTGTTATTATTTCATTTTTCCCTTTAAGGTCTCTGGAGATATTCAGGACCCACCTGGACAACTACCTGTGCAACCTGGTCAAGGGAGCAGCTTTGGCAGAGGGGTTGGACTTGATGATCTCTAGAGGACACTTCCAACCCCTACAGTTCTGTGATTCCCTCAAATCATATGGATGATTTTTATGCCAACATTTAAAATTAAGTCTTCTTGTGTAACTGTTCAAAACCAGCAAATAACAACTGCAACGACAGTATTTCCACAAGAACAAGGGACTCCACATAATTCACTTTCTCCTACAAATCAAAAGTAGTCATAGAAATGTCACTGGGTGTGTGGGGTGGGGAGATTTGGGCAGAGACCAAGCATAAAAATAGCACAGCTTGATTTAGCTGCATTAGAAAGCTGCAAAGGTAGAGAAGTGGGCTGAACAGAAAACAGTTTACAGCTACATCTCCAGGTATTCTCTTTCATATACACAATCCATTTTTTTCTCATAAATCAGACTTTTCATGAGCAGGCAGGACATCTATTTATATACTTTTATGGATGCTGTCTCTCTCACTGACACCCTTTCAACCTGGAAGCACCAACCAGTATCAGTATTAACAGATCAACATTCCATTGCTGACATTGGTGCCTATTTTAAAAGGGAACTGTATTCAGCATATACTTTGGGACTGTAACAGATTCACGTGCCTTGATCGTCAGCTCTACATACATTTGTTATTATTACTACTTTACTCTTGCTTCCCTATCTGTTAATTTATCCTATTTAAAATGCTGAATGCAAGTGAAACAATGCATGCATGAGAAAAAAGCAATCCCACTTCCAGACGTCAGTGCATACTGGTGAATAAATAATTGTAGTAATGGGCACATTATATATTGCTGAAGCTTCTTATCAGTCAAATACTGTTTGTATTAGAAAGAGAAAATAACTATAACCAAATTAACTTGCCAATATCATAATCATTAATAATAACCCAGAGTGAAGACTTTTGGAGCACAATTATGTTGCCAAAGTAATACCGTTACAAAAATAAAACATGGTAAAGCTGGCACGAAGAGTGAAGCAATGCATTCTCCATTTGAATATATAAATGTGTTTGTGGAGGTATTGAGTCCTCCAGATATGATCCCTTAGAATAACACAGATTTATAGTCCACTCAACAGCTCAGATGCTCAGTGGTGACACAGTGATACTACTGAGAGGAGGGCACTGCAGTTTATGTAATTAAGGCCTTTGTTTTATTCAGATGGATGGACAGTTTGTTGCACATCTTCAGTAATTCTGTTGTGGCTTAACATTCTGTAAGCTCACTACCAGAGACTGCTTCCAGTCGATTCACACACAGCAGATCTCCCATTCAACACAAAACACGTGGGGTCAATTTTGAGAGTAACTCCAGACCTGTCAAAGGGTAACAACAGGATACATAGCAGCAGAGAAACCAGCCATTTACTTCATGTAATTGGTTTAAGAGCAGAAATAGACTTCATCAGGTATAAGAAATAATAATTTTCCCATCTTATCTAATTTTTTAGTATTGTTTCCAAAGGATACACTGTTTACGCATTCTTTCTGTGTTAGAGTTTCTGTATAAGTCTATAAATCCCCTTCACCACCAACTCTGAATATATTGACTGATTTTAAATCAGTGTAATAGAAGGGTAGAGAGTGTTAGAGATAACTGCATTCCAACATGAGAGATGGATGAGAAGAGAGCTCTTCTAACTGCCCCTAAAAGAATACTAAGGCAGAGGCTGTGGTGTGAACCATGTATTATTCATGCACCTGACTCTCTCCATGAAAGCTGGAAAAGCTTTCACATGGCACAAACCTGTAGGAAACCGTGCACTGTTAGTTTGCTGCTCGGAAAATATTTGTTCATTCCAATCTAATTATCAGTGGAGATGCTGCAGACTTACTTGCATTTTCCAGTTCCAAATATGTAATTCTAAGAATTTGGCGTTTGGCCGACAGCTGACAAGGGATGTGAGCAACAAGAGCAAGCCTGATACAATCCTAGGACTATTCTCCACTCTGTGACCAATTAGACCATTTGATTTAAAAAAAAAGAAAAAAGAAAAAGGAGAAAAAAAAAGTCATGAAGTTCCTAGTGAGCTTAATTATCCGAAAAAATACAAGTTTACAAAGCATTTTAGGACTTACGTCAAAGTACTGATAGAGCCCTCACTGGGAGCAATGCATCACTTTCATACTGCTTTAGAAACAGCAGATAATTTATTCTGCAGTTCCTTCTCTGAAGAAAACAATTATCCCAGCTGCAAAAAATAAAAGACAATGCAAGTCTCCTCTGCTGCTCTGAATCACAGTAATCAGTGTCTCACACCCATATGAAGGACTAAACCAGAGTTTCGGAGCTCGAATCATAATGAAGAACCTTGACCAGCTGAAGCTAAGATTTCGTGGGGGGCATATATCATTTGCTAGGCCTCCTACTGTCTATTTTCATTCATAGTGCTGTTAGTGATAAAAGGCAGGGCCAGCATGGAAATACTGTATCAGTTTGAGACACCACACACAGAGCTGCTGCAGGTAGCAGCTGCCAGAATCAAAGATAAGCAGTGGCATATAGGTCTGAAAATAATTTCTATATAGAATGAAAACATGATTTAAAAACTGCCTCCCTTTGGGTGTGTAAGCTGAATTCTTGTTATCTCTGTGTCAGGAAGTGTGTTTCTTCTGCCTTCAAGACTTTCTTGTAGTCATGTTTTGTTATTGCTGGAGTTTGTTTCTTTGTTGGGGGGAGGAAGAGGTGGCAATGATGATTTTATTTTTTCTTATTTGTCTGTTTTTAACAATAAAAGTTTAGAAAGCAGATAACATTTCAAAGCAGCCACTAAGGAACTGATTTTGTCATCTTTCTACATCCCAGAACTTCTCTCAGAAAGCAAAATTCTACTCTCTCTGGGTAATGACAGCAGCCAGGCAAAGAAGGAAAACAGAACAGAGTAAAATCCTGGGGTGGGGGGAGGGAGGGAAGTGTTACATTGCAAATTTAAACCAATAACTAAGACCGTGAAGCCTTTGGCTTTTCTGGTTGGTTGGCTGGCTCAGCAGCTGAAGCAAAGATGTGAAAAATTCTCAGGGTGAGCACACAATCTTATTTCCACTTATGGTTAAGGCATTCTCTGACAGGTTGTAGACCCTTGCTTTGCCTTGGTAATAAAAGTTTATTTTCGAACATTTTTCAGTTTGCATAAATACAAATTCATCCGAAGGACGGACAGAAAATTTATCTATTGTTTGTTGGAAATAAAAGTCAGAAGGCAGTCCAAGCATACCATAACACAGACTTCCACTGATACTTAAGCATATTTATAGGAAGTGTAAAAACATTAACCAAGGAATCAGAGAATACACAGCACATAATACATCACACGATATTTTGGCATTGTCTAGGGATGTGAAGGTTACAACTCTGCAAATGGAAGATCAGTTTTAGGTGGGTATGCCACATCTTTGCTTAGGAGCATTCTCTGTTTTGAAAGCCTAGATCAGAAAATATTTTCTCTTGAAACAGTCTAGTAAAATAGAATAAATGTAAACACATTCTGGCCAAACAATGCATCAGCCTAAAATAGCACAGGCACATGCAGCTCTATTGATTAGCAGAGCTGAGAAAGTTCAGTTTGCTATTCATCTGTGTAGCTTACAGAGAATGAGAGTAAAAACATGATGTAATGTGAAACCATGCAATGTCTGGTCTGTACCGGTGGCACTGGACACATTCATACACCTCTACAAAATATGTAGTACAGAGCATTTGCTGTATATGCAAGTTACCCGCATCTCTGTTGCTGTTAAACAGAAATTGTTCTCAGAATTGGCTCACATTGCTCTACTAAGCATGCCAGGGAAGACCAAGAACTTTGGCTCATAAATACCTTCTTGGATTCTACAAGAAAAGAACGTGACGCTCAGTATCAAAAATAGTCAAACAATACTCTGTCTTTAAGTAAGAGTTACTTGTGCCTATGAAAATGATTTCCTTCACATTAATCTGAATGCACAGACACCCATGGACTACATCTAGTCAAAATTAATAGGATCACTTAGAGTTTTAAGTAATGAGAAACATGAGGTGCTGCTGCAAATTATTGCTATCCTGCTCTATGTATTTTAATATATTTAATAATGTATTAAATACATCAATAATACATTTACTATATTAATAATGTATTAATGTATGTGCTAAAGTTAATATTTTATTGTGTTAGACCCTTCCCATTTATAAAATAGACTTAATCTTGCAGTACGTGAACAGAACCTGTGCTGTTTTTAGCTTAGAAGTACAACACATAATGGAAATTACTGTGCCACTGTTCTACAGCTTTTAAGGTTGCAGCTGAAATGTTGAATCAAAGGGTCAAACACTGCTAAAATCCTCAGGAAAACATCATTTTAGTAAGGACAACATTCCTTAACAGGTGTGTTGTACTTTCTAATTTCAGTGTTAAGTTGATTTATTTCTCTTGCCCATTATACCATTATTATGTTCTTTCTATGAGCTGCAACTAATTTGTTTGATCTCAAGAGAACCCATCTACCTTGCTCAGCTTCTGATCTTGGAGGAAATTTGAGAACTGAACAGAGAAAGGAAGCTGCCTTGACATTTTTATTCTAACAAACTGCTTTAAAAACTCAGTTTTGATATCTTAGTTGAAGTGTTTAGATACTCATGTTTACACAGTCCTTGTCTCTAGTGACAGCAGGACAAATTAGGTTATTTCAGTTCGTATTATCTCATTATTCTTCTGTGAAGTGGATCTTCTGGTCAAAAAACACTTAGTTTATAGCCTTGAATCTTAGATATGGTTTGTTTCAGGATGTCCAGTTCCAAGCATTAGGCTCCTAAAAATATAGTATCTTCCCAAAACAGTGAGCACAGAGACAGGAGCTCCGCACATTAGTTCACAGAGCACTCAGTCCACAAACAGGTATTTTTCCATCACATATTCTGCTCTGTTGTATGTGGGAAGGAGAAGTCCTACACTAGCAAAGAGTCACATTCCACATTCTCTTGCTCTTCTTTCTTAAAAATATGGTCATGTTTTACCACAGAAGCCTGAGATTTATGGCCCTTCCTGTCTGCTGTTTTTCCCTTGATCAATTCTGAATTATAAAGCAACAAACTCTAACAGAGCAACTTACAACAATACGGTCAGGACAAAACTATGAGTTCCAAGCTGCTCCTTCAGCCAAATACTGAAATGAACATTTCACCCCTCTTCCCACGTGCCTAGAATTCAAAGAGATCAAGCACCTAATTCAGCCCTGCTGCTAACATTTTAAATTCTCTGAAATAATGACTTCTAATCCTGTAAAAAATAATTAAACTGTAGAACAGAATTTTCTCACCAGAGATTACACCTGTAGACCCCCTCCACTGCCCTGACCAAAGCAGGATTTGGCTCACACCCACCGTGAGCAATTGCCTTTTATCTGTTGGTTGGGACTGCCTACCCCATGAATATGTTACCTGCCCAGCATCTCCTCTTACACCAAATGTGGTCAGCTCATTTAAAATTTCTGATGTTATAGGGCCTGAACCTTTAATTAGAACACCCCATGAACAAACCCAAATGCGTGCTATTTAAATTATCAAAAACAAACAAACAAAAAAATGTACATTAAGAAAAAAACACAAAAAGGAATGTCTTAACACCTTGAAATGCTTACTAGGAGTACAATATAGAATCTGTTTGGTATGTATTCCCCAGCAGCAAAGCCATCCTGAAGAAAATCATTAGAGAGGAAAGTAACATGCCTTACTAGAACTTTCCTCAGAATTTCATCCTATATTTTCCCTCCTCTAAAAAATTTTTTGTTGTTGTCCAAAGACCAATCCTGCTGGCTTTAAGTCCACTTTTAGTAATAAACTCCTTCTCTCCCTAAAAATAAAACTGAATCCTGTACGTGATTTAGTATAAATAAACTGACAATTCACATGAATGATTTATCAGTCTGGAGGAGAAGACACACCAATGATATCAGTGCAGTTTCACTACAGAGAGTTCAATTAGAACAGTTCATAGCAGGATTTCTTATTGAAGCTAGGTGACCCAAGGTTGGTATTGATTGTATATTTATTGATGTGGTTCTCTCCTTGACAGTGGTTTAGAGAAACATAAGAATAAACAGAGAAAACTGCACACACAAAGAGATGTATAGAGAAAAGGCCCTTACTAGGTCTGCCAAATGAACATTATTTCTTAAACTTCATTCCCAGAAAGATATACACATTCTAACTCAAAAAAGTTTTTGGTTTGCTTGTTCATTACACGACAAGCATATCAAGAGAGAGATAAGGAGTAATCAGAAAGAAAACAACACAGCTTACTCCTCTATAGGAAATAAACTATCCCAGTAACTGCTAAATTAGATGCGCTCTACGACAGTTTGCTTACAAGTAGTCAGAGAGCATCACGTTGCAACCTGAAGTGATTACACATGAGTGAAAACACATTCCCAATCCTCAACCCCAGTATTTAAAGTCTTATATATATATATGTATATAAATCAGCTACTGGACTATAACATATTTAGCTCTAAAGTTACTTGGATGGACAAATTTTGGTGCTTTCAAAATGTGAGGATGTATTAACGTATTAATATTGATGTTTTTTGAAGGACAATAGAGCAGGTTCTGCTTAAATCTTTCTTAAAGGCAAATAACTCTGACTTAGCTAATTGTTAAGATGGGTGATTTCAATATAATTGAATGGAAAGTGAGCAGTTAGGCAGTTAGGCATTTACAACTTGAATAACCTTCCCAAAAATCAATACTCCTTTTAAACTTGCCTCCCAGCCAGATCTGATATTTCACATCCTAAGAAACAACAACAAAAAAGAGCGAGAGCATATTTGTCTCCACATAGGATCACTATAAAATGCATGTGTGGTTATGAAACATTATTTTTGGGAAATTCTCTAAATGAAGTCAAAATACCTATTTCCTTGGGGAACAAAATGAAGAAAGTGATTCCTGCTTGTATGCATATGTGGGGCTGCCAAAGAAGGACTGATTGTCTCCATGTCTGATAGTAAAGATCAATAGTTTCTTTTAAAGGAGACAGATTTGTGGAAGGTATTGGTTCCAAGTAGTTTATTGGTTTGTGTTCATCCTTTTGTTTAATGGCAACTCTCAGAGTCACCTAGGCAATTATTCTTTAAGTTGACTTTCAAGTAACTTACTTTCTCATCACATGGGCTTTTTGAAATAGTGCTCAAAAGCACTATCTCCCTCTCCCAAAGTGTTTAAAATATGGGTGATATTACATACTTCAGCATTGGAAGATGACACTTAATAGGAGTTATGCTATGAGGAAACACTGCAATTTAGATTCAGCCTCAAGAGCTATCCTTTATCTCTGGACTTAACTACTTATTGGAAACGTGTTAGATTTGTGTTGCTGACTTTTGAATGTCAAAAGAGTTAGTAACCTATTTCAGTTCAGATAAACATCCAAATGTCTGTAGGCTCATCTCAAGGTATCTGAGCCACCTAAACCTCTGGAGTTTACTACAGTGGTCAGGAAATCTATATTCCATTATTATGTGACTGCAACCCAAGCAGTTATCAAGTGCTGCAGGCAGCTTTCTTTGCTACCCAGCTTGTACAGTATTGAAATACAGATTAGAACATCTTCTGTCCATGCTCCCCCATGTTCTTCTCTGCACCTGTTTGGTGGGGAAAATTTTCTTTATCAAATGAAAACACTAAATTATGCAAAACTTCAGGGAGTAGAGGGAGCACAAAATCATTACATCAGTCTTCCCTCAGTAAAGAGAATCTGAAAATCCAACCAAAATCCTGGTAACTTAGCCTACCACAAGCCAGCTTGCTTTCTTCCCTGCATATCTGATGTTGCAGCAGGATGACAGGCCATACCTATGTCAGTTGGTTTTGCTGTAGCAGACAGGACTGAATTCTGCTCTCTGTTACTCAGGTGTCATATTGGAGTGCAGAATGTAGCCTCCTATGCCCATCACATGAACACACATGAAGGGGAAGTTGTCAACTCTCATTTAAATGTGCTTTATAGTAATACTGGTACGAGACTCAACTGATTATGCCATAGCACTCCTTGGGCTCAGATACAGCACTGCATCCTATTTTTATATTCTTGTTCATCAGTTGCCAAAAATTGCAAAGCCTTGAAGTTTGACTTCTTGACAACTTTACTTCACATTTATAAGCGTGTCTTAGAAATACAGAATACATGATCATGACTAAAACAAAGCTAGGATTAAATATAGCATCAGAGGCTCGTCAAGGATTCGTAGCTGTGAGGAATCAGCTATCATGACTCGAAACCATGGTGACTGCAAGATAAGCAAGCTTGTATTCTCTTGGTGGGGGAGGAATGGGTAGACAGAAGACACAGTACTTCACTTGCATTTATAGTTAGTCATTAGGTGTGGAAACGATAGCAAGAAAAGCAGAGAATATCTTGAACTAAAAAAGCAAACAAACAAAAAAATAAACCCTTGGGAAAAGAGTAGCTATTCTCAGGCAGACAATTTTGCCTTATCTACCTAGGAATCATACCTGCATCCAGCTGACATCGCATTACTTTTTTTTTGCATCAGTCATTGCTCTATAATTGCCAGTTTCTCCACACAGTTGTTTGTCTCACACATCACTAAGAGCTGCCTCTAAAGGAGAGGCCATACCACCAGGTCAGATTAAATGGTCGCTAGCTTACAAGACAGGAAAGCAAAGTACTGTTATGGAAGCTGCACTGAGCAGACAAGCTACATGCACTTTTCTGAGGAAGGATGACATTTAACAGATCAAGTCTGATGTCAGATGTTCCAACACTGCTTGCAGCTTTCCCACGTGGTCTGTAAAGAAATAAGGTGTACAAGCACCATGTAGTAGTTGAGTATCTGAGACCCAGCTTTCAGCAAAAATCTTCTCTTACACTATGTATTTTCCTTTTACCGGAGGTATGCCAGTGCTGCTCTCCATCACAGTCATTTCTTCTCAACTGTACTTAACTGCGTGTCTCTAAGTTCTCAAAAACAAACTTAGCTATGCTTGATTAATCATTGTGGCTATTTGCAGTTCCTCAGAAAACTTTATTAATTCTATCGTAAATTATTTTTATAATTTATTCTAAATTAAATTTATTTTTATTAATATTAATTATATATTAATTATTTCTATTATTCTATATTAAATCCCAAGTAAAGTCATCAAATTTAACTTGTGATGCATTATTGCAGGAATATAATATGGATCAGGATGCTGGCTTTGCCTTGTTTGTGGATCATCAAGATATCAGCTATTTTCTTGTGCTGAGTAAACACAAGAAATTAGACTAAATTCCTTGCTTGAGCATGTTCACTTAGTCACTTTAATTTGACATGAATCTCAGAAGTCACATAAAGAGAAATATTTTTATAGTTGCATCAGACTGAAAAATCATCTCTTTCCCAGTCACCTTAGTTTTCAGACAGATTAATTCTTGGCTCTGGCTTCCTACACTGCCATATAAACACTTGGGCAGCACAGTGCTGGAGCGAATTTTCAGCACCAAGGAGAGACTACCTAAGAATAAAGCAATCAAACAGCCATGGCCTCAGTCCCACTCCCACGAAGTACCAATGTGTGGAAATATCATTTCCACCATGAGCACACTATGACAACCAAAAGCAATTGAGTTAGCATTTTTAAGGTAGCTATCACCTCTAATGAATAATGGATAACTGAACTGCACGCTTATCTTAATCTTATGTTGCTTTTGGGTCTACTAACTGGCAGCAATTACAGAACCAGCCACAGGTGCATCTCATGCTCACTATCTGCATAAAAAAATCACAGAATCACAGAATGGCCCACATTGGAAGGGACCTCGAGGATCATGAATCTCCAACCCCCCTGCCACAGGCAGGGCCACTAACCTCCCCAGTTAATACTAGACCAGGCTGCCCAGCACCCCATCCAATATGGCCTTGAGCACGTCCAGGGATGGGGCATCCACAGCCTCTCCAGGAAGCCCCTTCCAGCACATCGTTACTCTCACTGTAAAGAACTTCTCCCTGACATCCAAGCTAAATCTTCCCTCCCTCAACTTAAAACCATTTCTCCTCATCCTGCAGTTATCTACACTTTCAAAGAGCTGACTCCCCTCCTGTTTATAGGCTCCTTTAGGTCCTGAAAGGCTGCAATGAGGTCACCCCACAGCCTTCTTTTCTCCAGGCTGAACAAGCCCACCTCTCTCAGCCTGTCTTCATAGGGGAGGTGCTGCAGCCCTCTGATCATCTTCATGGCTCTCCTTCGGACCCTCTCCAACAGCTCCCTGTCTTTCTTGTACCGGGGGCTGCAGATCTGGACACAGGTCTGGACAAAGTGTTAAATGAACAGACACATTCGGTCATTTCCATAGCTTGTATTTCTATAGCCACAGTGCTTTCCTAAGACAAGTGGTAAAAATCAAATAAGTTACTGTTCCTGAAAATACACAGCATAGCAGTAGGACTTTCCTTGTGTAGATTTCAAAAGTTCTACTGTTATGGTTTTGTGTACAGCAATTTAGCCTCGAACTGGTATAATAAGAAAATAAAGGACATGCCATTTCTGGAGGTCCGATTTAAAGATAAAATCTTGGTTTCTACTTATGTATCTTCTTTTATTAATAATCCACATGTCAAAAAAGCCGTACCAATTTTCTTCATTTTTCCTTTCATCAGAAAGTTTTTCAAAATCCTATGAGAAATGTTACAAACTATTAGTCTATTAATTTCTTCACTTCCTATTGCATTTTTTTTTGTCTCCACAATTCAATGTCAGTAAGCAGTCAGCCCTCGGAGAAACAAATGTTTAGGTTTCTTCTAAGCGAGTGAGACTAGCTTGGTAGTCCATCACTACGTTACTTCAAGTGGCACGCTGGCACATGCCCTTCCTGTGCCTGGAACAAATACATCTCCCATCAGATAAAAGCACTTCACTTCAACATAGGAGAAAAATGCTGTGTTTATTAAAATGGTGTCAAGCATGCTTGATCAACTGCCAGTGAACAGCTTTATCATCTGAGTGACAAACACTGCTAACAGCTGCAAGGGAAAACTACTTAAATATTCCCTAAGGAATACATCTTCTATGAGTCTGTCCACTCTTGTTACAAAAAAACATCTAGATATTTATTTCCAAGACTGGGCTTCTTCCAAACAAAAAGGCAAAGAAAAGGGTAAGCAATAATGGGAGGAAAGCCACAATGGGTTCTGGAATCTATCTTCTTCTGTCTTCTTCAATATTTTTCTAGTAAAATTGCAAAGTGATATTCAGACCACTCACAAATACTGTCATGGGCCAAACAGACTCAACACAGGGAGATAATAAATTATCTTATATTAGCCTATTACTACTGGATTAGAGTACCAAGAAAACACTAAAATCATCTTTTAATTCACCCACCCTCTTCTACCTCCG
The DNA here is from genome assembly GCA_023055505.1 of Callipepla californica brunnescens. NCBI lineage: Eukaryota > Metazoa > Chordata > Aves > Galliformes > Odontophoridae > Callipepla > Callipepla californica. Next base: position 14,976,209 of record JALIRH010000014.1, read on the forward strand.
AAATGGAAATAACAGGCAACCTAGAGATGCTGGAACTGTTCTGATACACTGAGTCAACAGTCCATCATTGGGCAGCTGCACTCAGTAGAAACACTCCAAAGTCTGCAGCTTCTCAAAGGGCAGCACCAGTTCATGTGCACTGTGAGATTTCAGGAACAGCACAGCAACCTATCTTCAGAACAAAAAAAATTCCATCTGCAGTTCTCTGTGAATACAGTGTATGCACAAGAAAGGGTAAGACCTGTCTGTTAGTTGAGAGAACAAAGAATTTTTCTCATCTTCACAAAGTCATTTGGTTCATATCCCAGCAGTATCTGCTTTTTTACTCCTTCAAAAACTTGTCATCGTTAGTTTCTAATCATAAGGACTTGATCCTGATTACTTTTGAAAATCCTGAAGGACAATGCAGTGCACGGTTCATTGCACTTGATTCAAGGATGGAGCAGTTAATATGCCCTTAAAAGTGAAAATGTTTAAGCAGCAGAACTACATCAGATGGGTAAACCAGAAACCACGTTAGAATGCTTGCATTTATGCTGCAATTATGAAGAGACACCTAACCTTGACATTTTTCATCTGTTATTGTGTTTCACCAGCTCTGCACTGACGCATCTGCCTTATTATAATAATCCGTCTGCATTTTTAGATTATTTTCAAATACATTCTCAAATTTGGCCCTTCATTTTGGCATTTTCTACATGGCTTTTACTCTCCCAATCCCTGTTTATCACATTCACAGATAAAGTTGTATTCACAGATTTTCTATCTCAGCGTTACCCCACTTCTACAATATAATCATTAATTATTTGTTGACTTTTTATTGAAATCATTCTCTGAGAGTTCCTACATCTCCTTCTAAAATTTAACTTTCGAGAAACCTGTGTCTCGTCCAACATAATTTAAGAGATTTTCCTAGTGACATGGAAAATTCTTCACATAGTACTGCCCTGAAGTTTTACCTATCCTGCCAAATGATTATTTCCTGATCTATTAATGACGTAATACTTAGGCTCCTTTTACAAGAGTGAGATGAAACATCTTTACTGTCAGTTTAAGTCCCTGTGCCAGCCTAGTAACAAGTTACATGTACATAAGCCCACGCTAAGAGATTGATTACAGTAGCAAAGAAACATTACTTTGCTGCTTTATAACCTCCCTTCTTGCAAGAAGGTCAATGCATAAAGATGAGCTTCCCGCTGCGCTCTTAGCTTAAATATAGGAAGTGAAGAATAAGTTGATGGATGACCCTCTCATGAGATCACTCATCCCTTGGCCTCCAAGAGCTTCAGGAAGGATGTGGAAAAACCACAGAGAGTCATGAGAGAAGACGCTTAAGACTTCTCTAGAAAGTGAAACTGGTTCAGAACTTGAAAATCTTATGCCAGCATTTGGGAAACTTTCCAAGCTGCTTCTATTTGTGAAGGTCCAAAGCCAACACCACTCTTATCGTTTTGTGTGAATGGAGAGTTGAGCTTTTAGCAAACTCCAGAATAACTCCTTATGTCAACCTTGACAAATAACAATCCCCCCTCCTTTCTTTTGTCAATTTATAAATTTTTACCCAACAATTTACAATCCATAATAAAGAAAACTGCATTTTATACACTCAAACATGTCATATAGATTAAAAAAGGAAACGCAACGCATAACCTAATGGGTGAAACTCACACAAAACGATTTTCCCCTGAATAGGATTCTTCAGATTGGAACACCTGTTTTTCCTTAGCAGTCTTTCAACTTTTCAACATGTATTTTGACATCTTCCCCCTACAGTATATTTTTACAGTGCAGCTAAATTTATCTCTAAGTGATGAAAAGGGTTTCTATCTGTTCGCTTGCAATACATGCACACCAATCACAATGTGATATGCTTTTGGAGATCTGTTTCAAGAAAATTTATTAGGGTAGATTAAACACTTAAAACATATCCAGCTACCTCGAGCTCCAGTTTAACAGGTACTCAGTGGTACCCTAAGAAGAATTATATGATCACAAAACACATAGTACAGGAAAATATAGGACTACTTTTGGAGGTGTCATTTCAGGAACTGAAGAGTTAAAAAAAAAAAAAAAAAACAACCCAAAACCAAACACAAACCAAGCTGGTCTCAAAGGAAGGTAACTCACTAGGGAATCTTCAGTGTAAGAAATATTTGTTGGGGACTTGTGTTAAAAATGAAAGTTTTTATTATTAGGGGAGAATATAGCTACAGGAAAATGGTAGACTAAGTCTGTTTTCAGAAAGAGGCACTTCCAGATCCTTTTGCTCAGCTGCAACAGGGCTGGAGTTGCAAAGCAGAGCACATGAGGCCACGCACCCATTAGCTCTTCAAAAATGATGAGGGAGTAGGGAGAAGAATTAAACATACAAAATTCAGGACATGTAGGTGGATTACATTAACACTTTTTGACATTTCAATAGATTCCATTCTGTGGTTGAGGTGCTGGGTGTTTTTTTCTTATGGGCTTTTTTTTTTTTTTTTAATTGCAGAAAAGCAGTAAATGGTGTGACTGCCTTGTAGGTCAGCCTGAAAGTTTAAAACAGCTGGAACAAGAATTGAAAAGCAAGAAAGTAGGGTTTTAGGGTTTTCACAATGGCAGGCAGAAGTAATGATTCTGTTGAGGATGTCAGACCTCTCATCCTCTTCTTACTACAGTTTTCAATCCAGGGATACATTTCCACAAAAACAAGAGCATCAGAGCAACCAAACTTGTATTGAAAATTTAAGGGACGAAAAGTAAACATAAAAAAAAATTGAACAACTGCCTACTCCTCAGTAAAACCAGAATATACATAACAGGGTGCTAGCAGTATGCCTGTTTAAATTAAAATTGCAGAGAGTACTTCAACAAACTGGAATTAATTACAGAAAAAAAATATTTTTTTTTCTGATAGTAAAGTGAATTCAACAGTGTTTTAAAAATACAGATTAGTGACCAGTTTCTCCCAAAACATCAATTTGTTACTTGTAGCCAAAGTGCACAGCAAACAGAGATTGCCTGCTGGACAGAAATGTGCATGATTTGCATCACGGGCATCGCCAGGGAGGCCTTACTACATTAATACTTCCCTAGAGCTGCCACAAAATAGATTGTCAAAAATCACCAGTTTAAGAAACTGTACCAACAGAGAAAAGCAAACTCATATAGAATGGCATCCACAGATATCAGAAATGTTTTGTAAGTAGAAATAAAGTATTACAGTTGCGAACACTTGATGTTCACAAAGCTCTGCGTTTGTGGTAACTGTGCTTTATGACAGTGAGGGCAGGACAGTCCACATCTCCAAGCCTCGACCGAAGCACAAACCCACCACACAGCATTGCTCAGGGTGCACCCAATCTTCACAACTCCTTGGTAGAGATCTAGAATTCCTAGCAACATCCCTTTGAAAACACAACTTCACCTCAAGCCATTTCCCCCTTACCTAAAGAAAAAAAAAAAAAAGGAAAAAGAAAAAAGAAAATAGCATCTGCCATTTTGTCATTGATTCTCTTTCAGAAACTGTGCACTTTATTAATCCCTGTCAAGCATTTGGAAGCAGATGTTCATACATCCCAACAATCCAATCCAACTCCGCAGGCAGCGCGAATTCTTCTCCAGCGCCGGGGTGACATACGGCACTGCTCATAGGTCATCTAATCAGCAGTGAAATAAAGAACTGCCAGAGCTAATAAAATTTAAGCTGTCTACCTGAATGAAGTATGCTGTGCACACCAGTGGGAATTGGAGTACTAAACATTCTCTGCAGCATATAGAAGCCTGACTTTAGACTCATTCCAACTTAAAGGTTTCCATTCTAATGAACTTGCTTCTGTTTACAAATTAGCTTTCTGCTTTGCAGCCATACCATGGCATAGGAAAACACAACCAGCTAAGCAAAACTTGGAGTTGTGCAATTTAAGAGAAAAGGAAATATATAAAGCTATTTTTGCCCTCAGATATACATATACATTTCCCAGAAGATGGTGTTTTGTTACGGTTATTAATAAAATCCATTCAACAGATACTGTGAACTCAGCAAAGGGCTGAAAATGGGTCTGTCATGACTGGACACACATAATTGGCCAAATATTAACTGGTCTTCTCATTTGGTATGGAGAATAAAAGGGAGATAAAGCTCTTCTAACAGAAGAGGCCTTTAGTAAGAAAACCCAGCAGCTGGAGAATTGCTGACAGCATCTGAAACATCTGTTAAATATGAAGAACCTAAGAGCCATCTGAGTGACACTGAGAAATGTGATGCCAGATAGAGCCTGCAGTGAAGGAAAAAAAACCTTAAAGTTTATTTTCTGCCTACATTTTTCTTCACAGCCCTCCTGCTTTAGCACAGCCAAAGGTCAATGCCATCAGCAGGTAATGATGAAAAGGTTCTGTTGTTTGTTTGTTTGTTTTTCTTCTTTAACTCTCCCATGGCATTAGTGAATGATTTTACTTGAGAACATTCTGTGATGTAAGAAGATGATGTAGCTGCAGCCATAACAGCAGCTATAGATTCTCCCTTTAATCTGATCATTTTTATTAATAGTTCTTTTTGATCTGCTTAATACTCTGGACTATTCAAGGTTTAGGTTGACTGAAAAGCCCAGGGGAGTTCCAACTGCAGCTAATGCAATTTTTCCCTCTTCAGAGGCTAAGCTCAAACCCAATTGCTCTCTCGAGTTCCTTAAGTTCTCACCCACCTATGAAACCACATTTGACATCTTTATCCTTACATTCTTCTCACATTACACACTGATTTCTCAAGTCTTACAACCTATGCTAATTTTTTTTTATTTTTTTCCCCCTAATATGCATCAAAAAGCACAAGTGGTTTTTGTGTACATAAATATATTTAATTTGCATATCAAAATGACATGAGTAATACAGTTAACAGGCAATTAAGTAGTAGAAAGTGGAAGGAAATGTAAGCAAACCAGAAACCATATCAATCTGTACATGGACACTGAATTCTTCTGTGGGTCTCTGGAATTGCTCCAGGAGTGAAAGCTCAGGAATGTAACAGGACCATGGAAACAGTAAACGCATGAACAGCAGCAAAGAAAACCAGTGCTGACTTGGGAAACTGAGGAAAATGGATACAGCACCTCCTCAAGTAAACCCGTAACACCTGCAGGCTGCAAGCAAGGGACAAGCACATTGCCAACTATCAGCTTGCTGCTAGGGACACTTCTTCATAATATGCCCTATTTTAAGTAGCACCCATACTGCACAAACCCCAGACTCCTCTTTCTCAGCATCAACAGCTCAAATCAGAATTTCCAGGCAGGTCAGGAGCTGAGTTCAAACAAGCTCCAGTGTAATCAATGGACGTTCCCTAGAAAAACTCTACAGCTGTTCTTTGTAGGACAATTAAGTACACTGTGTTTTAGCTGCTCTAAACAAGCATTAACTCATTAACATTGCCTTGATACTTGAGCTACAATGCAGGCAGTATCATTGACTGCTTCAAATGACAGCTTTGGTTAGCCAGAGTTTTTTCCACTGCATTTTGACATCACACACAAACATAGCCTTGCATCATTCTCAGACTCATCTTGAGCCTGAGTCTGCTCTGCACCATGCCTGGAATGCAGTGCAACTACAGACACAGGATGTGCTTCCATGGTCTCTATAAATGCCTTTTCCTCAGAAACTCCTCACTTGCGATAAACAAATGCTCAATCAGAACATTCAGTCAAAAGGATGTGAGAATAAGTTTATTAAAGTAGAAATATCCCTAACATTCAACTTTTATCAAATTGTAATTTGCTGCATTTTAAGCAGTAGAACTATTATTCGTGTAATCAGAAATATTTTCCTGATTCCATTTATTCAGTTTCCAAACATGTATTATAACTGACCCTATTAAATATGCTGAAGCACCACTTATACAAAAATCATACAAAAGCACAGATCCTCAGCTGAACCTTCAAGCAGCACTTACAAGAATGAATCAGCGCTAATTGCTTCACATTTATAATCTCTGAAATCACAGCATGGGCAAAAGCCCTCAAACAAACAGCTGTGTAGGTCACAGCACGGCAGAGGCTCAGCCACCACAACTGGAAAGAAAAGTCTCAGAATTGAGAGCTGCTAACAACTTGCTAGGCTGATTACTGAGCTTCTTGGTTTTTTGTTTTGTTGTTATAAACTCATCTTCCATGCATAAATCTTCAGCCAAATAATCAAATAATCTGAGGTTGCAAACATTTTCTTAATCATCACCTCTATGTCTATTCTGAATTACTGAATCAAGATACAGTAAAATATAAATCATCACTTTATCATCCATTCAGAGCCGCCTAAACAGTGCTGCGACTTTAATACGTAAACATTCTGAAACCGCATGTATTCTTGGGAAATTTTTGTATGCTGAATACTCCGATGTTTTGGTCAGAGGGTTGTTTTAAAAGAAAAAAATCATTTATAGGTATACATATGGTTAACAGAATGAATAATGCCAGATACTGTAGTTGAGATATTTTGCAGATGGTACAGTCAGAAAGATTACTGTGATGTAAAGAAGCAATAAAAGTAAAGGAAAATGCTCAGCCATATCCTAGGCTCACAATAGGAAACTCCAAAGAAGTGATCTCCAAAGAGAGATCCTTCCCCAGTGGTGGTCAGCCCTTAAATAGGGTATAGGAGAGGTGGAGCCAGACTCCACCCCTTCTGGTCACACAGGTGAGTTACCTTCACTTGCACTCCCACAGGTGACACAGTGCTTGCCTCAGGTGATCAATCAGTGGTTCAGGCCATGATTCAATAGTTCCCATGCAGTGTATTAAATAAAAACCAAAACGAGTAAAATTCAACAAATTCCTCAGAAACAAATCCTTTTCCTTTTGTAGACAGAAATAAATTACATAACTTGATAGCCTACAACTTTATTCTTGTACAATCAATGACCTTTTCAAAGGGGTGGCCATAAACATCCTTCAAACTCAATTGGAGAGTGTTTTCAAACTGCTTTTTACAAAAGTGGAAGGTGGTTTCATGAAATTTTCTCTTAGGCTTGTAGCCTTTAGCTATTAAGGTCACTCCATATAGACTCCAGAAGAAACATTCTGAATCGTATGTCACTGGAGTGACACCAGAAAACGTCAGGAAATTATTTTGTTTCTGTTTCTTCAGCAGCTGAATATCACTTATGAACATTGGAGAACTACATCTAAGATCATTTACTCGAGTACAGAAGCAAGAGTTGGGCTTTGGGAATGAAAATTTTTCAAAAGTATTACTTTCTTAACAGGTGGAAAGAAAAAATAAATAAATAACCACCCCAGAAATATCCTTCCACGGCCTACAGGACAGTAGAGGCATGCTAATTTTGCCTCTGTGAACCTGGTATGCGGACATCAGATAGCGCAATACACAAAGACCTTGATTTGAAGGAGATGGAGCACTTACCACTCCCTCTCATTAAATGGCACATGGGACCCTAATCACTTCTAATAATCATGTCCCCACAGTGCAGCTATCCTCTTCACTTTTCTTATGAAGGAAGGTAATCATGAAGACAGCCTATTAACATTGAACTAAAGTGAAGGACTTTCTGAGAACAGTGCTTGGACACTGCACGTACAGAGCATCCAAGGCAGTACCTTTCCTTCTGTCATTGGGCTAAGAAAACAATCAAAACCTCAAATGTAATCCAAATGTATTATTATTCTATCATTTTGGACAGCAGAGAATACAACTATGTTTGTGGTGTGAGCTCAAGAAAAGATGAGTATCTTAATAAAGGTACTATTAAATTAACAGTGACAGTCACAAGAGATGTCATCAGCCAAAAGAACGGGGCTCAGAAAGTCAACGTTAATTTAAAAAACAGGAAAAATAGAGGCAAAAGGAGAGATAAAGTGATAGCAATTTAGCAAAAGGCACTTTAGAATGAAGTGATGAACAAAAGTATTTTTTAAACTGAGGATTATTATTTTGCTTGAAGATTAACGCATCAATGAAAAACATTGTTATGTTGATTGACAGTTCTTAGTGTTCTCAAACTTCTTTGACTTATACAATACAGCATGTAAACCTTCTAGGAAAATGATGCATGTCTGATTTATGATTGTAATTAATTATATTTTTATTCATAACAGTAAAGCAAACTGCCTGAGACTATAAAACCAGGATGGAATGGTACTGAATTCTCACTTCTAAGTGAATCAGATAATCAGAACCAAGTCAAGTTTATCCCAGAGTTTCAGTAGTAAAGAACACAACTAACAGTAACAAAACTAGAAGAGAATAGAAAAACGAAAGGCAAGGAATAAAAACAAAACAAGTTCAAAGCAAGAGGTAACTTAAGAGGAACAAATAAAATAGCAAGAAGAGATTAAAACAAATTAAAAAAGAAAATCTTCCTCAGAAAAGTCATCTCTGCTCAATGGCACTTACTCAGTAAAGAATATGCCAGGATAATATGCTGCAGTAATAACGACACCAGCATTCATAACATGCATCTTCTTTGGCATATCGCTGAAATGGTGAAGTCACCGGTGCATTAAGAGAGGCTTCAAATGAGTGATACCATCTTTCTCCATCATATATAAACCCATTATATTCTTCTCAACCATAATGCAATTTCTCTCATAATGATTTTCCCTTACTCTTGAGAACATAATTTCTGTCGATGGAATGTTTCCCTGAAGAATCATTTCCAAAACACAGCTTTTCCTCAGTTACCTTTGTAAGTACATTTACATCGGTAATATTTTCCTAGAAATGTTCATTTTAGATTAAGTTTATAATCACAAACAGTTGTCAAGTGTATTCAGTCTTCAGGAAATAGAGAACGTAATAAGCTACTTCAAAGGCTGGGGATGTTTTTCCCCTTCCAATTCAAACTGCAGTTCATAACATGTGTGGTGTTGGACAGGTAGACTGATTCAAAGTGTTCTATAAAAAACCCACTTTGATAAAAGGCAGTTTCTTAAATATGACATCTGCTGTCCTTAAAGAAATGCAAATATTTTGCTCTGCCACAACAACTGTACAAAATCCTTCTATTCACAGTTAGAGAAGTCTTCATTAAGGAAGAAAAGAGAAAAATACATTCCACTTGGTTCCAAGAATCAAGGAAATAAAAGACTAAGTTTGGAAAGCAAATTCTACTGAGGTTTTATACTGAAACAATATTGACAGACATACCACTCGTCACTTCCATACCTATGTCATGAGAAGCAAAGTCTCAGAAATATCTAAGAAATATTTTAAGAAATATTCCGTGTTCCCATTACTGCTATTCTTAAGCAAGGTTAAGGGCAGAAAAAGAATAGACAAAGATTGTTAAGATAGGCAGCATGTCTGATATTTAAGTTGTATTCAGGTATCTAATCATAAAACCCTATGTACCCGTGCAGGAGAGGAAACGAACATAACCCCAGAAGGTCTAACAGTGCTTTATTAAAGGCTGAAACACAGAAGTTTGCTGAGCTCTCGAAGCAGTAATAAATAAGAAGAAGTAATAATCAGAAGAGCATATGACTCTTTCCAATTTGTATAACGTACCCTTCTAACAGTTTACCATGCACCCATAATTTAATTTGCTGTGTAGCAATGGAAAATAGGTAGGACCTATGTTTAACTACTAAAAAGAAAAGAAAAAAAAGGCAAAAAAGGCCCACCAGGCAAGGAGGAAAATTTTTAATACGGATATTTGTCCAAAAGTGTGTCTCTGAGCTCTATTAAATTTGAGAGCTCTTGTTTTGCAGACCTCAGCAGGAAGCTAATATCACCCTTTCATCACAACAAGGATACACCGTGCATTTGAAACTATTTTCATTATCCTGAATACATGTTAATCTCAAACATAAAATGGATCAAACACACACACATTCATCCTTACCTCAAAGAAAGAATTCCCAGACTATAAGGGTAAGTGTTTCTGAGGCTTTAATGAACAAGAAGAGAGACTTTATGTTCAAAAGATGTTGTTAAAATGGCAATGTCTTCTCATGCTTACTTTTCATGAAGCTATTTGCAGGGCAAAAAGCTTCCTTTGCAATGGTTTCTAACCCCTCTAAGATACCTCGTAGGCTGCAGTAACACAAGAGAAGGAAATTATGTGAATCTCACCCCCCCCTCCCTTTTTCCTTACTCTATCAATTATCTTCTAGGTATGACACAGCTCCTTTCAAGCTTACGGGTACAGCAAGCGTCTGTATTTTCAAAAGCTACTCATTACTGACAATAACCACAAATAATACCAAAACAATGTGAAGCTGCATACAGATGCATATGGAAGACATGGAACCTCCTTTCTTTTGATCAGTTCACGTAGGAGAGCACAAAAGAGAAACCCATTTTGTCATGTGACAGTTTTCTCAATGAAGCGAGATATAGCAAGGAAAATCTTCAGCTACTGCAGGAGAGGGAAATTCAAAGGTCCTTGGGAGTACTGAAGTACAGCACTAATAGCAGATATAGTACAACTTCTGATTACTAGAGTCAGTAGTCTGCTCCACATTAGCAGTGTCCTCTTCTGCCCTGTTATGGGAGTACCCTTCCTACTGCTGTGTTTGCTGCTTAAACTCAGCTTGCAGTTTCCTAAATTGCCCATTGAACAATACACAGCAAGGTTGTTTTATACTTCAATTGTAGCACAGGCTGCAATTAAATCAACAAATCAAGTTTAATTAGACATAAGAGGAATACCATTTTAGAAATACCACATAGAAGCTGCATGCATAATCTACTGGGAAAACGTGCAAATTATTATAGCCTTCTTACTTTAAACAAGATTGTACTTTAAAAAAACTACTTTATTTTTTTTTAATAAATATACCCCTCTATTTTTACAAGAACGCAAGCACTGAGCTGTACTTTATATTCGCACTTCCATCAAAAGAAGATTTAAGAGGGACTGGAATGATGATCCAAAGGAAGGAGTCTGGGCTGGTAAGTCACACTGAGAGCTCTCACTGAGTTCTGGAAATGAGGTAAGAACAGCTGAACTGCCACTAGCCCTGCAGAAACACATACAGGTGGGCACTGAACAACTTGATAATTTTACTGTAACAGCTAAATTCTGCACTTAGCATATTTATTGGGTGGCATATGAAAAAATAGAAAACAGTGAAAAAACACCCCACAGATCTGATTTATAAATGGCTATAGACCACTAAAACACAACAAGTTACAGCTAATTATACTATACTCAATCATCTGATACAACTAATTTTTCTTTGGAATTAAGTTATCTAACATTGGTTTTCCAGGTGCTTTGCTACCAATTCATTCATCTTCTGTCAGCAGCCAGGTAAGTCAGAGTTGTATACCTCATGTATTTTGCTAAGCCAGTGTTTTCAACTCCTCATACCTCATTTGTTTTGCTTGCATCCAAATCTGATGCCCAACCTGTTATTTCTGGGCAGTTCCACAGTAAATTTAGGATTTACATGTTGAAAGAGTTAGATTTCAGCTGTAATTTCCCTACTGCTTTAAGGTTGTCAAAAGGACACTTTTATAACTTCTGAAATCTCATTCTTGTTCTGCTGCATCATGCTGCTATATTGGTGTTATCATGGTTGCAGTCATGCTGTTAAGAGCTGACTAAGTATACAGCACGGCGCTGTTAAAATATCCAACCTGTTATATCACCTTTTTTTTTTTCTTTTATCTCCACGTTGCTTTTAAGTGAAATGTTTAAACTATTGCTTCTCTTTCCCACAGTCCAATTTTATTCAAAATGCAATTATTTTTAAGAGCAAAATAACTATTATTCATGAACAGTTTTTCAGCTGTTGTGCTGGAAAATAGGCTGAGAGGTGTGGGCAAACCTTATTCAATATTGATAAGTCACTTGCCAGACATAGGCATTAAAAAAAAAAAAAGTATAATTGTGGTAGGAAAAAAATAGGACAATCGCATGTAGCTTTTAAGACACCCGGAAGCAATTCAAGATGTTGAAGAGTTGCACACAAACATTAGGGTGATTTTCCACAGGTATTTTTTCTCCTTCCATTACATACATGGTATCCAACCAACAGTTGGCTGCTGTAAGTCTTCTCACAAAGGTAGAGCTACTTCTGTGACTGAAAGAGTCTATTGAGACACATGCTTTGGATGGAGAGAGGAATAAATCAGTGCCTTAAGAGGCAGAAAAAAATTTAAATTGGAGAATAACGGTTTTGACTAAATGACCATTTTATAATATGACTTTTTAAATCACGCTTTAGATGTGTATGTATTTATATCCCCTCAAAAAATCAAAATTCTGAGAGCAGGTTCACACATCCTGTTTGTTTTACAGTAACTTTCACATGTGCTACAGACCAAGTGTTGGGGCACGGAACAGTCACTGCAGCCAAAGACAGCTTTGAGAGGAGAGCTGGAAGCTTCCCACTGTGCACCAGATGACTCATGAACAAGGGAAGCCTCCCCCTCAGATTTTCCTTTTTTACTCTGTCCAGTTAAAATGAGGTTCCTCTGTCAAAATAACGGAGGTTTGCAAATACGTATTTGTGGTACCTATACAAAATTCCCAGAGATTCCTACAGAATGACTGTTATATTCAAGGAAAGAAGAGCAATTCTAAAGGAATCAAAACTAATTAATACATTGTTTAGAAAAAACAGATGTGTGAGCCATCTCCTTCTGACTTGTGTGTTCATAACTTTCTCTATACAACCTTGAAAAACAGAAGACGAAACAGATACAACCGTATGACTCCAGGAAACAAACATTAAAAATAAAATCATCATCTGCAAGCACCTTGTATGCCTATATACCATATTGTGTCTTCAGGCACTCAGACTGGCTCTTATGCAACTAATTGATCTCCGAAACTGTAGAAAGTATTTTTAGATAAAACAAAACCAAAGAAAAAGCCCTTCAGAATTGCTGCTTCTGCTGGTTGTTTTTCTCCAGTTTTATTTAAGTTTGAATAAGCAGTATCAAATGCTTTGTAAAAAGAGATCCAGACAGACTGATTTGGGACTGTACCAGTACAGGGGTTTTTGACTTAAAAAAAAATGCATACAGTAAGCTGTTATTGTTAACATGTGGTGTTCCTTAGAGGGAGATTTTGACAGTATAGAGTGATTTGTTAAAGGTACTTAATATCCTAATAAGAAGTAAATTACTTTTTAAACATTAGTGTTGCAAGTTAGCAGGTCATAGATGAAGTTTTCAACATCATTTTCATTTACTAGGTTACAGAAGTCTACTTATTAGTCAACCTGGGGACTCAATCTGTCAAAACTTATTTTCAAGTTCATTATGTCAGAAAATTGCTCCTCCTGAAGCGTTTAGAGAAAACTCTTGGCACATCGATTAAAAAAACCCTCTGTTTTGAAATTCCAGTTCTCCAGATGGCATAAGAGTATGAAACATAACCATAACACTACACGTTTACACAGCTTATGAACAGAAAGATTATGATATTAATGAATTCCATCTTAGTCTTTTTTTATTTATACAAACATCTTCTCATTTCTGATCCATTCTTTTAATTACTCAAAAATTCACAGAAGTGTCACAAAGGTCCCTCCCTCCCCCCAAATGATATTACCATATAAATGAGGAAAAGCCAGCAGGTATGATTTCCAGTATTAGAGCTCCTCTGCTTTTAGAATTAAAGCAAGCATTATCTACACAAAGTAGTTACCTATTATGTCTGATAAGTGGCTTGACCATAGACTGTACTTTCTAATTAATACTGGGAAAGGATGATAAGTAGCAATGGAAAAAGAGGGAAATGTTGATATTTTGTATTCAGCCCTCAGTTGACCAATTTTCATCCTGCAAGGTGAGGCCTTGTCTTACCCTTCAGATCTGTATTCTTCTTTGAACAACTGCTGTCCCTGCACATGCATACAGTCTGACTGTCTTAAGAACTTAAAGTTACTCTTGGCTTTCTGAAACACTCAATAAAAAACACTGCACTGCTTCTTGCTTCAGCCTAGATGTGACAACAGTGAAGCTCCCATCTCTGTGCTACAGCTAAGATTGTCAGATGGCTCATTAAGAATTAACTGAACTCTACACCTGATACAATACCATTTCCAGCTATGCTACAGAGTAGAAAATTAAGAGAATTTTTACACACCAAGTTGTAGCAAACATTTCTGGTCAGAAAAAAACAAGGGTTGTCGTGCCCTGGTTACAAGAGTACTCTACTGCTACTCTATTCCCCTTTCAGTTCCCTTTGTCCCAGACGGTCTTTCTTCTACAAGCTACTTGTACAGGATCTCTTCCTACTGAGAAGGAAGGCATACACCCTCATTCTTTCTCACTTGAGAGTTATGCTTCTTCGCCCCCAATTGTAAAAATACTGGATTATTTCTCTTTCAAGAAGGAAATACTACAGCACATTAGATATCATCGATTATTAGAATCACATCCAGCAGCACTCTGTCATGCTGCTGGGTGCCTCATGAGTGCAACAGCTGCACTCATTTACATTCTGCAGTACCTTCTGTAGTGACCTTCAGTCACTAGTTGGTGATAATTATGTCAGATGATCCCACAAAAATAATTATTATGTCCAACAATCCCATACAGCTTCATGCTTACCCATCCACAAATATTTTTTTAAGGTCTCAAAACAAGACAGATAGACACGACATTATATTTTCAGGACATATAGAACTGAATTCTCACTTGATGCAGCATGTTAAATGCTCATCCAGTGTCAACACATTCAGAAAGTATTCAAAGATTATGTACAATTCAGAACATTTCTGAACACTGTAATCTAAATGCCCAAAAATGCAAGAGTCCAGTTGTGACAAAAGAATCTGAAAGAAAATCTGAAAGTCTGCAAAGAACGCTTTGCAGAAAAAGCATAAAAGGGTGCGCTACCTGAACAAAACCAACTGGAAACAGGTTGTGTGGCTAGAGAGAATGGGAGAACTACTTTATACTTTTGGAGCATCCATGAGTTTAAACCTCTTTGTATGTATTCTGCTGCAGCCTTACATTACTAACTGGATCTTTCACCAAACCAAAGTGAATTGTGATCTGAGATTCTGCTTAGGGGATGGAGATAAATCCACCTTTCATGTCTTGGACCACTCCTAGTCCCCTTGAAATTTTACCAGCACATTTAACTACATTGCTGAAGCACTCAACAAATAGGACAGAAAAACTTTGAAAGAATCTCTGGCCATGCTAGTCCATCTCCCGACCAAAGTTACTAGATAGAAAATCTCTCCAGAAGGATTCTTATCAATTGAGCTAGACACTGATCCATAACAAAAAGTATGGACCTCACCAAGAAAAAAGAATACAGAGTACCAGCTTTGTCTGGGAGCAACTTCATGAGGAGACTCAGAGCTCTCTATCCAGATGCAGATTTGACAGAGTCACATACTCATCCACTAACATTAATAGCCGCCGTCCAACAGTGATTTTGTTGTCCCATGTAGACAAGATATATCCCACGAATCAAGGATGCTACCACGATGCCAGTCAGTGACAATAGCTCTGGTATTCCAGGTCAACTAGCTAGTTATTACAGATCCTCCAGGGCTTATTTGCATGAACTAAACCTGGAGAAGTTTAGTAGAAACATACAGGATCATTACAAAAGAAAAAAAAAAACACACCAAAAACCTGAGGCAAATCAATAACTGTTACTTCACCAGATTTCATCCACATAAAGTAACAGCAGGAAGTTCCCTTCTAATCTCTGATAATAATCTTTTTGTAAATTGCACAGCATCTGTCTATGATTGATAGCGAGTAGGTTTTATGATGCGAAAAAGTTACATTTACGACAATTCTGAGAGCTTAGAGATCTCCATTTTTCAGCTATAACTTCCAAAAGCCTGCCAAACTTAGGAAGACAAATTATGGATTATTCAATAAAATATATTTTGTGGCCATTTTTCTCAGGCCATAAGGTGAAAATGTCATTTTGGAAGGGGTAGATGAGGAGCACTTTTAATATTGTACAACTTTGACTTGATTAAGTGGAAATGGTAACCATCTCCTCTCACATCCAAAGTATCAGTAGAAGCATTTGCTTGTTACAAAGAACTGTGTGTTCTCAGATGAACACGAGACAATCTGAGAACTAAGGTGTAAAAAAACATTCAAAGTACAGCGTGGTTTTAATTGAGTTTGCTCATCTTGTGAATCTCTAATCTCATATAGAGAAAGAGAAGCATTAGAAAAATTGAATTACATTTTCAGTGTTACTTTTTAGCACCAGCCATCTTCACAAGTATGAGGTCCACTTTACACAATTTTTTGGAGTCCAGCCTTGACATTCTTTGCTTTATTGTTGCTGGAATTATTGTAAAATAATCCTCTAATTTTTATATGCTGAATGGAAATGAAGAGCTACATGCATTACAGCAAGAAAAGGGTTACTAAGTGCTTTTAGAACAACCTATTAACATCATTGGTACAACAAAACAGTGAAGATGTTCCACAAAAATGAAATGCATGAAAAACCTGGGACATCCCAGAAGCCTGTAATTTACTGATTTTGAATATGATACAGAGAAATACATCTTTATAATGATAAAAAAAATAATACAGGAGCTACAGGAGCTACCTTCTGATCAGACACTGTGATTGGCTTCTGCAGAATTGGAAAAGTTCTTGTTCCATGAAGGACTGTATGTTCCTTGGGGGTGCAAAACCAAGCTTAGTGCTTAGAATGATTGTGTATCAGAAGATATCTTAATACAGAAGATACGTCAATACAGATGAGAAGGGTGGAATTGATCTAAGTTAGTTGTCTAGGTTTCCTTTTAATCAATAGGTGGAAGCAGGTACCGTTCATCTCACTCTAGTGTAGCTATACAAACTAGGTCAAATGAATTGTACCTAAAGAATTAATTGTCTGCTTCACACTGGTGGCTGCAAAACAAGTCTAATCAGTTGAATCAAATGCAACTGTAGTACAGCTAGCTTAAGCTAGATAAGAGGAATCGTATTTAAAGTGCATCTTTCACTCCTTTAAAGGTCAACAGCTTAGCAAATTTCTGTAATGAAAAAAAAATGAAGCCTAAAATAACAGTGCACCTTGCATTAAGGATACTGATGCCAGCTCACTCAGAGCAGGATTCTTACTAACCTTTCCATAGGAGCTGGTCTTCAAAACTAAGGTCTGTCCTCCTCTTAGGAAAAAAAAAAAAAAGAAAGAAAAAAAAAAAAAAGAGAACATTTTATAGGTGACTTTGTCCTGCTGAGCCAACATATGGTACTTCAGTGTAATCATAGCAGGTGTTCCTGCAGGAACCCTGATTATTTCAGCAAACTATGGAATGATAAACAGGAAACTCAAGAATAATGAGAAGCAAATACGGAAAGGAAAGGTCAGGGAAATGTCCTAGCATATTTAATACATGAGATTTTACCTTTCGGGTAAACTGAGTTCTCCAGAAACAGACTCAACCTTGGCCCAAGGAAATCATTAAGTACCTGAAATGGATGGTACTAATGCCAAATGGTGCTCTTTGAGAACCTCAAAATGCAGTCCCCACAGGTGTGGGGGAAGTAACATCATTCTCACTTCACAGGTGTTTGGACAGTAAGCTAAGCTACACAAAGTTAGTGACTTCAGTCATACAGGAGACCTGAAGGGATTTGAAATTAATGACAGTTTCTCAAATCCTAACCTTAGACCTTCTTGATGGAGCTGAACTATACTTCCCCATGATATGGTCACAGCCACAGTGTCACAACTAAAATGCCTGAATATTTGTCTTAGTCATGACACGTCCCCCATTACAGCTCTGAAAATGCCAAGAGAGTGAGACAAAGACTTGTATCTATGCAGATGTGATGGATGGCTTTAACACACAGTACAAATGACACTTAAAACCTGCTGCTGCTTCAGCCCTCAGATGACAACCACATGCTCTCACTTGCTCTAACATCCTTCAGTTTAGTCATGGGTAAGGAGGGTAGATTTCAGTTATAGCCTGGTTACAATTTGTATACAGGCTGATTAATCAGCCCCTATGTGGGAGAAATTGATTTCACTTAGATTGAAAACTCAGTAACACAGTAGCAGCTGTGTTGTACATAAAACAGCATGACTAGGCATGCATCTGTGGGTACATAAGAGCCAAATAATACCCTTTAGCTTATACCATATAAATCAAACCATGTCACTAGATTAAATGACTAATGTTATAATGAGGTATTTATATTTAATAGTTGGTTTAAATTATATAACAAGATATTCTGAAGAAAAAAAAAAAAAAAAAAAAGCAGTGCAGCCCAGTAAGGAACAATTGAAAATTCAGAAATAACTATTTATAGGTTTACAGCCATTTAAATTTAAACCTTCATGGTTTATTTTTAGAGCATTTTCCTTCATCAGTCACAGTGCACAGGTGAGACAGATCTAATACAGGGAATCTGTTAAGTTAGTGTGCACATTTAAATCTCACGCCGATTCAAGCAGACAAGGCTGGGCACCTCCAAGGAATCATTCTGAGTCAGGATGGATACAGAATGATCATAGAGTATAACTCCTCTCACCGCAAAGGAGCACACGTGAGAATCAGCATCATATTAATGGCACAGCTTATCAACCCCGCCATTTTCTGGTCTCTGTGTCCTGCCTAATGGAAATGTTAAAGCTGTTTCATTTTCCTGGTTTGCAATAGCAAACACTCAACCCAAAGTCTGTTCTCACCTAATACATAAGAAAATATTTCCTACTCATCAGGCTAGAATCTATTCTTTTACCTCTGGCAATATAGAACAAAGTAAAGCAACACTAATAAGGAGGTAACTCCCAGTAGAGATGTAGAAACCACTCGATTTGTAACAGCACTACTAAAAACTTAAGAAATGAATTTACTCAGCATGGAATAGATTCATAACCTACATTCACTGCAGTTCACAGACCGGGCATCTTTCAGTCTCAGTAAGCACAGTGAGGCATCCACATACACATAGAAGGCTTGGTTTTAAAGAGGTGCTCCAAAGGAAGGATCCAGCACTCTCACCAAATGGTTCAGAACTAACTGAAGCTTAAAGTCAAACATTTCAATTGTTTTTGACTCTTTATGTGGTCAAATCCATTTTTCTTTGTTGTGACAGTGGTACTACAATAGACACTGCTGCTAAGCTGTGGTTAACGTGACATGCATTGGGGCAGCACGACAAGAACCTACCAAGAAACTCTCTAGAGTAGGTACCTAGTACCCATGACTACTGTGCTGCTCTGCTCATCACCCTGACAGCTATTACTTCCACCCAAAAACAGTTATTTTGGTATCTTTACAGTCACGCCCTTTGACTGCTCATCCAAAGCATGTACTTCAGTTAATCCCAGGTGTCACACATGCACGTC
The DNA here is from genome assembly GCA_023055505.1 of Callipepla californica brunnescens. Lineage (NCBI taxonomy): Eukaryota > Metazoa > Chordata > Aves > Galliformes > Odontophoridae > Callipepla > Callipepla californica. The sequence goes on from JALIRH010000014.1 coordinate 14,995,461, forward strand.
ACTTTCCCTAGTTCTCTGCATTATTTTGCAAAGTCCCTCAGTCAGCAGCCCAGCTGTTTCAGCACCATTCTTCTACACAAGGAAGGTAACTGTGCTGAGTGTGAAAGACGACAGGCCAGCCACTAACCTGTGCTGCTCTGCTTGGGTCATTTTGAGCTGTTTTCATATGCATTGTGAGAGTATGCTTCCTTCATCGCAGGAAGATTACGGAAACGTAGAAATTTGGACATCACTCATAACGATGGAAACATTGATGCAACATGCACAATGCTGTCTTCATGATATCATCACTATTAGTGCTATAGTTGCAAGCAGCACAGCCAAGGAGAAGCCATGAAAATACAGAAATGTATACAATAACTGATGTAATATGGCCAAGAAGCAGGATACAGTATTCTCTCCCTCTCTCCAGTTCAGCTCTTAATATCAGAACAACTGGTTGAAAAGCACTTAATTACAGCTACTCCAGAACTGTGCTCCCCTATTTGCATTTTTTCATGACCACAGTTTGGGAACAGCTCTAAGTATATGCAATGGTGGTATTAATTGTAACGTTCACTTATAATCCATTTGAATGTTTCCCCCAAAGGAGTAGCTCCAAATTATATCTGAAGGTGCAGCAAACAGAATCTTTTCTTCCTTGCTTTGTTTGCTGAACCAGCTCTAAATGGTTTTACAGAGATGATACGCCATAAATCTAAAAGAACTGCGCTACTATTGCATAAAGAAAAACATAAAAGAAGAAAACAGCCTGATACTTAGGAGGCATATTTTAGATGAGCACCAAGTTTAGAAAATGACAGCCACATTCACTGAAAAAGAACACCATGTCTCAGCTCCCACAGAGCACAGCTCAGCAGGACTCACATGCATCACAGCTGTTCTAGCAGCCACTCACTGAGGACAACAAATTTCAGCTACAAGTGACCATCAATAGTTAATGAAACGTCTGCTTCCTTTCTCTCCCCCCTTCCTCCATCCTGCCAGAAAGGGGAAAGACAAATCACCCACAGGTCTTCTAGATCTGTGTTTTCTAGAGACTTCTGATTCTATGATTCTATTCTGCTATCCATCTTTTGTCTCACAGTACACAAATACTGAGTGTGTATGTATCTCCTTGCACAGGATTCCAACAGATGGCAATATTTTGTTGCCATTACTCAGTGCAGTTCTTTACTGTGTTTTACTTTGTCTTGTAGCAAGTTTGCATTCTTTGTTGTGAATTCAGGAGTCGCTGAAGCTCGTACTTGTCTAATCCTAGAGACACCTCTCCACTGTGGCATTTCTGTTTTCAGTGGAAATCACAACTGTATCTTCTAAAATGTGTCACATTTGAGAATTTCACAGGATTCTCTTTTAAAGCCTTTCAGTGTACTATGGTTCCTAGAAGGCTATGCACACAAACTGAAACAAGAGCTGCAGAGCACATCTGAGACTTTTCCCTGGAAAAATCCTTCATGTGCATTTTTGTAACAGCTGCATTTCCCTGTGCTCAGAAGACTTACAGGCCACGGCTCCTACATGACACACATTTCATTAGCAATCTTTTGCTGCAGTAAACCTTATTTTCGGTTGTGTTTGCTGTGGCTTTTATTTTCCTAATCACTCCAGCTCACATGTTGATGTGGGTGGCAACGTATGCATGGACCTAGGAATGAAAAACCCTGCCCTTAAACCCCAAAAATTTGCCTGACAGACTTTTGCCCTGAGTTCAAAAGGACAGGATCTTTCCAGTCTTTCAGGGTAAAAGGTCATTATTTCTGAACTACATGTGAACAAAGCATGCTCTGAAACACATTTCAATGGCTCTGAATGGTCAGGTGAGCGTGCTACGGTCATACAGCACTACTACAAATTTCCCTTTCATGAGCATTTCTCTAAACAAACCAGTCCACAGAACTGACTTCCATCTGTTCTACTAAAGACAAAGAATCTCCCAATGTTCATGATAAAACACCTGAGAGAACTTCTCCATCCGTTACCTCATCAAGATTTGTCACGAGCAATACTCTGAACTGATGCTTTATTCAGGTGCAACATAATGCATTACTTCACCAACAAGAGTAACATTTATTTTTAATGTTTTTATTGATTGCCATTTTTTGTGTTGTTTTTTTTTTTTTCCTGAATGCTGCAGAAAACATGGTATGGGGAGAACACTCCGATGCTTTGGACATGCCTCTTACTATACTACATTACACGCTGATCAATATTTTCCTTTTAGGCATTGCTGGAGAACATGCAGCTACCTTTCAGAAATTCATACAACAACTTAATAGGATCAAAAAGTACAGCCTAGGTTATTATGGATGCTGCTCTCATGAAAGTTAGGAAAAGCAGAAGCTAAGCTTTCAAAGATCTTCCTGCTGTTATTCAAGTGATGCTCCTTGCCTGATGTCGCTACATAAGAATTTTGATGACACTTGTACTCAGTTCCACAGGGGGATCCATATTAATAATAAAAAAGCATGATTGCAGGAAAGTCACAAACGTGCAACAATGATAAAGTGCATTGCAATTTCAGGAGAACATAGTCTTCAGGTTTTCTGAACTGATGGAAGATAACTGGCTCACTTAATCCTGCTGATTCAGAATTAGATGATTGGCGTTACACCAGCAAATTGGCTTAGAGCTTTTTTCTTTTACATACATTCAAAATATCAAAAATAATGAATTCTTGTAACAGTATTCTACTGCAGCTCCTCATGATTCTATTCACTTCATCACTTTGGTGAAGGCATCCTAGCTTAAAAACAAGGATAGTGAATTAAGCTGAAACTAATTGATCATTTTGTGTATTAGGCTTGTGCAGAAATTGTGAGATGGAATAAGTAGGCTAGAATTGGATTTATTGGTATGAAGATTAAAACAGATTCTCCCTCTCTCTCCAAAATCTGTAAAACATTCAAAAAATGAAATAGAGAAGTTACACTTACCAAGAAAGGCTGCAAAATATAGATGTTAATTCCTAACACGAGATACTATTCCAAAGATATCTAAATTTATTTACTGTATTCTCACTGATCTAGTCTCTCCCAACCCCATGTCACAATAAATCACAGCAACACATTTATAATAAACAATCAGTGAATTAAATGACCTCTTGAAAGACAAATAATCACTCATTTTAGATATGACTTGAAACAGATAATTTGAATAGAAATTTATGACTCATACTCCAGTCCACTCAATTCCCAGTGGTAATAACTAGTTAATGCCTAATTTACATATCACTGGAAAAGACAGACTAACAAATCAAAACATGCTGATATTAATTTTCACCATTATGATAATAGCCAATGATATTACCCTCTATAAAATTGAATCTTTCTGTATTGATCTCTTTACAGTTTGCTCTGAAAACCAAAATAATAAAGCACTTAAAAAAAAAAAACAACTTCTGAACAGGAGGGGAGAAGGAAAAAACAATCAGAATGCTCAGTACTATGTCTTAAACAGCATCTTGCGTGGTAACTGCAAGATGAGCTTTGATCAGTCAGAATATCAGCTCAAGCCAGCAAACACTGAAACTCAGTGCACAAGTGGAAATTCCCAAGAGTGGGTCAGCAGAGTTGTCGTATTTCCACTGTTTCTTAAATTGACACGATTTCTCCTTTAATATCTGTTTGGAGTTCTTCCCAATGTAATTTCCCATGTAATTCTTCATTACAGCAAGAGATCTGTAATGATCACTTGACAAACACAACACTTCCCACAGGCATCACAACAAATCTTCCACTGATTGACAGAATTGCCACACAAATGACAAGATGCAAGCACAATGACTTTAAATCATTGGAAGGAAAAGCATTCCTTGTAGTTACACGAAGAATACATAGGATTAGAAGTCCTCACAGTTGCTTGCAGCTGGGTCAGCAAAGCCTCCACGAGCAAAAAGAGTAAAGAGCTGAGCTATGCAGCTCGAGCAGGATCACATCACAGAGACCTGAATTTTATTCTTGACTCTGTCCTTCACTCAGAAAGGTGTCAAAAAACAAAATCATATCACTCCACTTCAGATGCCTAAGTAGAGACATGCTTTGAGGCTCCTAAGTACACATGAGGTCTAAGAGCAATGACTTCCAATTACTCCAGTGTCATTAAGGGTCACGAACACATTTTCCCTTCTCTGGGCACATTAGGACATCACGTTACATTGCAAGAACAGCGAGAACATTTTGCAGTCCTATCCAAGAATGGAATCAAAGCGCTGGATTTTCTACACATTCATTTGGTTAAGATACTGAAAATAAAAGGGATTTGAGGAGAACACTTGAAGGTCTGCATAAAGAAAAACCAGGTCCCAGTCTTTAAATTTCATGCAGTGGCTTCATTGAAAGGAGTAAGTCCTGTGGATTTCACACAGACTCCTGTATCTTAATCTCATTATCTCAGTGATATCAACTTAAACATCAAAAAGATAAATAGATTTCATATTGGAGTGGGCTGTTTGCCTTCAAGTTTTTGGCGATTTACTATTCATCTTACCTACACTTTGTTGGGTTTTTTTTTCCCTCCCTCCCAGAATTTCAAAGGGAGAAACAAACTCAAAATCCAGATGAGCTGACCTTCTGCCAGCAACTGTTTTATAAGCGAAGTCAGTATCACCAGGCATTTATTAATGCAAATAAGATCATTTCATACATTCTTATTTTATATATTCATTTCTTACTAAATTTTAACTCAGCATGCTGTGTTGCAGGAGTCTCCATTTAACAAAATAATCACTGGAGTTCTACAAAGAACCATGCCCGTAGGATGCTCAATCTTCCTCTTGGCCTTCCATATTTACTTTATAATCATACAGAACTTTGTAAATATACTAAACAGCCTACTAATTAACAATGCTAAATTGGTCTCTGAGGATCCTTGCTCTATCAAGCACACTGTGCTGGGTTCCCCTGGGACAGTGATAGCAGCACTGCTGGGCTGTTGGCTGTGGTTGGAGATAAACAGCAAGCTGTGCACAGGCATGAACTCACTGCCTGAGCCAAAAGCTGACACCAAGTCAGGAAACTGTATTAGTGCAATGACAGATTCAAGTCGATAAACCCAGCACCTCCAAGCAGGGTTAACCTGCACCTCGTGGCTTTGAGTTGATCTGAAACACAGCCAGGAGGACTTCGCATCTGCACAGAATATACCATGTAAACTTGCCCATTTGCTGACTGCTAGGGCTCACATGTCTTAGAGAGTGAAGCCCAAAGAAGCTTGCATTTAAATCTCTACTCAAAGGACTTCATAAATCAGGAAAAACAACTGGCAAAAATATGTAATACTTCGGGGAGAGTACTATTCATCTGACATCATGGTCACATTATGCATGTTTCTCCATTTCTCCAGACCACATTTATTTCAGCTGCTTTTATAATAACAGTTCTCCAGGAGAAATAAACATAAATGAATAAAGAGGCAAGAAAAAAATATATATATGTCAGAAAAAGATTAAGGAATGTGAAGAAATAATTTAACTGAAATCCAGCTATATAAAGTTACTTTGAAACTTACAAGTGACAAAACAATTCACAACAGAAGTTCTAGTGAGCAAAAGGAGTTAACCTGCTCTGCAGCAACTGTTCTGACATTTATAACGCACAAGAAATCATGCAGCTTAATTATTTGAATGTAGTAGTGCTACAGGTGCTGGTCTGAAAAGTAACTAAATGGGTCCGGGAAGACTTAGGAGGCTACAAATAGGAAATCTGCTGATCCATGCATTGTTTTAAAAGGAATTCAAGGTGACCTAGATGAAATTAGAATCAACTTAAATGTAACATGACACATTCAAAACTACACTACAAAAATCAAGCAAATTTCTTTCAATTTGTTTAAATGCCCTTAAATACACTTGGATGAAAAATTAGGTGGCTTCCTCAGACTCTGAATCTCTCTGCAGGAACACTACAGCCTGTGCAATACAAACTTGATATCACTCGCCAGTCCTTGTATGCTGTGCTTGTTTAGATTCTGGACTCAAACAGGCTATGGTACAGAAGCCACGTCCCTTCTGAGCTTGAACAGAACAAAGGATCAAAGTTATAAAGGCTCAGAAATGTGCTTATAAAGTTGCACTAAGATCTTGGATCTTGCTTCTGCTCCATTTATTGCTGTTCCTTTCATTATCTTCATTAAGAGCTGACTAATTAAGTTCTTAGTGTATTTTTTCTAGTTTCAAAATATCATCCCAGATCAATTACTTGTGACAAGTCACTCTGAGCTGCAAAACTAGCAAATATGTAACATATTATGCATCATTATATTAAGATTTCTGAGCATTAGAAAAACATAAGGCAGTTAAATCGGCTGCTTTGACACCAAGCATCTCTAGTGGTTACTACTGAACCAAAGTTAAAATTCATCACGCTGCCAACAGGAAAGGTTTCATTTTATTGCATACGTCCCACTTTCTGGTGCAGGGGACACAGTGTCAAACTCAAGGACAGACATGAAAGGGCATCTATTCCCAGATACAGAAAGGCTTGACAATGACATCTGCACATCATGTGATGATCAGACCATGCCTTAAAACAGAAGCAAAACGAGGACAAAAAAAAAAAAGAAAAAAATCTGTAGTCCTCATTCCGGACTAAAAGGAATAAACTTTCCCTACTAGAAGCAGCCTGATAGACATCTCTCATTTTTTCCAACCCCTCCCCCCCAAGTCTTTCTCCTGCCAAGTCCAGAAGCCTTCAGTCTCTCAGGCAACCAGAGCTGCATGAATCCACTGAAGTATGAGTCAGACAGCAAATCCCACCCCGGCTTCCTACTCATACACAGCAAAATCCACCTCCAGCAGCAGTGACAACTACCACTGGGAAACTCACAGTCTGGGAACAGCCAGCAAACACTGAAACCTTTCAATAAGCACAACCCATGGGAAAGCAAGCCTGTTCTCCATCTGATTTGATGATTTTTCTTCAAAAACATTTGCAGCTAATGCTGTAGGATATAACCTGAATCCTGGCTTCTGGGAGGAACTTCAGTGGTGAGAATCTGATCTCACTGTTTTTATAGTAGCATACTATGAAGATTCCTCCCAGTTTGTGCTTCACACCATCACCCTCCAGGGATCACAAACACAGCAGTCACCCTGAAGACAGATGCTGTGCTGTCTGTTGGTACAGAACCATTCTTGAGCATCTTTGCATCATCTAGCAAAACTGATGCTGTCTGAAGTCAAATCCTGCTTCCATACAGCTACCCTAAATTCAGTGAGAATTACGCCCCGATGAGAATCTCAGAACACATTGAGTCCTTTCACAAGCTTAGGAAAAAAAAGAAGCAGGAAGAGCTGTGCTAAATTTGAGCTTTTTACATGAGATGTGAGCTGTGAGTTCTACTTCTGCACTTACTTTCTGCTCCCCAGCACCCTTGAAAGAGTATTCATTACCTGGTCAAGTGATGTTACTCTGTTAGTGTTTCACTGTGAGACTGCCATGCTCACTGACAACCAAACATGTTCAGGGTTCCTCAATTAATTATATATATAAAAATTAATATATATATATATTAATTAATTAAATTATATATATATATTTTTTTTTTTAGAGAGAGACATTATTCATGCATGCAACACTTAGAGAAAATGCACGTAAACACAAAGCCAGTCTAAAAAATAGAAAAACCTTCATAATAAACCAGCTGATCTCAAGCTTCTCAAGCCATGTACAGTTCAGCATTTAGATTTGATGGAAAAGGGAGAACTGGCACGTTATTAATTATACCTGACAACATTGTTTTCCACCATTATCCAGGTAAATGTCTTATAAAGTGCCACAAAATAGTCTTCCCATTAAAAAAAATAATAATAATAATAAGTCCATAGGAGGATCCCTTCAAATGTAGGAAATGGTTCCTGGTGCTGGACAGCATAGCTGCATTATGAGTGCCACTCATGCCCTCTTACCTGAGCTTTAAATCTTATATATTTACACCAAGAAACAACACAGCAAAATGACCAAGGACAAAAGTATAGCAAATCAATAACAACCCTAAATAAAAGAGTAATTATATGTGGTGTTTTTTCTCACTCATTTCTGTGAAACTTCTCAGTGCTCGAGCAAAATAACATGTCAGCGAGATCAAATACAGTGTCATTTCTCAAATGTACCCATTTCCATCACTCCAGCATGCTTCCAGCAGCATCAGTAGGTCACAGACACAAAGGAAAAGAAGAAAATCTGAGCTAAGGATGTTAACCTTCACACACAAGGCAAAGACATTATGGGATTTTCCAGAAGACAAGAATTAAAATTTACTTCCTGCTCTGCTTTTTATTTTTCAGTTATTTATTTTTCAGTCACATATTCAACAAGACAAAAACATAATGGTATTTTTGTGCATTTCTCAACACATGAACTTATCATAGTCAAGATTTATATGAATCACTCCCATTACAGAATTGATTTCAGAGATACCGTACTGAATCTCTGTAGTTTTACTGTAAGTGTATTAGGATACACTTTTACTCTATGTATCTGAATATAACAATGCAGGAAACTTGGAAACAAAGCTTCCAATCTGCTATACCATCCACTTCCAATGAAAACTTCAAAGATTATCCCTATTTCACATTATTATTTGGGATGTATTTCAACAATTGAGTGCTCAGCTGCTGTAGGGAAAATAACAAACAAGGAATATCAATATATCAATCAAAAGTTGACTTTAATATTCCTGCCCAGTTGATACGCAATCTGAGGTAGTACAGAACACTACTCCAGGCACTTCCGATGGGCTGTCAGGTGAAAGACTAACAGCAAAAATTGCCATATCAAATGCAATATCACAGGGAATAAAATCAATTAGAGAAGACTGCTTGTATCTGGAATTACTCTGAACTACAGTATCAGAAGAGACACACAGATTGATTGAGTAGAGATACCAGAGCTCACTTAGATTAGAGCTGCAAATTTAAACAGACTAAAACGGCTAAATCATGATCAAGGTAACAACAGCATACATTATAAACAAAGCAAAACCTCATGGTACTTAAGGCTCCCCTCACCGTTGCTTTTAGAAGCTTCTACTATTGCCATGAGTTTTTTGTACTGGGCATCGTTTTCTGCACCTTAACAAAGTGCAGTAGTATCCATGCAGGAAGGCATTATGTATAGCTTGCTTGTACAGCTACCGAGCCACAAAGCTCCAGGTATTCATGCTGATATTGTTACAAAACACAATAATTAAATAGATATGTCATCTGCATCTAGTGTGGGTCAGAAATAGGACTCTAAAGAGTTACGAGGTTCTATGGGGCAGTGGGGACATCACTGTCCCCAAGAGAAAATGGGAAACAAGCATTTAATTCTATCCTGTTTCTTATAATCTTTACTTTGACATCTGTGACTGGACTCTACCACAGACAGGATAGTAGGCTGGGCCAGTATGGCTGCTGGAATTGAAAAGTCACAAAGGACTGTGAAGGTAAATAAACTGAGTGGACACCAAGAACGGACAAATACACACACAGTCCTTTCTGTGAAGGTTAATATCACCTCTAAAGGCAACAGGTGAAGTTTCCAGTACGTGAATCATTCCTGAATTTTTCTTTATTCACTGTCAAAGGAGAGGAAAAGAAGCTTGATGCTAGTTATTTCATCACACATTGCAGTAAGCCAACCAGCAGCTCCTCTGCTGAAGTATTCTGACAATCAGCACAGCACTAACAAAGCTTGTAATCTGGAAACACCTTCTGCATATTATTGGAGAGATTTCATATTTATATATGACAGAAGAACACAGACAGTGCTTAAGACTGAGTTGAAGAGCAACAGTGTTTAAGTTTAAAATTTTATTTATCAGCCCTTCAAATGTGCAAACTGGCACAGCTTCAATGGCTGAGTACAGTTGAGTCACCAAAAAAACAACAGATTTTAGTCAATGTTTCATTTTTACCTGCTATAGCTCTTTGCTACAAAAAAAAAATGTTAGACTTCTACCTGCTGAAAGTACTCCAGAAAGGCACTTTCAATTAAAACTTGTGAAAATTCACCATAATATACACCAATGGCTTGAATTATTGCAGCTGGCATAGAACTTAGTGAAGGAGATTAAAGAATGGAAAGAATGAAATGGGAAATTAAAAGAGAAATTATTGTAAATACAATCAAGGGCAAAAGGGTTGAAAAAGACACTAGTATTCAAAAGAAATATGAAATTAAATATATGTCTCCTTCCAACATTAAAGATGAAAGAATTATAAACAGACAGATGACAGACAATGAACCATGCTATGAAGAGGAAGAAAATAATTGGAAGGCGTAAGGTTGAGCCTGTGAGAATAAGGAAATTAGTGAACCCAAAACATAAGGAAAGAGAAGGTAAATTGCTATTATCAAATGCATCATCTTGACTTTTAGCTAAGCTTCTCACTGAGAAATCTAAATAACGGGGGAAAAAAAGGATACAAGAAAAAAAAGGTGAAAGTGGAAACCAACCACTAATTCTCAGTGTAGCAGTGCTACAAAGTAAACAGCCGAACATCCCAGAAGTAGGTGAAATTTCATATGCTGAAACTGCCCTTTACTCAGAGCCACTGTTTCTTAATGTATGCAAATCAACGCTCAGAATTACAACTGTGTATTCCTGATTCTCTGTGGGCAGCATAGAGATCTTTCCCTATTAGATGTGCTATTATTGCAGCAGAAGTAGCAATGCTTGAATATAATGCAGGTTGGAATCTATGACTAATATCCATTTTATTATACTTGCCCAAGATGAAAAACAACTGATGACTTTCAACGCCCTATGGGTGATGGTCCCTTTGCCTCAGTCCAGGTTTGTATGTTACCCACTTTCACTTTGAGAAGCAGATGATTGTCATTAACAGAGAAAAATCAGTGACTCCAAATAAAAAAAGGAAACCAAGCTCATGTGATATGTTGTATTTGAAGAGGAGTATTGATCTTCAAATCCATTTTGAGGTTTGACATTAAAAACATTTAAAAAAAAATCCACAAAAATAATACAGTTTAAGTCTCAACTAAGAATCAACCATTTGTAAAAACTGAGTTAAAATATTTTCTTCCTATAGAACAAAAAAATAGGATCACAGCATCTGTAATTGAGAAACACTGTGGGTTTTTCATTATTTATTTATTTATTTAATAATAATTTGACCACAGCAAACAATTCAGAACTACCAGTAACAGCTCAATGGGAAGGCAGCAGTCACAGCAGCAGGACACATTAAATATGAATTGTGCCACTGAACAATTGCTGAAGGATAATTTGGATAATTTCCCTGTTTCCTGACTTGAAATTATCTTTTTGTGTCTACACCTATAAATTTTGACTTAAAGCTACTGCTTTATGCAGCAAAAGACTGAAAACATTGAAGGAAAATAGGCTTCTTTTCATTATTTTCTTGTCTTCAAAAGAAAAGAGGCTTTAAGTTAATGTCTAAGGTTCAACATTTTGACGGGAAAATAATGGCCCTGCTGAACAGAAATTTGGCTGATTTCTCCAGGGCCAGAATTTCAATCTTAAACAACAGACATTTGAAAACTCCAAATAACATCTATAGCTGACTAAAAGTTTGAAAACTTATGGAGAGGTTCAAGTTCAAGAGTAGGAATTTTAGTTGATTTTGATTAGCAACACAAGAAAGAGAGCTACACATCAGAAACAGAAGAGTTCAACCATGAAACAAGAACAAAGGCAACTATTAAGAGCGGTTTAGTTTTGTTTAAGGTGATAGCTTAAAAGGACCGATATGTCAAAAGTCTTCTTGATAATAATAGCTAATCTCCCTCAGTGACTAATACTTCAGCCCTGCCAGCACTCCGAATTCAAGAGCACCAAAAAGAAAAGTCAGCCACCCTGTCATTCTGAAATGGACCTCTAATGAAAACCATCTCAGGGGGTTCATGGAGCAGTACAGAGCCCACTGAAAAAGAAGTCAAGTTCAATTTTAAGAAAAATTAAAATCCAAAATAAAACTAATCTCACAAAACACGTTCTGTAAATTTTGTAATCCCACAAAGAAAACACACAAGCATGACCCAAAAACGTCCTATAACAATTGTTTACCCAGAACCGCCAGCAGTTTATACCACTTATTTTCGGGTCTGCATGCAACCTTGCAGGTTAGGTTCACACTGTGGCTTTGTCAGATTCGGCGCCTTACAGGGTCAGCTTGGGTTAACTCTTTCCTGTAAGACCAGATGCGACATTTTATCCTGCAGACAGCAGCTTTTTAAAGGTAGGTAAAGCAGGTCACAATTTCAGGAAGTCTTAGAAAGCAAAAGCTATCACTTCCCCAGAATATTTATAGGATTCAAACACATCTGCTCTTTTGGCAACTGATCTGTATTTTATGGCGTTAACCACAATAAATGACTTTCCTGATATAAACAAAATCTTACTGCAAGGACTGAACAGCTAAATTACTTTAAAGTTTCTCAGACTTGAAATTTCCAGTTGTGCAACTACATACTGGGGTTCAAATGTGAAACCCCAGGTAGGTGAACACATCTATGGGAGATTCCAATACAAGAACCTTAAGAAAAATTTATAGGACATAACCAAATAGGAAGATAACTCATTTTTCTTCTACTCCACAGTGGGAGGAGCACATTTGCTTGCTTGAACAGCTTTTTGAGATCTACAAAAAGCCTCTAAGCATAACCAGAAGAATAAGCACACAAAAGGTGTTGGTTACAGGACGGTTATATAGCTGGAATGTAAGAACCTCAGCAAATTCTCTTGGAAAAAAAGTGTCAGTGATATGTCTCACACTTAACTTTCTCAGGGAAACTGTTCTGATGGGTAAGTGATCAGATAAGTAGGAACCATGGTTTTCCAGGAAGATAGGAGACCCTGGGGGGAGGGTTATTATGAGTTTTTGAAATATGATGAAATGCTATCTTCAATCTGAACATGATAAAGCTTTATCAACACAAGCACTTCATTATAAATGGCAATTTGTATAAAGCTTCAGGCATGGCATTGAAGACAGAACATACCAACGTTGTCCACCTGCACTTGTGGCTACAGAAATTAGTCAGCATGACACTGCAGTGGAATACTCTCTTCAGGTACTGTGACCTGAGGTGCATAGTGCAGAAATATACACCAGCTATCAGTGCTCCAGACTTAAGATCAAAATCAGACTGACCATAACACCGTAACTTCAGACGAAGAAAGTAAAGCTCACAGCCATTAGAACACATGGCCTCATCTTTTTCTACAAGAACAGAGGGAAAAAAGAAAAAGCTCCACCCCCCTCTCCCCCTCCCTGGACAGCTGAGTCAAAAATAAAAATACTCCCAAGCAAATGACAGCTTTTTAGCTCAGCTTTACATCTAACAATGACAGTTGTTTGCATGACTCAGATGGATGATTCAACCAATGCTGTCCTCTCAGCTCACTCTAGAATGGAAAGTACGGGCAGGGAAGGAGAGAAGAAAGTTATTTTTAAGTATGCCTTGCTAGCAACCTTTTTAGGAGAAATCCTTTACAATTTTTTTTCCTTGAGAGCTGAGGTTTCTTAAAGTCAGCATCAGAGATGAGAGCAAGTGGCTTCCAGCCAATCATCAGAGAAAGCAGCAAGCCTGAAGGAGCAAAAAGGACATACTTTAAAATCATTGTGTGACAGTGCTTGGTCAAGTCTTACGCAAGAGACAAGAGTCCAGTCCTTGTTTGAAGAGGTCTGTAGAGACCCAGTTTTGGTAGTTCTGAAACAGCACTAGTGGCTTATTAAATATTAGAGAAGCTAAACTCATCTCTTCCTCTCTGGCAGCCATTATATCTTTAAAGGCTGTTCAAATTAGCTGAGAGTCCGTTTGGACAAGTGGACAGTTCACATCAACAGCCTTTGGACATCTTATCTAGCCTCTTTTCATCCATAATGAATCCAGAGTTAATCCTGTAGTTCAAGATGGTTTGATTCCACTAAGTCTTCCTTACCTAAGGCATGCACCAGCTTTATTATGAATCAAATATCAGGAAGCACACCATCTATCCTTATGTAGGCAGTGAATATTTAAAGACTACATATTTCAAGTTACGTCAGTGAGGTGTTTTGGTGTTTTCAGAGAGAGAAAATGTAGCCTGAAGGATAAGCCATATTAGCAGCAGCCCTCTTAGGAATACTAGCTTAACCATGCACAGAGTAGGAAGATATGCTGTGTCTCTGGAAAAACAGGTAAGTATGAAATGGTCACCAAATTGAGTACAAGTCAGAGAACTGATCACTAGAAGTAAAATAAAGAACCCTTCCAATCAGATCTCAAGGAAATTAGGTTTCTTCCTCCAAAGCAGCTATGCTCTGCAGCTGTGACAAGTAGAAATCCCAGTGCTCTTCTGGGATACAGCTGTCAGAAGTGCCAAATGATTTAGTGGCCTAGTCCACTCATGCGCAATCATGAGGTCAAATACCAACACTCTCTTAGGCATCAGTCCAGTAGCATTGCCAATTGTATAGGGATAAAAGCATCATCAGCTGGATATTCTTTTTTAACACTGGCAAGTAGTTTGCCATTTATTAAGCAAGGCTGTCCAAGACTTTTAGTCTGATATTTGCTTATTAGTTTTATTAACCAAATTATAGCGATAGCTGCTACGGTTTTACTTTTGGGAACTTCCTTATAATTTCTGAAACACTATCTAAGGTGTTCCTATAGAAAACAGCCTTTTTCTTATAGTCTGTATGGTACGATCCAGACTTTAGAGACTATAAATCCATGTATTTCACTCTGCTATTCCAGAAACTGAATGCTGAAAACAAAAATAAAGTCATCTAATGGAAGCGATGAGAATGAAATGAAGGAAGAGCTATTTGGTAGCTCACCAGCTTCTGCTGTTTGCACACTGTGCACCCTTAACTGAGCACAGAATTTCAGTCACTGCCAGATTTACATGGAGGGATGAACTAGAAGACATAGATAAAAGCCAAGACAGTTGCTGTATTATTCTATGTAGGCATATGAAGAAAACCACTCCTAGCCATGGAGCCTGTGTATAGGACCAGGAATAACAGTTATGCTCAGAAATGGTAAATAGGAACTGCTCACGTCACACATAAGAGAGGAGGGAAGAGAAAGCTGTATGACTACAGCAGGGTGTAAATGCTGTGTGGTTTGAACCATACATTTGCCTTGCCAGAAAGCTCAGGAAGGCAGACATCCTGCCAAATAAGTAATTCAACCTATACACAGCGTTTTAGAGCAAAAGTGGTCAACAATTCTCATTTTCCCTTCCCCCAAAGGGGAAGGCTTTCTGTGTAGTAAATGTTTTGCTTTATAAAATTGCTTTCTGTTTTCCCTCCTGTCATTCCCCTAAACTGTTAGCAATGACTGTTTACTCCCTGACTTCAGATTTCATATGGCTTTCTATAACATCATGCTAGGCATATTTTTCATGTTCTGCTGCTGCTGAAGACAGTAACTTAATGATACTTTTAAAAAAGAACAAGTCAGGTTTCCAACCCTTTATAACCTCTTGTGGTATTCTCTCATGCTTTCTCAAAGTAGTTGGAGCCAGTCAATAAACAGTCCTAAACACCACGCTGCTGGGAGACTCAGGATGTCTTCGTTTCTTCCCCATTTCTTACATAGTCACATCAATGCAAGTTATAGCCTAACCCGAAAGGAACAATTCTGCAACTCAGCAGGTAACAGTAAACTCTGTCATTACAGGGAATGCTATATAATCCTTCAGCCTTTCAAGACAGTTGAAGCTGCAAGTAGCACAGCTGCAGCAGCATCAGATCCTGGGTGATAAATCTTGCTATTCCATACTTCCAGCAATTAACAGACATCTACCTCTGAAGCCAAGAACTTGCGACTGAAAGTTATTGCTGTGATGCTCCTGGGAAGAGATTCCATTGACTACAGACAGTGGCCAACAGGCTTTAAATGAACATAATTTTCTGCCAGCTCTCCCCAGGTATGCTATCTGTTGGAGAAGGCCATCTCCCTCAATGTCACCAGGCTGACACAGGCAGATGTACAATTAAGAGAAACTGGGAAAGAAACCAGGTGAAGAGAAGCTTAATAGTAAGCAGTTGTTACTACTGAAGAAGGAGAAAACAAAGATATTGCAGTTTCTCAGAGATGCCACTGTGATTCAGGAAAAACAAAATAAAGCATTAAAGAATTAAAGAACCTGTCAGTTGAACTGAATAAGAAAAAAAAAAAACCTCAATGAAGAAAGTGGGGCAACGTACCCAACAGAGAAGTTGGGACAGCAAACACATGAAAACTTGAAGTTTTCAAACTGGAAATATCTTAAGCCAGTTTTAGGTGAAAATTGGAGATTACAAGTGTATCTAGGCAGATGCAAAGCTACCTACTTATCCCATGAAGTACTTATTAAGAGAAGATACAGGGAGTTTATGATGGAATAAGAAAACACAGTACAGAAAACACTGAAATTCAGAGTTCAAAATATGGAGAAAAATACAAACTATCAAATATCATTTCATTGGATGCTACAGATACTGACTAAAGTATACAGCACACTTTAAGAGGTAATAGCAACTCCGAACAGTAAAACGGCACTACTGTTTTCACAGAAACATTTTATGTCCAGATCCATACAGTCTGCAGGTATAAAGAATGATATCAAACAGCTTCAGAGACAGTGACTGCCCAACTCACCATGACAGAGGTGAATACAGGTCACCTCACAGAGATAAACATTTTAACAGGGCTTCATTTACCCCTTAAAAAAAAAAAAAAAAGACCAAAACATTTGATCTCTACATTGGTTGGTTGCAATAATCCATTCAGTACCTTAGGGATAGAGAAATTTCATGTTTTTACTTCATTGATGAAAAGTATATTTACAGTATTTTCCTCTAGCAGCTTTCTGTTGTTTGCCTTGCTCTCATTCTCCTGAAAATCAACTCTTTTTAAACTTTTGAATTCGGAGAACCATATCACTTAGGTAACAAATCAGTTTTTACATCGGAGACCTCATCACTCTGAGCTTTACCTCATAAATCTCAGAGATTGTGCCTGCAGGTCTACCACTGCTTTCTAAAAAGATTACATGGACCAAATGAAATCACTTTCCTTTGCCCTCTGGCTTTCAGTGTGAAACAAGTGTCATGGTGAAACGCTGACAAAATCCTCTCATGTTTTCCACCTTTGAAAAACCACAGCACTCCGAAGTTGGAAGTACACAAGCAAAATATAAGAAGTCCTTATTATAATAAGCTACAGCATGATACTTTCCAACACTTCAGCAGACAACAGAACTGTACTCTTCTGCATGGAAATAAGGACAGGAAAAAGGAAATCTCATGGGCACTTCATTCTGTTTGCTTTAGATATGAAGACGTAAATAACAATTTATGCAGAACAATAAAAGTTTGAAAATCCTCATAATGCACAAGAAACTAGCATCCAGGAGATGTTAGAAGCACTCACTCCTACACTCAGTGAACTTCACCAGCTGTTACAAAGAGTTTTCCTTCTTCACTCTTAGCAGCACTGTATTAGAGCACCATCCAAGGGAACAGAGTAACTGCTTCTCAAATGAACTTGCAGCAGTGCATGATCATTCATTCAGTAGATGTTGTGTTTTAAACTAAGGTTTTGCCATCTGTTCCTCTGTTAATTACGAACGCTACAGATATCCACAACTACACTGCAAGGAAAACACGCGTTTAAGTACATGTATTCCTTCCACAATGCATCCTTGTTGTTTACCACATTAAAACTAATACCACTTACCACTAGTCCCACAGTAGGACAACCACAAAGACAGATGTTTACAGCTTCCATTTGACAATAAGCCAACTACGGTTCTTTGGACTCCAAAATGAAGAGAACTTTCACAATCGTGCCCAGAAACACATACTTCTCAAGTCTGGTTACCAGAAACTCACAGGACACCTGCTACCCAGATCTGTGCTACCAGGGCACTCAGCAGCAGCTAACTAGCTTGAAGTTGGAGCCTCTCAAAATCCCTTCCTATTCTTCTCTCCCTCCAACCCTAGCACTGTTATCAACCTAAGTTTCTGGAATCCTCTCTAATGAAGAACGTGCTTCACCATTATCTACCTCCTTTCCATTTTATCTATGTAACTCCATTACCTAGATGCACACACAGACATATCATATTCTTTATTTCTTTTTTTACCAGGTATTTTCTGGAAGGATGGATCTCAGATCTCAAAAAACAAAAAAGATTGTTCCAGCTATGATTTCTCACATAATACAACATGTCTCCATGTCGGTCCTGACTCCTCAGGCTAAGACTTCTGAATGAACCAGCATTCATTTTCAAACATTATTTGCTTTGATAACTCTTTTTTCCCATTTGGTCGCACCTCTAGTTTCTCTTTTTAAAGAACGACTGAGGAAAACATTTATTCTGTCACCAGAACTTCAGTAATTCCTAATTTTAGAAATATTCAACTCTTAAAAATCATCCACATCTTAAGAATTCAGTTTAGTACCTTGTTCTACATATACACATCTCCTCAATGAATTTGAATTTCATAAACTTGTTTAATTCCAGATGGAACAATTCAACATCACCATCCCAAAAATATAAGTAATGACTTTGAAACCTACCTTCATCATTGCAAAGCTATTTTTTCCTTCGCAGCTCCTTCCACTGCTAATGCATATAGGTATAAAGATATAGTGAATGCTCACTCACTGTATCTAGCAGCACTGCCTCTAGGGGAAAAAAAAGCTACCTTTCATCTCAAGTTCTAAGAAATTCATAAACTTCACTCTGCCCATCATTTAAACATTTAATAAAATGACACATGCATAAGACACGAAGTACCTCTTCTTAAGAAGAACCAAAGTCTTTACAGATAGAGGAAACAAGACACATACACTTGTCACATGAAGATCATCATTTCAATACATCACACCTTGTATTCCACTGAATACAAACCATTAAACATCTAGTTAGAGCTGACTTTGCTTTGTTACATAAACATTTTTATAAGTAATTGGACTAATAAGTCTGTGGCTACTGATGTGAATTATTATACATATCTTCATACACAATATATCTTTGGTGAAGCAGTTTTCCTCATCCGGCAAAACTGCTGTTGCATGCATAACTGACAGCAGTGCACTATTTCTCCAGTTCATATTTATTCTAATTAAATGTAACATAATCCCTTTCTGGATATCGTTAGCCTCAGTGAACCATAATCTGGAGATTTGTACTCATTTTTAAGGAATATACTGGGCAATTCTATAATGCTAATTACCCCATGCTGGTAATATCTTTACAGAAGGAAACTCTTGTTCTTTCATGAGAAATAGTTCATTTTTTTAGCAAG
Organism: Callipepla californica brunnescens; assembly: GCA_023055505.1. Classification (NCBI taxonomy): domain Eukaryota; kingdom Metazoa; phylum Chordata; class Aves; order Galliformes; family Odontophoridae; genus Callipepla; species Callipepla californica. The sequence continues at coordinate 15,014,722 of JALIRH010000014.1, forward strand.
ATAAAGCAAGTTTTAAAAAGATGAGTAGATTTAAACTTAGTAGGTTTTGCCAGATGCAGTCTGATATCACAATAATGCAAGATTCAGGAAATCTGCTTCGCATTTTTATCTGAAAACACTTAGTTCCCCTTCAATATGATATTAAACTAAACTGTACGTACCTAGCATTTAAAGCCAAAACAGTCTAGCACCAAAAGGGTCAGTTAGCCTAGCCTCACTTAGAAAACATGGAGCAAGTTTCTCCCTGATATACCCCAAGTGAGGCTTAAGTTATCAAATAAGAAATTAATTTAACCCACTAAACACTGCTGTCAGATACTGGCATGTACGCCCAAAGGAAACTGTTAAGCTCCATCTCTTTGCATTCAAGCACAGTATTCAGATCAGTACAAGAGCACTGCCCTGGGACTCGCACGACACAAATTTTGTTGTTAGATCTGGCATTAGGTTGATGGATAACTGCGAAGCAAGCTTTATCCTCTGCTTCCACATCTGTCTAATCTAGATACGCGTCTCAGTATGCCTCACCACGTCAAAAAAATTGCTTTGGGAATTTGTGTGGGAAAGAATGCTACAAAACAGCGGATACAACAGAATGTCAGGAATTGGCTTCTCCACAGTAGCTGAGGAATAATAACAGGGTTCTTCCAGAAACTGGAGCCCAAAGTACAGCAGTCTTGGATGAAGTAACATTTCAGAACAATTTCTTTAGTGTACTGGCAAACATTTGTAGGTACAGTTATATTTGCAGCTAAAATGATTATTAATATGCATCCCCTGCAATAAGATGGAGGGGGAACATACTGGAATAAGATGTAAATGCAATTCTCTTTGGTACCAGTGTAGGGTAGGTCACTGGAAATATTTTTATTCCATGTTTTTGAGATGACAGTACAAGGAGGAAAAGTGAAAGTAGTCATCGCAGTTATGGGGAGTGAAAGTAAATACAGAAGTGGAATCATTGTCACTGTAGTTCCTAAGCATCTAAAATTGATTTCTATTAATATTTACCAATTACTATTAAATCCAACCAAGGATCTCAGTATCCCTAGCACACACAGGAACACTGCTCTGAAAACAATTTTTTCCACTCTTTCCTTTGAGAGAGTAGCTCAGCCTCCTCCTGCTAAAGATTCATTTAACAGTGCAATCATCACTTTCAGCACCCACAGGGGAGAAGTTACAACCTCTCCTTGCTCCTGCCTGCCCACCCACTCCCAGTTCCAAAGACTGCAACTGCCTCTATTGCTTTGATCTTCTGTTCATGTTAAAGTTGCCCAACCATTACAATAAGAAGAGAAAGGCATACAGCAAAAGTACTAAGAGACGGTGCTGAAATAGACATCAGAATAGCCAAAGAAACTCAAGCAAAGAAAGGCGAGGACGGTTCTGCAAGCTAGAAAGTACATATAAACTATTAATAGGATATTCTGTGGAACTTCAAATTAAACCGTGTACATATACAGACAGATCTCCTGATCAGTTTCAAAATAATCTGTATTGACAGACAAGAATCATCATCTCTGTCAATCCCAGCGTTTGCCAGATAAATGGAAACTCCTTCTGAAAACCAGTCTGAAATAGTTACTTTAACTGCAATTTTTAATCAAGTATTTTTCTATCTGCCTAGGAGAAAGCAATCAGTGAAGTGGATTTATGACGTTAAGTTCATTAAGAGGACAGCCAAGATCACAATTAATTGAAGCCCCCTTGTATCTATTTAATGAGAATGATTTTCTGCTACCCTGGATTACAAACCAAGCTGAAGAAGTGACAGATAAAGACCAATCTGGTTCCTGCCAAAGCCTCTCTTCAGTAGCTTAGTAATTACTTATCCATAAACTTTATTTTGAATCATATGAAACTCACTAAGTATTAGACATTCAGTCCAAAGGTGTAATTCAATTTCAGCTGCCAACCTGCAAGAGCTAATCCACAAATGATAACCACAGGTGTTAATCCACTTGATGATTATTTAGAACTATTTGATACCTTAGCTGCAAAAAGGTCCCACATAAAACTGAAACAACGTGCTGCAAATACAGAAGCTCATGCTGGAGACAGCAGCATCACCTCACCTGTGTCAATTGCAGTTTCTTGCTTCAAAATCTGTCAGATATGTACTTTGTAGACTGCAAATGTTTGATTTTCAGATAGAAACAGCTCCCTAGAATAATGAAGCTATCTATGCTGGTCAAAAAAACAACAACAAAATTTTTCAGCCTTTTCCAATGCCATAGTGCCTTCCAAATGTCAAAAATAACTGGTCTTCCACATATTGTCCTTGGTCTACGAAAGCAGAAAGACAAGAAATATGGCAGTCAAACTCAGCCCTGCTGAAGTTGTTGAGAGCTCAGTCATCAATATCAGCACAACTTCAGTGCAGACCTTCTGGATTAACTTCATTTCCAGCTACACAGAGAAATAAACAATCAAACAGCCTTTGAATAAACAGATACTACAAAAAACAAAATTAGTTTTCATCCCAGATGTAATATTCAACAGAAAGCAGTAGAAATCCTGAGTGATTACTCTAAAAATTTGGTAAAATATAGTAGTGATAACTTCAAATACACAGGATTTTGGAGCAGGGACCTGATTTGCTGGAATGGAATATTTCTGTGAGGAAAATATTTGAGTTATAACTAGAAACATAGAAACTAGCATCATAGTTTTCCACTGAACTGTGGAGCTTTAGATTCTTAGGTCATTCCTAGGCAAGTTGGATACATGTCAACTCATCACAAAAAGTAGGCTTTCCATACCTCCCAAGTTAATTACTCTGACATAAATGCCATTATTATTCCCCTTTCCACCGCAGAAGGAAAGTGTCAAGTTTGAGACAGGCATCGGTAAGCATATGTTCTGCTCACCAAGGAGCAAAATTGCTTCTGACAGGTTCTTAGCAATACCAGTCAAAGCATCTGCAGAAAGGCCAACAGTCACATACAGAAAGAAAAGTTGAACTCACCCAAGTGGCAAAAGGGCTCTCTAGCTACACAGCACTCCTTCTCAGGAAGCAGCACTAACATAAGAGATGCTCTCCCTTCAGTGGCTGCCCCTCATATGAGCCCATCCTGGGTCCGCCCCTTCTGATGGCATGCAGAGCACAGGTGCAAACAATTTGCCTGTGCTCCCTGGGCCTGCCCCACCCCTTCACCAGGTGTTCAATCACCAGTTCAAGCCCTGACCTAACGGTTCCCCTACAGCACATCTATTCTGTTTGTACGAAGCTGATGACGAATTACACCTGCACAAGTCTGGCCTCGTATTCTGCTACTCTTTTAAACTTTGTGCACCTTTGGCAGACGCGTCTCAGCTGTACTTTGCAATCACATTTATATTCCAGCCTTGTCTCTCTGTTGAATAAGGATGGCCCTAAGAAAGTATGTTAGTGCCTGAGTGAACTTATAAATCACATTTCAACTCTGTTGTGCTTCAGCCCAGATCCACCAGAATCCAGGCACACGGCCCTCACCTTTGATTAAATCTCAAGGTGGTCACAGAATGATAATCTCCTAGGAAGTCTGAGGTGCCCGTGTCCTGTTACATAACCCAGCCACTTTACAGACAGGATGCATTCGCTAATTAGGTATTCTTTAAGTGCACTGTAACCCTCCTTTATGACTGTCTTACTCATGGCATAACTTGCAAGGCCAAAAATCTTTCATCTCATGCAGTTTTACTGCATATTTCCTCTCTTCAGAGGAGTGTTACTTTTGTTACTTAGAATAACTCTGAAAAATCAATAAAAGTACACAGATTTTCCCTCTCGCCTATTTCAAGCTAAGCTGCCAGGACCCAGAATAAATTCATTTTAGCTCTCAGTTCCATGACCTTCTGCTTTGCACTTTAAAATTTCATTTCATTTCTATTACTTGAGTTCTCAAGGTCTTCAAGTTCTACCTGCTTGGTATTCCAATCCTTCTCCATATTGGCCATGCTTTCCAATTCTTCTATCAAATATCACTACCACGCTCCAAATTATGGTCTAAACAAATGAAAGTGGTTAAGAGGAACAAGAAGAAAAGCAAGAGCAGAAGCATGAAGAAGCCAGAACAAAGTTCCCAAATCCACCAGTGCCAATGCTGGAACAACACAGCTCCCTCAGTTCTTGGCTCTGTATTTGCTTTACCATTTTTCACTGCACTTCTGCGCAGGTGTGAGGATGAACTCAATCTGCTCAGAGAGGTGTTGTAAATGAATAAAGGCCAAAATCGCTTCTTCATCGACCTATGTCAGGGGCTGGTGGTCTATGTCAGCAGAAACCTAACATGTAACCTCTCTTACCTGTAACTGCTAATAGTTATAAGCAACTATTTACCTACAATAAATTTGTGAAATAATCTCTCTCTATGTATCTCCCATCTTGTTTATTAGGCAAGCACAGCTTGAAAACTTCTCAGGACATATGATGCACAGGAGTATTAACATGACAGCATGAATTGAAACTTTGCAAGCAGTAAAATTCAGAGAAATAGCTTAGTTAATGCTCAGACATGGTCTGGCAACCTTCCATACATAAACATGCTCTGAAACCAGATCATGATAGTATTCTTAGCTTTCAGCCTCATAGAAATTCCTTCTATGGTTTGTATTACATCCTCTAAGTTCTTTTAACTTTTGTTCTTTTCCATTTTAGCAGTTTAATCCATAGCTAGCTGAACTTATTACCTCTTTTATGTAAGCATTATTAATATAACTGACATAAGCTCAAGCAGAATTAGTGCGTTCATATTATCTTGATGAAGACAGGTCTCACACTAAGAGGAGTTTTATTTTGTGCCAAACCTCTATGAATACAATAAGATGCTGCAGTATGACCTATTACAATAACGGGTAAGGCCATCCACATACTAAATGCTTTCTAAGACTTTAAGGATTCACTTCATATTCAGGTGCTAAATTTGCACTCAGGCTCCTCTTACACCAACAGATCTCTCTTGACAGATCTGACTGAGATGATGGAGACCTTAGCATTTGTTTTCATAACATTGAAAGCCCACGACAGACTGGTAAAATGGGGTAGAAGACAGGACTATCAAGTTCAGACCATTTTTAAAGCATATCAATATGTGAGACATTACACCATCGTTGATCCTTGATGGCTGGACCATCTACAAGGTTTCCAAGAACAAGTGCTTCACAAAACATCCATCACATGGTCCTAAGTATTCATTAACAGGCTTTGCTTGTTTTAAAAACGAAGCAATTAAATACTGCACAAATTGTTGTCAGGCCACAAGTGCTAAGATTATATTGTGAAGATTGGTTTGTTTGTTTTAAGGTGATCCCTCGTGGCCTTTTGCAAATGTTACAGAGCACAATGATATTATGAAATTCAGTCAGACTGAAAAAATTTAGCCTGATTACATGGATACAACGCAGACTTAAAATGAGGTGTACTTTTTGCAGTCTTTTCACAGAAGGATAATGACTGCTGGGCTGTTATGTGTAGCTACCATGCTGTCTTTTCCCAAGAGAAATACAAGTCCTACTGAAAACAAAACAAAACAAAACAAACAAAAAAACCCACAATCAGATTGTCGATTCAAATCAGGCTATCTGAGACCACAGCTCAATGAGACCGACGAACCAACTGACTTTTGAAAGGAATAACTGAAAGAGATGAGGGAACTCCAGTTTAAGATCTTATATTCAGTTGTGTTCTATATGTTAAGAAACCTGGTGCCGTTGCAACATTAATGTAGATTTACATGCTTATCACATATACAACACATACATGCACACACTACATTCAACAAACAGTTTAAAGTGTCTACATATCTACAACAATCAAATCTGAGCTCCATTCGAGCACTGTTCCTCCTAGTGCATACCAACACAGTTACGTAGATATCTGCGCAACATAATTTATATAACGTGACCTAAAAGTAGGAAAGCTACAGTATGTAACTATGATTAATACTGCAACATTGCTTCTGCTGATTTGTAAGGTATGGCTGAGGCCCTTTGCTCTGTAGCAGCTGTTTTGTCCAACCCAAGAAGGTTGGAACCCAAGAAAGATCACTTCTAAACTCCAGATTATTGCACAAATCCCACATTGAGAATTTCATCTCATGATATACAGTTACAGTTTGAGAATGAAGATAGGAAAATAGTTGCCCCTCAATTCAACAATTAGAAACAAAATGCTAATCTACTCCAGTTAATACTGCCAGGTGTCTTCTCACTAAGCAGTTTTTATGCAATCTATCCCAAGAGACCTCAACCGCGAAGCAAGAACTAGATTTCTTCATTGCTGCGAAGTCATTACTACATCTTCCGTGCTGGCATAAACTGTACAAATGCATGTCTTCATCTCTGTGCACAGAAGCTCTCTCAGAAGATTACGATACACTAAAATTACTTTTGAAAATATGTTATTAAATGTTTAATTATGTATGCAAGCTTATATATTTTCCTCTTTGAAAAAGCTTAGAGGATGATTAGCAGTCTCTATTAATTTGCCACATAAAATGTTTCATGGATAATCATACACAGTTATAACATGGTAGTCTTGAAGTAATTAAACAGAACCATTAAAACAGCTGAATAGAAAGTTATCTAAAATTTGCATGATTTCATATTACTTGCTGCTTGGCAGAGGACTGGTTTAAGAGTTCCTTCTATGGGAAAGAACTTCGAGGCTTCGCATTAAGGAATTCTTTTCAGTTGTGAACCATTAAAACATGAAAGAGGGAATATTAATTAATACAGGACCGCAGAATGGCTCAAGTTAGAAGAGACCTTAACCATCACCCAGCTCCAAAGCCCCTGCTGTGGGCAGGGTTGGCAACTTCCTCTTCCTAGGAAGAGCAATCATGTCTCTGACAATCACAGCTGGGGGAATAGGGAAAGGAGATCAGAAGAGAAGGTGCAAGGACTCCAGGTTTCCTTAGATTTATTTATTTGAGGCATGAAAGGAAACAAATCAATGAGTTCAATGAGTAAAATTTAACACAAAGTCTCAATCTGGGAGGAAACTGTAGAAAGATGGGGAGTCTCCTGCTAATAAAATATTTTTAGATGAATTTGTAGGTTGTTCATTCAATTTATGGTTTTCAGATGGTGTGACACTGTCATGCCGAGTAGGATATAGGAATTAACCTCCCTTCCTCCTCTCCTGGCTTCTCCCGGAATCTATCATACGAGAACTCCAATAGTCCCAAGAGGTGAATGTCATCACAGTGACTGCATGCAAATATACATTCTGATGTAGCTGTCGGTGCTATAGGTAAATCCGTATTGTGATACATTGGAATTCAGAGTACAGTGTGCTTTTTCAGACACAGAACTACAGAAAAACAGAGAGAGAATAAGCTAAGCAAAGCCAGGTGACATTTAACTTTAACACTTTAACAGTGCATAACCTGAAACTTCAACTTTTCCATACATTATAAAGCTCCTGTGCTTCTTAAATGAGAATAAATAATAAGCAGCCCTCACACACAGCGGACTCCCAGGACAGCAACACAACTGCCAGCCACTTGCACACTCCTCCCTGTCCTACAGGGACACAGTACACAAATCCCTCGCAGTCAAGAACATTTAACCCCAGCGTGCTCCTGAGCATCAACAGCAGCGATTCCCTTCTCCAGCCACAGGAACACGGAGCATGCTCCAGGGAAGCTTTTTCAACAGACAGACAACGAAAGCAAAAGGAGCTCCAGGAATGTTATATGCTGTGCATTTTCCTCTCTCATTTACCTGCTGTATTCAGTCGTGCTCAAACTAGCGAAATTCAAAGCTGAGCGTTAAGAAAGGGATGTGTTTTGTGCTGACGTGCCTAGCAGTGTCTACCGAAGTTACATTTATTTTCTAGGCTGAAAAGCACTGAGCCAAAGCATCGCTTCCTCCAATGCCAAAATCTCCGCGATCTGAATGGGCAATAAAATATTTTCTGACAAATCTACAGGCTAAAAAGAAAACCAAACCCAAAGCAAACAAGAGCAGCCTTCAGCGTTAACCACCTTGTGGCTCGAGCTGGTAAACGTCCCCTTCTCACAGACACATTGTTTCATCGTTCACAGTTAAAGAGCTCCTTAAGCAGCTCTGAAACTTCTCTCAAAGTTCTCTCAAAAGGAGGAGAGCCGAGGAGCGTTCTGCTTCCATGAGGCCGACGTCGAGCCCCGAGCAGCCCGAGCCGTGGGGTAACCAGGAGCCAGGACTGCCTGCCCAGCGTCCGAGCGGCTCTGAGCATCCTGAGCACAAGAGGCAGCCCGAGCTGCATCCCTCTTCCACTCACATCTTCTAAAAGCCAGCAGCCACCACACACTGAAGCAAAACGCGAGGTACGCGCTAAACAAGAGCCGTACTTACATCCCGGAATTTGTTCCAGTACTTGTCCTTATCGTACTGCGAAACGGTGCTCAGCCATTTGTCATTGTCCAGGAAATTGCCGTGATTGCTGCTGCCCGTGACGATCTCAGGATGCCGGCTCTCCACTTGCAGGCAGCACCAGGCGGCGATGAGCAGCAGCCCCGACATCTGCAGGAAAAGCAGAGGAGCGGTGCGCTGCGGGGACTGCTTCCTCCAGCGGGGAAGTTTGAGGGGACCCGGCTCCGGGCTTCTCTCTCCCCTCGCGTTTCTCGCCAACTTCTGTCTGCGGAGCCGGCAGCTCCGCCGAGACCCACCCAACCGCCCAGCCCCGAGGGGAGGGGAGCGGCAGCGAGAAATCAGGCGGCAGAACGGGTTACCCGGGGCCCGGCACGGGCTCCCAGCGAGGGTAAAGAACGCGCTACAGAACCCCAACAAAGCCTCCCGCGGGAGCAGCTCCGCGAACTTTGAGGCGGAGACGGAGCTCCTACCTCCGCGCAGCGCTGCCGGCCGGAGCTCCGCGCACCGCCGCCTCTTCCTCCTCCTCCTCCTCCTCCTCCTCTTCTCGCGGCTGCCGCTGCTCGGGCGGCGGGTGGGAGAGCCAGCAGCCCCCGCCAGGCTCCGTCAGCGGCTGCGGGCGTGTGCGGGCGGCTGCGTGCGCGGGGTCTGTGGCGGCAGCCGAGGTCTGGTGCCATCTGCGGGCCGAGCGGCGGCGGTGCGGCCGGGAGGGCGGGGCGGGCTCATCCCCGCTGCGTGACGGCCGTCGAGACGGCGCCCGGGGTGAAGAGCCCCGTCAGCCCTAGCTCTGAACGGAAGGGCAAGCGGATCCCCTCCGCGATCCCACACGAGATACCGAGCGTGTGGGCAGGAGGGCCTCGTGAAGGGGCGGCGTGGGAACCCGCGCGTCCTGCCGCGCTCTGAGGTGTGCCCCGGCCATGAAATCCGCCTCAAAAGCGAGCAGACCAGCAAGCAGTGCCCAGCAAACACCAGCTGCTTTTTGCCTTTTTTTTTTTTTTTTTTTTTTTGCCTTGAGTGCTATGGGGCCCATGTGTGCCCATATCGAGCGGTTTAGTGACGTTTCAGAGGACAGTCACCCCAGACTTGTGGATTTTCTCTCCCTGTGTCAGCGTGCCCTACAGCACAGAGGTTTCTGCTCCCACACCGCACAGAGGTGGGCTCTGTGCTGCCCCTGCCACCCTTAGCTGCTGTATCCATCCTCTGTGAGGAAGGCTCTCCTTGTCTCCTTCTGCTGAGAGTTTCAAGGGATAGGAAGTACAGCAGCTGTCCATGTTGCTTTCTCTCACAGAAAGCTGAAAATGGGGTTAATTCCACTTTTTTCGAGCAGTTTGGGTAGTTCGTGTTGCTGCTGGTTTTTTTTGATGACGTGGGAAAGGGTCAAGTTTATTAATCTTTTGCTGCTGTGTCTGTGCACTGAGCCCTGCACACAGTTCTGTTCCTAGATTTGATTTTAAATACAGTTCCTAAATATCACGCAACCACAATAAAAGCCTCTGGGGCCGAAAAAAAAACAATGAAGGTTTATTAATTTTAACAGCAGAGAACAAGTATATACTGAGATAAGTACCACGTATTGCATTTTCCCCTCGATGCACATAGAATCTAATGAAAGCTACTTGCCCGCAGGAGGTCAAAACAACACCCAATAAAAACAACAAATAGAAGGAATCCAAACCAAAACCCTGTAAATCTGTACCTCATCACCTCGCTCCTCCCTCCCTTCTACACTGGAATATACCATTTCTAAAGGTTGTCCGGGATTACACCCTGAGATCCTTCCATTATGCACAGACGTTCCTATATGACTTAGTTTCAGTGATGGGTAAGGATTAAAGGGCTTTCCCCTGGCAGGGTGATCACAAGCTTTCTCCTTTTTCTTAGTTATAAGCTATATACAGTTTGATGCTCTATACAGCTCTATTTGACTCACACAGTTCATCCCAGACACTGCCGCAATGAGCACTGCCAAGAAACAAGAAAAACGAAACAACAAAATCAACTCAACCCAACCCCACCCAATCCAAACCATTGCGTTTGCTACTCACAAATACTTGAGGATTGTTATGGACAAGGGACTATAGCAGTGCTCACCAGTTTTATGTGGATACACCTGCTATTACTTTCGTGATCCCACTAGAGTTTAGACTAATTTAATCCTCCACTGGCCATTTCTTCAAGTCATGAATTGCCAGATCAGGTTTGTAGAGCAGCACAACATTGTTCCCACTAAATTTGTAGGAGTTCTACTATTTCTATATTTACATCAGCTCACTTCTTTAAGGCATATTTGTTTTGGCACAGCAGGGCAAATTGGGACCTTCGGTGACTTCAGTACAGTTGACTTCACTTAGTATTACCAGTCAAATACCTGAACGGTAAATTAGAGAAGCCTTGTATAGAAACTAACCACATTCTTACATGCAATATTTGTGTCAGAAATGCATCTTCATTTACTTAATTACTTCATAAAACATGGCTAATCTTGATCCAACAAAACACAGTCTTTCTATTTAACCCTGATAGGAATCTCTATCTCCTAGCTGCAACATTTCACCTCCAACCTGCTTATTATCCTTGACTAGAAATACACTTGTTGGCTGCTTTTTCTTTATCTCTGGACAGTGCTACAGTTGCCTTTAATCCTAATACAAGAATGTAAGATCTCTCTATAGCGGATAATTCAGCTGCTGGGTGTTTTAGATGTAAAAAGTTCCTTTCTTCCAAGCTAGAAGTACTGAACAGTTAATATGCTTTCAGCTGCGAGAAGTGCCACAATATTGATTTTGGATTATTATTTGCTAATTCATTTGAGCTGTGTAAATCATTTGATCAGGAGTTGTAATTACAATCCTGCCTTGCCACTTTCCCCGTGCTGCAGCGTGTTCATGCTTTAATCTGGAAACAATCTGGTGCAGAAAGCATTTCACTCACTGAAGGATAAAGGGCCAGATCTCAGTTCCAGCTATGTTTCCCATGCAGAGCAGTGCTATAGTTGTCTTAATAGGGCACTTCGGGACTTTCAGTTAATACAGAAAGCCTTCAGCACCAGTATTGCAGGCAACATAAATAGAGTAGGATGACTTCCCCTTAGACTAAATAAAGGATGCCTGGAAAATGAAGCCAGACACTCCTTTTTACCCTAAAGCCATACTGAACTTATCCCACATCACAGCCAGTAGCAAGCAACTGTCTGCCCAGCAGACTGAAGCCAACAGCAAGAGCAGACATGTGTCATGTAAAGGATTCTACTTCCCCCAGTAATCTTTGCATGACACCAAGACTCACTGTTTCACCATCATGATTGTATCTGTAGCTCTTAAGGCAGTGGCTGCAGTCTTTGTTGTAGAGCCTTTAAAATGTTCTGTGGAGGTCTATTGATGGGTTTTCCCCTCCTCTTGTGAGGCACATTTCCACTGAGTTCATTTTTTTTTTTTAAACATTCACTCAAGAAAGAAAATCTTTAGAGTAACAAATGTTTAAATTGCGTTTCCGCACTTTACTCTGCACCTTCACTACTGCATTAGGAAAATTTTGCTCTTGTAATTTAAGTGGATTTAAAAATATATCACTTTAAAAGTACATGCAGTGGCACAGACCTTGATTTAACATCCCTTCGTATCTCCCGTATACCGCTGTATCTTTTTAACAGATAAGGGATTTATTTCCTCCTGTGTCTCTCAGGACTGCAGATTCAGCTTTGTTAGCTCTGCTGGGCAATTGTGCAGAAAAACTAGTTTAACCTGTGCAGTAAGTGATCGTTGGCTTATACAAAGCTACTGAGACATTTGTCCATTTTACAATAGGCTGCAATTTAAAAATACCACAAATACAAGTTCTGATTTGACCTCTTTATTTGCCTCTGCTCCTGACTTCTTTTCTACATAAAACATCCATATTTTATAGCAATGGAATCTGGAATTTTGCAAGAATTTGCTTAGTGCTCAAAACGAGAGTGTTCCAACTATGTCAGCTGGCAGGAAAATTATGGTTTCCTGGCAAAGTGACGCTGGCTACTTTGGAGATGCTGCAGTTGGTACAGTCCTCTGTGTTTATGTCCTGAACCGCTTAACCCCAACATCAGTGATTTCAGCATGAGAGAAAACACCCACTGACTGGAAAAATCCCACAACATGCTCTGCAATCTATTTACTAGCAAGGACGAGTTGTAATCATAGAATTGCAAGGTTGGAAAGGACCTACAAGATCATCTAGTCCAACCGTCCACCCATTACCATTGCTACCACAAGCTACTAAGCCATATCTTGTAGCTCCTCATCCAGACACCTCTTGAACACTGCCAGGTACTGCAACTCCACCACCTCCCTGGGCAGGCCACCCCAGTGCCTGACCACACTCTGAGAGAAAAAGTTTTTCCTTATGTCCAATCTAAACCTCCTCTGGTACAACTTGTGGCCATTTCCTCGGGTCCTGTTTGTTGCCTGGGAGAAGAGACCAAACCCCCCTTCATCATAACCTCCCTTCAGGAAGTTGTAGAGTGCAATGAGGTCTCCCCTGAGCCTCCTCTTCTCCCAGTATGCTCTTTTAATATCCCAGAGTAACGTGAACTGAAATACTGGCCAGTTCATAGTTTATGATAGAGGTATATTAGAAACATAATGATTCAAGGGAAACAACAATACAAACAATGAATAAATAAAGTGATTGGGAGTGGTTTCTGAGGGCTGAGTTTTTACCACTTTGCGTAGCTATCTTGCCTACAGTTGTCTGAAGAGAAAAGAGAAAAATACTTGTAAAACTGAAAAGACTTGAATTCTCATGCACGCAAAAAAGTATAATCAAAGTCAAAGCTACACCAAAATTGAAAGACAAGATGGAAGCTGGTTTGGGCAGTGTTTAAGTTCTGACTTCTGGGGCTAATCCTTCAAATTTTCCTCTGTCATCAGTAAAAAGAAACAGGTTCTTCTGAATGATGGATGCCTCAGAGCAGAATTCTATCCTAGGCACTGTGGGTTGTTTGCTGAAGGTTGTTATTGACTCCACAAAGAGCTTGCAAAAATAAAAATAGAGGTACAGTTGTGATTACTGTCTTCAGGATGTGCAGACTAATATAAAAAAAGGCAAACCAAAAAATGTTACCCCGCATGTATCGGTCTGCTCAAGTCCTATCAGTTTGTTCAAGTCGTATCAGAGCATTTACCAATTTAATGACCAATTTTTATATTTAACAGATGGTTTCACTTCCTTATCTTTCTAGTGGGTATAGTCATCGTGGCAAAAGCCATCTTACGTTATTCACAGAGTACCTTGTAAAATGGAAGCATTACTTTATAGTGTCTTTTATTACTACTGGAACTTTTACAAGGGATTCCATCACAAAAATTGGTTGGCATAAATATTGTAGTGCAGAAATCTCACCATTAAATGCCAGAGTTAACTCTGCCCATACAATCTTCATTTTCCGGTGGAAAATAGTCATTAGAATTAAATTTGTCCTCAGACTTTATACTCATCCGGATAGAAAGACTGGTACGAAGTTTTATATCTCTGCTCAGCCTGAAAACCATCACCACAAGATTTGCCATCGCCAGCTACCCTTAGAAAGTTCCATAAACCCTCTCGATAATATATGAACAGAAATAGATGGTTGAAGATCATGCGGAATATCGCACAGACTGTCCGGTGTTTAGCATGCTAAGACTGTTCTGAACATCTGTGAGATGCCACACTACCAAATGATAATAAATAACTCCATTAACACAGATTTCAGGGATTAAATTTGTATGGAAGTTGGAGCGTAATTAATGGCTGAAATAGAAAAATTAAATTTGCATGCATTTAGAAGTTAAGGAAATGCCAGGTGTATTTGTTCTTACCACATGGTATTCTTTTTTTTTTTTTAACTATTTCTATTTGTCCTATTTTTTTGTATCTCTATTTTCTTTTCTCTCTACCACAGACTTATGAATTCTTCATATTTTGAGCTCTTTTTCTTCTTTATGATCATTTCGTCCACAATTCTCTTTCTCCTTTCAGTTACTTTACTCTTCCTATACCCCCTTTTCTTTTGCTTATATAAATACAGAGATACATAAAAAAAAAGGCAGCAGCTTTCCTGGAGATTACTGATTCAGTCTGGAAGAAATGCTGCCTGATGGACCACAAGTCCCAAAATGTCCTGCACCTTCAGAGGCCAGGTCTACAACCCAGTTCCATATGGGTTTTGTCAGACGTGAACTCTCTGACTAGTGTGAAAACAACAAGAAAGGAGGATTTATTGCACCAAGCAATCATCTGGCTCCTGCTAAACCCTCTTTTCATTAAAGAAAATAAAACAGAAGTATTGATGTATAAAGATGAAGACAATAAAGATGAGCCACAAAGGAGCTGTAATGGTTTGCATACTCATAAACCCTTCACAGTCTTCGTGACTCCCGTGTTTTCCTATGGGGGACAATGTTGAGAATGTGCTAGAATGCACAGCTCTCAGATAATGTAGAGAAACAATTTTCTTTCTCCCTGCCACAACATTGTAGTCATGAAACTTAAGCTCTCTAGGGAAGCTGATGATTCTCTTCTCCAATAACTTGAACCCTTGCGGGGGGAGAAAAAAATGCTGTTTTACACAATCACCAAACCACTTGAAGTCAGCGTGCATAAGCTGAAGTGTTTTGGCAGGGAGGGAAGAGAGCCATTATGTGTTGCAATAGTTGAGAGGTAAAAGGTGCAAGGTAGGGTCAGCACCTGCATCTCACAGCCATGAAATATGGACTGCATGGTGCAGGTCCAGCAATAGGGTTCTACATATTCGATTATCATAGTCAGCCTCAAGCCTTAGGATGCTGAAGGTGACACAGACCTGGCTGTTGGCTCAAAGCCACCACGGGCTGTATGTTGCTATGCCTGTCCCTGTACAGTCACAGCACAAGAACAACAGGGGCAGATCCTGATCCAGCGAAACGTTCCTGCTGATATAAACAATCAATTCAGTGATGTGGAGAATTGGACTTCAAGTAGATCCTTGCACTTAAGGCGGTATTCTGTGAAGGACCATGTGCTCATCAGAAAACAGGCAAACATTTAAAAGAATTCTGGACATCTTCCCATTCTTTAAACAATTACTGAACTATGATAGCAGGATCGTAACAGAGAAACTCTTAGGGGCAAGAATTAAAAGGTGGAAAGATTATTTACTCGTAGTGACACTGTCTTGAAATGTGGAGGATGCAAAACTTCACCTTGTGTCAGCAAGCACTGAACAGGCAAAAAGGGAGGCAGACAGACAGCACTTTATATCTCACAGTAACTGCTTTTGAAATGCTTGATGTGCTTTCAGTTAACTGTATTGAAGCTGTATTAAAGGAATCTGAGGAGTACTTCACTCCGCATGGAAATGAAAAACGAGTGTTACGTTATTAAATGCAGAGTACAAAAAGATGAATTCATCCACAGTCTAATGTAGCCCAAGGAGATGCAGTTCTAAGGTGTGTAGGAAGGACTGAATCCACCAAGGGGGGAGGGGGCCAACACAGAACTGGGAACACAGCTCTGGCAGAGAAACTGTGTAGGACCCAGAATTCACCCCAGACATAGCAATCAGAATCTGCTAAATGAAATTCATACTGTGGTGTAATTTATGGAAGGTAGGCAGCGCTTTGATTCCACAGAGAGTAAAAATAATCCACTGCTATTTCAAGAATGGATGCTTGGGGCCACAGACATATACAGAACTAAATGTCAAAGTCCACACAAAAAGTACTACATGAGGTAGCACACAGCACCGTATGTTTGAGCAAAAATTTTGCAGATGTTTGGAAAGAAATAGCAAAGACCTGTGTGATTTCACATGCCCTAACAGAACATGTGCTACATCAAAAACCATGACAGAGTCATTAGCAGCTAGGAAAAATTCTTCATGGGAACGTTGCGTTACACTGCAGCAGAAGATAAATGGACTATCTGCCTGAGAGGAACTGAGATGTATTAATTTTAGGTAGGATTCTGGTGCACAAGCCGACATGATGCCCAAAATAGTATTTTTAGCAAAAGCAAAAACAAATGAACAAACAAAAGCACAGAACAAGTTAAGAAACTGTGTCTGGAGGCATTTAATTGGGACTTCACACTTTCTCTAAAGAGGGCTAATCAAATCTACGAGGATATGAATATGAGAAAAGATAGAGATCACATTTGTTTCAAGGGAAAATGTTCCTTTTGTCTGATTCCTGCTCTTGAGGATTCCAAGTCACTCAGAAAACAAGAGATTCCAAACTTACAAGGAGGATATGTGAATATCTTCTGAGGATCAAGGAAGTGTTCAAAACACTGAAAAAAAAAAAAATGACAGTTCAACTTGTAGAAAAGTTCCTCTCACTTTAATGCAGAGATAAAAATAATGGACAGGATGAAAAGGGATAAAACGCACTGCTTATTGGTCTAACCCAAGAACAATATTCCCCAAGAGGGGAAAAACAGAACTGTTTCCTTATGAATAGACTCCGAGGAACTATTCACATAAACTGGAAAAGTTTTTCACCAAGGGACAGAAATGCCTGAAACAATAAACCTTTTTTTTTCTCTGTGCATCATCAGGCTCTGAAAGCGGTCTGTAGGGAGGGAAACAAAGAGTAAGCAGAGGAGATAACTTGCACCAACTCTTTGTAGATCGATTAGATAATTTCTGGAAGTCTTCTTGGCTCTATGTCTTTGATTCATCATTCTTATGTAGTCAATATCCCTTCCAAGAAAGATGTGTGAACAGCAGATTGTCTTTCTAATGTAATACAAGCTCCTCATACTGGTGCTTATAGGGTTGATGAAATGAGAATAGCACTGTTCTGTATGGGACAGGTTCCGAGCTTGCAAATTTATCCTGAATTGCTAATCATATCAAAGAGTAACCAATTTTGAAGTCTGGGACATGAGGATAAACAAAGTAGTTCTTAGATTTTTTCAGACACTTGTCAGTTCTCTTACTCTGGAGACCGCTACAGCTGCAAAAACCCGGCAGCAATATGCTCAAATACAAAAGGTTTTTTTCATCTCAACCAAAGGTTTAATATTTTTCATAAGTACTTTGGGATCCTAAAGTCAGCTCAAATTGAGTATAGACAACTTATTGCCATTGTCAGAGGGCCTGGCAAATAACCTATTAAGTATTAGTTTTCCCTCATCTACAAGTACAGGATTCTTGGTTGCATGGACACACTCTGGATCATTTGAGAGAAGTACAGCAGAGCTTGATTACATACATGTTTCCCTAAATTCAATTCACAAAAAGCAGCCCTTGTGACTTCAGATGAAGTATAAATTACAGGCTTCCAAGCTACAGATGAGATCCCCTGAAGAAAGAAATGAATACTACTAGCACAAGTCAGGCCTGCACATTTCAGGCCTGCATACTCTTTTTAAGGAGGCTATTACGTTATTGGCGGGGCAACGGCATTAGTCACCAAAGCTACACAGGGAAATGTGGGAGGATGTACACAAGCATGAAATTTAAATGTCTAGGAGATGGACTGAAGTCTGGACTCAAATGAAGAACGAACTATAAAATGTTGTCATGTAGGCCAATAGTAGAGACCACACCGCCTGAAAGAACCTATTAGGAGACAATCACCGTCATACTGATGCCACATAAAAGGAACTTTCTGTCCTCTGCTGTCATCTTCAATAGAAGGATTTAACAATGATGGCTTGAAAAGAGCTGTATTATATTCTGTTCCTCTCCGCAGCTTTCTTGCAAGATGCTACAATTAAGCAGACAATCCTATGTCTCTATTTTTTTAGATATGTAAATTCTGACAAGCTCAATAGACTGTTTATGATGTGTAATTTTAAGCTATCAATTTTAAATGAGACTTCAGAAATCTGACCAATATATCCCGCTATCTGCAGTTCAAACTATCACCAAGTACAAGAGTCAAAAGAACAAAGAACCTGCTGATACACGCGGGAGTTATTTCCACACTTCTAAATAAAATTTAGAAATAGTTTTAGCAAAAGATAGATCATCAGTTGCAAGCATTTTATTCAACAGGAAACAGAAAACTTGTTGCTTGGCTGGTCAAAAACTAAGGCTGCAGTTGTAGGCATGAGGTTAAATAGTCAGGAGAAGGTGTAGAATCAGCACTGTGGTTTGGGACCCTCAACTGCACTCAGCTGAGAAATTTCTATTACTAAATCCCCCAAGGGAAGAAATAAGGGGACTAAAATCTTTTTCTTTACATTGATAATTTGATTTCCTGCATTAGTAATAAGTGCAAACAGTTATGTTTCATCCCAAAATACAAAGACTGTATAATTAATTCCAGGTATTTACATCCTGCTTTATGCCCAATAAATATACATTCGCAAATTCAGCAGGAGCAAAACACTAAGATTATATGGGATGGGACTGAGTAATATTTTTCTTCTCAGCTTGGTGGAAAAATTGCAATTCCTTCAAATGGTGAGATATTTGAATCAGATGCACTAACATTACAGCACTGGACCATGTGTTATCACAGGAAAATCGTGACTTGCTGCCTTCATAAATAAAGATAAGGAGTGAAACCGGGTTGAATATAATGAATAAGCAAAATTTCAGGAGAGATGAAGATATCAAGACTCAAATTTCAAAAATCAAAGGCTAGATGTTTCCCCATGGAACATTTACAGTTTATGCTCATTGTTTTTATTCCATTTGCACTTTATGAAATAAAGATTTTTTTTTTTTCTCACAGATCTTGTATAGAAATTTCAGAGAATTTGGTGACTGTGCTGAAAGAAGATTTTAAAAGTTTATAATCAGTTAAACAATATGAATAGTCTGTCAGTTCTGTGTTCATTGGCCTAAATGTGTCTGCCTTTATTTATACCTCTTTGTAGATGAATTCATTCCTTTATCTTCTACTGAAAATCTTATTCTAATAGGGGATGTCTGTAAGAGCATCCAGACCAAGGCCAAAGCTCAGCCTTTCCAGGTTGGCCTATCTGGAAATGTTCTTCTAGATTTGCAGACAGGCAAAAGTATAAAGTATTTGATCAAATGATGATGCAGATCCAGTAGCTAGGGTGGAAAGAACACTGCAGAGAAGTAATTTAGGGAACACTTCTGCTTGTTGTGGAACATGTAAACAGGGTACATCTGTAGTAGATGTAGTTACAAGACTTGGTCCCGTTGAGAAGTAGGCAGTGAAAAATCAAGTGTGAATGTTAGGACTGTCTTCCTTAAGACTTTTGATGACTTGGTAAAAGGCACATGCAGCCCAATCCTGAAATTTGTATATGATACTATGCAGGGATTGATCAAGAAAATGAAATACAGAATGGTCATAACATGGTGTTTTACACTGATGATGAAAAATAGGAAAAAAGAGTTCTAAAGACAAGAATCTGCAATATTTTAGTTCATTCTAAAAAAAAAAAAAAAAAAAAAGAGGGCCCTTGAGAAAACGATGCATAGTCTATGTTCATTACACATTTAAATAACTTGTACACTTCAAAGCAAATCACAGAATCACAGAATTGTAGGAGTTGAAAGGGATCTCTAGAGATCATCGAGTCCAATCCCCTGCCAACGCAGCTCCCTAGCCCAGGTTGCACAGGTAGGTGTCCAGGTGGGTCTTGAACATCTCCAGAGGAGACTCCAGCACCTCCCTGGGCAGCCTGTGCCAGTAAGGTACAAGTTCTTGGAAGAGATATTTTAAAATACTCCTTACATCAATAATGGATATTACAAAACGGACACTACAATCTTTGATGAAATAAAATAGAGCATGAAAGAAAATAATTCATAGGCAATGTCAACAAATTAATACCTTCCTTGAAGTCTATCAAGTATTACGAGTTAAAATTATATTTCAAATTTAGTTTAGAAAACTGTCTTATAAAATGAAGTGTAAGGTAATTAAAATGAATCAATTGGAGTACTCTAGGGACCAATTTTTGGGAGTTTTTCAACATAAAATCATTCCATGAGAGTGAAGAAAGGTTTGAAGCTGGTAGAATTATCCCAGAACCTAGATCTTTGGAAGTTATAGGAAAATTACTTCCCATATTCTCTCTTGAACTGATGTATCAGGGTCTAGGGAAGGAGAGAGACAGGAAGAGCTCTGGCTTAATAAATATAGGATGAATATAAATAAGTGTTGTCTAGCACCAGGATCTAATAGACTGCAGTTAACTCCCAAAGGAGACATTGCTTGAGACTCTTAAGAACAGGATGATTAAGGCATTGGTGAATATACCCAGGGGAGCTCTCCTGCAGTGGCAGAGAAATGGGTTAGAAGACAAAACAGGTAATTTCTAGCAACTTCAAGGCATGGAATTCCATCCTCAGCAGCCATTCAGAAAACTCCAGAGAGGCAAGGTTATTTCCTATGTACATAAAATAATCTTGTATGGGAAGAAGAAACTCCTGTATTCAGCATATAAATGCAAACAGTTGTTTGATCTTAATGCAGAATGTAAATAAACAGTGACAGAGATGCGTAAGATATACACATAGTAGCTGACAAGGAATTGCCCTCAATGTATCTGAATGCAAAATAGGATGTGGCTGTCTCTGTATTACATTCCTTTTGATTTTTAAGTTTTTCTACAGCCTTTACGGGCTGAACAATTTCTGTAATTTATTTACTTTTAGTGCTGAACAATGCCAAAGATGAATTTACATCTGATCCTTAATCCAAATGGACTTTTTAACCAATTATAATCCATGTTTTAAATAAAAAAGTTTCAATATTGTGACATTCAAAAGGCAACCAAAGGTTTTCACTGGTTATAAGCAGTGAGGAAATAATGTATTATTCAAGCTCCAGAGCTTGCTTAATGCAAGATCAATTTTGTTAAGTGTTGCTTAGCAATGGATTATGAGTGCAGATTCTGAATATTAATGCTGGATGGGTATGGCAGCAGTTCCCGTGAACTTTAAAAAGGAAAGGATTTTCCTGGGGAACCACAGACAAATGAATACCTGCAGAGTTCCATAAACAACGAGGCCTCACATCTTCTGCATCTCTTGCATCATTTATTGGCTACCAAACCACATAGCAGGAACTTTTGGATCATCTCTGTTGTTTTCCACGTATGCCCCCACAATGTTGACAGTATGCACATGATCCCTGAGGCAGGCAGCAAAACTTAAAATGGCACAGCATCAAATCCAAACAACAGGGTCAAGTTTTGGTAACAGCCCATGAGTTTTATGAAGATGTGAGAGCTTGGTAATGCTTTGTATCCCTAATGCAATATGTCAGTGAATTTATATGCATTATATATAAGAATTTTATGTCCTTGCAGACAGTGGCGATGTAGTTCTTCCTCATAATTAAATCAAAGGCTTTACCTCTTGTCATTTGGGTGTATTCATCGTTATAATATAAAGTATTCGTCATCTTATGCAGAAAAATCTTGTGTATAATTTTATACTGCATTTTACTTTTATTTGGTCTGTAGGCGAGATGACAAGTGGAGAGATTATGCTCTAAGAATCATGAACTACTGGAGAGCAATTCAGGTGAAGAAGCCACAGTTCCACAGCAGATTTGTACCTGAAATCAAAGTTTCAGGGCTGGTTTGCTGTGATTGAGATTCCTTTCACAAACTGGATCTACTGTCACGCATTTGAGAACAGTCTGCTCTGATAATGCTTTAAAAAGCACTAACAGTGCTTCTTTCTTCTAAATATAGACCTGTCTATATTAAAGGTTGCAGTACAGTTTGTAATACACATTGCAACTTTAACTACAGCTTTGGCAAACCCTCGGGATGGCAGAATACCATTTTGACCGACTAAATGAGATATATTCTCTGTTGTTTTTATAATAAACAGTCATTTGAATTTATTGATTTTTTTTTCTATATGAAACAGCAAATATTTTTATATTATACTGCTGTTAAAAACTCCTGCCTATTTTTTCTAACCCTGATTTTATTGACTAATATTTATTTTGTCCGTTCACGAACTTAATCATATGGAATGAATCACATTTAGACTTTTGTTCTAGAAGATATCAAATGTATCCCACTTCTTCTGGCATCTGTCTGCATGACTCTGTTGGGATTCTGATCCTATTTTTAAAGGTTTGTCATTGATAATGACATACATTTATAAGAACATATTCATTTGACTCTGATCACTGTCCATTTTCTGCCTAACAAAATGATAGCTTCTCAAGTATATTTCTTCCTTAAATTCTACTTTCCGTGTGATTTGAGGCATCTTACTCAAGTGTTTTTCTCCCCTCAGACTCAGTTTTATTTCCTAAATCTCCTTTCCTTTAAATGCAATTTTAAATGAATTACCAACGTTTTTCTATATGTCTTCGGGGAATTGAGAAGAAAAATATATGTATTTGTAGGTGTGAGACTTTGCATCCTCATGCTGCTTTCAAGTAATAATTAGACTGTAAACATTCCAGGACAAGGACATACTCATGGTCTACAACTGTTAGAGCAATGCGATCCAGAATCTGAACGCTGTCTTCTGCCATAACGTAAAAAATAATTGCTAGCATTTATATTGTAACGTCAACAAGGGATTTCACAGTTCATACATAAAATATGAGACAGTTCTCACTAGATCCTTAATAGCAGGAGTTAGTTCAGCATAGTGCTTAAACATAGATGTGACCTTGAGAGAAAACCTATGGGGAACTTACAAAATTCTTTGGTCTTGCATTGAAGCTCTTTGGTAAAGCATTTAAGAACCCCAAAAGAGAAACATGCCTGTGAAATATATTCAGGGAACAGCCATAATTGTAGTGACTTTGTTCTGTATAAAAAATAACCTGCATTTGAATTCTGTAAACTTCTTACTAAGGTTGAATATCAGATAAACATGAGGCAGTATTGTGATCGAACCATTAGCCATTCACTTTTTCCAAATATTTTGCTGCTGAGCCAAAATGTGAAGCAATTTGCACTCAGGGATTGAACAAAGACCTGGCCACAAAGCATCAGAGGAACTTGACGACTCAAGATCAACACAGTCTGACTACTCAGGTTTAGATAAACAGCAAAAATCTGCCAGGCAGCTTTTTCCTACTTTCTTGATCAGTAAACTCTAGATAGCATTTATTTCTTCTTTCACTCTCATGCACTTACATATGGGGCTTTTCTTTTTGCTGTTTTGTTTGCAGGAAGATGATTTCATTCACTTGTTGAATGACAAAGGTTTTCTGTGAAACGATCACCTGCCTGAAGCACAGATCCTGCCTTCAAAATGCAGCCCTGCTCTACAATTAGCATTCACTGCCTTTTTTCTTCAGTTCCAGCAGTAATTGCTGTGATGTAGTTACGTACAATAAATTTAATAAACCTGGGTCAAAGCGATGCTGAATTTGACTGTGGGCCAGGCCGTGTATTTACGAAACACCCAGTCAGGTCTAATTCTGGAATTCATATTTACAGTGAGAGATTCCTATTTAAGAAAGCAGCCTCCCTGAAGTCACTGAATGTACTCTTTTAGTGAACATTGCTAAGTGAGTATGAACAGCAGTTTATAAAATGATGTGATTTTTCTCCTAGGAAAAAAGAGTCTTTAAAAGGTATTCAAGTAGCTGAGACAGGTATGAAAATGCAGCCTCTGAAACTACTAAATGCTACGACCTTTAAATATACGTGTCAAATTAAGACTGCGTCGCATTCAACTTGCACATAATTAGACTAGATTGCAGAGTCTAGCCCGTTATTCAGTCTGCAGTCTGCAACAATTATGTTTAGAATTTCACCTCAGTATATGAGACATATATATTTCATCGCACCCTTTGGTCGGAGAGAACAGGAACATGGCTTTGCTTCATTATGGAGAGCTGCCACTCTCAGTGCTCCTTCATCACACTCCGTGTTTTCATCTTATTTCTGTCAACGCTATAACTTGATGTATATAAACAGCTTTCAGACCAGAGTAAAACACTGCCATTTCCATTCTTTACCAGCACATTGCTGCAACAAATAACCCAGGATATACAGTCCATGCCTAAAAAATTGCCGTTACGTATTGCCCTTTTTTGTATTCTCAGATGGAGAAGCACACTTTGTTGCTGTTGTTGTTTTCTGTTAGATAATTGTTTTAAGCTTTCCTGTAGCTCTCAGGTATTGAAGTGTTGGTATACACCTGTATACCTCAGAAGTAGTAACTGAAACGGGTGTGTTTTGCACAGAAATGGAGGAAGTTTCTGACTGTTTTCAGGATGAGTTACTTCCAATCTCAGTCTGACTCCTGAGAAGTGTCTAATTAGCACATAAATCACACGAAACATACTCTGCACTTCTCTTATGTCAGAGTAGACACTTAAAGCCAACCTTTTATTCAGCTATGTCCAAATCCACAGTGATCCTTTCACATCAAGGAGAAGGTATTAAGCAGTCCTTCATCAGGTCGTCATGTCTTCATCAAGGCTTGAGGAGAAGGCGCCAAGCTAAATCCCAGTGACACTGGTTAGTGGAAGGGCTTCTGCTAAATCAGATCCTCTGCTGTGTGAATACGGATTTGGTAGCTTACAGCTATATCTTGGAGTAATGAAGGCTAATTCAGGAAGAAACCCTCCTGTACCAAAAGAATGCTTTTTCTATTAAAGGATAATCTTTAGAAAAGTCTCATTATCCCACTGAAGGAATAGGCACAAGAAACAAGGCTGGATGCTTTCAGTGAGGAAAAGAATTGAAAGATTCCTTTCTTGGAGGGAACAAGCCATCCATTATACTATTACTCCAGGCTGGATTATCAGTGTGTATAAGAAGTCACAATATATAATTAAAATCAATAGAGGTATGCTGATTCACATCTGGTAAGGATCTAGTCTCCTTCAAGCATCCAAATCCCAGGTGGAGCTAGGAGGTAATTTAGATAAGAGCCGCCAGCTTTTCTAAGAGCTGACATAACTGATTTCTGAGGAAAGATATGCAGAGCTTTTCTAAAGGATGTCTCACAGCATTTCAGGGCACAGGATGATAGGAAGGCTCTGTTGCCTATAAGAATTTGTTTCCTTAGAAAAGGAGTGTATCATGAGGGGAAAAAAATGAATGAAACGTCGTGATAGGCAAAATTCAGAAGGATAAAATTAGAAGGAATAAGAGTAAATATTTTCAGTAGCTACAGTGTTTTAACATGGAATAATTTTACAAAGGATAAAATAAAAATATGTGGCTATGACACCATGAAACTAGATGCAGGTACATTACTCTTTAATGGAAATTTTCTACCTTTTTTTATCACATGGAACTCCATACGATACAGTGTTTTGCTTACAGAGTATTCATATCCAATCTGGTACTGGTAGCTGCTAATAGGTTTGAAGGTGCATTTTCAAATTGTGTTTAGATTGTTTTGGACGCAGACCCTGTAGTTAAACCCAGAGGAGACACAGAGGCAAATGCTGCCCAATGTCCATTAATCTCTCTTGATATGAGTGCCTCGTTGCCATTGCTAAAAAAAGTAAATTTCTGAAAGGTGAGAAGGCACAGTACTGCAGAGAATGAAGGAGTGTAAGCCTCCTGACAGGATTATTTCAGCAAACATCTAAAATGCTGCATTTGTTAAAAATCAAGCAATAAAATAGAATGGTTTGTACTTCGCTGGATGCTACAGGTGCTGAGGAAAGGGAAAGAGAACTCCAAACATTTATTTGTGCACCTCTACCAGCATCACGCCTTTAGAGCTGGAAAAAGGGGAGAGAAAGCATGAAATCTCACCTCAAGTCCTTGATTCCCTGTTGCTATTTCTCCTCAGAGAGACATCTGGATGGGAGTGATAAAGAATAGCCTATAAATCCCAGAAGCATTGTAATTAAACAACTGAAGTGGGAATATCTGAAAAGCTCTGGCAATTGCGCTTCCTTGGCAAGCATGGTGTTAAACAGAGAAGACAAGCTATAAGGAGAGATGGACAAAAGTCAGAAGAGAAAAACGTTAAACTCTGAATTGAGGTATTGCTAGAATTGGTGAGATAAAAACAAGGTAAGGACCTGGCTATATAAATGAAGTAGTTACTTGAAACGAAATGCCTGAGAGTGTTTTATTAAAATTGGACTTCTAATATAAAAGCAGGGACAATTTAATAGGTATTCCTCCAAAAAACTTGAAGTGTCCTCTGTCCATGTAGGCTGCATTCCAAGGTTATTGGAAGAACTGCCGCTCTGGGCTGAACTCAATTTAGCCCATGCTTCTTGTGTGGAGTGTGCATGTGAAAGGGACTCAGCAACACAAATCTGTCTGTGTTCCGAATGTGAAATGAACTTTTGTTAGATATCTTGCAAACCTCAGCTCCGGCTGCACAGTACTGCTGCAGCCAAGCAAGAGAGGATGACATATCTGTGTCTGTTTGAACTTTTTATTCATCATTTGATCATGACTGAGGAAACATGCAGCCATACAGCAACAGGAAGATAGATGAATTTGAGCCCTTATACATTTAATTACATTACTTTGCTGTTTAACGTAAGATTTTCCAAGTGTAAAACCTCTTAACGTGAGAAAATTCAGTATGCCCAAGAGAATTTCAATCATGATTATGATCAGTGAAACTTCAAACCCTGCAGACAGGAGGTGAGAAAGGCCATGCGTTGTAACTCACATTTCATTGTTAGGAATAAAAGCAATAAAAGTCATTTCTCTACAAAGGCAGAAGATCAAATCCCAGTGTCACTGGTATACCTGGCTTGCCATATGCATGAGACAGTTTGCAAGAAGGCCTTCCTAATCCTGCCCCAAGCATTTGGGCCCTGCAGTATTTGCACACATTCCTCTAACAGGAGATAAAACTTCTCTTGGTCCCGTTACCTTGTGTTCAGTTTTTCAAGGACCAGAGATGTAAAGAGAATGATAATGAAATGGTTACCACTGTATTGTGGCATCTAATGGTATTCTTGCTCCTATTAAACTCTCTTCCACATAAGTACATTCTGAGACTTATCACAAATGGCATCAGTTCAGCCAAATAAGAATTCACTGCAGAAGAGACAGCACAGGACATTTTATGTTGGCCCAGTGCACAAGATACACACGAGATGCACCCTATCAAGCAGGCCAGGATTAAAACATGCTCTTATCTTTACACATTCTGTCATTAGTGAAGAAAAGACCAGTTTGATATTATCTAGAAATCAATTACATTAAAAAGAAAAAAGTAAAAGCTGAACTGTTTGAATACTCTTGTGAGCCATTTGGATTTAAGGTTAATTTTTCCTGGCATTTTCATGATTGCTTACCCATGTACTCCATTCCCCTGCTCTCAGAACACGTATAATGTTTCTGCTTGTTTTACCCTTAACAGAAAACGAGAGGGAAATGATGGACAAAGTTCCCCTAATAAGACAACAAAGGCAGTATCTGACACTTTTAGCTTATCCCAGAGTTGTGGTTATTGTTTACTTAGTTCACTAGGGTCTATAGCTTATTGACATTATAGTCTCCTGCTCACCTCAAGCACACATTCTAATCAACTCTTGTTGCAGTCAAGTAAGTGGCTGGAGGCAGTTCCCCTGAAAATTCATTGGTTTCAGATCCGTTTCTATATAATCAGAGCTCCAGTGTCAACACTTATAGGAAGATTGTTTCAGCAGCTAAGTTGTTGTGGAGCTGGTATATTGCTTCCTGATCAAATCTCACAAAATCAGAATTACTCCTGCGGCTAAGAGTGTCTGGGTAGGAAACTAAGGGTACAGCAGAGCTTAGGTTTTGTCTACAAGTGCTCTTTGCTCAAACCTGGCTCTCGTTCCAGGACTATCAGGTCACCTTCTCCAGCCTTCGCCTTTAGCACACGCTCCTGTCCACCTGCACACAACATTTCTGAAATATTCCATGTGAAAGGAGCCCAAAGGAGTACAAAGTAACACTGCCTGGAGTCAGCAAGGATCAACATTGCAATTTACAAACCAAGATGCTTAAGCAGCAACAAGGACAAGCTCTTTTTTCTTTCTCCAGAGTGCAGTGGAGATATTCTTTGTCCTGCAGACTTTCTACGCTGATGTTTGAATAGCTTTCCTGTGCCAGCTCCTGTAAAACACAGTCCAGATCTGCTGCAAAGTGCGCAGATGAGTAACCATCAGCATATAGGTACTGTGTTAACTCTAGAGAGTAACGCAATGATGAGGCAGTCGCACTCATGGTTGTTAGAGGTCAGTGTAACAGATGTGGTTATCTGCCACACTTCTGAGCGTGCACCAGCCTCCGAGTTAGCCCACCTGAAGGTATTTTCATGGGACAGGTACATCTTGGTGTTCAGAACAATAAAAAAGGCCCTTGCATTCGGTAATTGTGTGTGAAAGCTTCTTTTGCTTATATGCACGTTATAAGGAGAGAGAATATTCACTGGAATTTGAAGTACTTCATTCACTAAAGTTACCTTATGGAAATCAAAACTAGGCAGCACTGGGGAAAAACTTCAAATCCTGAGAAGTTCAAATCAAAAGAAGATCCCTGTGTTAGGAGTCTGCTGGAAGAATTCAGTGTGTGGGAACAGAACAAAGAAGCTCCTGCTTGAGAAAACAAAAGAATTGTGGTGTTCTGTAAGAGAATTCCATCAGCCAGGAGCAGACTGCTACTAGAACCAGAAGGGCTCACTGCATATATTGAGGCACAGTCTAGGTACTGACACACAAATGTCATCGTTAAATAGAAACTAAAGGGCAAGAGATAATGAAGTGAAGGTGGGCAGGTGAATCCCCGAGAAGCAGGAAGGAAACAGCAATCAATTGCAGCAAAAGTACAACATCAGAGTGAGAGGGGTGTGGAAAACTGACTTTTCTGTTAGTCCCAACAAGAGGGAAAATATAAATGAGAGGAAATAAACCTTCCAGGTGCCCTGCAGGGATGTCGTTGGGTCACTGATTCCAAGTGTCATTTGATTTTCACATTATTCAGTGCGCAAATGAGCAGGTTCAAACGGAAAGGCAGTGTGGTTACTAGGAATGATATCAGGCTGATGGCTTTTACATTGCCTTTGTTAATTCTTTTCATTGGCAAGCAAACTGGTAACCTGGCCCTGAGCCTCGGATTTGCTTTCCTTGGCTCTCTTGAGTCACTTTTCCCAAGTCTAGCACTTCAGTTACAGACAGGTATCAGCTGTAGACTTCAGACTTCCCTCCAAACAGGCTTGGTGTCACGCTGTAGAAATGTTCTACCTCTTCTCTTTGAGCTCAGGGTCAATCCTGGAAGCTGAAATCAGCCACCATTTAGGCAGCCCTTTGGACTTCATGTTGCGGGGATACACACAGTCCTGAGGGAGGTGCAGTAGAGAGAGACTCAGCCTCCAAACTGCTCCAGAAGCCACGAATTGAAATTAAATGATACAATTTAATAACTAGAGGATGAAAGATAAGACAGGAAGGTGTACAAGGACACAAATACTGAACTAAAGTGTACAAGGAATGTATACCCTTCAACCTCTCAGCTTTGTTTTGCCTGCGTGTAGCATGGAAACAGTCATGTCAACGGCAGGTAAAGCTGCAGGGAGGATGCACATTCTGTTCCGTGGCAGCTTTCAAGATTAGACAGTTACATTTCACAGTGAGCAGGAACAGGACCAAAACCCTGTGAAAGCTGTCATGTAAAAAAGAGTGTCAGAGCATTCAGTTGCTGATCAAAACCTGAACATTTCATTTCTGGATAGTGTGCAGCCTTCCAGTAAGGGCTTGTCTTTGCTGTAGGTGACTGAGTATAAATTCCTGGTCTGTTTATTCACAGTATGGCTCTTTTCTTACTTTGTTGTTGTTGTTGTTGTCCTCAGGCACATTGTGATCTGTCAGAAAGGAAACCCAAATCTTTTTCCTGGCATCTCAGGGTGACCTAACAAGCTACTCTTCAAACTGTATTCCCTTCCCACATCACAGTCCTCACTCCGTTCTGTACTGTTCAAGGTTTCTTTTGCATTTAGATACTGTTGTTTGTAGATTTTACTGGCTTAGGACAGGTTACTCTAAGCACACAAGGGCACAGCCATGAAACTCAGTGAAAACACTTATCCATTCCACATACACCTCTGTAGTGTGGCACTCCAGGTGGTATATTCCCATCCAGGTTGCAGCAGAGGTGCATTGAAATCTGAGCTACATCCATGGGGTCACAATGAGAATTGCCCCAGTGCTGCTGCTGGAAAGTTGGACATCTTTTTTGTCTTCACTTTGAAATGAAGAAAGGAATTACAGTCTCAGTAGTGTGGGTAGGCCAGCTGTTTCCTCAGACATGTGCAAATCTTGATTAGAAAAATAAAAACTTCAAACAATGCACCCAGTTAAAAGGCTCAGGCTATTTGGCAAGTTATAAATATTCTTGGAGAGTCATCGGCATCTTTCAGAAGCGCAAGAAGTTTTGCTTTGTTAGAATTGCTGTTGCACATACATAGCAAAGCATCAAAAAGAAAGAGGTCTGGCATGGTTTCTTAGAGCTGAATTATTTACATGAAAGGCTTGTGAAATTAGATCCTTACTCCATAATCAAAATACTCTTTACAATCATATGAAACAAGATGCTTTCATGGAGTGTATAAGTCATTCCTGTATTTTGTCTTTGTACCCCAGCTCCTTTAATCTCCTAGCATGGTGTGGACATCAGTTGAATCTACAAGCCTTTTAGTTCTGCAGAGGCATTGCCTGGGAAAAAAGAAAGTCTGTGATGATGTGCGTATTGGAAGTAGAAAGGGAGATACTAATACAGAATTCTGCTCTCCTTTGATCATTTGCTTTGTTTCACAATGATTTCAACTCCATTTCTAAACAGTAGTATAACACAGTACAGAAATATAACCTGAACTTTTGTTAGTTGAACCACCTTTTGCTCCTCAGCATACATCCTGAAGATATAGGATAGACTGGATGTGCAGCAGAAGGCTGCAGCATTGGCAGCATCATTTAGTTCATCATTTGATATGCTCCCAAATCTTTTACAGAAATGTAGGAAATTGTACCAAATACCATCCTGGAGTCCCTGATTTTAAGCTAATTAACAGAGGAACAGAAATTGGGGGAAGGTTCTAATTAGCAAAACTACCCCCCTTAATTTGTTGGTAAGACATGACCTAGGGGACTTTGGATCATCTTGGTTTGCATTTCATGGTATTTTTCTTCTCCTCACACATCTTTGCAAGCTTTCCCTTCAGTTTGCAATGTTCATGTGGCCCTCAATGTGAGAGCATACACGAGCACATTCAAACAGCAAACCAGAAAAAGGATTTTGACCGTCAAAACACTTGACCTTCTGAAATGAAATCACTTCAGCTGGAATTCTGAAAGCCCAGAACATACTCATTTTCAAGGCACAGCTTTGAATGGATTTAGACTGAGTCTGCATGCAGAAGTAGAGATCTTCCAGAAAGAACATTTCAGGGATCTCAGGTGATGAAGTCTGAAAGTTAGAGAGCCTGCCACTGTTGTGCACTGACCGAATGCTCATTGTACGACTGGTCAGAAATAGGACAGCTTTATTTTTTGATGTAGTTTAATAATAGTTTGTGGATTTCTGAATCGGTGCAGCTGTCAGAAAAAGCCTTTACACTTGATCGAACATGGGATTTTAGGCAGACCTGGATAAGATTTATAGATGATTATTCTGAAGTTTTTCATTTCCTTCTTCTTTTTTTAATTTTAATCACAAAATCCAAAGATTTACTATGGAACATTTGAGAATAAGCAGATACATCTCTTGTGACAAATACTACATGAAAGCTTTTCCAAAATCAGGACAGGTTTGTGTTGATGTGCTGTGGTTTGGGAGCTTTTTAAAGCATTTTCTGAAGTTTCTGAAGAGTGTGAAAGTCTGCTTTGTTCATCTTCTGCAGAGTCATCGCAGCTGCATATCTTGCTTGTGCATTTGTCTTCTTAAATATGACAACCTCAAACATTTTTTAACATCTAATGAATCATATAGTCCATGATGGCTCTGGTGAATTACTGAGAAGTCATGCTTCTGAATATATAAAGGAACAGGAGGGAATGTTTTTCTGCCTTAAATTTGCTTACAAGGACAATTGCTCATTATTTTTTAGAATTCTGTCTGCAAGTATTTGAGTTTTATGAAAGTGAGGGGTCCTTTCAGTGGGCCACCATCAATCATCACGTCAGCCATGGCAAGCGACATTTGCATTCATTGTTTCAAGGTGATAATTAAAGGGGATATTTGTAATTGTATTTATTTACACATTTGTTATTTGTGGGAGGATGATGGCAACTAGCCGGAATGCAACCTGCTTAAAATCACAGTGCTCAAACTGTTATACATTTAATTCACATAGCAATTAAAGTGTTTGGTCGAAAAGGAGGATGCTCTATTCTGTCAGTGAAGGTGAAAGCAAAAGACACTGTTGCAAAAGACAAGATAAGTTCAGCCAGATAATCAAAACCCTTCCCCCAAAGGTAGCGTTTTTAACAGAGGTGTTTCTTCCCACTCATTTTACAGGGAATTAAATGGCACCTTGCTAGGTAGCTAAACCACTGACTGCTTCCTCGCAATGGAAAGTAATTTTCACATTTCAGCCCTTTGACAGGGTTTCTTAACGTTTGTATTTGTCATAATTTTCTTCTGTCAAAAGCAGATACTCAGCACAGTTTGAAAATGTAACAATTAATTCAACCTGCTTTGAAAAACTGGTATCGCCAGTTTAAAGGTTTATAGGTCACTTAAACAACCTCTGCTTGTGGTGCACATAAAGGCTGCTTTCACTCCCTCAACAGTGAGGTTCATTTCAGCATCATGTTTGTGACTCCCTGGTACAGCATTTTATAAACTGGTTTATCATTTAGGAATAAAACCTATTTAGCTGCTGTTAAGCTGCCCTTCAAAAAGAATAAAAGAAGTAATTGTACTAAACTAGAATATAAAGCCATTTGAGCTTAAAATGTCCACTTTAGTCTTACAAGTTTGACATTCACGTGCACAGTGGCTAGCAAATTTCAAGTTAGAGGCAAGTTTTAGCACTTGTTATTGCCCTACGTTCTCCATACAATTAAAAAGTGTCATTTACGTACTTAGATATGGATAATGAGCTCTTACTCTACTCCAAAACCACAAGATTTTCCAGCTCTTAATGAAGTTTTGCTTATCGTTCTCAGAAGACTATAGGGTCACTGCAGGAGAAATATAGTTGTTCAGATGGTCACAGTTTGGTCACTGTGTGATGAAGGTCTTAAAATCAGGGTCTGTGCCGATGGGCTTTAGGACAGTACCTATGTTATGTGATTTAAATTCAGCCTATTTCAGAATTTTCAGGGAAAGTATCCACACCTTTAGAGTAAGCACAGTCTGCCATGTCCCATCTGAATCCCAGTGTCTCTGAGTTTACACCATAAGATGTACTCCATGGGTTTGTGGTAGATCTACTCTAGTAGAGAGTCATCTGGAGCTCCTGAATGAGCTGCTTAGGAAGGAATCACTTGCACTGCTTTGTATTAAGTTCTTGCATTCCTTATGTCATATGATGAGATAATAGCAGTGGAAGCAGAGGTCTATAGACCAATTCTTTATAAATCCTACTGAACTCTGAAAGCAGAGCAATTCTGAATGCTACAGCATCGTCCAGTGTCTTGTAACCACAGTGCCAAAGCCTATGAAGCATGCTCTTGACAGAAAGATAAGTTCTAATATCTATTCCAACAAAAACTAGTAGCCACTCTGAGAAATACGCAGAGATTAAAATAATCTCACTGCATTAATCTTCTCACTTTGTTAGCTAACTTTGCTTACTACCATTAAGTAACTATGTGGTTTCTGTTCGTCCAAGAAATCAACACTATTTGCTTACCCAGCTACAAAAGGGGCCCCAGAGGTGCTTTGTGAGAGGGGTACAGATGATGTTAATCTTAGCAAGGTGATTGATATTGGGCTCTTTACCACTGTTAATTTTCATGTTAATAAGGCAAAGAAACATGAGATCTAGACTCAGAAAACAGATTAGAAAAGCAGAGAACTAAACCTGCTTTTGCATCTGTAGTGTTTGTTCCCTTTGCATAGGCAAAGAGTTGGAGCCTAGCTCAGTGAGACTTGTGTGTTACTGGTGAATCCTTCTGTTCTCCACAACACCTTCAAATACTAAGCTGTGAAATATCGTCCCTATCCAGCCCCTTCTTAGAAAACTAGCAAAAAGCATGATTAATTATCATCCTTTTTACACAGAATCTATTATCATCTTTAGGAATAATGCTCCCCTAGAAGCGATTCAGTAAATAACAATCCATGTTACTTGGCAAAGAGAGAGACAGCCCAATTTATTCCAAGCAACAGCAACCTGAGAAAGCACTGCAAGTGTCACTAAGACAAGAACAACAAGTGAAAAATACATAAATGGAAAATGTTACCTATAGCAAGATTTAGTGCAACATCACTGCTTTATCTGAAAGTCTGCTAAGTAATACATGGGATATCCACATTTTGAAATTCAGTAAGAAGTCTGTATTAGGTACTAGAAGTCTGTCAAATGGGAATCAAACAAATATGGTTGTTTTCTTTTTAAGTAGACAGCCCGAGAATAAACGTTCAGGTTTGCATGCTTTGAACCAGCTCTTAGGGGTGTGCACGGGCTCAGGAAGACATTTAGCTTTGCGTCTTCAGGAGGTCTGAGATTTGAACGCAGGAGAAATCGCAGTATAAATGCCTGTAAGTTGTCATAGTATTTCAGACCTCCAAAAAGCAGAAAAAAAAAGCCTGGCTGTTTATTGTAAGGCTCTCACTACTCTTAAATGCAGCATCGATCACAACATCAGAAGCTCTTCTGATATCAGTTTTGCCTCTTGCCAGAAGAGTTGGTGAATGATTAGACATCAGCTGCAACTCAGATCTAATTGCAAAGCAATGTTCAGTTTGCTCGGGTCTGACTTCACAAAACCTGAAAAAGCAGAATCCTGATTAGGTCTGGAATTCGATAGCACCTTCCCTTTCAATAAGAAATCATTGGATTTGGGGCTGAATCTTTTGCTTTGCCTCTTTTTATCTTTTGAAGGTAGGTCTTATTACCGTTGCTTTGAGTTTCTTTGTTCAACATTTGGCTTGTTAGATTTTGTTCCTTTTCACATGTCTGGAAAAACTTCAACTAATTATTTTTGGAAGAAGCTTTTCTGCTTCACCTCTTTTTAATGGACTTTTTAGCAAAAAAAAAAAAAAAAAAAAAAAAAGAATGTTAAAATAGAGTAAATAGTAGGGAATGAATCTGCCTGGTTTGTGTAAAAAGAAAGAAGAACCAATAATATTCAATTCTGCAGCCCTTCCTCCACTGTAGAAGTATCTGCAAATCACTGGAAAGCTAAGAAATACAAAACAAGAACAAGAGATAGTTGGAAAATTCTTGTTATCTATTATAAGAGAAGAGATTGAGTGGCTTTGAAGGATCAACAAAATAAAACTGTGCAGCACATATATTAGAGGGCTGGTATGTGCACATGTGAGAAGGGTTATGTCCAGGGACAGGTATGTATGAACATGTCCCAGTATGTAGGAGCACCACATTCAGAGTCAGGACTCTCTGTTAGTCTCCTTTGCTTATGGAGATGCTGTTCCTATGGGAAAAAATTGGAATGTCTATTGTGTATTGCAATAGGGAAAAAGTTTTAAATGTGCATAATAAGAAATGTTTTGCTTGACAGCCTGTATGCCCTGTTCACCATGGAGATGTCTGTCTCCTTGGTGGGACCATTTCTGAGTCAGCGATGCCTCCTGGAGCTCATCACAGGGAACAGGCAGCTGCCCTCTCTACAGAAGAAAAAGAAGGAGCTGGGAAAGTCCCACCTTGATGACAGAAGTGGTAACATCCTTCTTTTAGTGGCAACCTGCTGAAGAGCCAGGCACAGCGTTTCACCACTTTTGTGCCATCTAAACCTGGAGATATCAAAGCTTTGAGTTCAGCGCAACTTCATGCTTCAATTAGCCTACGCCGAGGCAACAACAAGTTCTTTTTAATAAATAGCAGAGCCATCTTAACACCAGGGAATTTGTCTGGCAATTCAGAAGGCAAGCTTAAAGCACTGATTATTTGGGAGCTGAAGTGTCTTTTTTATTACCTCCATGATGGGACTTCTTGCTCAGCAGACGGCTTTGTCAGTCCCACTCTCACTGAGCTTTTCTTCCAGCTCTGCAGCAGCCCATATGCCAGAGTTATTATTCTTCTGTCACAAAGGAAATAACATTTCTTTCCTGGGCACGGCAAGGGATAGCTAGTTTTTAAAGCTAGCTCCTTGTTTTAATTACAATATATTTCCAAGCCTAACGCCGTAGGAAAGGCTGCAAGAGCAATAAACAATAATGCAGCTCTATATGCTGTAAATACACATTATTCATTCAGTCTTAAGGAGCAAACAGAAGTCCAAAACATTATCTTGAGAAACAAACAATGGCTCTTTTTAAAAAATACATATCTTCTTCAGCAAAAAAAAAAAAAATGCTGTGTTTATCAGAAAATTGCAGTTCTCATGTAAAAAAACAGAAATCTCCAGCAATTCTTTACTTTCCAGACTATGCCTATGCTATATCCTCGTAGGGAAATATTGAAATGATTTAATGTGGGTCTGCTTTTTTACATTATGTACTTATCTTTCAAAGAGGGTATTATAATAAAGACAAAATCCGCTACACCGCTATCTGAAATGTTAAATTACAGTATTTGAAATCTACGATGAAAACTATTTGCTATCTGCTGCAATTTACTTTAAATAGCTCAGAAATGATCCAGTTCCAAAAGGCCATCACACAGACCCTGCTCCACGGATGGGCAGTTTAGAAATGCACGGCTCTGCTCTGACTAGAAGAGCTATCCCTCCCATCTGAAGCTAAAGGGAGAGAAAACGGGAGCCGCCATTCCTTTGAATGGGGAAGATGGATAAAACACAGACTTGTTTCAGCGCCATAAAGCCCGCAGGGCGATCACACCAGGTCCTTTCCCACTTGTTCTTTGCTCTCGGGCAGCCTGCTCTGCACAGCTGCCTTGTGGCTGCAAAGTCTTCTTCTGCCAAGGGGCTGCACTGACCTCCCTGTAGCAATGCCCTCCAACAAAGCAAGCTCTTACTCCCTCCCAGGTACTTATCGTTCCAGGTAAGGTTTGTAGTGCTTCATGGCCCCAGACCTGGTTCCCTGCAGTCACAGCCCCCAGGGCTGTGCTTTCTGCCAGGGATAGCAAGCAGAGACTTTTTCCAATGGGATCCAGCCCGGGCCTCACTTTATTGCTTTTCATCACCCACACCTATAAATCGTCTCAGCAAATAACCCTGTGGCCTTACTGCCAGTTTTCCACTTCTGTGTGGGTAGCTGCTTCAGACAGCTTTTCTAATTGTCTCCTTGAACATGACGGAAAGGTGTTATTAGGTGTTGGTGCTGGTGCTGGAGCTGGGCAGGCTGTGTGTATCCCAGCACGCATTCTGGCAGGAGCAGAGTGCCCTGGACATCCTCTGTTAGCAGTCAAATTAAAACTCCTCACTAGCAAATGGTTCTTGTTCACTTTTTAACTCCAGAAATCTTATCTGAGAGGTGTCCCGTGGGCAGGATGAGGCAGAACCTGCACAACCCAGTATCTTCTGCAGGACGTAATTCTGTCTGGCGTTACATGCTGCTCAAGCACTGTTCCCATTAAACAACTGGAAATATAGGTTCAGATCCCAGTCGCACATCAACCACCTGAGAAGACAGATTCTTCAGGTCGATGAGAAATGAGTAGTGACCTGCAAAGATTCCTTCCAGTGATTCTTCTCTGTGACATCGGCCTCAAAGCAGAGATCCTTGGGTGTGCCAGTGCTGGCAAAAGGAGGCATGAAATATGTTTCCCTTGCAAATAAAAGCAATCTTTAGCAGGCTATTCATCTTTAGCAGGCAGTTTATAAACTGCATATTACAGTTAAAATATCGATCTCAAATATTTTGCAATGTCTTCAGTGTTTCTGGATCAACTGGGGTAAATCTCAACGTTAGAAAAATAGGGTCCATCCTTGCTGGAATCTGTATTTCTTCTCAATCCCTCATGCTACAGTAATAAAGAACGGCACAGATGATTTACCCTTAGAGCTGCTAAGCTCTTTCACCCTATCTTCCCCAAAACAGCTATATGAACTTAAATTCCATTGTCTGTGTGACCAGGGACTGAGTACAACGTATTATAGTGTTTTCTTTGTGAGACAATAAAAGCGTTGCAGCTTCATGCAATGTTGTGATATCTACTGTGTGCAAATAATGTATGTTTTCTTATTCAGGTCTTGAATATTATATTGCAACTCAAAATTCTATCTGAAACAATGCTTAATCAGGCAATAAGATTTGTATTCTCTGTGCTCTCCCTTATGAACCCTTCTGGAATCCCTGTTTTATTACATTAGCAGAGCTCCTTATTTTTTAATATGAGGTAGGACAGGATTTCCCCACTTCAAAGGTAAATTAAGAATGAGAAAGAGAGACTCTAGGAATCAGGTTATTAAAGTGTTTACATTGGCAAAGCGAGGAGCCTAGTGTGGATTTTCATGAGTGCTGAAGAGAGCTTTTAACTTCCCAGTAGACTTCAGTCCATTTCCCTGGGGACATCTCTGCAGGGACTGATCTAAACTCTTCGTTTCCACAGGACAATGGGGTCATGGAATCATAGAATCAGTAAGGTTGGAAAGGATCTCTAGTCCAACCCACCCCCACCATGTCCGTTCTCCATGTCCCCACAGCGTTTTTCTAAACCTCCATGCTTTCCTGCTGCAGAAATTTCCCTGCAGACAAGGCAGTGTGTTCTCTGCCATTACCATACAACCTCCAGAACTTCTCTGCTCAGCCCTTTCTATTGTTATACTGGGAATGCCTACAGCCCAGCGGACAAAGGAGCCTACCCTTCAGTTGCTGGAGACGCTGCAGGTTGCAGATCAGGGAGCTGTTCTCTGGGAGCTCAGCATGTGAAAGGAAGGTCATGCATGGTAAAGTCGACCAGCAGAGAAAAATGTATGTGTGTGCATGTGCACATACATGCTAGAAGAGAGTCTTTGAGAATGTATGCCTTCATTGAGAAAAAAATGAAAGATGCTTAGATTTTTGGAGATACTGAGTACCCTGTGTGTGGAGATAGAGATATTAAAATATTATTTCCAGAGCTTTTTTCTTTTTCTTTTTTTTTCTTTTTTTTCCTTGGACAAATGAGGAGTTCTGGTGCTATTTTTGCACTGCACCCCTCAGAGACTCTCATGTAAAAAAAAATGAGTATGACAAGAAGGAGAAATTCTTTTTTGTCTTTTTTTTTTCTTTTAGTGGTGATGAAGTCTTTAGGGATTCAAAATATAGAATTGAATGAGAATGCTGAGCTTCCCAGGAGAGGCACAGAGGAGGCTGCTCTGCTCTTTGTTACTTCTCCTGGGTTTTCCTCGGCACTGCACTGGTTTGATAAAAGCCCATCCCATTACGTTGAGGAGCTGTATACACAGACTGGGGAGGATGAGGTATCTCCATGAATTTGCAACTACACAAACACCTCATTTACTTTTTTCCTTACAAATGATATTTCAGTGTTAAACAGAAGTACAGTAAGCCAAGTTATTTTGCCTCAGCACGCAGTGCTTTCTGTAGCCATCTATTCAGCTCTGATATTTTGAATTCCTTACTGTTATTGAAGAGAACATAGGCAAGTGATCACACATTGGTCCCTTTTCAAGGAATTTCATATTTTCGTGCCTTGAAAATGGATTGCAGCTGGTGCTGGGCATCCGCTGCCACATACGTGCCTATGAAAAGATGTCACAGGTAGAGATGAGTCAATGAGGCTCGCTGCTGACCCGCAGCTGATTTCTATGGGATCAAGGCTCTTTGGAAAATGTTAACTAACAGCTTCAGAGTGCTATAAAGGCCACCTGGAAAACAAAGGAGAACAAAAGCCCGGCAGACTTCTCTCTGATGATAGAGCTTTGGGAGCACAAAGACCTTTGTACTGGAAGTTATCGGTGTGAGCAGACTGGTTGGAAAGGCTGCAGTTTGGCCTTAAGCTGATTCAGTGTCTGCCTGCTGCTGAATAGGATGGCCTCGAGCTCCTGGGCTCACGGTGCAGCCTCACAGGATGTGAAGAGTGTGGAGAAGGAGGAAGAATTCTGAGCTGGTAGCAGCTGGCTCTTCAGCACTTAGGTGTTAATCTGAAGCACACTTCTAATCTCTGAGAGTAAGAACGCAGGGAAGGCAGAGAAACGTCTTTGGAAATGACATGGCAAGCTTTCACACTCTCTCAGAAAGGCACAGTGTAGCTCTTGAACTGTCAGTTCTTGCAGCACTTCTCAGACGTCAAAATATTCTTTAACATATTCCTAAAACTTTCCTTACATGTCTGGGATCCCTAAACTCCTTCAAAGCCGTAATTCTGATTATTTTCAAATGAAAATTCCTATCTTCTACACTGCGTGGATTTCCCTAGCCCTACAGCAGTGATATCTTATAGCTCAGAAAACTGAAAAGCAATCCAATTTAACCCAATTTTAAATGATTTTTATAAGTCTCCCCAGATCTTGCAGTTCTGGGGATTTTGGTTTTCAAACTATTTTATAAATTATACTTTGTATGGTTTAAACTATAGCAAGGACAAGGAAAGAGATTTGGAATAAGAGAATAAGCTGTATCCCTACATCAGATAGAGTGGATAAGGAACAAGGGCAGTGAACTGAAATGACATTTCTATTATACAAGAGACCAATGTGGATCTTGTTAACAGATCTCCTAATTCTGGTGCCCTTTCTAATTATCCATGCTGTCTTCTCTAGTGTAGACAGCACTCCAGACCTTACAGAGAGAGGATAACAATCTTAACTCTTGAACTTGGTGACTCAGTATTAATTTTCACTGGGAAACAAGTGAGTTGCCTGATTAGAAGACTTTTGTGATAACTCAGTCACTACAAATTAAAGATCAGTGGTAGAGAGGTAAAGCCACATTTTTTATTTTCTTCTCTCCTCAGTTTCTAGTTGGTGACACTACCATTTTTTAGGATCTTGGTTATAGACCCTCTGTGCAGGAAGAGCCCTTGGTCAATATAATAACATGGGCATACACTTGAGACAAGCTGGTGATGCTTCCACCTGGCCACTCTTCTGAATTCGTTTTACTGAAGGCAGCTGAGGAGTTTGCATGGTCAAACAAACTTAAGAAGTGAACAAATGGAGAAAGAGGTAATGAATGTGTTTTCATTTTAAGAACTCCATCATCTTTCTGGCAGTTCTCACAACGGATTTGAAAATGACAGCTTCCAGTAAGGAATCTAAATGGTCCTATTGGCTATCACTGTACATCCAAATACGAATTAGTTGTTTTAATTATGTGTCAGCATAAGCAGTCAGAAACAGAAGCTGAGCTGTGAATGGAGTGTTCATTTTCCTTTTCTCTTGTACAAAATAATCAGAGCTGTTTTTTCATGTGGCTAAAGTTAACTTCTTTAGAAGTCATGATATAAACCCTACCAGATGGAGACTCTGTGTTACAACAGTATCCTAAACTTTTTTAAACCCTTTTCTGACTTGATCCAAAATATAACAGAATCATTGAGACTGGAAAATCCCACTAAGGTCATCTGGTTCAACCATCCACCTGCCACCAACATTGCCCACCAAACCCTGTCCGAAGTTTGATTGCTACATCTCCACAGTTCTTGAAAACCTTCAGGAACGTTGGCTCCACAGCTTCCCTGGGCAGCCTGTGCTGATGCCCCACCTCTCTTTTGGAGATTTTTTTCCTAATTTCCAACCTGAAACCCCCCTCCCCCCGGTGCAACTTGAGGCCATTACCTCTCATCCTATCTCTGTTACCTGAGAGAAGAAGCCCCACCTCACCACAACCTTCTTTCAGGGAGCTGTAGAGAGTGATAAGATCTGTCCTGAGCATTCTCATCTCTGAACTGAACCATCGCAGTTCCCTCAGCTGCTCTTCATAAGAACTGTGCTCCAGACCCCTCACCAGCTTTGTTACCCTTCTCATGCATCATCCACAGCCAATGTTGAGATGCAACCCACTGAAAAGGCTGCATATAACCACAGAGGACCAACATATACAAGCTGACTAATTTTTGACATCTGTGACTTCTGCTAAAGGAATAATTAGTTTTCAGGCTGAGAGTGTATAATTATAAGACATTATAAGCATGTACAATAACAGCAGCAAACTTTAAATCACTAAATATTTGGAGAACTTCTTGCAAATATACTCTCCTGGCTACAGTGATTACCTACCCGCCGCAATGTTTGCATACTTGCCTGTTTTAGTATCACCCTTTGTCTGCTCAGTGTAATACAATGTTAAATCATTTTTCAGTGTAATCTTGTAAAGGACAATTGTCTGCTGTTTGAGCTATAGCAGCTAAAGCTAAGCTGAATTACAGAGAAAAAAAAAGGACCGAACAAGAAATAATTCCCCAGGAGTGTTTGCTGGTGTAGGTGACTGTCACATTGGTAACTAGGAGAGGCTCAAGGACAGCATCAAGGTGAGGTCCGAACACTTCCCATGGAGCTGGGTTGAGCTGGGTGCATTCCCCAGGTGTCAGGACTGCTCACACCAGAGAAACAGCAGACATAGAGGGAAGGCAAAGATATGTGGAGGGCTTCTCTGGAGGGCTGCTTTCCACAGCTCTCTGCGTGTCTTTTTTCTCTATTTCCAGGTCCAGGTTTAACTGTTTAATGCTGCATAGGTTATGCAGTTAGCAGTACAGCTACCATCCTTCAGCAACGTACAGAACTGTTGCAAAAAGGAGCGGAAGCCCTGCAGGGTATTTTTTGGATTTTCTTCTTGATTTTTTTTTGGTTGCATCAGCTGCACACACATTTCAAAGTTTGATTTGAATGATGACACAGTCCCACTTCTCAAACCTTGTTTATTTGACAGGCATTGACTCAAACAGGTCGTGTAGATTTTGGTTCTTGGAAACAGCTCTGATTATAGCTTTTGGGTCTGAGATTGCTGGACAGTAACGTCCTGGTGACAAAATGATCAATTTTGACATCTTTGGAGCACAGTTCACTGTGTGAATTACTGCGCTATAACAAATTTTGCCACACTAAATAGACCACACTTCCCATTCTCCAGAAGTTTCTGCAATCATTTCCGCTTACACAAAGTAGATATTAAAAAATATGTTTTGTCATCCAAATCACTCCATAAAATTGAAAAGCACAGGCTTCTACTTCCAGTACAGGTGCACTGGAACCTTTTATGCACAATTTTTTCCACCAGAATGCTTGTGCATGCTTCTTATATGTGCACTCCCATCAAGTGATCTCACTGAATTTTAAAAATGATAAAATTTTACCTTCATTTAAAAATGTATCTTCATCCCAAACCTCTGCAAATAGAGGTTTTCGGTCTTATTAACCTGAGGGAAGCTGTCTGTGATATTACTTTTCCATTCCTTATATATAGTGGCCTATGTTACAGATATCTTATTCGAGAGGCAGATAGACCAGAAGAACAGTATCAAACACATTCTGAAGCAGCGATGAAAAACACTCCCTGATGATGCATATTGTACAACAAAAAAGCAACTGCCTAAATAGCGTGGTAGCACCTAACTCCAAATATTGTTAAGAAATTAACTAGCTGGCTTGCTGGAAAAGCAGTACAGGAACATGTTTATCAGTGAGAACGGATGTGGCATACAGTAAATATGAATCATATGCTTAATATTTAATTGTATTTTTTTTTCTGATATGTTACAGTCAAGTGTTCTCCATTACCAAGCTTGGCTAAAGCATGCAGACAGGACTTGAACAGCAGAGATATCCTAAATAGCAGAGGTATCCCAAATACTCAGCTCTGCTTTCATTCTTGTTTCCCTTCTAGCACACGGTGCAGTGACTTTCCACCCAGTGAAACACCTCGTGTAAAAGAATCCTAGAGGAGCAACACAACCTTCTGAGCAGCATGCAGATTAAGCTCTGAGTCTGGCAATGCTCTTGGTGATGCACCCAATCCTCTCACGTTACCCCTGTCCTGAGAATACTTCCAGCCCAAGTTTGTTCTGAGCATTAAATTGGCCTTGAGATGAAACAGCTGGCTGCGTTTCCTTGGAGGGAGGCCAATGGGCTTTTAAGGAAGGCAATGGATAGCCTAA
This sequence comes from Callipepla californica brunnescens, assembly GCA_023055505.1. NCBI lineage: Eukaryota > Metazoa > Chordata > Aves > Galliformes > Odontophoridae > Callipepla > Callipepla californica. Next base: position 15,059,006 of record JALIRH010000014.1, read on the forward strand.
GCAATATCCCTGATCTTGTCCTTTTATCTGGTGTCCCATGACACAAAGAATGATCTCCCTCTGGAAGCTGTGTTGCAGTGTGTGAATATATTAGATATGCTGGTTAAGCCATTTCTCCTCTTTCCCTAGCTCAATAGCCCTCGTTCCTACTGTTAAAGCAGTTTAAAAATGTGCTGTAAAGATCATCCACCCCAAGTCAAACCTTCAGGACTGCAGTACCTCAGTGTGTACTCTCAGAATACACAAGTAAGCTAAACACTACCCTAAAACAAAAAATGGGCAAGAAGACGATTAAGAGCAGGAGCTTTGTTTTGTCAGCACTGGCTGGTGAAGCAATGTATGCATCCCCACATCATGCAATGCCGCATCATCATCTCCTACTCACTTTTCTCCCAATTCCACCACAGCTGGGTCATTTACTCTCAATTTCCTTCAATAACGAGATCCACAATTACGAAATAAAGGTGTGAAGAAAACCACTTCATTTTAGCTAGAGCAGAATACACAAATGAATGAGTATTCCTTCAGAATTTTTGACCTTTTCTGCTTTTCTTCAGATTCAGAATAAAATACCATTTCAAGTGATTGCAGTCTCTAATGAGACAGAACTGCTGTCCTCTTCACGGCTCCTTGCGGCTGATTCAACAAGTAATTACGTATGACGGCAACATTTTAGAAGAAGGCAGTTTGAAACGCTGCAATACTTCTCTCACCACGTCGGAGTCACTCATGGTTAAAAAAATATTCTTTTAACAAGCTGAGTAGCTTGGTGTTTATTGAAATCTGGAGATCAGTAGGTTTGGTTAACACGTAATGCCTCGGGGGGCCACATACTGCCATAAAATAGAAGCACTCCCACAAGCTGTGTGCTGATACGCAGATGAAAATATTAACCTTTCAGGCAAAAAATGTACCCCCCCTCCCCCTCCCCGTTTCCCTCAAGAATCCACTTAATCATATTTTGAAATCTAATAGGTTTTAGGAGTGATAACAGTAGTCTGGGCTGCAGCAATAGAAAGAAACGGATTGTTCTAACCTTTAACAAGAGTGAATGCAAAGAGCGATTAATTCGTGAGGCTTTTTGGGGTTAGAGATGAAATCCCAGCTCCCTTGAAGTCTATCTTTTCAGCTCATATGGAGATTGCACAGCAAGGATCACAATCCAGCTCCTGTTTTATTCCTACAATAAGCAACTTGAAGTTACACTACCACCAAAAAAGCTGTCTCCACATGGAGAAGAAATAAATAATTGCATGGTACAACTCAAATGGGAGGCGAGAGCTTAATGCAGAGATGGAGCAAGTTCCCGCCCCACGTTTTGCAGCAGATCAGAGGAGATAACTGCCATGGACTACTTGGATTTAGACATAGGCCATGAACAGAGGAGCCCACTCTGGAGAGTCCCTGGGGGGTTGGAGTCCAAGCACTCTGGAGCTTCTGTAGGAGCAGAGCAAACAATATGCAAATCGCTGCTTTGAACAGCTCGCTCCAATATGTGTTTTCATTCCCACCAAAGGGCACTTCACAGCAGCGGCTTTGATCAAGCAGACTTTGGTGATAACTTTGATGATCTTTTTTCGTTAGTAAATTGTTCTGTTGTTGGGGGTAACCTTACACTGACTGTGTCCACCTGGCTGTGAAGTTCCCGTAAATGCAGCGTGCATGTTATGGAGCATCTATAATTTGAGCTGGGGAGAAAGGGGGGAGGGAGATTCATCCTCTTGCTGGGACAGGTGGAGCCAGCAGCTGCATTACAGAGCTCAAATCACTCTTCGACTTCATGAATTTTCATGAATTGAAATGGGAGTGCCATTTCTAGCACCCCGAGCTCTGTTATGTATGTTGTTCCATACAGCCCAGACCAGATTTGTTTTCTACACTGTGAAGTGCTCTGTACTTCTTCTTTTTTTTTTTTTTTCCTTAATGTAGCACTATGCGATAGAATTCTGATAATTTTCCTGCACAAATCGCTGGAAATTTATGTCAGACTTAAAAAGCAACAGGAGTGTGCACCTTTGATTATAGGTGTACAAAAATACCATCTATTTTACTGAGATAAAGTCTAGAATAAATGTATTTCTCTCCTTGCTTCAGATAGATCTTTAACCTTCACATCTCATTTTGATCCTTTCTGCTATGCCTGTGCCAAAGCACAGCTGTATATACTTTGAGAGAGATTCTTCACATCCTGGAACGGTCAGAACTTCTCAGAGCTGAGAAGATAGGAAGGAGATGCAGCAAAATGATTTTAAAAGCTTGGGAACTTCCTTTTAAATTCTAATGGAAAAGAGTTTTCCTATTGAACACACACATATGGCAATGCAATCCGTTTGTACACGCTTTACTGGTAGCCGAGGCATCATAGCAACCTGTACATCAGTCATGCCCACGTGAGCAAACCTGCTGTCAATTCCAGTGCAGAGATATTTCTGGGTTTTCTGGGCTTCCTCAAAGCCGACTAAGTTTAAGAGTTCAGGATTATGACATGCCACAAAATGTTTTGATGATGAATATTCATTTGAAAATGTATTGGCCGATATAAAGAAGATCTAATCATAAACCCCCCGGGTGATAAGAGCAGCTGCAAGCCCTTTCTTTTCTTTCTTGGTCCAGAAGCTCTGTAGTTTCTAGATCTCATCCACTGTAGAAAATAAAATGTCACTGAAGATTGGAATGACTTCAGGTCTTTCTTTTTCCTTTGCAAACAGATACAGCGATCAAAGAGCCACAGGGTGGGAGGATTTAAATGTGTCAGATATCCATCTCATCTGACACTGTCTGTTTCTCTAGATTTTTGCCTGGGTTGAATTGAATCAAGGTCTTATCTAGGAAGCCTCACATTTCAGGACTGTGACATTTGCCTTCCACAGCTTCACTGAGGGAATGACCTAACACATTGCCCATGAAGTGCTCTCTCATGATTTTAATGCAGATTTGGAAAACGATTTTACATCAGTGGGAGATGAGGTGCGGTGAGCAGGAGAGCACAGGAGGCAATCCACATGGGCACTGGGTGTTATTACTGCAATCTGAGAAAGCGCTGCTGGCTCATTAATTCTTAGTGTGCTCTTAATCTTGGATGCTCACACGTTCTGTGATCCTGCTAGGTTTCCATTTAATGTTGCCCTCTTTAATGTTTCTTCATCCAGCTCGTTTTTGCTGGAACGCTGCTGCTCTCTAGCTTTCAAAAGCTCCTTGTATCCCGTTGGTATTTTTTGTTTGTTTGACAGCTGCTTTCCTCACACAGTTCTCTAGTTTCCCACTACACTGAGACTCTGCTATCAGTGCCCAAGTGAAAGACATTGCATGAACTGTTGCCACTTGTTTCAGGGTAACCAAAAGGCCTCAGACTTTGGGTGCTGAGTCCACCATCACCAGAACAGGTGTTAAAATTTAGTGTGAGATTGTACGAGGCTCAGCCAGCTCAAGAAAAGAACTTTCAAACTGGACCTCTGATTGTGACCTTTATTACTCAGGGGGGGTGGATGCACTTCTGTTCCTTTGCAGGAGGGGCTCCCCTGTGCAGCTCTACATGCTCAAAGTCACAGTGATAACTCTGAAACCGCTGTGATCTGAGGGGGTTTGATCAATGAGCTGACTTTCATTTCGCAGATCTAAAGGCAAATTCAGAAGCCGTGTCCAGGAGAGAAGCCTTGTCCTTTGCAAACCAGACGTGTCACCAAAGCAGGGCTCTTTGATCTGGATCACTGTGTAAAGGTTTCTCCTGACCTTTCCTCCCACACAAAAGCATCTCTTGGGATGAGGTTCCAGTGAAATTCAGTTCATATCCTCAGATGTTTCCTGTGAGCTACTCCAGCCCTGGTGCACATCCTGATTGCGTGAGCAATCCGTGAGCAATATTCAGCTCTCCCTTCCATTGAGAAGACAAGTTCAGTTCTATATCTGATATCTTACTATGAGTTCTTTTAGGCCCAGGGAGAGTTGTAATTAGAATTACTAACTGCATCGTACAGCTTACAACATACCATGGTCTGACAGGGTCCACAATTTGAGCAGAGGGTTAATAGCCTCAAGGGGGGATACTGCACAGGGCCTACTCCAGCTTTTATCTTTGTGCAGAGATATAACTCCTCAATAAATAAGAGGAGGGATGCTACACGAGCTCCCTGCTCAGTAAACAGGAGACCATGGACAAACATCCCTGCCTGAGCTTTGTAGCACTCTGTGTGCTATGAAAAGGCATGTGAGACTGGGACCTATTGGTGACGTAAAATGGGGAACCCCTAGATTAACATGTGAAGCAGCTCGATCATTAGCTAGATTTCTCCTTCCTCAACACTATCAGTGAACAGAATAATTCAGAGTTTAGGACACAGATCTATTTATTGCTGTCTGGAATTAACTGAAGCAGGAAGCAAGACCACTGATGTTAACAATTATTATAACATATGCTCTACTGACCGAAGTCTCCCACTACTCCCACTGTTCCCACAGCCAAATGCAATGAGAGCCTTCAGGTAGGTGGCAGACTTGGGCAGAGACATGAATAGAAAAATTCGTTTGCAACTTGGAAGTTTTTAAACGGCCAACAGTGCCCTCCTCTGGGTTCTTATCCAATTGCTTCCAGTAAAGCACACATCCTGGGGACCGTAAACACGTCGTGCATGTTGCCATTAGTTTACCACTCACTTAGAAGGAATTATGTATGCAGCGTGAAGCAACAGCGAGGAAACAAAACCTTCCAAAATTATTCCTTTCAACATCTGGAACTGGACATCAGTCAGACTGCTGGGAGCTGTATGAATAAAATCCTTTAAAATATGGAGGTTTTTTAGACATTCACTTTGCTAGCTGTTCTGAGAGTTTCTCAGCACCCAACAGTGCCACAAGTACTGTAGTGTCATTATTTCAAGGGTTTCTTTTTGTTAACAGATAGATAACCTATGGCTACGTCACATGAAAGAAAATATTTGTGTACTAGACAGGCTTTATGAAACCCCTCCTCATCTTATTACAAGAGCAAAATAAAAAATATCCAATAATAAATGAAAAATAGGTTGTTTCTTATCTGAAATACATATTCGTGCAGATTTCCAGACTTTATAGTGCAGAGTCCAAGGCATCCTAATGTCAGTAACTCTAGGCTGTGGTTTGGTGAGTTTATGCCGTATGTTAAGGTAGGGAAAAGTTCCCACTGGACTGACACAGTTTTCATGTCAAAAAGTACCTTGGAGCCCTTCCTGAATCGACATCCACCTCATCTGGTTCATTGCTGTTGAGTCTCACTTGCAAAGTCCCAGGAAAGTTTGTCTAGAATGTGCCTTTCTGAAATTCAGTTCAGCTTCACCTTCAGGTTTAACCTTCAGAGTTAAACTCAGGCTATTAAAGACATAGAGCTTGGACAAAAGTGCTTCTAAAATGAGCTTGTAATTCACAGCTCGGTTTTTAAAGTTTTCAAAGCTTAATTAGTCACAGCAGTGACAGATATCTCTTTCACAAATTGTCAAGCAGCAGAATTGATCCTATCCGTGTACTCAACATAACTGGAAGACCAACAAATAATGAGGGGGCAGTGACAGAACAGCTGCCAACAGTGAATAATGATCAGAAACAAACGGATTGTGGACAGCTATGAAGGATTAAAATAACCTTTGATGGACACAACTGAAATCTAGTGAGAAACGATCGCAAATATTGACACCTGTTTTCAAATACAGAACCTTGATCACACAAGGAAAGGTTTATTGGCCGTGAGTACAGCCAGCTGCAGGCATCCATCTGAGGGAGGGTGAAAGGCTCATAAGAGGAAAGAAAAGCGAGGAAACATCTGAGGAGGTGAGATCACTCAAGTTATAAGAATTGGGGACTGGTGGTTGTTTTTATCTTCATGTTTTGGAAATCAAGATGAGATGAAAACTTGAGATTTCTGCCTCACGTGGGAACAAAACCAGCACTGTGACAGCAGGAGTGACTGATCTGCAATAAGCAATGCACACATCTGCCCAAACGTCCTGCTTCAGACAGAGCTGCTTGATTTTGTCTGCATGTTTCCTGAAGTTCTGTGACAGAAGACACATTTCTATTCTAATGGAACATCTATCAAAAAAACGATATGTACACCCACAATAAAAGCAAGTGGCATGGCTAGACTGACCTCGAGTCTAGGGATTTCTCAGCTTTGCTTTTGAAGGACACACCTCATCCCAGTTCTGCAAAGGAGGGGGGATCAGGCAGTTTCAGGTGAGCTTTCAGCTCCCCAAAGCCCAACACCGACCATTGCTCGGACAACACATAACATCTAAGAAGGATTAGAGAAGAAGAAAACTAAATTTGGATAGGAAAGTTTCACAGCTTCTAGGATTTTCAGTGCCTTCATCTCATAATCAGAAGTCTACCCAAGTACAAATGCATCCGATGTGTTTCCTGCACTGACTGGGCAGAAGGGAAAAACGAAGTTCAACTGAGATCTGACCAAAAACGTTTCCTGTGCTGTGAGAACACCTGATCGTAAGGACACGGCACAACACATTTGGTACAGGATTTTCTGCCTCCTGAGTCACACCTCCCCCAGTCAGCAGAGATCACTGCCGCGATGGAGTCATCCCAGACTCAGAGGAATAATACAAGTCAGTTTATTGAGAGCTTTTATCACCACTTGGAGATCAGTTCGGCTGATTTGCTAATAGTGATTGATAAGCATTAGAGGTAAGAGTGCTTTGGCGCAGGAGTTATTTCCACACTGAAAGGTCTAAGTCAATATTGGGTGATGGCTGCTACAAAGGGAGAAAAAGATGAAAAGTCAGAAATCAGGGTAAGAGAGACAGACAGACAGATATACAGCAGGGGATGCTGATCTTTGGTGGTGGCCCATCCAAGGTGTGATGGTCAGTTGGTGACAATGTGTTGCTGATTGTCCCGTGCTGATTTGAGACAGTGTGTTCCTTACCAGTCCCAGACAGTGCTGATGCTCCTGCGCTAAGCAGCTTTCACAGCGCAGGTTGGAGAGGGGACCCATTTTTAACTGCAGGTATCGCACGGAGATGTTAAATGCTGATGGCAGAGGGGACAGCACACGATCAGCTTGAAGCCAGACACAGCCTGGAACCGCAGCTCTCGTACCGTGTGTCACTTACAAATGGAAACACGGCTAAAAATATGCAGCAACAAGATAAAAATATATCGTGCAAAAAAAAGAGAAAAATAAATCACAGAGCTGATCAAATGGTCCGCAGGAATACGGCAAGTCGCTGCCGTGTTTCTGCATCTGCCCTGAGTCACCTTCATCAGATAATAAAAAAATGATACCCTTTAATAGCGTTCTGTGGATTTAACAATCTCCAAGAGACTCCAGCAGATGCAGTAGGGCTTCGGGGTGGTAGGATTGCTCCAGGACGGTTCTTAGAGCAGGACTGCATCCTACAGGTTGCTGTGTGGGCTGTGGCAACGAGCACAACGAGAACATAGCTCGATGCAGCTGGAATGAAGGCACATGATTCAAGGAGAGTTGTACAGACTTGTTAAAACTAGGCCTCATAGCTGGAGCAAACAGGTAACTTCAGGAAGGGGCATATGGACCGTAGAAATGCGTGGTCCGTTGAAGATAAATGGAGACAAATAGAGCTGCTGTGGTGACGTATCAGGGCAACACAATGGTGGGTAGGGTTGTTGTTCACAACGCAATGGAGGGTTTGGTGATGGTAAGCGGAGCTGCTGTTTGCAACTCAATGGGAGTCCCGTGCAGGTAAAGGGGCCGAGCTGCTGCTGGGACACAGTGCAGCCCCATAGAGGTTTCACAAGGACACCACCAGATGGGCCCAGAGACCCTCCCCACATTCCAGGGGATTTCCGATTTCTTGGAAATGTAACGGCTGTGTATTACTCTACCTATAAACGTGCAGCCCCTGCTCTCCCCGGTGTGCTCGCTTGGTGAGCGATCCCCATGCGCTCTAATAAAGGGAAGACCTGCCTGACAGAACTCATTGGTGCGTCAGGTTACTCTGTGAGATTGCTCAGCTCCGCACACACGCGCAGGATTTGCCCTCACGATTACTCTGGGATCAAGGAGTGCTGCTGAAGCAGATCTACCCGTTAGTTTTAGGTGTTTTGCTTTTCTTTTTTTTTTTTTTGTTTTTTTTTTTGTTTTTTCCCCCAAACAATAAAAACTGGAGAAACTCAGAGCTGCTGAGCTCTGCGAGGTTCTTATTAACTACAGAGGACTCATTCTTTGCCATGTTCGTGTGCTTCTGCCCCAAGGACGGAGCCGGGAGATCCGCCTGCGGGCACATGGAGCTCTCGGAGTGCGGTGGAGGCGGAGCAGTAGAGGGCAGCAGCACCGCACGGAGCGGCAGGACGGAGCCCGAGTGACGGCTCCTGCTGAGGGCACGGGGGGGAAAGGCTGCAAAGGGAACGGTAGAATAAAACATTCGACGTCCGGTTTATCTGGCGTGAAAGCCCCTTGATTTGACCAGCTTATGGCCAATGCAAACAACGGGGGTGATTAAACGGTGCTTCCCATCGTTTCACAGAGTCATTGGGACCTCTCAGATCCCTAAGCACAATCCCAGCCCATCCCACAATGCCCACCAGTCGTGTCCTCAAGTGCCACATCTCCGCAGTTCTGGAGCACCCCCAGGGCAGTGACCCCCACCTCCCCGGGCTCCCTGTGCCGCTGCATCACATTCACAGCACAGAGAAGTGTTTCCTAATATCCAACCCAATTCTCTCAGGCTGCTTCAGTTTGGAGCAGGGCAATAATTTCTCCAAATTAGCAAAGGCCTTCATAACAAACACGATAGAGAAGAACAGTTGCAGCAGGAACTTAGCACATCAGTATATGTTTAACCATTCTGTCGCCACTTAATTCTATTCCATACCGGACATAACAAATACTGTGAAATGCAGTTTCTCTTCCAAGGTGATGTTCAGTTCATCACCCAAATCCCCACTTCTACCATACCCTAAATTTCCTGCACTGACCAATATAATTCCTCAGGTTTGACTGTGGCTCGAAGCAGAGGTGAACTGAAAAAGCACAACGCTGATTTTTTCTACAGAAGTAGCAAAGGAAGCAAAGAGGACTGCCTTGTACCGACTCATTCTGTTGTAATGATAGCAAGTTGTCTTACAGGAAAACAGAAAATAGAGGTGCTTTAATTATCTGTGTCTGAAAATACATGCAGGCATGTTTTTAGTTGATTAGGAATCGAATGAATTCCCGTTAATAGGAAGAAGCATAAGGGACTTGTGGGCAGTTTACATGAATGGCTGCAACTAGGTAATGCTGCCAAATGGCAGAAAGGGCAGAGGCAGCGACTTCTACTTAATTATTGAAATTACTTAGAAGTTTGTGAAGGCAAATTGTAAAAAAATCCATCATTAAAAAAAATACTCTGCTTGCCTTTGGTCATTCAGTATTCAACTTCAGCACCAAACAATTAACATTCTCCTTCAGAGTTAGATGATTTGTAATAATGTATTTAATGATTCCTTAGGGGTCTCTTGAAAACTCATAGTGCACACAATGGCTTTCTTCAGTGCTCATTTACACAAAGCTGCATGCTGATTATTCAGGCAGCATCTGACCAACGCTGTTTACATTTTTACAAGTGAAAATCTTACATTTAATGATCAGCAGTCACACTGTGATCTTAATTGCAGTGGTCAGTGCCTGTCTGTTTGGAGTCTTTTCGCTGAATGAAGTCAAAATGGCTCTTACAAGTGCTGGGCATGTGTTGGGCAGATTAATTCCTTGCTGCAAATAATACATCTCGCTAAAATGTTCCCTCTTTTCCTTTGGGAATGAACAAACTGTTCTGGGTGTGCAACCACATGGTGCACTGCACCAGGGGCCTGGGAGGCAGTCACCCCATGGGCTGACCTCAGCTTTGCACAGAGAAGCCTCTGCTCAAGATGTAAGAATACATTACATCTCCCAAAACCTCTTCAAATATATATACAATAGAATTCTGGGAATACATGGAGAGCATTGACGATGACTTTATTTTCCATCGCTATGCTCAAGAGTGGAATCTCAACTGGTTGCAGTCCCTGGATAGTCAAGTTCCTGGCAGAGTACCCCTGAATCATTTTTGCTGCATCTTTGCTTTTTTTTTCTTTTTTTTTGGCACACATGGATACTGCCAGCAAGTGGTTCCTCAGTTTGTAGGCAGAAATGTTATTGCTGTCCCAGGCCTGAGTGCGGCAGTGGTGGAGCTGTGTGAGGTCTTTGCTTCCCCCCTTGACAGTGACTACGGACATGTGGGTTCCATGGTTATTATTAAATGAGATCACAAAGCTTGTTTGATTTTCTCCCTAACCCTAACCCTTTTCATTCTAGAAGACCACATTGCAGCATGCCTTCTCTAGACTGCACAGTAACAAGAATCACCTGCAATTTCCCTTACAAGACCTTCTGTTTGGGAAATAAATTCACTTCAGATTCAGGTTCAGAACAGATATGTAGTGCTCAGGCTCTTGAGTTGTGCTGTACAAAGCCAGAAGTGATTTGTGACCTTTTTATTCAGCTCAGGAGTGCAGTGTTACAGCAGCACAATGCAATCAGCCAGGCCTGGGCTGGAAGGCTCTGGGTTAAATGGGAACAGTGAGGGGACAGCAATTTCTGTAGCACAGAACTCCGGGCTCCCTTTGCTGCTGATCCCTTAGAGTAGGGTTAAAAAAATCCCAGTTTTTCTTATTCTTCTCCAAGAAGAATGAGACCTGGAGACTACGGTTATTCTCTGTGTCTCTTGATTTCACTACTATCATTGACTGAAAGGAGAACCTAATCTTCAGTTAATAAAAGTGAGAGCCTATATCCTCTGAAAACCGTTGTATAAATTCCGTTATTGTGATAGTTGGACCCATTTTGTGGTTGCTGGTGTTAATGAGCACGCAGCACACAGAGCATTTTTAACAACTGCTGTCTAATCACAAAGTGAAGTCATGTCAACAATTCACTTTTGAATTCAGAAAACCTTGAAACTGCTTTTTGCTTTCTCAAATGAATCACATGCAACAAAGATGATGCTATCAAAATATAACAAAGTTCTGTGAGTTCTGTGAAAAGGGACAGCCAAGAAGAGAAGGGACTTGTTAATGTCTCTGCTAGGGGAAGAGTGTGGCAGAAACACACTGCTTGGATATCAGAAAACCCAAATGGGGACTCTTTCAAACAGCCAAATGCTGTGACAAATTGTAGTCAGGATTGGAGTTTTATTACACGTTGGAGAATTCACTCCTCAGGCACTTGTGATTTTCTTCTTTTTTTTGATGGATATTGTCTCTGTTGTCTATGGAGGGGAAGAAGTATGCTGAAGCTTTGGTTATATTCTGCCAAGGAAAGTCTCGCCCTGCCTGCGTGAGCCCAGCACAGTGCTGCAGCCTTCCTGCAAAGCAGTCAATAACTTGCTTGAAGGAAAGTTCCTCAACGCCAAATTTCTTCATCTTCCTATTGCCCAGGGTTGTCTTGTTGGCACAGCTATGACATCCATCATCATTAGAGAAAGGGAGCATCCACTTTTGAACTTCAGAAAGAAATGATAGGTTTTTCAAATGGAGCAATCAAATGGGGGTCCCCTGTGCCAAGGGCCACCTGGGCAGCCTGTGCCAAGCACTGCCCATGTGCAGAGCTGGTGTGGCTTCAGAGCACGCTCAAGCACGTAGTGTTGGGTTGCAGTTAAAAAATGTTCCCCTTTGTGAGGCCTTCTGCTGCTAGCAGGCGTGAGATTCCATGTACATCAGGCGTACATTCCACTGGAGATATGACTGTCCATGGAGACATGGAGCAGGAGATTTGCAGAGGTGGGCATTCCTGCGTTTTGCTACCTGGAAGGCGCTTACAGCAGCTGCTGCTTTTTGCATGGAACAGATTAGCAATTTTACTCTGGACCCCTGAGTTATTCCTCCAACTTGTGTCTGGCAGAAGAGACCATCCGGGATAAGAGATGTCAGAAACAGAGAGGCAGTGGTCAGAAAGTGAAAGAGTTTGACACACTTACTCCAAGGAGCATGTCCACTTGATTTGTGTATTGCTACCTTCTATCAATCTTAGGACAAATAGAGCTTGCAAACCACTTGCAGCTTTTATCAGTTTTGATGGTGTTAAGCAGTCAAGTTTCACAGCTGATGTCAGATTCAAAGGGATGTTTTAATTCCCTGGAAACAAAAGCACGTCCTCTGCGGCTCACGAGATAGGTGACATCACCAATAGCTCAATTTCCTTCTGTGCCAGGAAGTCACAGTGCTATCCCAGACGTTTCCCCTGTGGGGGACGCAGAGGCGTCTGTAGAAGTGCTCTCTGCTCAGTTGGTGCACACACGTTCAGGAGCTTTGAATAGCATCTGCTTCTCCTGACAAGATGCGATTTACTCATTGCCCCAAACAGACGCACGGTTGTGTAGCGGTGATATGAGGGTGACTATGCAGAAAACAAGGAAAAGAAGATGAGAAGCCTTGCTGATGCTTGTAACACATCCTCACTCTCTCAGCTTTCTGTCTGGAGGACTGCCAGAGTAGGGAAAGAAAACAGGGAGGCATGTGGAGAATGAGGGGAAGCAAATTAACACAAAGCTAATTATACTGGATTTCCACAAGGAGGGTCACAATCTGCTTCAGCAAACACACTGATGGAATGTGTGTAAAGAGGAATGGGTGATAACCTCATGGTTCACCCCTGCCCTGGGATGTGGATGACCATCACCAACAGAATGAAGCAACAGGTTTTCCTTTAAAAGGCCAAGTTTGTCATGAAATCACAGGAAAGAAGGGCTGAAAGCCACCACAGGAATGCTGTGACCATGTCGAGGCAGGATCAGCAGCTCCTGCAGTACTGCTGACAGAAGCTCAGGAAGAAGCCATAGGGCAGGTCCCCAGGTAGGGGATGTCAGCACTCAGCTCTGCTCAGCCCTGAAACGCTTTCCTGTACCAGCACTGCCTTTACTGTAGCTCAGAAACCTCAGTTCAATAGCAGGGAATTTCTTGCCTCAGCAAAAGTTCTCATGAGCAGGAACTGATGTCTGGGTGTAAGTGCTGCAGATCAGATACCTCCTGAAGCATCACTCTGAACCTGGTCCAAATCAGTTCCTGCATCTCCACCCTTCAGTCTCTGCTCACTAACCCCCACCTTCTCCAAATGACTGTGGCAGTGACCTCTAACAGGACACTGCAGTTTATGACATTTAGATGGGAAATAAAACGTACTGGTAGAGTACAAGAAATTATTTCCATTCATGGATTTTAATTTACTTCCTACAGAGTGATTTTGTTGCATCCCAGCAAATTTATGCCATAGTTAGCAATGAGTGCCATCATCATCTCAACGTTTGGTTCAGTTTGCCATATCACATCTGTAAAACAAACATGTTACTGCCATATTTGATAAACTCCCTGCAAAGACACCATCATTCCCTACCACAAAGAACATTGCAGCTAGCTGACTTGTTAAACCAAAGCATGGTGCTATCACCCTCTGTGCTTTCTGACTCATTGCTCGTGGCTCAGCTCCCACCAGGTCATCATGCCTGACATGCTGGTTAAAGAAGTGCAGTAGGAGTCTTTCATTTTTGAATCATCCCAATGAGCTTCAGTCTTTACATATGTCTAGGTCTCACGGCACACGCATTATAAATTATACTCAAGGTTAATCAGGGATTTGGTATTTGGTTTATTAACAGCGTTGCCTTTCTTTTTTTCCTGTAAAATGTATGATATTATGTCTCTAGCAGTTGGCAACCCTGCCTGTAGAAGTGGGGTTGGAACTCGTGTCCTTGGGCTCGCTTCCAACCCAAACCATTCTATGACATAATTGTATTGGTAGAAAAGTTTACCACAAGAAGAAGTAAACATATAGAGTAACAGTCCATCTTCTCTGTGCCACAGAAGCTATAAAAAGCAGTCAAGAAACAGGGTGCATTTAGATTACATTACAAGACCCTAGCTCCCCTGCCTTTTGACATCAGAAGAGCCGTGTTATATTCTTGAACTACAAATGGACAATGAGTTCATTAGGTCAGGCACTGAATTGTACCAAGGAATGCAAAATACACAGAGTGCTGAAAAGCACTACGAATGTGATAAAAAATACCATTCATGAGTGTCATTTTCTTGTCATTTGATAAGGAACGCTCACAAATTGCAATCTTTCTGATGTTCTTATAAGCTCACATCGTCTCCTGTGTGCCTTATAGTTACATCTGCAGAGATGGACGACAAAAGACAACTGGGTTTTATCAGACACGCGGGTTCATGGCTATTTTCTAAAGAAGTAACGTCAGATGGCGCTCAATCTCCTGGCTTTGAGAGGAAAGTAGTCAGGACAGAGTAACAGAACATTCTGCTCTGCTTCCAGCGTTTTATAGGACATGCAGGGGAGGGCTGAATATGCTCAGCTTTTCCCTTTTGGCAAATGATTCTCTGTTATGGGGGTTCTTAAATAACTTCATCGTTGCTCATTTTTAGGGCTAGATGCACAAAATCACAAATCACAAAGCTCATCCCCATTTAGCTAAAATATTTTCTGGGGCTCTTGATCTTTTCAAGTAATCCTGGGCTGATTTAGAGTTTCCTATAAAAGTTAAGCAGCATTTCGAAGTTTCACGAGGATGTGTCACCAGAGAAATGGTTCTGTTTTGTCTGCAGCTTGCTCTTTGCCACCTTTGAGCCTCGATTATAAAAATACCCGTTCACATTAACTCATCCCTACGTGATGAGAATGAAGGGAAACGTTCAGACAAATCTCTCTGCATCTTCACTCCTCTCATTTTCAAAAAACTATGTTCCTCAGCTTCTGGCACATGTACTGAGAGGTCACAGCAGCAAGGTAACTCAGGCACAGACACCCACTCTGGTAGCAAAAGCCCTGAGTTCCTCTTCACCCTTTTCTCTCTGGGCTACATTTTCTCAGCATTTTGCACTCGGGATCAACACTGCTGACTCCTTCGGAGTCACTTCTGACTTGCACTTCTCAAGATGGGAATCAGAAACAACACTTAGCTGTAGATCTAATGGAGTAATGCTCAGAGTAACAGCAACGTTTTGCAAAGCTACTGATGACAATCACATACATCAAAACAGTGTGATTCATAAGTCATTAGTATCTCCATCTCTGCTTCTGTTCAGTATATTGATGTCTTTGTAACCCTGGGCACACTGTACTGATCCTTCACATCTGATTTTAAATGTCTCATTTTCCCTTTTCTCTGTTGATTACATGGGCTGGATATGGATGGGAACTGAATTAAGGCCATATCTGCAGTGAGCAAAACCTGTGCACATCCAGTGTCACACTACAGAAACATACATAACCACAAAGAGCTGCTCTGTGATTGAGAATATAAACATGCAGAATCATAGAGTCGTTTGGGTTGGAAGGGGCCTTTAAGATCATCTAGATCCAACCCGCTGCTATGGGCAGGGATGTCTTCCTCTATGCCAGGTTGTGCAGAGCTCTATTCAGCCTGGCCATGAACAGCTCCAGGGAGGTGGCATCCACAGCCTTGCTGAGCAGCTCAAGTAGCAATTTACAAGTGACTCTGCTTCCATAGATATTGAGTGTTTTGAACAACTGGATTCCTAGTGGCCTTTCTAAAAGAAGTGTACAGCAATAGAAGATGTCTGACTACCCAAATATTAACCTATCAAACTACAGTGTTCATCTGGACCAAGCTCATGGTCTTGTGAAGACAGTAAACTTTTATCACCACATAGGAAGCACTGCTTCTCAATGAGCACAGTCTGTGCTGCACAGTGCCAGGAGCAGCAGCAGGACACACAGTGGGGAGCACTCAAACAAATGGGATGTAGAGCCCTCATGCAAGAACTTTTCAGTTCTGGGGGCACTCTGAGTTTTGTTTCAATTGTATTAATTGCAGCAATGAGGAAAAAAACACAAACCTCTTTAGAATCTTTTTACCATGAGAATTTCCATCAGCATTGCTATTTCTCTATAAATAAGAATTATTTTTTCTGTGGTGAAGCATCTCGAACAAGCTGTAATTGCCAGCTGCTCTGTATTACAAGCTGTGTTCTCTTCATCTGAATTCTGATATAAAATAGCTCCAGGTACACTATTATACTGGAAAAAAAAATCATACTAATAAAGCTGTTCGTTCTAATGGTTCTACATTTTGATACCTCCTAAGATAGCATTCTGCAGTTAAGATGTGTAATATACAGAGATCTCAGCCTGCCTGATCACATTCTTTTCTTCTTAGCACGGAAGGAAACTGTAGCTCTGACATAAGCAGAAGGTTAAGGAATGTAAAACAAGGAAAGCAGTGCTTATGGTAGAAAACAGATATTGCAGGCTGCAAACTGTTCTACTTTTACATTCATTTGTGCATCTTAATAACTTGAAGTAATAATCACTTATATTAGAAAATGGTCAGTTTTTTTTTTTTTTTTTTTTTTTTTTTTTTTTTTAATAACAGGATGCTGAATAAATGGAGTGTGTGCTAGGCATGTAATTATTTTACTCACCAAATTGCATTAACTAGAAATAACTGTGTACCTGTACCCATTTACAGGGTCATTGTCAGGCTCCACTTGCCAAAATGAGTGCATTAAACATGTTATCCTTAAATACCCCACGAGCACTATTTCAAAGCAGCATCTCGAAATCCCCATGTAGGAGCCTACTAACTGTGCATGAGTTAATTACTGAGGAATCCAGCTAAGACATGCAGATGTCTCTCTCTCAATAGTTCAGGTTCGGGTACCCGCTGTACCAAACTTGTACAAGTTACAGCAGCCTCCACAGGCACTGTTCCCAGAGCTCATGCCGTCAGTACCAAAACACAAAGAGGAAAGAAAGATGAGCACTTGCTGGAGGCAGCTTGGCTCTGTTCAGGAAATTCCAAACAGGTCCAAGGGCACAAAGCTAAGGCAGGGAGCAACCTCAAACACTGCAGGAGTTGTCAGGCTCTCCTCATCTTCTGCAAGCAGGTCAAGTCCTGGACAAGGTCAGATAGTCCTTGCAATTATCATGCAGAGCATAATTAAAATTATTCCCTGGCTTTTATCCAATTATATCTAACGGTTGGACTCCAAACTTGAAAACAAACTAAGTGAAGAATGAAGATATATTATTAAGCAGATTGATAAATGCACATGACAGCTGGAGGGTATGTTTGGGTACAAGTGGGGAAGGAACTTTGGATTATTTCCTGGTAGAATTGTTCTTTTTTTTCGAACAGTTCTTCCATGGGGGCAGAAAATTGATTCCTGACACCGAGTGGAAGCTCAGTGGCATGTTACTGGAACTGCACACGTTGCTGCTGTGTAAATATTCAACATATGCATAAGAACAACAAGCTAGACTGCCAAACATACTAACAATCTCAGGCATAACGGCACACAGTGCGTGGGGAGATTAATGACCTGGGGCACAACATCATCTTCTTGAGGAAGCGAAGAAGAACTGAAGTAGGAATGCAAACAAATCGTGTTGTTTGCATGAGCCCTGATCAGGCTCTAAATCATCCCGGGTCAAGGTTCCTGCAGTCCGCAAGCACCTACAAATGCAGATCCTCTATTGATTCCCTCTTTCATCCTGGAAAGGTCAGAGCACATCAAGCCCCTCGTTTACTGTTTGCTGTACCATTCTTGAGTCTAAATGCAAAATATACAAACAAGAAATCCAAAAGAAAACTGTGAGCCAGAGGGAAGTATTGCAGATAATCCATAAGACTTCATTCTAATCTGCACAATAATACAATCCTTACATTCATATTATTTTTTTTCTGGCAGAAAACATTGAAATCCACACACAAATACACCAAATTTAGCTGTAAAGGCTTTTTAGTAAAATTATTGTAATATTTACACTAGAAGACAGCATCTCACCAGCCATCTGCAAATGCCTGGAAGTAACTGCACGTCCAAATGCTGATGGCTCACGCTGTCTAATAATACACACAGGCCCTTGTCATCTCATACTTGATGGCAAAGCAGCTGGCTTCAGCTGTAAAGCTCAGAAAATGAAGTGATGCAGCCAAAACCAAGGAAAGAGATAGGAGCTGGGTATTTCCAGTCCCAGCTGGTTGCTCTCTGGAATCTGACACACAAGTTTCAGACAGTTCAAAGGAACCATATGCACAACAAACTATTCAGGACACAAAGAAAACCAGTGTTCTTGAGAATTCCACCATAGAATCGCTTACTGCTGTAAGACTTGTTGCTCCCAAGTGAGTGCAGCCAACATCAGAGAGATCCCACTGTAGGAACAGCCAGTCTGTGCCAGCTATATGGGTAGAGTACTGCTGTCACTTAACAATATTAATAAATTGAGAAAAAGTCTTATTTTTTTTTTAATGAGTCACAAGGTTAGAAAACAGTGAGGAATGGTGATGCCTACAAGGAGAAATACATTATATCTATGACTTTGGTGATGGAAGAGAAAGAATGCTACCCTTCCACCTCCTCCAAACACCCCAACCACCCCGATTGCTAAGAGATTAGTATGAAGGAGAGGTTTGTGTGCTCTCTCCTAAGGGCTATTTCTGTTCACCATTTCAGCTGAAGTTACAGAAAAAAAAAACCCCAAACATACAATGCTCCAACTCCTGTTATGCAGCACCCTTCCTATAGGATGCACAGTGAGAAATTTCCCGTTTTGTTTTCTGGCACATTCTCATACTGTTCCTGTCAGTTCATTTCATTAGATTGAGATCTGCTTTTGTTTCATCACTGCTAGAGGAAATGGATGAGGAATAAAACTTCCAATCTAAATATTTCCTCAAATATCAAGAAGATTCAAACCTGGATTGAAGCTTTCTATCTCAGGCCCTTTATTAAATGCAAATTATTCTCGTTAAAAGTAGTATTCTGAAGACATATCTCCAGACATACTACTGACTTGATCAAGCCTCCTGCTGAACAAAGCTATAAATATTACTATAAATATTCATGAACTTCATGTAAATAACATCTCCCACAGTGCTGCTGCTGCTGCACAGGTGGAGTGTGTAAAAATTTTTTTCTCCTAGGGAGGTGGTCCACTTCTCTGTTACAGAGAAAGGAGCAAGCCATGGTGAGGGTGCAGGGGCACAGCTCAATAGCAAGCTGGGTACACATTCAAGAATGTCTTTCCCTCTCCAAGTCAGCCACTGACTATAGCCTTGACCCTTGCTGATGCCATGGTCAGAGAAGGCAACACATTTCTTCTCCAGGTGAATTGCCTCAGCTTCTTCATGTCAGGGTGGTGTTAAGCAGACAGCTGGCCGAGTCCCAGAGTTATACCTTGAAATAATAACAGGGCTGCAGATCAAGGAAGTCACCGTTCAGTGACAAGAAATTTAATGCAGAGTGAAGGGCGCCTAGAGGTTTTCCAGAACACCGAATTCAGCACAATTAAGACCTCTAAAAGGGAAGATTCAGGCCAGACAGCTCTTACTCTGTCTCCTTTTCCTTGAACAGACAGCAACTGCTGGGAATTATTTCATATCTCTGTGATCTGCTCGCAGTGAAGGAACACCTCCCATCGCCTCCAACCCAGCTCTGCTCAGGAGGTCACGGCAGTCACGTTCCACCTCCAGCACCCAACTTTTGTCACATGACCGAGGC
This sequence comes from Callipepla californica brunnescens, assembly GCA_023055505.1. NCBI lineage: Eukaryota > Metazoa > Chordata > Aves > Galliformes > Odontophoridae > Callipepla > Callipepla californica. The sequence continues at coordinate 15,078,524 of JALIRH010000014.1, forward strand.
AGTTCCTGACTCATTAATGCTGCAATTTCTATCTTTTCTTCGTAATTGTACTGTGTCCTCCTTTAAAGAGCTCAGAATGAGGGAATAAGCTCTCTCTGGGAAAGGAGGAAGAGGGAACTTGAAGAAAAAGCTGTCATTAGTAGCTCGCACCAATGAACCACTCTCCACAGGGGAAAGCAATGGTTACAAATGTCCCATTCTTATTTTTTCTTTTCATTCTATTAGCAAAGTCTGAAACAAAAAGCTGAATCATGAATTGTGAAAAGAACGTTGCTTTTATTTGTTGGTGGGACACTTTGTGTGGTTTGTAAATAAAGGAGACAATGATTAAAGATTGTCCTCTTTTATTTATGCTCCAGTTCTGCTGGAGAGAATTGAAAGTATTTGTGAAAGCTAGGGCAAATCCTACAATTAAAGCATAGCTAGGTAGAACACAGGTTTGGAGGGTTTTTGTTTGCTTGTTTTTTGTGCGGGTTTTTTCTTTTTGTTTAATGGCTTTGATTCAGAGTAGCTTTGATTCAAACTCAAAGGAAAGCAGGATTTCTAGGAAGAGCTCTTAGAAGTTTTAGGAGAATTACCTGGAATTACTGGTCACATTCACCTCCAAGTTATGACAGCAATAAACAGAAAGGAAAAGGAGACTTTGAGATACATTAGATATGGAATAAACCCAAGAGAAATTTTCAGGATAGAAATTTGTCATTGGCAAGAAACTGCTGTATTAATAGCTCTGCATTCACCTCTTCTGTGCTGCCCTGCAGTTTTTAATTTACTCCAGGATTACAACAGACTGTGTAAAAGCTAAAAGCTATAGGGACTTTAAGCCTACAACAAGTCGTGCATTACTGCATGAAACTGAGAATAGCTGCAGATTTAGGTGGCAACCTTATGTAAAACACGCATTCTGCTGATGGAATGGCTCAACACAGAAGTCCTCAGACAGTGAAGAGTGCAGCCATGAACAAACTGAGGGAAAAGTAGAATGGACAAGGTTGTACTTTTATCAGCATTTGGCCACTTGTGGGTATTTTCTGGCTCTCCTAACTCTGGGTCTCAGAGTTAAATTCCAGCGTAGCTCAGCACTTACCGATGCAATTCTCATTAAACATCCAGCAATTCAAATACATTCATAAAAATTACAGAGTTCCTGAACAAATCAATCAAATTACTATTTCCTTTACATTTTCTATGTACAAAGAAATTGCAGCTCTTAGCCCAGAGGGAATAATCCTGGAATATCCATCAATCTGAACAGAAGGAAGGTTGGAATATCTTACACGAGAGGCACATGGGTAGTATCACTCCTGAGTCAAACTGAAGAGCTTTCTCATTAATGGAATCATAGAAACACCAAGGTTGGAAAAGACCTCCAAGATCATCCAGTTGAACTGTCCACCTACCACCAATATTACCCCAGTGAACTATGTCCCTTAGCACAACATCTAAATGTTTTTTGACAGCACAGTCCAGCCCAGGGCTTTGTAATTAGTAATGTTTCAAGCAGAACTACAAAATAGCCAGGTGTCAATACCAACTTTACATAGGAAAAAAAAACAACCAATAACCATGAAAGCTTTTCCTCCTCGATTGCTGGAATCCTAAAGCACAAACTAAGACAAGAAGAAGCACAGCTGTGAATTACACTGTACTTAACAGCTACCCAGGACGCAGATGAGGTGTTCAGTACATGCTGATATGGGAGAGTGAGCCATCAAACTGGGCTGTGGTCTTCTCTATTGCTACTCCCTTTATTGCTGAGCAGTGCGAGTAAACTGTATTTTATTTACTGTTAAGTGACTGCTCAAGATTGTAGGCATTTGTCTTTCTGTTCCTTGGAAGAGAGGAATTGCTCTCCTCAGCTCTACTGTGCTATTCCTTAAAAGTAGTGACTTCCAGGGTTTTTAAGCATTGGGCTCATTTCTTTCCTCTTTCTATTGCAGGAGTTTGCATTGGGCGGTGTGTTCTCTTATTTTTTCCTTATTTCACCAAAAAAGTGCCAATCTAATTCATTTTACCACCAGAAATAGACTGGAGATCTACAGTTTGTGGTGCTTTTGGTGTGTTCAGTGCTAAAAATTCTTCTGCTAGAGGGGAGAAAATATGTAACAGTGATTCTGAGCTGTATTCTCTTTAGTCAGTTTGGCATATTTGTCTTTTCTGTCTTATGGGCATTGTCGGCAGGAGAAAACCAAGCTGAGACAAGGCTTGCAAGTCACTTTATAAGCTCACTCAAGGAAGAGAAAGATGTACTGAAGACAAATAACAGGAGATACCTCCTTTTGCCCCATCACAGCTTGAAAGAGGTGCAAATGCAAAGCTCTGCCCTCCATTACACCCACCTCCCTGTGGACATGTGGGCATGGCGGTGACAAGTGTCCCTGTGAGAGAGCAGCTGAGGTCTCCCAGCATAGCACTGACCTCACAGAAATGCAAAAGCATCTCCTCCCAGCACAAAGATTTGCATTACTCTTCTGACAGTCCCTGCTTTCCTGAATCTATGAACATATGATTTCAGGGGGGTAACAGGGTCGCTTGGCTTTAAAAGGAAGCATAAATGAAATGGAGCGTTGCTGAGCATTTTGTGGAAAACCAAATTGTGAACAGAATGGTTAATGTGATGTCTGTGCTTTTTCAGGCTCAGTCAACACCAACAGTCACATATGTGAGCCCTGATCAAATCAGATGTCAAGCCTACACAGCCAGGTGCTTGTGAAGTCTATGATAACTCATGTTCTTTGTTCTCTGCATCTTAACATTGTAAGAGTAAGAAAATCCCAGGCATTTGCTTGTTCTGTAAAGTTGGTGAGAATAAGACAGAAAAATCATACGGTATTGGCATGAAATGTCCAGTTCTCCAGTTTGTATGTTGGCAGCCTCCTGCAAGTTCAGAGGGCTTTCAGTTTTCACAGAGCAAGGGAATTCAGCACATCACATTCATGACCTTTTCTTTACGATTAGGGCTAACTTTATGTTGAATCACATTAAAACCTGATAAAACCATTTCGTAGATCCACTTGATAGTGCTATTTTTCCAGCAACAGGATTTTCTGGTCTAATACAGGGTAGGTTATACTGTTCTTAGTTATTCTTCTGTGGCATATACATGAACAAATGTGACTTTTACCAATAAAAGTATATCCTGGTGTAGGTGTCACTACGAGTCGTGATCTTTTTAATATAAAGTAGATTGAACTATGTGTTCCAAATCCGCACTTGAATTTTGGGTCTCATTTTCCCTATGCATGTTCCAACGTGTGTCCTGTTAAACGTTTCAGGACATGGGCAAAAATCTGATTGTATTTTATATATGATTTATGAATGTAGGACACTGGAGCAGTAGTGCTGCTCCTACCTGGCATTTCCTACCACATTACACACTTCTCTGCGTTTGAGAGCCCACATCTTTTTTCAGACTTCAGTTGTAAAACATTGCTTTGGTGACTCATTTGTTGTTAGCACTAAATTGTACACGCTGCTAAAATAGAACTGACAGAAAAAAAGCTGCCATATCTTTCGGATGTCTGTATTAATTATTTGCACTCTTCAGGTTCAAAATACTGAGTCTACACTGCAGTATATTTGGCTGCAGGACATTGTAACACTTATTTTTCCTTATCCTCTTTTCTATTTCTGTCTCCCAGCACAAGTTACCAGCAGTAATGGCTCACTGGCATCAATTTAGTTAGAATTAAAGCTTGATCACCTGCACACGCTCCTTTCTGCAGAAGCATACAGAGCTCAGCCTCTCATGAAGCCAGAAAGAACATCCATATATCTGCCAGTTCTCTCCGCAGTGTTACAATTAAATCTCTCATTTTGACATCGCTATTTTTGAAACTTTGCACTGGTTTCCATACATTAAATAATGCACGTGACTGAAGGAAAGTCATCTACTGCCTGTCTACACACAAAGGATTTCCGATGCAGGTGATGAGCAGGCAGCACTGCTTCCCCTCAGGCGTTGCATCCTCACTTCTGGCCCTGTTACCCTCTGCATGCCCTGGAGCTGTGTACCAGGGAGTGACATTACTTCTGAATGCAAAAATCGTGCTGGGTACCAGACTGCCCTCTCAGGAGTATCTTGACGTTGTCCAATTACTTCACATCACCCTCTGAATGTCAAATTAAAAAATAAAATAAAATGCAAATGAGGAGTATCAACATGCAACACCTGAACAGACGAAAGGTCTGAGGCTCAGGACACAAATGAAGCTGAACCACACTGGATTCACAGCCCAAAAGGGTTTTTCCCATCAGTAAAGCTTTCTCAAAACAAACAGAAGCAATTCGTACAACTGTACAGATCCATCTGTGAAAACAACACGCAGAAGATGAGGGGTGAGGCTTAAACAGCACAGACACCAGCTGGAAACCACAGCGCTGGAATGGAGCCTCCCTGCACATCAGTCCTTTTTCTTCTTATACACAAAAAGTTATCAAATCGCTTTACACGGATATATAGATGCAATTAATGCACACAGCTGACTGCAAACCTTTGATTAATGTGAAGTGAAATGGCAACCAATCACTTTGGGGTAAGAATGAATGAACCAGCCTTGCAATTATGTTTTAAAGGGATACCTTGAAACCAGTTTAATGGGACATTTATGAATTTATTGTAGTCTTTACATAGCAAAATTCCCAACAGTATCAGTGGGAGCTAAGCTGATTGCTAGAGCAAACCCTTTCTCCAAAATGAACTGCAAAGTCCATTACTTATGCAGTGGAAAGTCTACAGCACAAAATCACAATATCAGTTGATTAACATTTCAATTTATGCTAAATAAATTTCTTATATGTGATGTGCACTATATTCTGCAAGGGGCTGGGAGGGCACTGTTAAATTTCCAACTTAAATTCACTGCTCTGAGATGGGTGGATCATCTCATTTAACACCAATTTGTATGTAAAAGACTCCACAGTGCTGGGAATCAGACTGTTGGACTGATTTATACCACATTTATGTATGTTTTTCTTCAGATTCAGGCCTGAGTCACCCTACAGGGAGCTTATCCTGCTTTGACCTACAGGCTCCTACCCCAGAGGGCATCTGTAGTGCCAGAGCTTTGGTTGGCAGCAGTGCCATGTCAGACCACGCAGCCTTTTGCCACCCGAAGCCCACAGGAGTCAGAACAGTGGGTGGCCATAACAACTTCGCAGAACAGCGGCTGTTCCCACGCTGTTGTGATTATTATGGCCTTTTATGCCTTACTAGAAAGTTGAATTTTGGCTCTTTTATTATACTTGGGAACACACAGTGCTACAAATCACTGCCCCAGGTGTCTCTGGCTAAAAATAAAGAAAGAGATGGAGACTCAAGATCTCCAAAGATAGACAGCAGTATCATTGGTAATAGTAGGAGTTTCAGAACACCTACTGGTATCCATTTTCCATACACATCGAGCTTAATCCCCCAAATTACAGAAATTATGATATATTTCAATTCGAGCAGGACAATGTGGGAGAAACGGAGGTTACTTTTAATATGTCTGAGTGTTCCTCTTGTGGAGGGATGCTATGCAGCATGAGAAAATGAAAAGATGTCCCAAAGAAGCAGAAAAACAAAGCAGGCACATGAAAACGAGTGCTGGTAGAAAGCTGCAGCCTTATGCCCAGGCAGATTCCAACGCCATACAGCTGTGGTCTGTACTAAGCCTCCATGAAGAGCTCTCAGGGTGTAGATATTTAACCTCAACCCTTTTGATTTGGGTCAGAGTTTTACTTTATGATTTCCACATGGAAGGTACCAGCAAATCAGTTAAACAAGCTCCTGGCATTCTCCTTTCCTCTGGGAGCTATGGCAATAAATGCAAACACTGCTGACTGTTCTGCTTCTCTGCAACAGCTTTCTTGGCTTGTTTCCTCAGAGGAAAGCTCCTCTTGCCCAGGTCATCACACACGAGGTGCAGAAGTTCTCCCTCCTGTTCTGATGTGCGTTGGCACAGGCTGAAATCACTGAGTGCAGTTTTTTTTGCTGAAGATCTGCAGCTGTCACGGTGTATTTCAATAAGATGTGCACACAAGGAGCTGAAACATTCAGCCTTTAAATGCCAGCCTGATCTAAAGCAATACGCTCCGCCTTTGTAAGGGGAAGCCAGACTGTTACTATTTCCCTCACAGTTTAGGAAGTGAGGTTCTGTTTTAGGAACAGAGGTGCTCTAACGGATGCCTGAGTCTGAAAGCACAGCTCTGTTCCACCTTCAGAGCGGAGTTACATTCTTTGGCCTTTGCCTCAAACTCTGCCATGTGCACTGGAACAAGGCTGTGACCACTGTCAGCCAGCTCTGCAGGGCTCCCATCCCACCCTGCACATCTTCAGCTGGGATGACAAATTCCTTAGCAGTCCAGTTCCACCTCATGTAGTCCTGGAAACACGGACAATTTTTTATTTTCAAGGAAAGGGCACAGTTAGCCATGTCTGAGCTGCCTACAGGCCACCCACCAGAAGAAAAATCAAGCCGTGCGGTGTCAGAGAGAAGTGAGCCATGACTTACTGCCACAGCACGGCCGTTAGGAGGTAATCACGGCTTGCCTTAAAGTCCATGAGAGTTGTGACACTTTGAGTACATTTTAAATAGCATTCTCCCACTCCAACATTTAACCCATCCTTTGTTTACTCAGCTAGAACACCATCGCAAGTGCTTTCTCTGCTAGAGTGCTTTCTGTTGTATGAATTATTTTGATTCACTGGAGATGATTCCTTGGTTAGTGCATTATAACTGATGGTTCAAAGCTAAGGGAAGAATGAGATTTTGCTTGATTATTGTTCTAGAGAGGAGCGTGTATCAGATTGGAATTCATACATGTAATTGGTATTATTATCTCTTTCCCAGGTAGATGTAGAATTTAATGTCTCTTTAACAACTCACAAATCTCTTATCACCACAGACAATTATACAAAATATTCTATTATATTAAGGGAAAAATGCCAGCAAGATTTTCTGTTGAAAAGCTTATCTGATGAAATTGTCTATTGTGTCCTGAGATGATTCCTATTACTCAGATAACTGTATTGTATGTAAGAATTACACACGCGTTATTACAGCTTTTCATTGGTTATCTGAAAAATGAACATAGTTATACTGAGTGCTTTTATAGAGGAAGGATAGAACAATAAACCCACCGAGAATATTCTGAAGCAATATTCTAAGTGTGCTTATCTTTCAGTTAAAAATTGTGCCTTCTCTTCCTCCAGCTTTAACTAAGGTGTCAATGGAACTGTGAAGAACAAATAAGAATTGGATGGAGCTGAGGGCTGAGATCAAGTCCAATCCCAGCCCACCTCCACCATGCCCACTGACCATGTCCCCAGGTGCCACATCTCCACAGTTCTCGAACATTTCCAGGGACACGGACCCCACCACCTCCCTGGGCGGCCTGTGCCACTGCATCACCACTTTTCCTGAGAACAAATTGTCCCAAATATCCAACCTGTAATGGGGAGCCCTCCAGACAGGAAATAGCACAGAGGGATCGGGAGGGGAGAATAGAACTTTCTCAAAGTCATCTTGGCCAACCCCTCCCAGGTTGCTCCAGCACTAAGTGCTTACCCCTCAAGAAGATGTATGTAGGGCTGAAACCCTAAGGGAAAGCTTCCAGTTTCTCATTCTCTCATTCTCCTAGAATTATATTAACTCTGAAATTACTTTTACTGTGATGATGTGATGGGAGAGGAAGGACTGCATTATGAAAATACAAAATAGTCTATGTCCATTACAGATCAGTTAATAATGCATACAGTGCCTGCAACATTCATACATCTATAGATTTATAATTTCACTTCAAAATGAGGAACAGGGATAACATTAATTTTTATTACTGTGTAGAGAGAAAGAAATTACTTAAAGGGTTTTGCTTTTACATTCTTGTGGCTTGCTGAAATCTGAATTACACCAAAAGGGCAAAATAGAAATGCTTCCTGGGAGGTATTTTGAAACACTGGACTTTTTCCAGAGAGCGCACTGGGATTCTGTGCAAAAATTACACCTCCTTTCTGAGTTTTCCTCAGAGTTTTGTTGTCCTATTTGTAAAAACTGGAATTTGCTCTGAACAACCCTGGGGGCACTGGCAGTGTTTGCTGGCAATAGGCAGCAGCTGAAATCGGCCTCTTTTCTCTCACAAAAGTGCTCATGTGCTTTTTCCAGGGGTGGAAAGGAACTGAGATGCTGTGGGACACTCTTTTCTATGAGTTTGGCCCGGTGCTTCTGAATTATCTTTTGTCTTGACTTACATTTATTTCACAGAGGACAGTAATGAAAGCCTTAAAGCTGACCCAGATTTCTGCTGGCTCACCACAGCCATTCAGAGCAGAGGACACACAGGTGTGTGTTGAAATGCCTTCACAATCTACCCTAGAAATGATAGGGCTCAACAGGGAGAGAGTAAAGGCATGAAACCACCCCTTTTATACCACCCATCCACTCCTCGATCTTTGCCTGCCATCCACTTCCCATTTCATTGCTCACGTTTCAAAGAATGTGCTCCAACTCTGCGTGTTCAGAGTGAGTGGGCTGAGAAATCTCCATGACAAACAGAAGGAGTGGGACACCTCCCTGCCCAGAGCCCAACTGCCTGCAGCAGCCCTGGCTACACTGGTGCTCCACTGGTACCACCACGAGGTGAGAACTGCACCAGCAGGGTCAATTTCAGTCCACTGAGCTAAGTTTTAATTAGGTATCTCTCACAAGTGTCAGGAAAAATGACATGGCTAAATCCCTGCAAGCTGTTTTGGATGTCCATTTCCAAAAGCCAATCTTTATCATTATCACTGGGGCAGGGAAATAGAAAGGCCCCATGGCACATGCAGCAACAGAATGGAAGGATGTTTTCTCCCCACCCTGAAGGATAATGGTGCTTCTGGCACACCATCCATTGCTGTCACCCATCAGAGCTGCAAGCTGCACGTACTCCAGCTGCTCTTCCCTCAGGAGAAGGGCACCAGATCAGTGCAAGGATTTCCGTGCAGGAATACTTCATTGCCTCCAAAGAGCCTGAGCAGCTCTTTGCCAGCCCCAGAAGCAGCTTTTAATGGCAGGCTTTGTCTTGCTGAGCTAATTGTCACTGACAGAGCATTGTCATATCCCTTAGCACTCTCATGCAGGGCTCAACACAGCATCCCTGTCCCTCCCACCACTCAAAGCAGCTCCGGGGCACTGGGCACCTCTCCATTGAGCTGGGAAAAGAAAGATTCCCGTGTCCCCTGCTGGGTACAGCCTGCAGGCACTAATAAACACAGAACATAAATTGCCAGATGACCTTATAACTAATTTCTTTCAGCTTCCAGATAATTCTGGAGTGTTTTGTTTTTTATTTTTTCTCCTCACTAAACTTTGGAAATTGTGCCCATCCATTTCTGAAATGGATCATTGCAGTGCTCCTGGCACCATTACTGTTGGGCGATACTCTGACACCCAGGAGATCATGAGAAAGGAGACAGCGAGCAGAAAGGTGAATACAATCTCTCCGTAAGGATGGCCCCTCCAGGATTTGTATTTCAAATTTTGGATTATAATGAAGACCTGCCTCCCGAAGTCTCAAATAAAACTAATAGTGAAGTCCTGCATGATACCTGGATTAACTGAACACCCCTTTCTGCCCACTTTCTCCACCAGTTACAGCACAAAGATCACAATTCTTTCTCACCAGGCTCTAAATGTAAAGTACATCTTTGTTCAAATTTCTCAGCCTTCCAAAGAGGGGAAAAAATGTCAAACACATTCAGAAACATTTTCAAAAGATTAAAAATACTGTGATTTCAGAACTATCATGTCAACAGCTTATAAAGTGTGATTGCCAAAGTCTCTGCAGCAGACACTACTGAATCTCTCCAAAGCTGCCCATCACCACCAGCTTCACTCAGAGCTGGAGCTTCTGGCCGTCAAGTATCTTACCTTGCCAAGTTCTTATTGCTGAAAAAAAAATTGTTTCTGTTGACGTTCCAGCTCTGCTCATAGCTGAAAAAATGAGCATGATTTGGACTTTACAGCAATACAGGCACTTTATGTACTTTTAATATTAAAGGATTCACAGGATCAAAGCACAGGATAAAAAGCTGAATTGTTTCTTTTCCTATTCCAGAAAGAAACCCAAAAATCAAGAACTTTCTCACTCGTCCCTTTGTATCACCACCAGCGATGAAGTAAGTGGTTTTGCACATATGACAGAAGTGAATTTGGCTCTGGATATGAATTTTAAAACCTTTCTGAGGAAAATCGGTGACAGAGGAAACTGGAGCAGAGCTTTTCTCACATTTTCAAATGGAGATAAAGGTGGCGAAGGGAACAATATTTACTCTGCTGTTATTGGTGTGGATTAAACCAAACTCAGAATAAGGAGAAACCCTTCAGAGGTATTGTCCCCCTCCTCTCAGTGCTCACTTCATTTGAGTGCTCTCCTGGGGTCAGCACCAGTCCTGTAAATAAGCATTTGATTTCATCCAGAACTGGCAACATATTTGAGCTGGCATTTTTATCAGGTAAACAGCACTTTTACCATTACTGAAAGCAACACAGCTTTTTTTTTTTTTTTCCTTTTACTAAATGTACAGAAGAATTGCAGTCACAGTGTTTGAAAACTCCCATTGTTTTGGTTTTTAACAATGGATTTCCCTTTACCAAAAAGGAGATCTGATAATGATGAAAGCACCTGAGCTGTACTGATGGGTTTTTACTGTCTGAATTAAAGATAATCCACAAGATTTTGTCTTCCTCTTTACAAAGAGTTATTCTGAAAGGAGATTCTTTTTCTCCTTATGGAGATGTGGATATCTTCATGCAGAAAAAAGTCCTAAGATAAGACTGAAGGAACTATGGCTTCTGTACAGAACACTGTAAAAAATAACAGCAGCTGTTTATCTATCATTAGGTCTAGAATTAGAAACAGAATCTGAACAAGGATTTTGGCAGATCAGATGCACTCACAGGAATGGGCCCTCTTATTTCTTGTGGTGCCAGTTTTTCCCCTCGCTCAGCAGCCAGAACTTCATCTGATAAACACACCTCGTACCACACAGAGGATATGTTCTGTTAAAAGATCTCTTCTGTTAAGACACTGAGCAGATAGCTTGGCTTAGCGCTAATGTAAATTGGCCTCATGAAATGCAATTTTAAGATGAACTAATTCAATGACCTGGACATTATAAGATATCCTTTCGTGGGAAGGAAGATTTTCTATTCTTTTTTCATAGAGATTGGGCCACACAATGATAACCAGACAGTCATCACATTGCCTCCAGTTACTGCCACTTTATTTTCCTAGTGTTCCCTGGCAAATCAGCTACAAAGGAGCACATGGCATGAAGGTTTGGCAGGCATGAGAAAGGTTTTAATTGCTAGAAATAGGCTGAGTCCTCCCAGGAGAGGTACACGCCTTAAATTCCCCAACTGTTTCCAATCCGTTGGGTGTCTCAGCCTGGCAGCACACTGCACTGCTGGCAGGATCCCAGGCAACACTGAGCTATTCAGCTATCCCAGTATTCTTTCAGCATGAGCAAAGATCTTTTTAATGAGAGATGTCAGGTGCCAAAATCAGGTGATTACTGGTTATAAAACTATTAGCCTGGAAAAGCGTCCAGCCTTTGTGTCGCTCATCTCTGAATGACCCACTTTGAGTACATCATTCATCATTGTAGTGAGATAGGCTTTGTCACTAGAAACAAAGCGTAGACTTTTAATATTCATCGAGGACGAAACCAGCCCATAAAAGTAAAAGCATTTTAATTTGAGGTGCTTGATTGCGTGGCTTTTGCTTTTCAAAGATGTCACAGTGCGCTTCAAAACCCCCTCTGTGTGGGTGTTTTCCTATTAATGTGCAGTAACTTAAAGGAGGAAACGATCTGTCCTCTGATATATTAACATCCCGCTAAGTGGGACTGGAAAGACCTATAGGAGAGAGAGACCTTCTGCCAATACCATGAATTATTTAGTTTCTGGGGTATAGCACATATTTATTAGATCGCAATTGGTTTGCTTTTGCCAAGAGGAGGCTGTTTATCATTACCACCTCTGCACTGGCACAGCTGATAGCATAGGATTGATTTAAAGAAAGCAACATCTGTTTTAAACTGCTTCTCTTTGCTCTGGTTGTGCAAGCTGTAGGGATGGGATGGTCCCAGCAACTTTAGTACCTGCAGAAATTGATGCTGTATAAATCGATATCAAGTGCCAAATATTCAGTGCAACAGTGGAGTTGCTTTGTAGCATCCAAAACACATTTTTACACTTCCAATTGGGAAACCCAAGTTAAGAATGATCATTCAAGTAATTTCCTCTTGAGAACTTACTGCTGGTCCAAAGTAAGTGGAATCAGATACAAATCAGGTTACCAGCGAGCTCTGAGAAAAGAATGGGGATCACAAGTGCAAGGAGTTCATGCCACATAAGAATAGCTGATACTCAGGAGACCAACTGGGTGTAACGGAGTCTTTTTCCTTATGGATCAACTTTGCCACGTAGCTTGGAAAGCAAGTTGTCATCATGTCTTTACTTTTATGATGAGGTGTGCAGTCATGTATTCAAAACATTCAGGAACCCTGAGGAATGGAAAATAGATTTTGAACCCATGCAGATTCTTCAGTTTTATTGCTCTACTTCGGAATTTTCAATTGTGAAGCTAGTAGACAATTCAGACAATTCAACATGCGGCTTGCGTGTATTCCAGAACATTCATTCTCTTTTCACATTTAATATACTGAAACATGTGCACAATCGTGCTGAGCAGAGTAATTGAAAAATAAACAGACAGAATTACTCACAACAGCAATATTTTAAATTCAAATAAGTCTCATAACAACATATGGCATTTAGGACGCAGCCGAACAAAACATTTGTAGCTGCTCAGATGGAAGCAGGTGCTTGGTTCTTTCTGTACTGCTGGATCTGCACCTGTATTGTCTGAGACAGTGTAAGTCTGCTGCTGCATCAGGGGCAGCCCTGGCCAAACTGAGATTTCACATCAACAGCTTTATTCTTCTGATTGAATCTAATGCATCCTCAGTACTGAGTGATTATTGAAATGTCAGCATCTCATAGAGCAAAAATGTCTGTTATCAGACAGCATATGTGTAGCGTCCAGATACCTAGGAGATAAAGCACTAGCACAGCCCAACGTTAGATGCCTAATGTATGTACAGAAACTGGAGCAGTAGGTCTATCTATACTGTACAGTTTCTGGAGTCAGTTTGGAGGACTGACCCCTTCCAGCTCTCATAGTTCCGTATGAGTTGGGCTGGCTTCCTGCAAGCACCTCGCAGAGATGATGAAGGGCGCCGTGCCAGGAGATCCAATTCATCTTCAGTGACTACCAAATAGATTTCTCAGAACTGAGATGGGATGGAAGTTTCCCCGTGGAGTGACCCAGAACATTGAGTTATTTTTATTGTAGGGGTATAACCTCCCCAGATGAGAAGCTTGATGAAAGAAAAAGAGAAATCTTAGAGAACACTCTATTTTCTGCCTTCTTCTGCAATATAAGGAACATCAAATGACCAACCTGCAAATGGAGATGCTCGGAGAAGAAAAGGTCTCATTTAGAAATTGGATGGAAATTTGGAAGAAACAAAGTTGAAGAGTGCAACTCCACCCAAATGGGTCAGGTCTCTAAAACCATTGCCCCCCCCAAGCTGGGGTGTCCCTGATGGACATCCTTCTTTGATACAGCCTAAGACAGAAGAACTATAGTTCTGAATTCTTTGATTTCTTCTGTGTATGGAATTAAACTGAAAAGTGTTAATTACATTCCCTTTAGTGACAGGTGGCATTCTTCTGTCATTCCTTATTTCTTTACCACCTGTCATTTAATCTATTTGTGGAAAAGTCTTTAACGGTAATGCTTCTTGGCTGGGAAACAATGAGATGTGGAGTAGAAAACTGATGCTCTTCATTACAGTAATTTTCAACCTGTCTGACAGCAATAGGAATTCAATTACAGTCCTCCAGTGGCAATAAGCTCTGTGCACTAGATCTTAATTGTTCAACCATTAGTTTGCAATTTGCATTTGTACTGTAGTGACAGCTGACTGTTTCCATCAGTAGTAGACATTTATATTCACTAAAAAAACAAATACATCAGTAGATCTAGCCCAGCAAGGAAGACTTCCATAACGATAGAAAACGAGTCACTTACTGAAATTATTGCAATAATCTGCAGCTTTGGAGTCTGAAGGCCATTAGATAGCAGAGGTGCAAGTAAATCATTTGAGATGCAGTGATATGTAGTGCCCAGTTTTTCACATTTTGATTCTCTTAACTCCTCTAAGTTGAAGAAATTCTGAAGAGATTCAATAGGAACACATTAACAGGTATAATCTGAACATATGATAGACTCCTGAAGCATGCTTTGAATTTGCACATCTACAAACACACTAAGTGTATACTTGTGAGGGCACAAACCCTCATTTTTTCTTTTACCTGTGTACAGGGATAGTGCATATATACAAGCTGGAGAGACAGAGGCACATGCAAAATACCTCCTAGCACAAAACAGCCCTTAAAAAAGCAGGGTCAGTGTCTGCTTCATCCCAGAATCATAGAATCTTTAAGGTTGGAAAAGTGTACTAAGGTCAGTTGTGTCATGCCTGGTGGCTCTCTCTGCCTCTCTGTCAGCACAGGGCAGGTTTGCGGTACAGACAGCCAACTTTTGGGCATCTACTTGCTGGCCAGCACACCAACTCTCCCAATAACATCAGCCATACTATAAGAAGCTTTGCTTTATAGAAAAAGCCACTAAACAAAGTTTTGCCAACACAGTGCTGTTATCAATGGAGTAAGCTATGCTCTCCCCCAGAACCAGCCTGGCAGCTCTATTTTGGAGCATGCAATAGGGCTTGGCCAATTACAGTGGTTGCAGCATTGAGCTTCTTGCTCACTCCCCATTACCAACCACAGCCAAGCAAGGTGAATCTCAGCTGATGGCTGCAGGCAGAAACTCCTCATCCTGAGAGAACTTTAATACATCATTGCCACAGCTTTGTTAACTCAGTAGCCCATCACCTTCATTTGCCGAAGTTTTTATTAACAACTATTTGCAACTGTTGCACAAAGTGAGGTGAGAAAATATGATTATTCTGTCAGGAGAGGAGAGAAGATTGGTCTGGCACAGGTACGAGCAGTGCAGAGAAACTGCAAAGGGAATTTCAAGACGGCAAAAGCAGAAGGTTAGGACTGAAATTCAGTAACTGAACAACATGGGGGAACTGGGCAAAATAGCTGCCCATACATCAGCTTGATTTGGCAACTTACATCAATCTTCACCACTGTTTTTTCTTTTTTAATATGTTATTAAGAGCTGCGGAAAATAACGACAAGTTGCTGTTGTGTCCCGCAGGCAGCTGCCTCCCCCTGATGGATCGCTGCTGCCTCTCACCGCACAAATCACCCAAAGGCCTGTGGGGGAACATGGGGACCATTCTTGTGGCAGGAAATACCAGGCTAAAAATCCATTTACTTTCATGCTAATAACAGCCTGAGACTGACATTTCCAAGACATCATCCAGCACAAGCCTCGCAGCCTAAAGCTCTTTGACCAATGTGTAGTGAATTTCAGGGCTTTATATATCAACGTGTTGAGGAATGAGAGTGCTCACTTCTTTCAAGAAACTTTCCACTTTCCTTCACTACGGCTTTCCCCACTGTGGGCGCTGTTCAGATTCTTGGTATGATTTCTCACCTATGTTCTCTGGCATCCTAAACCTAAATGGGAATTTCTTGCTGACTACTTTTACCTTATGGAAAGCGCAGCACCAAGTAGAACATCATCCCCATCCTACAGCAGGATGGTCATTCATAGTACGCTCCCCAAAAGGATAAACTGTTCTGAGGCTGTGTGTGATGCAGGTAAAATATTATAGTCAGCAGTGATTATACCGATCCTCTAAACCCTCCCCACAGTTCCTTACTTACAAGAGCAGCACAGATGTGAGCCTTTATAAGCAAGCAGTATTCCAGATGAGCAATGAGATAGAGACTGCATAATCACTGTGAGAGTGCTGCGAGAGAATTCAAAGCTGTAAAGGGGCTGTTTTGATCTACATAACTGCTTCAGAAAAGGTAAATCTCTATCAACACGCGATGTATAACTCCTCCAGAACATGTCAGGTGTCATCGGCAGCTCTCAGCTGCGTGCTCTGAGCCTGAGGATAGCGAGGAGTCGTAATGAGTGCACGGGCAGGAGCGCTGAAAGCGATAACAACTGAAATCAATGGAGCATGTGCCATTCAAGCAAGTCTGGTGAAATAACATCAAATGTTATTTCAGGTGTTATTACAGCTTTGAATGCAACATTTCCTCAAACTGACTTTGCCAAACAAGCCTTTCAGGCATCTCCCCGACCCTACATACAATTAATCCACATTATTATTCAACATACACACAGCAGTTGTTTGAATTTGCTTTGCTCTCCACTCTTTTCTTCTACAAAAGACAAAAAACAAATTCCTAAATTCAAGTTTGTCCTTTAAGAAAGCATGGAAAAGCAGTGTCTGTATTTTCTCCTTTGCATAAGCACAGCTTTGCATCAGACATCTATTGCAGTGAGTTTTGTCTGTAGAAGATGCCACCGTGATTCATCGTGCATATATGTTTACTATATTTTATAAATCGGGGAAAGTAGGCCATAAATGCTGCTTTATATTTTAAACCGCTGTTCAGAAAAAAAAAAAAAAAAGTTTTTCAAGTAGTGATGTCAGAAATTCTGATGCTAAATAGTCATATGCTTCCCCTTTATACTGAAAGCTTACACTGCCAGGACAGTAAATCTCCTAAATAATATGGGTACAGCAAGGAATATGAAGTCCCAAAGTGCAGAAGCAGGCAGATATCAGCATGGTATCCTGATCTGAGCCCTTCTGTGCAGAACAGGGCTCAAAGGCCATTTCCCAGACTCTTAGGAACAAGAAAAGATCAGCTAGACTTTGTTTTATTGAAGTACAGTAAAAGTACTTTTTAAACATGAATTCTGCTTCATCTGCTGCATTGCAATGCTGAAGTGAGGCACTGTTTGCCACAGCAGCTGAGGTTTTGCTCCAGGCACAGCCCTTCCCCAGCAGAGGCTGCAGGAGCATCCCAGGCAGCTCGCCAGCCCAGCAGGGCTATGCTAATGCTGGAGCTGACAGCACCAGTATGCAAGAGGATGCTCATGTCGAGGTTTTTTTCCCTCCTCTTTGTAAATATACATGGACGAATCCCCAGACCATCCATGTGGACTCAGAGTTCAGATAAAGGACGTCTCCAAGCCAAGAAGACTCAGTTAAAAGCCTCCTGGTTGACTTTGGGGACTGGAAACAACATAACCACCTTACTGCTCCTTGCCTTATGTGATGATTGCATGGGAAAGGAAAATTTTCCATGAGAGGCACCAGTGTTTAAGAACACGGTATAAGCTACAGGGAGCTTTACTGATAGTGTTAGAAACACGTTCTGTGGAAGATAGGAGATATCCCACACTGTAAGTTCTACTTGTCTTGTGCACCAAGTAGAAAATTCCATCTAGGTGACTCCTGACTATGTATGGAGTGTGCACCATGATTCCTCACATACTGCAGCAGTGTTAGTAAGGCAGAATATTCACGTTAACCTTTAGGAGTAGATGCTAACTTGCAATACGATAAGGAAATCTCAAACTGAGTTTAAAAAAAAAATGTTTTTTGGATTGAGTCTTCAGATTGGCTTTAAAAAACATGTAAAGTTCACAATTGTATTAATATTACAGGAAAAAAAGCCAGATGTAATTGCAATATAATTTTCAGTAATTTACTTCGAAGAATTTGAAGAAATAAAGTAACAGAGCCATCCTCTTTAGGCCTCAGATCTCTGCTGCCAATGTGTACATCCACATCACTGAGTAATGTCCAGAATCTCCTTCCCTACTGGAAGGGATGTTGAAATCAGCAGATGTGCAAGGTAAACTTAGAAACCCTAGAGGAAAGGGAAAGGAAGCTTGAGCTTACTTCCGTGAAAGCACTAACACTTCAGAAATGTGAAAATTCCTTCTTTCTTTGCATCTTTTTCAAACACTAAACTTCAGAACAAAGTAAAACATGCATTTGAATGTGCAAATTGTTGAACATTTGCACAGAAAATACAAATGTTCAGTGTTGCATCTTGCCTTCAGTAACAAGGCAGCGAAGATACAGGGTACGGGGGAAAAAGTCAAATGCTTAATGATGTGAGACCCAGGAGGGAGGATGGGGAGAGCTACATAATGCCAATATCACCTTTCTCTCATGAGGGTATGTAGGAAAGATGATTACTGCTGTTCCATTACAAAGACAAAAGGCTAAAAGAGGTGGTCCTCTGTTATCAATAATTTCCTCCATTCAGTGCAGCCTCCAGCAGTTTTAATTAACATGTTAGACTTCTGCAGCTTATCATTTTCTAATGTCAGATTATTTCCACATGCTATATTTCTTATTCAAGCGAGAAGTCATTTGTGTCTTAAAAAAAATATGCTATGGATAATACAATGGAGATAAATTCACACAGCAGAAAGGAAACTAATAAAGTACTGGGTATCACTGGAAAGGAGTCCATGAATACCTGTGTGTCAAACCAGCAAGGAAATAGTTTTAAGTAACATAATAAAAGTCTTGCCAGCAGCAAACAGTAGAACACCCCTCCTCTCTATGAGATAATTTGCCTGGAGTAGGAAAAGGAAATATTCCTGTAAGCAAAGGTGCCATCAAAAATCTCCTCAGCAATAGGGGAGGAGATCTGGCTTCTGTTCATGACTTTCCATTACATTATCTCGTTAAACTCAATATCTCAGTCCTTATCACACAAATGGCTCTAGGGCTTGGGTCTAGAGAACACAAAGATTGCCTCATGCTCCAAGAGAGATCTGATTCACTCACAGCACAACTTCAGCCATAAAAGCAAACCTCATCTCTGTAATGCAGAACTTTCCTAGGACTTGTCACCAGGCAGCAGGGCGAGTCCCACAGGAGCAAAGTGCGACCAGAGATCTTCCCCATCATCTTCTGCTCTAACGCGGTGGGGCCAATGTGACTGAGAAACGGAGCAAGTTGGTCACTTAACAGTTACAGAGCACTCTGCTGCATATCAAGTTCCTCCTTGTGGGAGCAGGCTGTGAGAGGTCATGACGCACATCGGCACTCTTGAGCTCAGTGCTTGCAAGCAGTCACAGCACAGCGATGGAGAGCATCTAAAGGGAGGGCAGCAAAGGACAGGAATGGAGCCAGAGGTACAGGGAAGATACAGCTGGCAGCTGAGAGAAGGGAAATCCAGTACAACTTAGAGGTATTGCCAAGTGGAGATTAGAAAGACTACCAGCAGGTCAAGCTGGCCACAAATAATCAGCTATCAGACTTAGTGCAATTACTACACATTTTGCTGTCTGTGAGCTTCTCTACTTGCATGCTTCCCAGTTCTTTTCTATTCCCAGCACACTACACATCATAAAGGATCATGTCAGCCAACAGAGAGGAATTGGCTTCATTTCCAAGAGCTCTGGTGCTAGATCACCTCATTAGCAAACGATGGACAAACTAGAGGTTGTTCAGAGAAGAGCAGCACAAAATTGAGGCAGATGGAGGAGGACTGACTTATTATAGAAGATTAAAAGAGCTCAATCTGCATAGCTTGGTTCAGTGGCGGTGTCAAGGCAACATAGACACTAAATAAACAGATTTTTAAGGGCATAAAAAATGAAAAATGATGATTTAGATTGTAAAAAATGTTGAACTAGAATGAGAAAGGTGAAAATAGAGACAAGAAATTACAGTTGATTCAGAGCTAGCTTATACAAAGCAAGGTTTTGACTACTGCAGGTATGTTTAACAAGTTCAGCACAGTATGCTGCTGATGAGTTTGGCCTTCAGGAATGCTGTGATGAAGATTTGTTTTAACACCACATAGAAAAGTATTTATGTTAGTTGACAAAATAGTAGCTGAGCATATACATATAGGTCTCTTCCATGCAAAGTAAACTACCATATATATATCTTTGAGCATCTGAGTCGAAGCAATTCCCAGTTCCCTGACAGTCCCAACTTTCTACCTCTCAGCTGAGGTTTGGCTTCATGCCTTCCTGTCTACTTTTATTCAGCAGTTCAAGGTGAGCATCAAATAAAAATTCATCACTGGCTCCATTCCATGCATTTCTTGTTCGCTTTACGAGGGCTTGGATCAAAGCTTTTTAAAACAAAGGGAAAATCTCCCATCACTTAGAGAGTTTCAGTTTGGCTCTAAGGCTGTTTCGCTAATTGAACAATGTAGAGATGACTGCTGGAGTTATTCACCAGTTGAGATTTTTCCTGGAGGTCAGGGCGCCGTGGCACAGTAAGAATTCCAATCTCTGCCAATTCCACTTTTAACATTAAAATCTCAGACAAATGATTTTGAGATGATTACAAGAAGCCAGCCCTCAGAAAACATCTCAAATTCATGGCAAGCTTGCATTATCAAGTATTCA
Organism: Callipepla californica brunnescens; assembly: GCA_023055505.1. NCBI lineage: Eukaryota > Metazoa > Chordata > Aves > Galliformes > Odontophoridae > Callipepla > Callipepla californica. The sequence continues at coordinate 15,098,948 of JALIRH010000014.1, forward strand.
TTTTTAGCACATCTGTTCTATTTAAGAACACCACTGTCAATTTATGGGTCTTTTTTTTTTTTTTTTTTTGCAGAAAAGATGCCTACTTTGCTTTTCCATTTACAAATTGAGAGCATTTATTGAGCTTTTAGCAGACTGCTAGCACTAAAACACTGCAGCACGCATCATATATCATAAAACGTGTGATCAAAGGAGACTGGCTCTTACTAAAGTTTCTTTTCTTCTAATCTTCCCTCCTCAGGCAAAAACCTGCATGAATAGATAAGGTAGTCCCAGGAGATGGATGAAACTCTGATAACAAAGATAATGTCCCTTGCACTGATGTTCATTCAGATTTCTCAAAATTTATACATTGTGATTAAAGGAAAACAAGGCCTTACTTTCTTCCAGCATCCAAGTATATCTTCCTAACGTATAAGGTTAAAATTGTATTTATTTTTTAATATAAGAAAAGCGTCATTACCCAATCCTGTAATATTTTATAGTGGAAAAAAATCATACAGGCTTTGGAAATAGCCTTGTTTTGCAATGTGCACAGAGATAAGCTAGCAAAATATACAAGACAGCAAGCATGGTCACTGTAATGTATTTTAATATGCAGCTTAAATATCCCACTCCGATAAAACGTTCATAAAACATCTGATGTACTCAACAGAAGTGACCGAGGTGGACTTCTTGCTGTTTGCTGAGGAGTGAGAAGATGAACATTTTAGATATTTCTTTACTTCCTTTTTGATTTAAGAGTTCTGAACACTGGGCCAGTAACTGTAAGGATGTATTTTGAGAAGCAGCTGGAAGATTTAATGCTCTTTTAAAGATGGAGACTCAAGAGACAAAACCATTGGACTTCAAATCCCTGCCAGCAACTTCAATGAATAAATAAATACGTGCCATTTTGCTGTTACCATACCAACCTGATCCAAGGGTGGTATCATTTTTTCCTACATACAGACACAAAGAAAAAAAGCCACCTACTTAAAATAATTACATCATTAACTAGGTGCAAATACCTGTATTTGTCTCATGAGTTGTACAAAGTTTTTCTTGAAGAAAAGACACAGAGTCAGTTTTTTCAAGGAATTTTTCTGTAGAAGTAAACTGGTGTAGGAGAGAAGGCATTTTGGTCTGTGTAATTTCTGCCCCTGGAGCATTTCAAGGCCAGGAATGGGCCTCACAAACCCTGCACAGCAGCTCTGATGGTCTGTGGCCAGCCTCCAGCCTGTAACCACACACAAATATACACACAAGGATATTTGAATACATCTATGTATGTGCACATGTCTATCAACTAAATTACTCTGTCATTTCCTTGAGCAAATCACTCTCTGTCTCTCTGTATGCCGCAAACACTACAAATGCACTGTGAACCACAGGGAGAGAGCAGATTTCTGCTGAGGTCTTCAATAGCTTTCTGGCTCAGCAGGTTCAGTCTTTGAAGGCTCATCTATATTATTTCAACAGTCTTTCCTGCACATCACCAGGCAGGCTGCGATCTCTTCTGCTGTTGTGAAAGATCTGGCCTTAGTGTAGTTCTTGCAAACTCAGGCTTTGTGTAGGGACCGACGTGACTGTGGATGCGAGCTGCAACAAAGCCAGCTCTCATCGAGTATTTCAAATTCTGGTGAGGTGCTAAGTCTGTTCTGATGTGGAAAAGGAAGAGAAGTGTACCTTGGGGTGGTGTTTTGGGAAAACAAAGAGCTTTTTACTTTTTTTGTGTGTGCTCATATTATCTGTCTGCAAGGAAAGCTGCTTGTGTAAGAGTATTTGGACTAATTACATAAAGTATCTCCAAAAAAAGTGTTCAGAAAATAATAGATTTGAAAGCCAGAAGGTTAATATGCACATTGATTCTGAACTTCTCACCATCATGAATTCCCACAGACGAAAATGCAGTCAGGGCTCCTAGTAAAGCCCCAGTGTGATTACGTTATGGAAATGATCACTCAGCGATGAATTGATTAAGAGTTCCCTGAACTAGTGTAAATGACTGGTGAAGTAAATAGCAGAATCAATAATCAAGAAACCTGGTATCATTTTTTGTAATTAAGCAAACAGACGGAATCTATACATAATTGGTTGCTAGAAATCAGAGGGGTGATTGCAGGCTGTCTGCGTTCTTGGCCCTACCAGCTCGTTCCTGTGCAGGTGTCAAGGAATGCTTCCTACATACACTCGCTTTAACCTGCTGTTGTTTGCACTCTGCACACAGCATATTTTCATGCACGCCATTGACAGACCTGAGGATTTTGCAGCTCACTGAACTCATTAAGCACTGAAGTCAGAAATATGCTTGCTATGAGCAGTCAGTATTGTTTTGTCAGAATTCAAGTGGGCCGGTTTTGCACGGCCAATCCCACAGTGGGAGCCAGGTAGCACACAGTGCTCTGGTGGCAGAGTTCGGCCGTGTGTGATTTTATAGCTCTGTGTAACAGAGATATCTACGAGAAGAAAACGTATCCCTGAGGGAAAGAACAGGGTCAAGAGGAGATGTGATAAAAGCCTGCTCCTTTTACAGCAGGCTGAGAAAAGCCATTTCAGCTGCCACATCAAAGGAAGAAATATGTTCCCTTTTCCAGCAGGTGCTCAGGATGTGAGTACACAGAGATGGGATGGCTGCAGCAACTCCACGGGCAGCTCTGGCCTCCAGAGGGAACACGTAACATCAGACCCTATAGCCCATCCAGGGCAGTTCCACAGAGTTTTTGAGGCAGTATTTCAAATACTGAACTAGGAGTGATAAATCAAATTCTCAAAGCTTGAGCAACGTGAAACCCAACAAGCTGCTATAAGGTGTTAAAACTAGATGGCTTTAGAGATGTGCTTTAGTTGTGCTCCTATGCACCTTGAAAAAGGTTTGAAATTACCTACTTTGATGAAGTCAATTTAAAACATGAAATCAGGGCCCGATATCTCTGTAAAACTTCTTGCTTTCACCAAGACTGCACTTCAGTTTTTCACAAAGTTTTTCACAAAAGAAGTTGTAATTCAGTCTGACAAACAGCACCTATAGCATGTATACTCTGAGATGACCGTTCTGCTTTGCTCATATTGAAGTGGTTTTCCCCTTGTCAGTTTTTAGAGGATCAGAACCAGTTCTTGAAATATTGATCCTACTTAATGAGCTTTCGGAATGCATTTTGCTTACAGAGCTATTTCCCTAATGGCTCCATTCCCATAGGCAAAGATTGTGGAATAAAAAATTTTGTTACAGTGATCTACACCTTAACACAGGGGAAACTTAGGGAAAGCAAGGCAACAGCAGATGTGTATGCAGTTCTGCTGAGTTGAATGCCAGCAGGGCTTAGGGAGGCTTTGTGTATGCTTTTTCACTGCCTCCCATTTTCACTTTGTCTTTAAGTCATGGATGAGCAACGGCATGGTACCCAACAGGAATTAAAGCTCCTTGGAGAATGATTTTGAATGATGGGGTGGGGGGAGGAAATACGGAAATGCTCAGCTGCTTTCCCCATATGGCTGTCACTGCAGATCTACTGCTCAAAGTAGAAACAAAAGGTAGAGTACAGAACATGGTGCATTGTGGAGAAAAAAAGCTAAATTCCACCTTCGGTTCTGCACTGAGTCATGTTACACTGAGGCCCCATAATCACAGCCTAATGGGATCTCCCACTGCTGGGCCACGTCTGCACAGGGAATTCCCACAGATCAGAGATGTCCTTGATGCAGTCCCCAACTAACAGTGGAAAACAAACAAGTATTTTTAGGATGGAGTCCAAAGCCGACTGCTGTTCTAATCTAGTTTTGGAAAGTGCTCCACATAATACAGTTTAAACCAAGCTTCAAAGTCATAAAGCAGCCATAAAACCAGCCATAAAGACAGAAGCTTTTAACAAGGGCGGTGTTTTATGAAGTTGGCTGGCCCTTCACTTCCAGCTGAAATCCACCAGATGGCTCAGGGAAGAGGCTTGTTTCACAAAAACTGAGATTTCAGGCTCCCAGGGTTAAAACACTGACTTCTGGTGGAATAAATAAAGACAGCTGAAAAAAACACAGCTTCACTGCCACCTCAATGCTCCTGCTCGCTGCTGGCACGCTGCTAAAAGAGCACATCCTGCAACATGCGGTTTGCAAATCTGTCCTTGGTCTCATCACTTCCCATTCCAAAGCTATTTAAACAGAATATCACAATTGATAGAGAGTACATTTTAGGAAATATATGGAGAAAACTGGGAAATTTCTCTCCTGAGAGATGTTATCTTGACTAAAAATAATATGCAAATGATTGTATAATTTATCACATAGTTTGATTAGAATTTTGGATTGAAAAACTAGCATAGCAACTTCTGCAACTTAGATGTGGAATTTTTACCTGAGCAGTTAGAGCACATCGTGAGAACAGCAGTATTTTCTATATGCAAACAATTTTAATCACTTAAATATACAAAATATTATTTTGCGATGGTTATCAGCAGTTTTGAAAAATGGCTTTGAATCTCAGCAGCAAAAACAAAACCAGAGGTGTGACAGGGAAAGAGAATCCATCTTATTGCAAAAGAATAAGCCACAGGATGGACAGAATGAAGGATAGATAGAGAAGGAATTCATTTGTTTGTACTTTCTGGATGACAAGGGGACTGCCTCACTTGGCTGTAAGGAATAAAGCAGAAGTGCTAAGAGGGAAAAAAGACAAGAATACGTCTAAGAGTTCTGAAACAGACTGCCTGGACTTAGATCCATTGTGATTGATGGGTGCTTGTGCAATCATCACTTTCAATAATAGGACATCAGCAGGAAAACCTACAACACTATAATACCCATTCAGAGAACAAATTGCTATTGAATGTGAAACTTGGAATATATGCAAATAAAATACAATAAAAAAAAAAAAAAAAAAAAAACAACCAAAGACCAAAAAACAGGCAGCAGCTGTGACCCTTAAGGCTATTAGCTTTGTATGAAACAGAAAAAAAAAACAAGCCTAAAAATGCTCTGCACAGCAAAGGATAGGAAACATTCTTCAGTCTACACTCCCTACAGCCCTTCCTTGTTGTCCTGGCCACAGAAATTCACAATATATTTCCAGAAACAGTACTAAAAAGATGGCATTATACTGAGCTATCTGAGTCCTGTTAACTTCACAAAAGCAAATTTTGCCCATATCCATCTTTTTTAGCCACAGACAGGCCCTTGTACTTATAATGAACGAGTGTTTTTGTTCAAAATGTGCTTTATTGATTAGCCACTTTATTCAAGAGCATCATCAGGAACTCATCTACTTATTAATTCCAGCTTTATAAGTTATCTCAACACTCTCCCCTAGGCACCAGTTCTTCCTCAGGCATATCTGTCATTTCTGTCAAGTACCTCCAATTAATTGGCAAGAGAAATTGGGAAGAACTGAATCTGGAAAAATGACTTTGGCATGGGCTTACAAATTACATCAGGTTATGAGAACATGGACACAGTCTATAAGAAGTCAAATACGTTGCAAAGAAAACATTAAAAAAATAGTACAACACATAGTGCAAAACCAGACTGAGGGACTTGCACCTCATAACAGTGAGAGTAGAAATGTAGAAAGATTAAAAGCATTAGGCAACATCAATTAAATTAGAGATGACATCATAGATTCATAGATTCATTAGGTTGGAAAGGACCTACAAGATCATCTAGTCCAACCATCCTCACACCACCATCCCTAACCACCAAGCTACTAAATCAAATCCCTTAGCACCTCATCTAAATGCTTCTTGAACAGCGCTAGGGACGGTGCCTCAACCACCTCTCTAGGCAGACCATTCCAGTGCCTGACCACTCTCTCAGAGAAAAAATATTTCCGCAAATCTAATCTAAATCTTCCCTGGAATCATAGCATTGCTTAGCTCTCTGGGCATCTAGAGTTGGGAGTGATCTTTAGATCTCATCTGCTCTGGGATGAGACAGTATATTTTAACTGTTTTGTGTTTCTGTTGTACTGTGTATCTTTGAGGTTCCTTCCAACCCAAGCCATTCTACAATTCTATGACCTGTTTCACACAGATGAAATGAGTAGAATGAGCAGTGTATGAAAGTAAACACTATTACAAGGTACACTCAGGGTCGCAGAGAGATTTCTTCAAATACCATCCGAGCTGAACCACGTGCACTGTGCGTGCAACCGGGTCAATATTACCCCATTCAGCAGCATTCACTGCAGTTCATAAAACTGAAGTCAGGTTCAAGACCTGACCACAAGTGAAATTCAACACTTACCTCACTACACCAACTCTTGTAGACACAAGGCAAAGCCAGATAAGACTAAAAGGAACACAGCCTTTCTGGACTTTAATGCCAAGTACGTTGCATTCAGCATTTATTTCCAGCATGATTCAGGCTCCTGCACCTAATCCATGGTTGAAAGCACCACTCAGGCCCGTGCTAATTGATTAAAATACTGAAGCAGGATCTACCCAGCCCAGCTGAGCTGCACTGTCACTGACTGCTTCAAAACATTTTTAGCTGAATTTTGTCTTGAAACATGACTGGAAGCTACTACTACTTCCTGCATACGGAATATCAAGCAATCAATATGTTCAGTGAATAGTTGGCAGGTCTCAGTGAGACGCTGTGACCACCATACTTAATGTATTAGAACATCAGAATACCTAAATATAGCTAAAAGCTCCTGCAGGAGTCAGTGCAAACTGACTTGGGACTACATTCAGTGACTCTCACTGAGGAGTTTGCAGACCAACAAAACATCGTGAGCTGTGTGAGAAAACAGTCTTTTTGAGTCTTAAGAATGTGATCAGTTCAGATTTCCAGAGAAGTATTCCATAAGAAGTATTCTTCTAATGAAAACAGATATTTAAAGTATGCCTTCCAGAGGTAGGCTTTGAGGAAACATTAACACTTAATTAAAGTTTATTAAAGCACCATCAAAAAGAAATGCTTCCCTCATAATTTTGTGGTCTTAACGATGAATAATCTACTCCTGACTATTGGAACAACTGGGAAGGTGACAGCAGCCATTCTACCTGCAGAACTATTGCTGCACATGTGGGTGCAATTTATTGCAAGAGTTGTGATAAAAAATCATAAAAAGAAAAGCAAGGAACAGAGGTCCAAAATGGAAGTGGTAGATGTTGACTACTCAGGGGGATTTTTAATCAGGAAATGCTCATCTGTATGCACCTGTTTATTTTGAATAGAAACATCTACTGGATTTTTTAATTTTCAAGATCCCACTGGGGTCAAGATTTTTTTTTTTTTTGAATACAGATAATTTGTATTTGCATAAAATGGATCTAGAATGTCACAGCTTGGAGGCCTAAATTATGGCAGCATAGGAAGGTGGCCCTGTAAAACACTTGATGGATGCAAAAATGTAAGTCAGTTGACAGCTGGATAACAATCTTTCTCTTGTGCAGTGTCATTGTATTATCACCAGCTGTTTTGTGAAGTAGCTTTTAGAAACAGTGGTGCATTGCAAATGTTGTACCACTTCTCAGGCTGTTAACCCCCTAACTTACCTCCTTATTTGTGCCCCAATGAGCACTAGAACATGTTATTTTGAGAATATCAATAACATCAATACATTGATCGATGATTGTGAATAATTCTTCAACTGAATCCAGGAAGTTAGTAAAAAGGAAAGTAAAATGATAAAAACAAGCCTCTAATAAGTCTCCTAATTTATTTCTTTCACTATTTAATACAGGTTCCAGCACCTCTAATTTCAGAACCTCATTCCTCAAAACCTTCTTTCAAAAACCAATCTTGTTACTTAACTAATTGATTGAGAAGATGTGAGTGACATCTCCAAGGAGACCCTCATGGTTGCCCAGGAACACCATAGCCTACCCCCCCCACCAGCCTGTCCCTTCAAGATGAAGGCAATTTTGTACTTGTGCCATTAAAACTCCACCTGCTCAGCAGCAGCTCCCAACTGCTAAAGTACTGAAGAAGCAGATGCACAGAGGATTTTATTGCCATTATCTTCTTGAAAATCACACTTTTCTTCCTTAAAGCTACATTTATTCAGTGAATACAACAGAACGTAAGCCTGAAATTAAACCAACTTCACAGTCCTACATTCATTTCCATGAGAGAAACTCTAAACATTCCCAATTCAGCAAGGAAGCACTTTGTGGGTCTGCTTCTCTAACTAATCCATGTTACTTGTCACCATTAAACACATTCTTTTACCTTTATAAACAAAATATTATTAGCAATGCCTATGCTTCTGGACACCAAATGAACAGGTAAAGCAATCAAGCTATTTGTCTTTCTCAAGAGAAATGCTCCTGTGCTTCCTTTGGCACTTGCAATAATTCTGTAACATTTATGGCCTACAACACACAACACATTAGCACTCTGGTGAGCCTGCACAGCCTAGAGAACTCTGCATTTAATTTGTTAAAAAAATCGTCAAATTAAAGTATCACATTAGTTACTGTCCCCACACAGCAATTTACATCAAGTCTAGTCAGGATTTTGCTGAAAAGAAATATACACTCAGCCATTACTTCTTAGCACGAGAGGACCCCAGGCCAGCATTTGGAAATGCCTTTCTCAACAGCGAAAGCCCTGCAAATACCAAAATACCTGCAAACTCGAGCTTTATTAGAACATAAATCACAATAATTTCAAGAGCAACTAGGTTAGAAAAGAAAAATGCTTTCTAGACAGCACTGGACTGCTCACCTGGTCTGTGCAGACGCGTTGGTGTCTCCAAGCTCAGGGACAGGCCCTGCCCAGGACAGCTGCCTCATCCAAATCACTTGCACGTGAATTTTCCACAGCTGAGGTTGCTTTGTTTTATGGCTTTTTTTTTTTTTTTTTTTAATAATAATTTTCCCTTTATGATCTGTATTCATACCATCAAAAACAGCATACGCAGGAAAAGGACTTGGGGGTAATGCTGGATGCTCAGCAGAACGTGAGGCCCAGCTGTCCAAGATGGCCGATCCTGGCCTGCATCAGCAGCAGTGCAGGCAGCGGGAGCAGCAGGCGACCGTCCTTCTGTACTTGGAAATGGTGAGTCCGTACCTCGAGTGCTGTGTTGGGTTTTGGGCAGTCCATGAGCTGCGAGGGTTTGGAGCACAAGCCTGGAGAAGGCGGCTGAAGGAAATGGGGTTGTTCGTGACTCTTTGAAAGGAGGCTGCGGTGAGGTGGGATTAGGCCTCTGCTCACGCATAACCAGAGACAGGACAAGAGGGAATGGCCTCAAGCTGTGCCAGAGGAGGTTCAGGTCGGGCATTAGGAAAAAGTTACTCTCTGAAAGAGCAGCCAGGTACTGGCACAGGCTGCACTGGGAGGTGATGGGGTCACTGTCCATGGAGCTGTTCAAGAACCATGGAGGTGTGGCACCTGGGACATGGTTCAGTGGGAAACACTGATAGTAGATGGGCAGCTGGACCAGACGATCTTAGAAATTTTTTCCAACCTCAACAGTTCTATGATTTTGTGATTTCAATATCTGTATGCCGAAATATATATTTATTTTATTATTTTTCTTCTTGTGGATGATTTGGGTTTATACAGCTGGTTTCTTGCTAGATGAAGCTAAAGGAAATCCTTAGAAACCGTAGGCTGTTCTAAACACAGTGTGCTCCAAGAATGTTAAAAAGTGTTTTGGGAGCCTTTCTTGAAACAATGTCTTGGCAGTTGCTACACTGTATGTGAGGTGTACACATGTACTTCCTTACACTCCTCAAACTGAGCCTTCAAAGAGCTCCTCCAGCGAAGGGGAGAGGCAATGAAGACCTTTTGAAAAAACAAATCATCCCTTTTTAAAAAGGATGCCCCAAACCACCGTGCTTCAGATAATTTAGTCCCTGAATTCCTGAGGACTTGAGTTGCAAGGTATTTAAAGAACACAATACTGTCCACAGTACAGCTTTGAGGGCTTAATTTAGAAATTTGCTGGCCTTAGGAAGCGCTGGATTTTTGAAGGAAACTTTGCAGTAAGTGTTAGTGTGTGAATTTATAGTGAAAATTCTGTAGTTTAACTTTAACGAGCGTTCTACTGCACAATATGCAGTATAGCAGCATGCTATAATACTGCAAAAGGCTATTCCCAAAATGTAATTATATGTTTTATTCCTACTGTGTCTTAAAGCCAGTTTAAAAAATAAAAAGAAAAGAAAAGAAAAAAATAACCTTAATGGCAAGTCCTTGTAATTTAGCATTTATTAGAGGGAAGAGGACTGCAGGGCAGGAAAAGCTGTTTGGAGGCTGGCATTTAAGTCAAAGGCATTTTCCAAGCTGCAACAGCCTGCTCAGTGGCTGCAGCTGGCAGGTGACCAAAAAACCAATGCTTCAAGTGACCTATGTATCTGTAGGAAAAAAAAAAAAAAGAAACTGAGAAATAGACAAGAATGTGATGTTCTGCTTCGTAGTCTCATTCAACAAACAATTTGAATAAATATTAAAATTCTAATACCTAATATTTTAATTAAACATGTGCTAAAGGAGTCAGTTGTGTAATGAAGGCTACCTGATGCTAGTCCTTGTAGTTAAAAATCTGCTCTGAATGGTCGCCACCTTTTAGGTGGGAAGTATTTTGTTGTGGGGTGGTTTGGATATGGTTTGGTTTTGGGGTGCAGAAGAGGATAAGCTGCAGTAAGCACAGATATAAACAGCTAATTGAATTAAGATTTTCTGTACATTAAAGGAAGCCTTAAAAAGGTTCTCCCACTCATTTTTGCATACATATGATTGTAACACTGCCTTCTTTTCCTACTGGAGCAAACTAAGTTAGTCAGTCCTGGCTTTTTCCCGTTGTGTCTTCGTAATGTTGCTGATGCTGCAATGCTCACTGGCACATGGTGCACAAAAGGTCTGAACCCCTCCATCCTGGCTGACTGGAAAGCACAGTGAGCCCATAGGGTTTGTATTTTCCTGATGCACAATCAGAGCCACTGGGTTGGGAACAGATGGCTATACCATGGTAAAATTACTAGAACAAGATGTAAATAATTCTGTCCAAGCCATATTCTGTTTCTGCATGCAAAGGCAAAAGGAAAAAACTGGAATACAGCCTCATTTGGTGTTGTTTAGAGCATTTTCAAGGGTTTTTCTTTGCAGTGGTTGCACCTATGCCGTCATCCCATGCAGATTTTAGAGAAGGGGAAAATGCAGTATTTACCTAGAGGCAAATATGAGTAATAAAAAATAAACATGGTTGTGAGCAGCATAGTAATTCTTCCTCCTAAATTACAAATTGTTCAAAGTGAAGAGTTCAGAAAAGAGTTCCTCTTTTCTCACATTGCCCTTCTGATGATGTCAACCAGGTTTATGGTTTTAGCAACACAACTGCCAAGTTATTACAGAGAAGGGTAGAAAATGGAGAAATGTGATTCCATTAATTTATTCTTTTGACCCAAATTCACCACAATGATTGTATAAATTATAATGGAGCATAAAGAAAATTATACTACTGTATAAGCTTAAATACTGTTCCCTGACTGATCAAACAGTTACAGCAAGAAAGGTGGTTGAAATACTCCAGCACACAGAAATGTCATCTATCACAAACACGACTGTTTGCATTTTGAAAAGCTTTCAACTTGGTCAACCTTTGATTGCTGCTTCTTTAATTGCCTTAATTGGACACTTTCCTCTGGTGTGTGTTGGTGTCTCTTCTTGCTGCCAAGGCGAGGAAAGCTTGTCATCTTCCTGGGAACAAATATTTATTTTGTGCTGCCCCAGAGCACACCATTTTTGTCTGAGTTTCCTTTTCCCATTTTTTTTGTCCTGGTCCATGATACCCATGCGGTTCATTATTTTATGCTTTCAGTTTCTACATGAGGCACAGAGTGGATAACAACGTGCTTAGATATCAGTAATATAAATATAAAAGGAAATCCACTATAACTAAAGCAAAAGGTCCAAAATGGTTTGCGCTGAAATGCAAGGTTCCCTGCCTGGAAAATGGAACTTCGGAGACTGGAAAACATAATGGTGTATCTGTAGGTCAGGTTCTTACTTTCCTGCTTTCTTTGCTCTTTGTAAGGGTATAGAATCAAAAAGTAATGTAATGTTTTACTTGCCTAGGATCTTGATTTAATATTCACTTACAGGAGCCATTTCATCATTTCACAGTGGAAAGGACAGAAGAATGAATAAATAAATGGTCTTTCCTGCTCTGACCTATTATATTTTCCTGAAGGCTGCCACAGGCTTCCAATCCCTAGGAACTCTTTTCTGGGGCATCGCCAAACCTATAAGCATGTGGAGACACTAATTAAAAGTTAAAGCTTTACTTGCCAAACAGGGGCACAAAAATAAGTAACAATACACCTTTCTTTAGGACCTTTGATGTTATTCAACCATGGAGTTTCTATGCTGTTAGGGACTGAGGTATTTGGTTCCATTTCAAATAGCAAGTGCAAAGCCAGAAGGCAGTGTTCACTAAAATAACATTTACTAAACATATTTTATTTCTTAGTTGTATTTTATCATTCTATGTATTTTATCTCTACACTTTCAAAATGTTAAGGTATTTCAAAATAACGTCAGTTCTAATTATCATTATGAATGAAATTTCAGAAAGGCCCGCACCCTTGTCTCTATGACATTAAAAGTGAACCTACAGGGCTGGAAAGATCTCAGTCATCTGAAAATAAATGCCTGGCTTCTTTATTTTTCCCCTAAAATTAGTCAAAGGTTTTTTCACCTCTCCATATATTCTATCTTTTTCTTTTATATAATGTATATATTTATTTTTTCCCCCTGGATAAAACCCTCCTCATCCAATGTGCAGACATCCAAAGGAAGGCTCATGCTTTCAGTGGGAGCTGCTGGTCCTCCTGAGATGCACAGTGTTGCTGTGCAGCGTTTGGTGCTGCGGTGGAATTGCAAATGCTGCTGTCTCAGGCTCAGAACAGAGCCTGAAGCGAAGTTAAAAATGCAGTAATTTGAAGAAGCAAAAGGGAAATGGTTGCTGCAGCAAGCCCTGCACAGGTCTCCAGCCCTGCGGCCAGCACGCCTCAGGCTCACCCAGCTCACTTCTCATTGATTATCCTCACCCTGGTCCATTGCTTGTGAGAGGTGCTCAACAATCCAAATCACCAAAGGATCCTGTAGCTGGATTCAAATTCTAGATTTCAGTGACAAATAGTAGCAAACTGTTGGGAACTCTATACCTTTCATCCACCTCTTGCATTGCAGTGAATTTCTCAGCATTCCAGGCCCACAAGTTCATGTCAGATCTTGAGGGCAAAGGAAAGATCTGTTTGACATAATCATTTCCTTTTCTGCTCTCTAAAACACAGACTTACTTTTCCAGAAATAGAACATTCTGCTTCATAATTTATTATTATTATTAATTGTTGCATGGCTTTGAGGCCAATCTTTAGAGTTCTCTGTTCATCAACACCACCCAATTAGCTACAATGGAGTGAAATAGCTGTTACAAAACGCTATGCTTTTCCTCATCTTTTGGAGGCTGTTGGAACCGTATTTTTTGTGTAAATATTTACTATGCTTAATGGTGGTTTAAAAGAGAAAAGGATGCTTGCTGAGCATTTTTACTATTTTTCCCTCCCCGCCTTTGTCTGGTGCTTACCCAACCAACCTTTTCACAAAGCAGAGCACTGGGAATTGGTCCCTGTGATGAATCACCCTGTCTCACAATGCTCAAAAGCCCTTCTGTGCCATTAAATCAGCCTGATTATCTGGATTTTCTGATATATGGTTCTGTGCTTCAGCTGAATATAGGTGAAGTCAATAAAGACATCTCTGATGTACTGCATCAGCGAAGGTGAGGTGGGGGTTGGGGTTGGAGCTGCTCACACTTGTGGCTCTGAAGTACAAATCTCAGAGGTTTCTAGTTCTTTTTTTACCGGCAGATTGAAAAGTTGATGGTTTGGAACTGAGAGGATGAGTCTTCTGGAATGTAACTCTTCAGCTCATTCCTAAATTTAAGTATCCTCCCTTAAGAAAAAAACTTCCATGCCTGTTTAAAAGAGATACGTGCATTTGACTCTTAAGTAATTTCTCTTTTCTTCTGCTTACCATTATTCCATAGTTTCAAAATTCACTTGAACACAGTGTATGTGTTTGTCAGTGGAAGATGGGGTAGGAGCTTGAGCCTCTTGTTGCAGATTTAAAGACACACTGTGAGGAGTGTTCCTGAGATCTTCAGTACTGAACTGGAATGATTACACCACATAAAATATTAAGATTGCTCTAAGTTAATTTCTCAGGTTCCTAGATGATAATTTGAAATGACAGGTTTACACCTATGAAAGTACACAGAGCTCCAGTGGGTACACAGCACTCTGTTCTACTGGAGAGGTCAGAAGCTGTTTGCAAGGAGGAATCCAGGTTCTCTCATGAGATCCAGGGAGAGGGGGAGAGGTGCTTGTCTGCAGCAAAAATGCTTCAAGGGATGGAACATCTCCCCTGCAGGACAGCCTGAGAGCTGGGGCTGTGCAGCCTGGAGAAGAGTTGGCTCTGGGGATACCTGAGAGTGGCCTTTCAATGTCTAAAGGGTGGCTATAAGAAAGAAGGGGACAGACTCTTTAGCAGGGTCTGTTGTGAGAGAACAAGAGGAAATGGTTTCAAACTAAAAGAGGGGAGATTTGGATAGGTTATAAGTAAAAGGCTTTTTATAACAGGGATAGTGAAGCACTGACACAGTTGCACGGAAAGGTGGTGGTGCCCCATCCCTGCAGACAGCCGGAGTTGGGCTAGAGGGCTCTGAACACCTAATGGAGATGTGGATGTTCCTGTTCACTGCAGGGGATGGGACCAGATGGCCTTTAAAGGTCCCTTCCAACACAACTGATTCTATGAACTATTGCCTCTATTCTTTTCTCTTTGCACTAAATTAAATAAAATCAGACCTGACAAGTAGCAGGGACTTCTGCTGTGTTCACATTAAAACACACACCTGAATTAGTCAGTTTTATTACTTCTTTTACAATATGTTTTTAAATGTGCCCATGCAAAATAATACACTGCTGGAACAACTGAGGACTGAGGAGAGTGTTTTCAGAGTGAGGGAAGATGGGCAGGTGAAGGAATTAGCTCTTAGCAGATGAGTCCTGGAGAGGAATGTACTAATTAAAAATCTGAGGATTTATTTCAGATGAAGTGGTTTTCTTTCCAGAGAAACAAGTATTCTCTTAAGAAAACTGATGAAGAGTTGTTAAAAAGAAATACAGCTCATCTTGTTTTGTGATGTTTATATTTCTAATACAGTCCCCTTCGAGCAATTTTCAGAAGCTTTTATATTTTATGGAACAAAGATAAAATCTCAAAATGGGCAGAAGTTCAAGAAGTGATATAAAGACAAGGATGGAGTTACTTTATGATTTTGATATATATATGAAATAGAAAAATAAATCCCCCCCATTTTTCTGAGAAGGCTGTGTTCCTCAGGAGGGCATGCCACGCTCTTAATACACATACTCCTCTCTCAGACAGGAGCTGCTGCTCACGGTATGCGACCAGCAAATAAATGATACTAAATCACACTTGTTCCCAGCTTTTTGCTACTTTAACAGCTGAATTTCATTGAGTCCCAGTTTACACCCATGGGGAAATGAAGGACAGAAAAGTCCAGAGGAGGAAAGCAGTGGTCCGACATGCAGAGAAAAATCCCCATGCCTGCTCCCCACAGGGTTGGATGGGACATCATGAGAAATGCTGTTTCTATGAGCTCCTGTTTCACACTGTGGGGCTGAAAATGCCGAAAGAATGCCTTCTGGGAACAGTGCATGTCCGCAAACCAGAAGGAAAAGAAAAAAAAAAGAAGAAAGAAAGGAATACTAGATATAGAATCTGCTCAGATTACAGGGCAACATCTAATGGGCATGGAGAACTGGTTAGCACAGCATCACTGAATCCCCACCTGGATGGTGTTGCTATATCAGCTCACGTAGACATGTTGGGGACTGAGACTTAGCATTATGGATCTTTGTAGGGGATGTTTCTTCCCTCACCAGTTCCCACTGCAGCTCCCCATTAAATAGTAGGGGGCGGGGATGGACCTTCCTGAAGCTATGTCAAAATGAGCACCTTGCTGTGTGGTTGGTACATGTCACACAGAGATCTTGAACCTAAACTGCTTGTAACTGAGCATCTTGAAAAAGACATACTAATGATGCTCTGAATTGCAAGAGAAAAATTCCTTATCTGGGACAGAAAAATGTCTCAGAGGAAGATGGTGCTGAATGTGAGCAATCTCTTCTGGAAGATCATCCTGAGCTGCATAAAAGGCCAAAGAGCTGCAAAGGAGAAAGAGTGAAAATACTCTTCCTTCCTCTCATGATATTTCATCTTATGTGTGAGGGACTGTCACTGCATAGAGCCCCTTTGATCATCTTCCTTGCAAGTTTCAAATTGCTGGGGTCAGAAAAGCTGATGTAGAAAGACTTTATGGTGAGAAATTAATGAAGGCTTTGTCTTATCTGCAGCTGCTGACTTTTGGTGATGTTTCACAGAATTCCTTTTTTTTTTTTTTTTTTAAGATGACGCAGCTATGGATGAAATAATGTACTTTCTCCTTTCATCCAGATTATGGATAATAGCAAGAAAAATACAGCTCCTGACATACTTTTTTTGGAGCCTGAGACCAGGTGATTGACAGGACTGGTAACTGCAATCAGAAATTATATACTGCAAATGAGGTTTTTACTGGTTTTACATATCACAAGGGCCATTACTCACTGGAGAAAAAAAAACAGCAAGTGTACAATGTGAGTATTGAGACAAAGAAGAAACTGAAAATAAAAACATTTGAGAAGGATAAGCAGAATGACAAACAGCCCTGGAAGGAGATTGGCAAACTCCATCACAGTTTATTTTCCAAGTGAGCTCTGTATATCTTCCTTAATGTAACAACTGATACACAAGACGAAACAAGAATAACAATAACAATAGTAGCTAGAATAATGAACATTCTCTATTGTGCCTCAAATGAGGAAATATGCTTTTTTTTTTTTTTTTTTAAGAAAGCTACATTAAAAATATATTGCAATTACATTTCTTGTTTTACGAATAAGTGGAGTAATGGGAAATATTACCACTCATTTACAAAAGAGAGATAAGGACACAGAAGGGAGTGAACAATTTAAAATCCAGCTTGGTTAGTGGGTGAACATGTGACTAGGATAAGGAACTGAAAGTCTCTTACTGGCTGTGAGCTGCTTTTTGACACAAAGCAGATTGATAGGGAAATGTACTATTCCACAGAAAAAAAAATGCTTTTCTGGAGGATAGATAGAAAATTGCCAAAACGAGGAGTGGTTCACATTAATTAATTGTGGAGAAGGTGCCAGTCTATCCAGGTGTGTCAGATACGGCACTGGGGTCAGGTGTCTGCTGGAGTGACACAGTGGTCCTGGTCTGCAAGCAAAATGTTTTGGACCTTTCTGAAACTGCTGGAACTGGATGTTCTCAATCCCATATCATAGACCTGGGATGTATAAAACATACAGCAATTCCTTTGTGATTGACAGGACTGTTTGTGAGCCATGGGATTGGTGGCTCTGGCCAACCTGCTCTGAGAACCGTGGCTGAATTGAGATCCCGCTGACACCTGAGAAGCTCCTGTAGCTTAAATACCTCCGTACTTAACAAAAAAGCCTTTGTTTTTAAGTCTTGATGTGCATTCAGGTGTAGGATATTCTTCCAGTCTGCAGTCTTGTGATTTCTGCATTGAGGTTAAGAAGACATTATGAGGTAACACCAATTTTGTTTGTCTCTCTGATGTACTTGGAATTTCTTTTTGTACAGTAGGTCAGTTCAGTCTAACTCCATTTTGTATTTAGATTAAAAGGAACAGTTAGTGTGAAAAAAAAAAAAAAAATCAAAATACCAAAACCAGACCTGAAACAAAGTGAAAGGCACAAAACTGTGAATTCTGCTTTATATTTGTCCCTTGTCACAGCCTGCATTTTACACCTTGTGCTGGGCTATCTCACCTAGCTGCCTCCAGCATCATTACAG
Organism: Callipepla californica brunnescens; assembly: GCA_023055505.1. NCBI lineage: Eukaryota > Metazoa > Chordata > Aves > Galliformes > Odontophoridae > Callipepla > Callipepla californica. The sequence continues at coordinate 15,116,849 of JALIRH010000014.1, forward strand.
TGAGGTGTGAGCAGAGCTTTGTGCTGGTGGCCTCTGACACTCAAGGCACAGCGAGTGTCTGAGTTCATTACAGTGGTGAGCCACACACCCACAGAACTGCTCTGTCTGTAGTCATGAAGAACACTGGTGCTCCAGAGCTGAAAAATGACTGGTTGTTTTTTTTTTGTTGTTGTTGGTTTTTTTTGCCTGTATGGTTAACAGAAATACTACAGTGGAAATAAAACATTTAGACATGACCTTCAGCAAGCTGTAAAGTCCCACAGATTTTATTGATATAGGTGCTGCCTCCAAGACAGCCTCCGGGTTTGGAAGTCCTCTCTGGCCATTATTTTTATTTTCCCTTCAATCTACCTTTGATTTTAAGATGAAACATCACCTGCTTCTCTTTGTGGAAGACAGAGTGTGAAGAAAGGTCCAGTTGAAGTGTAAGCCTTGAGACTGGCTGCAGGATCCATGCTACCCACCCTGGATATCCAGGTTTTGGTGTCCACTATGGACAGAGTGTGACCTTGCTCAGGTTTTCCCATGCAGTCACCCTATGAGAAAGCCCAGATGCTTCCTTACAGAAGCAGTAAGCTCGCTAAGCTATGTCAATACAGATCAACAGGAAAAATAAAGGCCATGTGCAGAGTAGCAAGAGTGTCACTGTATGTGTGCAAGAGATGCAGTTTATGAACTTTTAAGCCCTTGAACGTACAACATTAAATGTGCAGTAGTTTGTGTTGTGCTTGGATGAACATAAACAAGTCCTGCTCTCTGCATCACAATTACTTCAAAGTTGTGCTTTCAGCTTTAATATCTGCACGGTAAAGTTGTTTGTTTGTTTCTAAGGCTTTTCGTTCTGTTTGCTGGAATGGGAGCTATTACTGAATGGTCAAAACAAGTCCACGACATGTTTGTCATTAGAGCTGAACTACTGTGTGCTCTGGTTGAGAAAAAACCAGGCTAACTTACTGAAATATGTCTTTCTTAGTGGCTATTGTGGATCTTGAAAACTCCTTGCGTTTTGTTTGTCTGAATAGCTACGTTAATGGAAAAGATAACTGCCAATAAGCTGCAAATACACACTCTCCAGCTACAGATCTTGGAGTCACTGTATGATCTCTCTGAAATTTAGGATAACTGAGCCTGGGACTTTCTGGAAGGCATTGTTCGGTGCTGATACCAGAAGTGGGGAGATCTCAGCGGGTGCTCGCTGTGGCAGATCTTTAATCTGAAAACTGCAATTCAGCGTCTGAATGGTGGGTTTAAGTGACTGAGTGAGACTCAGACTGTGCCTCTAGTGATACAGATAAGGTGTGTGTTCTTTATTTCAGCTCGAGATATAGATTGCCCCTTTTAAATACATACCACTATTTAACCTGTGAAATACTGCCCTGATGATCTCTATTCTTTACCTGGATTGTGGAATTAACCAGAGGCCCTTCTGATTGTGAATTAAGTGTATATGAATAGCTTGTTCACTTCTCACTACTTTTCATTCATGTGGTAATTTGCCTTCCCCAAGTTACATTGTTCTGCGGCCACCTCCTTCCCACACAGTTTCTGCAGTTTTTTCCTTATACTCCCCATTTTTTTCTCCCCACAGTCTTTATTCATTGTGCTGTGCTGACTGTACTTCATTAATAAGTGTCCCACACAATGTCCCTCTTTCCACAATACAAAATCACTGTTAATTAGTCTCAGTGATACTCATTACTCATAAACAGCTGCATGCCACAGCTCGGAAAACAGATTATCTGTCTTGCTCTCACTTAAGATCCTTCTAGATCCAAAACAGAAGACAAGGATCAGTTCAGCACTCTCCATGCTTTAACAAACAAGAGAAAGAAAGGAAAAATGGATCATGAATTTTCTGTTTTGAAGTCTTATCCCAGTGTTGACAATAAAGAACACACAATGGTCAGGAGATAGGAGGAAAAATACTCTATTTCTTTATTTTGAAACATTCTCACCTTGTAATATTCAGCAACAATTACTGTTGGCCTTTCTTTCCATGCATTCAGCTGTCCTGAAGCACAGTTAAGACAAAAAGGAGGAGTATGAAATGGTGGGAGTGAAAAGCAGAAGAAAAACTGATGTAACAATAGTACTCAGAGAAAATTTAAGAGAAACGACGGCTACATGGAGGCTTTGCACCGCCAGATCATATTCTCCATCTTGTAATTATTTTGTCAACCTCACTTGTTACATCACTGCTCATATAAAAGTTATGCTATTATGTGAGTTGTAACTTCTACTGTGTAAAAGCTATACTTTAGAACTGCTAATGCTTGGATTCACTAAAAGTAACAGGGAATGTATTATTCACTCAGAAATAGATTTTCACAGCTAGAAAGTGATCATTTCTTATGGGCAGCTTCGAGGTGAAGATTTGACATACCAATTTTTAGTTGGAACTGTATTAAATTCCTTCTAAAAAAGGGGCATCACACTAAATTTAACTTTGGTTCTCTTCATAAGCATTAAAAAATAAATAATCATAAACTCCCTTGATCTTGAAGCACTGATGAACCAAGTCTTGATGAACTTTGTTCTTCCAAGTTCTCCAGCTGTCAGAGATGGAGTCAGTCATGTATATTCCCTGCTTCTTGCCTTCTGCTGCTCCTCACAACCACTACTGTGGAGTTCAGTGTTACTCCTTCACATGGGGGTGATGCATGGAGATGCAGAAAGAGGCTGTGCTATCTCAGGTAATGACCTGCTCTGCAGATCTATTTTTTTTTTCTGAGTTAAAGAAGGGTTTAGTTAGTCTGAAGGGTGGTAAGGGTGTTGAAAACTGACAAGAGATATACAGAATTTTGAGAACAATGTTGTATGGTCTGATGTTGTTTATCATTAAGTATGAATGAAGGCTGGGTTCTGGTAACTAAATTAATGTGTCTGTTTCAAATGCATTTGTTTTGCTTAGAAGAGGTGTGATGCATAAGGTTACTCACTAAATTGATGGATGAAAAGAGGAAAATTTTAAAGTGGATTAGTGTGAAGTTCTGATCCTTGCATGCATGCAGGCATAAATTTAATAATGAGCAAATTAATGTTTAATACAGTGAGTTGCGTGATCTTTACCACTGGAATAAAAAGTTACTAATGCTAGTGCTGAAGAATCAATGTTGAAAATTGAAAAATATGACAAAACTAATCTACTTTAATATTTCTCTGTTTTTGCTTAACTATTGTAAATCAGTTCACTATAAATCCTGCTCAATTTGATCCATAACAAATAAAGACATCTTTTAATAAATTAGGAATATTGCTGGAGGCCTCTAGAGGAGTTACCTAAATATTATTAACCCTTAAACAAACACTTTTACATGGATGGAATCTTCCTGGTATGTGCAAGTATTAATTTTTAAACCTTAGGAAGATTCTAGGAAAAGAAAATAAATGAAAAACAGTAAAAAAATGAAACCAGCACCCTCACCCAAGTTTTTTATTATCTTTATGGGAATGTTTTAGGGGTGCATATCTGAAGGTCTGAAGGACAGTTCTCCTCCATTCTGCTTAGAAGTAACTTTGTATTCCTTTTAAGTACAGTATTTGGCTCAATAGCTCTTTGTGTTAAAAAATGTACAGCACAATTATGCAGGCTGTCTTCACAGATAAAGTTAGGGATTCTGACAGAGCTTTACTCTTCTTGGCGTGTTCTCCATTGAACCAACCAATAGCAGTGTCTCTCTGTCACTTCCAATAATCTTTCCTCCCTTCAAAAGAAACTGTTTCTTTAATATATTTACCAGATATTAATCTATAATTCTAGACTCATTTTTGTTACCGTGTGATTACATTTATTCATGAGACTCAATAGTTTTCTCTTTTCCTTATAAAAATGTCTCAGTTCCTCTATATCTCCAAATAGAAGCTGAAATTTAATATTTATGTTCTAGATTGATTCAGTTTTACGCATCTCATTTTTTGATAATGCAGATTTTTCTCAAAGACCACCCCGTAATCAATCGAATCCCCCTAATCAGTCACAACAGATCTTCCCTGCCCTTTCACTCAAACACTGCTTGTGCCGTTCCAGACCTATCCTGCTTAGTGCTGAGTACTCAAAATCTGTTGTGAACCAAGAGGAGTTGATTGAAATGTCACAGTGCTCAGAGCCCATGAAGCTCCCGCAGAAGAGACTCTCACAGCAGAGGATTGGTTTGACAAAAGAGTCCTGCTGTGTGAAATTTGCACTATACCTTGTGATGAGTAAAACCATGCGTTAGATTCCGCAACATTCATCTTGCTGCTCAGATTCTGAGACATTAGCAGGGAAAATTGCTTCAAAGCCAAACTGTTCTTGCCAACCACAAGTCAATTAAAATCAACATACTTATATGAAGGGATTATCTTGTTTTGTGATCTTTGAAGTCCATTCAGGAAAAGAGGGCCATGGCTGTGAACTGGAGATAAGAAATCCATATGCTGAATGAAGGTGCACATACAGCAGAAGCCACAGGCATTATGTGAAGCAGAAAAAAAACCTGATTGTGCTGAGGTCTTTTTGGAATTTCTGGAGCAAGCAATAAAACTAAATATCTGGCAATCTACCGTGTCTGATTTCTAAAGAAGTTGATACCTGAATTTGCTGCAGCAACCCTAAATAATGAAGTAAATTGGAGTTTGATCTTCGAGCTAAATGTACTCCTTGCTGTGAATTTGAAAATGTGTTTTCTTAGTTTCCTTCTATATGAAAACCAGAAGCACTCTTGACATTGATCTAGTAAGAAGCACAAACATGCATATGTATTTTCTTGCATGGTGGTCGATAGAACTTTGCAGCCAGGAAGTAGTTGGGTATATGTGCACTGAGAAGCTGGAATCACACCTTGTGTTCAGCCTGCCTCTGATTTACAAAAAATGATGAACTCAGTACTTCATGGAGAGAAGTCTAAAGGGATGTGTTCATTTTTTATTTGTTTGGGGCTTTCCCCAGCCCTTTCTACCAATTCTTTGTGACAGGCAGTGTAGTAGTTCTACCAAGAACAGACAGAAAAATCTGTTCACAGAGAAGGTGTCATCCATGAGCACAGAACATAAGTCTTGGGAGCAAGAAAAGCAGGGTACATAAAATATCAATGTGATAAGTGTTTTAAGGATTTGAGGAGGAGCTGCCAGTATGTGTTCCGGCACAGTGGGATTCATCTGCATCTTTTCTTGTTCTCTAATAGATGCTGGTTCATTATGAAGGCGGGATAAACAATGAGGTGGTTGGATGCTCCAGAAAGGCTCACTGTCAGCACAGTTCAGTAGAGCTAATTGTCTCATGGAAACACCTAGTTGTGAGAGAATAAGTTGGGAACAGTCTTGAATTTTTCTCTTTTGTAGCACTGGTGCTGCAATTCAACAAGCCTTGTAAATTATTAAACGTAAGAGGATGTAGGAAGGAAAGCATGGTCAGGGGAAGTGAGTGAACTGGGTGTGCGTGTAGAGGAGAGGGTATAAAAGAAGTCCATTTCCATATTTGCCTCTGGCTGACAAAGAGGCAGCTAGGGCTCTCAATTGCTTGGAGCAAAACATGTACATGACTTCATGATAACCCAAGTTAGGGTGAAGCTGGAATTTTCTCTAAATCCATCTCTCTCGAGTCAGGCTGTGGGCTTTCCAACATTATTCCGTCAGCAGCAAAATTCATTACCAACCTGACTGCTCAAGCTGCAAGCTGTCACCGTAACAAATTGTTCTTCACTTGGCACACTCACTACAAGTGTTCTGGAGGAATGAACTATGATGTTTTTGTGGTATCAATTTGGCATTCAAGGAAAACTTGATAACAACTTAGTACAGAAGGAAAGTGTCTGTCACAGAACTGAAAAAGCAAATTAGAAATGCAGAGACTCACTGTAAATGTTTAGCTTTGCTCTTGCTAGTACATAGGTGGAAAAGCCTATGCCACTGCAGATTATACTGGCATCTTCTTGGGAACTTAGAGCTCACAGTTGGTCTGGGTAAAAAGTAGAAAACATTAATTCATCTTCTAATATTCTCTGCCCAGAGCACTCATCCCAGCAAACAGTTCCACACCTTCAAACCCTGCCAAAATTCACTTCACCCAAGTGAATGCTTTTGTGTGGCAGGAGAGATGGATTTTAGTAAAGTATAAAAACTTAAAGAGGAAGATAATAGCCATGTATTTCTGGACACATTCTTTTATTGTCTCTGTTTAATCTGCTATTAAATGCTTCTAAACAAAAATAAGACATATTTGCCTCCCCTTTGCCTTCACATTACTGTAGCTAGAAAACTTTTGTTAAGGTTTGAGCTTAGCTTGGCTACGCGACATGCCCCAGTTTGGATGCCTTTCTGAAGTTATCAAAGCATCCTGGATCAGCCAAAATTTGCTTGAGAACTCTTGAAAGAGAGCTGTCTCAGGAGCTTTCAAAAGTTTCTGGCTTCCAGTCACACTGGAAATGCCATGGAAACAACACTTGTAGCAGTCCGGTTCCTGGCTCGGCATTTGGAAGGAAAGGAAAAATGACAAATTAAAAAAAAATAAAATTAAAACTCAGTAAATGTTCAAGTGTGGTTTTAAGGAAATCCTAATAGTTCTGCATTTAGTCAAATCTGCTTTTTCTTTTATGTTTTCCCCTTGTGTTTAAATGCCCACGCAGTGTTATTCTACTTCAGATTTGGATTTTCAAAAGTGCTCAGTGCTGCCCTAAATCTGTTTTCTTTAAAGCCAGTGGGAAGAGTCTGTGTTTCAGTGGGAGATGAATATTTTTAAAATCTTGCTCTGACTACATTTTTGATCAAAAGCTCTTCCAACTGGTGTTCCTAAAGCAATGTGCACAGGTGATGGTTATGCTCCTCTGTGCTGCCTGTGAGAGGCACAGTGAGTGGAGGGTCTTCTTTGCAAATTGAGTTATGACTACCTAAACCTGATAAGGAATTTTTACCTTCTTGGCACTGAAGAGATGAGGACATCAAGACATGGCCAATTCATGCACCTGGTAGTCTAAGCTCCTGAGAGTCTACAGCTTGAGCTGAAATTCATGAAGTTGCCAGCTTTTCTCAGGATTTGAGAAAGAAATAAGACCATAAATAAATCTAAATTGAGAGAGTCCAGAAGGAGCTGCATTTTCAAGAAGAGGAATTGTTCTTTTTGATAAGTACTGAAGGATTCTTTAGCTCAATATGAAAGCTGCTCATTTCTCCACTAGAGCTTCCTTCCCACACACCTTACGACCGCTCCTCGCAGAATGGAACTGGCATAATCTTTAAGCAGATCAGTGTATTCACCTAGCTGTGAAATTTTTAATCTCTTCTGGGCACGAAGAAGGCAGGATCTAACAGGAATACTATCTCTCCAAAGAACAGCAGGGTACTTCAGGCTTGGCCCAGCACTTACTTACAAGAAGAGCATCAAGTGGTGCAGGATTGCCCAGGTACCTTGGCACCATTAGGGTTATTGTGAGGTGGTGGGCTCCCTGACTTTGGTGTTGCTCAGGTTGTCAGCAGCTACAAAGCTGTTAGAAGAAAAAAGACACCTTCAGTCTAATGGCTGTGGGAAATGTTACGTCTTCAGACACCATGACCCAGAAGAAGTGCTTTATGACTATATGATAGTTTTATGGTGGTAGAAAGCCAGCACTTATATAAAAGAAACACTTTTCACTATGAGTAATGCCAACAGTGTTTGGGAGAGATTTGGATGTTGTAAACTGGAGCCCTGAGTGATGTGATCCAAGTTCTCTCAAGGCAATGGCTGTTCACTCAAGCCTTTTGCTGCAGATCAGCTGACAAGGAATAAGTTGTTCTGTTGGTTTACTCTGAGCAGGAATCCTGGATTAGACCCTATGGTGGTATCGGTGTGCAGCCACGTACACTACGTGGTGCATCGTGACCTAAGCTAAAATTCTCCATTTATAGTGATTTGATTTAACATTTACTTTTTCAATCTGAACAGCCAACTCAGTTACAAACCTTTTTTTTTTGCTTGACATCCTGATCCAGCAACGGCATAAAAGCTTTTACAGCAGATTGAGGTTTAAACGATTTAAATAGCTTGAAAGTAACAAATATGAGTTGAAAGGAAACTCAAAGAGTTGAGGTGAAAAATGCTACATGATATATAATAACATATAGGGGGGAGGGATGCTATTCAGAAAGATCTGGACGGGCTGGAGAGGTAGGTCCACATCAGCCTCATGACGTTCAACAAGGCCAAGTGCAAGTCTTTCTGCCATTTCCCTCTGAGGATGGATCTGCACAGTAGTTCCTTGTTCACAGGATATGCTGTCCTTCAGGGTTCTCAACTGAGACCTTCATTTTATGCTGGAGTAATATGCTTTCTTGCTTAAAGCTGGCTGCATTCATGATTTATGTGACCTGACCTTCAGTTAGCGTAACTAGGTATAAAAAAATATATATATGTGTTGTTTTTTTTTCTTCCCCACAATACTTCATGCTGTTGGAGACAGTGCCACTCCAAAGTATAATAGTGGGGTCATAGAGGGTTGACTTGTACTTTACATACTCTTTATTTATTTATAATCTAATGAAAACTAGGCAAATAAATGCAAGTGTGTGTGTACATTTATAAATATATACAGAGCTTTAGACAGATATAGCTGTATGTGGTATTTGAAATTATAATTTTGGTTACAAAATTTTAACATTGGATTAGCCTTTCTTTGGGGTCATTTTTTTTCCAGAGTGGTTATATTTACTTTTGAAATACTAAATCGCTTTCTCAATTGAATAAAAAGTCTTGGAAACATGTATATGTAAATTTCAAAGGGAAAGGTCATGACAGTTTGTCAAAATAACTTGCATTTATTCCTTTTTTCCTCTTTTTTCCTTTTGATCAGATAAATATCATGTGGAGGGAAAAAGAAGATAAATGAATCATTCATGTTATGATATTACAGACCATTAATTTGTGACGGAAAGTTATTCTATGTTTTGGAACCAAATCTGTTCTCTTAAAAAAAAAAAAAAAACAAAACACATTTCAGTCTTCAAAAATAATATGTGCTGTACCAGGCAAAATTCTGCTTGGCAATGTTGTATGCATAATCTGTCTTGCACGCTTGCGGCCATATGCTCTTGGAGAACTAGCAAATTCTTCAAAACAGCTTTAGACAATTCAGAAATTGCAGTAAACATGGAGATAATTCTAATTGAAGCAATACTGAGGTGTCCAAGCTGTGTCATTATGCACTGAGCATGCAAGAAAGACTGGGATTATTTTCTGCCATGTTAAAATGCGAACTTCTAAAATCATATGATTACAGCTTCATGAGTTTGATTACAATCATTTCAGCTGGTACTACCCAGTCATCTGATGATTCTGTAATCTCATTCCAATCCACCCCTAGGAAGCTCTGCCCTGGCAGGTGGTGAGAATGACTCTCTAACTTCACGTACGCTGAGCTCTGATCCTATGAAATGCTCAGTGGTAATGAGAGCTTAACATCTCAAAGGACCAAGTCCTCCATCCCTTAGATATCGGCACAGAATCGCAAGCATGCTGAATCTGCAAAATAAGGAACACTAACTATCATCAAAATCTGAAAGATTGAAGTTTTCTCAATACTGTCAGGCTCTCCTCTGCAGAGATTAGTTTTAACAACTAGAAAGGGCATAGAGATTTATTCAGGCACAGATTCAAGAAGTGCAAATGTTAAAAATTATGAAGTTAATGTAGGAGTAATACAAAAGAGCAATCATGGTAACAAGTTTACAGCACTCCATATTCTGCAAACAGTCTTTTGTGGTGGTGCCTCCTGGAATGTGTTATGGATCCTTAATCTGTTTTCTCTCCAGCTGTGTTGGAGACAAGGCCTACAATGCAGAATCTATGTAGGGAAATGTCTTGGCCCAGTCTGTGATGGGTGACAATTGAGATGGAATCTGTTTTGGTTTTGTTCTCAAAACTATATTTGGGAGATCTTCCACGTTTCATGTTGCTAGCAACAGAAATGCAAGATTATTCAACTTGGTAAGCTCTTTTTTTAAGAAGCCTTTCTTTGAGATGTCTAGGACTGACCACAAAGTGAAAGCTTTTTGCCCTTACTTCTCAACCATATATTGATTTTCTTAAAATTGACCCCTATAGGTCACATTTTCTTCAAAAAACTTACCACATGTGGCCAAAAAAACAAACAAACAAACAAAAAAAACACAACCTCACCATTTATATATATACTATATACATATATACTATAATTTTTCATTTAAAGAAAACTATTTTTCTTTGAAACACATTTCATTATTTTTCAGGCAGATCGAGTTGTTAATTGTTGGCAAACTCAGTGTGCGCTGTGTGGGTGAGTGTGTTTCTGAAAACAGACATCTTATTTTAAACATTAAATTCCAAAGCAATTTGCTCAGGAGGAAGACAAACTTACCACGAGGAGACTGATTCGATACCCCAGCAAATGTCTCAGCTGAATTAACCATCAGGGAGATACATAAACTGACCAACGTGCTCCATATGGACAAAATTCCTCACAGTCAACTGCCCTTAAATACTGAGCATGAATGTTCAGCAGAAGAAAAACTGTGCTGCAAGACCTTTAAAGCACTGAATTCAAGGAAAAATACTTTGAAACCTCCCTTTGAAACCCACATGTAACACCCAATGGAGACACAGCAGTTTTTCTTCTATATCTACCTTTAAAAATTTTACTTGGTTGGTCAAGTTGTCTATCAGCATCTTGAGGTAAACTGAGGGTTTTGGCAGAAGGTAATTTGTAGAAGGTGGATGCAGCTTTAGTGGTGTGCCATCATTCAGCCCCTCAAATACTGAGGAAGAAGGAGCCTACTCAGATCATAAAGATGACAGCAGCAGACAAATGAGCTCACTATTGAAGCACAGAGCACTCAGTGATGCATTTTCAGCCACACTGGGATGGACACAAGCTGAGACGACTGATTCAGCACATATATATATGTCTATAAGGTTCATTCTTAGCAGATGTGCTTTGATTTGTTAGAGCTTTGACCACGGCTGTTGTACAGTTATCAGCACAGTGTTTCTGGTTTTGTCTGGTTAAAACTTCAGTAATCCCAGATGTCCTAGGTAAAAATTATAAAAATATATACTTGTGGAATGAGTGGGAGGAGCAGATCAAGGAATCTATTGAATGGTGCATTCTGAGAGAGCACACTTCATTTTTGATGAAAGCCTGCATTTTCCCAATGGAAAATTGATCTTTAAATAAAAATTCCAGCTAGCTGTGCCTGCTGTTGCCTCACGTACTGATCACAGTTGTGTAGCATGGCAATTTGGATAGCAAATGAAGAAGTAATTTTTTTCCACGGTCACTTTAACACGGAAGTTTAAGGAATGTCCCTTGCTTCTGTTTACCAGCTGCTCTGCTGTACTGATACCGAATTCTCTGCTGTTTCAGCTCATATTCGTTATTCTGGCAGGTCCTCTTTGTGTAATTTATTCCACCCTTTACCATTCAGCTTTGCAAAGTGACATTTTTTTCTGGTGTGTACTGCTGCAAAGACAGGCAAGAACCAGAGGTCTTTTCCTTGCTGATTTATTTCTTTCAGTGTGCCTGAGGCACGAGCAGATGGAGAACTTCTAAGCATTTTCTCAATCTTTGTCAAAGTGGACCAAACCACTTTGTGCACGAGACGTGTCTTCTGAAGGGTCACCCAAGCAGGCACAGGAACACGGTGGTAGAATCAGACAGGCCTATACGAAGACATGGACCACTCATCACACAGCAATGAGAGATTTTAACCTAAAGACAGAAGTAAATGTTCTACTGTGGTATTATTGGCAGCTGTCTGGCTGCACTAAAAAGACATGCTATTTTGCACTCAGATTGAACAGAAAAAAGTACTGACTTGAAAGGATGAGAGCTACAGACGTAGGGTTCAAAGGTGCTCGGAAGTATTTCAGAGTAGCTGGGACGATCCGTGAACAGTGAAAGCTGTAGTACTCATCCCCTGATGAGAAAATTGTTTTACTCTTAGTCATTATTTTCTAATTATATTTAGTTAAAAAAGCCTGTAGTGAAAATCCGAGGTGCTTCATTGTAGATGTGTTATTTAGAGCACAGTCTTTATGCAACAAGCACAGCTGAAGCCACTGAAGCGTGGAACTATGTGAGATTTTTTTTTGTTAAACAATGTTTATCTTCATCATCTGGTTTTCTTGTGGACAGAAGATAATTCCATGTATCACTGTTAGTATTAAGCAGCTCTGACAGTCAATACCACAAGACAATTTTGGAGTGTCTAGATATGGAATTTCAATATTTCACCGCTAGCTGGATCAGGATGAAGATTGCTGCTGGGCTCATGACTGTTTCTTTGTTATTGTAATGGCCATTTCCAAGGTTTTTGCGGCTCTGAAATCCATTTGGTTGTTCGAGAAGTGCTAGGATTTAATTCATTATGAAGTCTGAATTTTGCATTCGGCTGTAGGGGCCATTGAAAATCAATTTCTTGAAGTCTGGTATGGGATTTAGTATTGAAAGTCCAGATTTATGCTCTATTGAACCATGTCTTTATGCAGATTAAATGTGTAGAATAACAATTAAGTATCTCATTTCCAGTTCTGGTTACACAGCAAACAGTTGCCTCTCTGAGGAGAGGTGAATGAAGATCTAGGTAGCCCTCATTTTGTGCTCCTCATTCCCAAGAACTTCCTCCTGAATTAAGACTTCAGGCCTTATGGCTGAGAGAGTATCGAGGAGAGCCTGGACGAAATCAAGGTGTAGCTGAAAATAACATTGCAGGATGAAAAACAAAAAGTAGTCTCAAATACACTGACAGACGGAGGCTGGAATTTTATTTTTTCATGAACAAAGTGTCCCCAATGGCTTTACATAGCTGCCAACAAAGATCAAGTTAAGCACAAGTGGCAGGAAGTGTCTTTTAATCTTTCCAGCAATATTCTTGAGTCAGAGTCAGGGAGGAGCAGATCACACATGTCCCTCTGTGGTCCCAGGGTACAAAGAGTCTCAAGGGCTCCTCTTTCTTCGTGTGTTCAGGATGGCAATGAAAGATGAAATCAGCAGTCCCCAGTGCGTGTTGCAGAGTTTTACCTTAAAAAGAAGTTAATGGTTTTGTGAGGGTTCATCGGGTGTTGCATCGTCGTTGTGTTGCACTGGTTGTGATTGCAAATGATGTCCTGGTCTTCATGCCATCACAGTGGGGTGAATATGTTGTTGAATCCTCAGTGCATGTGCAACTTCAATGTAATGAGAAAGATATTTCTGTGCAGAAAACTAAATAAGAAAAAGAATTAAAGGAGGCAGGAAGGAGTGTGACGCTGGAGAAAACAGAAGTGAAATCAAACACATGGTTGAAAGAGAGCTGCAGTAAGAAGTCTGCTTGTGTTTTTGTTCCTTTTGGCTTCCAAAGGAGTTGATTTCTGTCTCCTGGCAGGTGTGTGTGATTTTCTGGAAGAAATCCTTGGACAGGATTGGTAACTACCTGGGTTTGTCTGTGCAATCGGTGTCAGTGCTGTGGATTCTGCTGGGGCTCTGAATGGATCACTCCGCCAAATCTGGCTTTAGACACCGTTGTTTAAAATCTGCCCACATCTCCTGAAAAGGGGCAGACAAAGCATTATGAAACTAATCGCGTAACTATTCTTTTGTGAGATTAAAAGCAAAGAGCGAGAAGCAAGGCCAGAGGGACACTCAGAATGGCTAATGCAATTTATATCTTGCTCACTCCGCTTTGCTGTCTTGCTAATTTATTTTAAGATGTTTCCTGAACCTGTCATCTAGATTTAGCATGCAATTCACCTTTCAGACAAAAAGGAATTTTCCACTGCTGCTGGAGCAGTGGGAGAGCAGATGGCTGAGAGCTGGGGAAGGCAGCAGCTCCTGGTGCACGGCTGAGGGTCGCGTGCGACAGTGTCCCCAGAGCCAGCATCCCTCCAGGGAGGGGAGGGGGGCCTCTCACTGCTTCTGGTTCACTAATGCTTAACAAATCGTTGAAACTGCCTTGGAAAGACATTGCTTATGCCATTAAAATGAAGATAAGTATGGCTGCTTAGTGTTAATCTTGTAAAATCTCTCGTCCTGGAAAAGAAAATACATATATCATGAGTGTATCTGAGAGGAAATTTTAAATGGAGCACAGCACACAAACTCAAAAATGAAGTGCTCTTCTGAAAGTGCCTCTTGGTCTTCTGCATGGATGGAAAGCTCTTCATTAAATTTTCTTCCAAACTATATGTGAATCAGAATAACACGAGGTTATCTTCATGTAGCTCTATTTAATTCTCACATTCCCTTGAATGCTCCGTGTCCTGCAATGTAACATGGCCATGACGGAGGGCAGTATTTTAGGAAGTGCTGATGAGAGACAGATCTGTTAGCTGATAACTTCTGCAACCCCTTGGCATTGTGTTGTGTCCCTGTGATAAGTAATGGGATTTCTTGGCTGTGCTGTGCCCTTCTGCTTCTTGTCTGTCCCTAATTTACACTCTCTTCCCTCTAAGGCCAAACAGATGTGTCAGTTCTGATGCCAAATGGAAAAAGTGGGTCCAAGAAAAAGTAGAAGGGGAAGAAACACTGGTCTGGGGAGATGAAAATAAACTTCTTGAGGTTCTTTTCACTGGTAATTTGTTTGCATTTAGCTGAAATGTTTCTTCCCTTTTTTCCTAAAGATTTAGTTCGGAGACAAGCTGAATCATTTATTGTTTTCGCTGTGGTGTTATTGAATTCTTTTTTTTTCTTCCCCCTTTTTGGATTGATTCAAGATTTAAAATACTTTCACTTCGAGGAATATGAAACTTTACAACCACCAGAGGCAAACCAAACCTTTCTCTCAGAAATGAAGCGGTGATGTCTTCCATTGTTCTTTTGGCATCTTTCTCCCTCATTCTAAGCTGTTCTCAGTTAAATCTGAATTCACATAAAATTGAAGCACAAATGTTCCATACTAAAATGAAATAAATTGGAAAATGCACCATGAAGGAATGTCATCTTGGAAACCCAAGTAATTGGAAGGAAAGCATAAAATGCAGGTTCAGAAGCTGCTCTCTATTGGTTGTGGTAAATAATAAAAGGGGCCACAGTGTCTCTTGGTTATTCAGCTTGCAGAGAAGAAGCATTGGTGGCAGATTTTTTCATCTGGTCTTCATAGAGGGAGGCATTTCCAATGGGAGTGCATCTTCGCAGATGTTCAAGGATAACTAACTTTATTTTACCAAATCATGCTAATAGTCTTGGCCCAGTTATTTTACCTTTGAGTCATTGAACTGGGAACCTTAAATGGATGGAAAACTACATACTCTGACTTCTATGAGGAGCAGAGCAGCCAGCATTTGGGTACAGGTTAGTGTGGCATCTCCTGTGCTCTGTTCACCTTTCTTGTCACTTTAACAGAGTGCATCCATGCTGTTAGCTTAATGTTGTATCACCTCCTCCCTTCTTCCAAGAGAAGTTTCATTTTAATCACTGCAGAAATATTAACTGTGATAAGAGGGACTCATAGTCTATTAATTTATTTCTCCATAGTAGGTTGCCATTGCTAATAAGCATTGCAGGCAGTTCATGCAGTGCTAGCTGCAGTTGCCAACTCTTTCCCTGATAAAATCTTGTTTTAGAAACTCCAACTTAGTGAACTTTCAAGTATTTGGTAGTAAACTATCCACGTAGAGCTAGAAAAAGTTGTGATATTTAGTGCTGAAACTGAAATATATCACACAACTATACCTGTTCAGAGGAAATTTAGCTGGGAATTAAAGCTAGCGATTTCTTATTATGGAGATGGCTATTAAAAAAATAGAGAGTGAAGGACGACTCATAGCTTCAGGACCTACATCTTCATCCTGATCCACTTTTCTACCCCACCACCATCAAATGACTTGATGTCCAGTGCATTGAATGGTGTGGGATGTATCTAATTTTCCAAACATTTTTGATGTCTGAGGCTTTTCCTATTTTTGCATTATGGAATGAGGGAATGTCATAATGAAATTACTTTTTCCATCTAAAATAGAGCTGGATTACCGAGATCAGCATTGTCTGCCTTAGTAAGTGTGAAAAAGATATCTTGCTTTTTCAGCACATCAGCTACATCTGTATCCAAAATCCAGTACTGAATGTGTTTTCCTGGATATGAACTTGGATTTTCTTGGTAGAAATGAAGGGCACAAAAGCCTAATAACCCTTCCTCCTTTTTCTAATGAAGCTGCAGCATTTTTTTTTTCCTTTTTTATTCAGCAGTTGTGGTGGAGCTGCAAGTTCTGCCCTTTAGGGCTCTGCTGAAGGCTGCAGTAGTTATGTAGTTCAGTAATATTGCTTGATACCATGTAATGAACTGTACTTTTATGGGAAATATTACACATTTTGTACATAATAACTCAGAGGAAGTTGTTTTTTATATTTCTTTCATTATAAATGAAACTATACTCTTTGTATTCACAATTTTGATCTTAAAACAGGAATGATAGCTTCAACAAGAGCAATAGAAAATGACTGCATACTAAGGGGAATATAAAGTTATATGCCTGAAATGAAAACTGTCTTGGTTAATCACTCTGCCAGATTAAATTCCAGAGCTGAAAGAAAATGAGTGAATTACAGCTTACATTAAAGTTTCTCTATTGTCTATTTCACATTAGTGAGATATAGCAGAACTTAATAGAGTTTGAAGCATGTTTGTAGAATGCTACTGGATGTACCTAATTTAAATGAGCTATTAAAACTTTGGTGATACAGAGGTATATGAGAGGAACTATACCAACTCTGTCACCTTCCTACACCCTCTCCATGGATTAAGCACACTCCTGCCTGACTCTCGTGTTTGCCTACGCATAGAGAATTAAATTTACTTTACATAGTCTGATGTACCGTGGTCAGCTTCATTTTATAATTGAATTTTCTCTAATGCATTTTCTATGCTCATTAACCCCCCTCCCCCCCCAAATTAGTGGGAGTTATCATACACTAAACTGAGCAGATGAACAACCAAGTGCTTGAAATGCTCTGTGGCAGTTTGGACCTGCACTAAAAGCTGATATTTTCTCTTGCTGCAGTGCCCAGAGAAGCGGAGAGGAACTACTGTGATTTGCTATTTAGATGCTATAAAATGGAAGTGATATAAAAGGCAGGTCTTTGTAGAAGATACATCGGGTGAGAACATAATGGTTTAACAATGTTAGTCATGGCACATTTACTTATGTATTTACTTTTTTTTTTTGAAAGGCTTTCTGTAAACTTTGAACACAAATACAAACATAGCAGTTACTCATATGGGAAAACAGATCATTTCACTCCATCAGAGGATAAAGTAATGAAGGATCTGTGGGTTCATCAGTGACAGAGATCAGCTTTTCAGATCAGCTCCTGAAATCTTCAGCAAGAGTCCATGGGGAGGTACAGAAATCATCTGCATCCTAAGTGTTTCATACAAATCTACACATCAGATATTTACTACAAGGTCTTCTTTGACTCTGTGTGGTATTATCAAAGATCACAAAGCTCAGATCATTGTAGGAAGTATTGAATGTCTAATTTCAAAATCAGCCTGGAAACCTTCCCAAGAATGCATCTGCTCTTCCAATGTAGCACAGAAGATAATCATGAGGGAAACTAAAGCTGGAGTTAAACTCTAAAACACCCTACATTTTGATGTTGCTGTGGTAGAAAATGTATTTAAAAATGGAAAAAGGTTTAGTAGTTGTTCAGCTTTTAACTTTAAATTGTAACCAATGGCACAGAGGATATCAGTGTGTGTGACAGAGATGCTCCTTTTTCAAACATTTGTATGTGACAGAAGTGTTTGATACATTAAATGTTCACTTTGTTTGCTGCAAATTTGTATATTCCAAAGGCCAAATTTCTGAGCTTTCAGAGGCTCTGCTACTTGGTATAGCCAGGGCTACTCAGTAGCAATCCAAGATACTGTACTATAAAAGAAAGCATTTTATAGCCTACTATAAAACACTAGATCTGTGACTGATGCAATAAGCTTTAACTAGAAAACCTGAGCCCAAGGTCTGGTTGCAGAGTATCCAGAAGAAGCAGGGGAAAAGATGCAGTGAGAGCCCATACCTAGTTTTGCTGCCTTGCTGCCAAGGTGTCATTTGAACTTGCTTTACACGCCTGCCCTGGAGAGACTTGCTCCAGGCTGGGGAGGGACTTAGGGAAAATGTTGTGTCCAGAAATGTAGCTGCCCTGGGGTCTCGTTGCTTTGCTCTGACATAGTCCTTCTTTAGCAACATGCAAGCACTTTTCCCGAAATTCTATCTATTTCCTTTGAGGACACACTTTATTTCCCTCTTCTTACACTTTATTTTCTCTGTCTCAATGTCCACGACTCATTTCTTGTTTCCATTCCTTGAGACTTCCTTGCTCACCACTAAATCACCTCTCTACAGCCCCGATGCTCTCTGGTTCCCTTTTCAGCCTAACCTATTAGTTCTGACTTGGAACAAACTGATGTGCTCTCCCGGAGTAGGAAATACATGAAAGATGCACTGCAGGTAGCTTAGGTAGTGGATAGTGGCATAACTTCAGGATTATTGCAGATAAATCCTGGAGGCTGGCTGCTCATTGCTTGTTCCTGACTGTGCCCATTACATTTCTCGTTATTTTCTTTGCATTTTTTTTTCTACATCATCTAGCACATAACATTAAAAACATATCATTATAACTTAATACACTTTAATGCATTTGTAAAAGAAAAAAGATTGGTCGTGTATTTTTTCCTTCCATCTCAGTAAGAGGATTTTTAAAATCAGTTTCTGCTCAAAATGTTCACAATGCTGAATTAGAAGAAAATAGTCTGTCCTGTAGGAATTATCCTGGGGAAGTGATCCATGGAGATTACTGCTTTAGTGTAAATTTGTTGGGCTGATTGATGATGCAGTTTGCACTTACAGCACTGGCAATTAGTGTAAACATGCTCTAATTTTTATTTCTATTTTATTTTTATTTTTTTTTTTCTGCAAACCAAGCATTCCCACAGAGTTATCCAGTTATTTGAAACAGGAAAATGTAATCTCTTTTTCATTACATTGACTGTGTGTCGTGGAAGGGAATTGCACTATATGTCAGACAAGTGGTATAACTAGTTACAAGCCTGTAATCAAGCTCTAGAATATTAAAGCAGTTCTATGCATTTTCCACCTCAGTGGCCCCAAAAATCTGTTCAGGTTGCACGTGGTAAGTGCTGTTAGACAGAAGAGGTCCATTACAACTTAGCTTCACAGGAAAATGTTAGAGTTGTAGTCTGTAAGTCAGAAAAGAATATCAGTAACAGATCTAGAAAGTGGGCTATTTCTTAATGGCAGCTACAGTAATGCCATTATTGCTGCGTGTGAGCTAGGATCTAATTCTGTATTTTCACTAATAGAGGTACAACTCAGTAGAGCAGTATTTCCATGAACCTTTGTCATAGACGTATGGCATTCAGTATGAACTTTTTTGGATGTAGACAGTACATGAGCCAATACAAGATAGGAACTGTGAATTGCAGTACAATTTACTGGCCCTTAGAAATTGTATTTTCACCTGATGCAATTTTCATCTGAACTCTAGAGCCTGCCTTTTGTCCCCTTCAGTTTAATTCTTTGATTTATCCTTAAATCATACTGCTGCTCCTTTTGGGTTCTTCCTGTGCATGTAATTCCTTTGGGAACAGCTGCAAATGAAAGGTAGGTTGGATGTGTCTGTTTTCTTGTTTTTGCAACAAGGAGTGAGGCTGCACAAAAAATGCTTTTATTCAGATCACCAAACTCAAAGTGCTTTTGTTTGTTTTCTTGGCTTGAAATGTTTCTTCCATTTTCACTTTTCTGCTGGAGTGAGAAAATGATGAGCGCAAATGGTGAAGCAAGGATTGATGTTGCAGAAAAACAACCATTTATTTGCCCAAGTTATTGAAGAGAAAACTTTCAAACACAGTATCCTTGTAAGAAAATAAATCAATGAACTCCAGAAAATATTTATATCAATCACCTACATTGTAGGTCTTGCCAATAGCTTGATATGTTTATGCTAGCATTTAGGTGCTTTATTTAGGTACCCAGCTAATTGTTGTTATAGTTAACCCTGATTTGCAGCTGGGTGGGTGATGTCACAGAAGACAAATCAGAAGAGAAGGGCTGCTTCTAAGCAGAACTTCCCTGATACTCATCTCAGAATTAGCGAATCTTGAACAAATCATGGAGAACAGTTTCTAGAACAAAAGAGCGGGTCTGAAAGTTGTAAAAATAATCAATTTGAGATAAATACTTAACTTATAACAGCAATAGATCTGAAACCTTCCAGCACAGCTCCATGCATGCTGGTTTTATACCACTGTTCTGGTCTTGAAATGTGAAATGCAGAGGCTAATTCTTTTTCTGGGAAACCGGATCACTTACAGATGGGCAGAGAGAACATGTTATCCCTTGTTTAAGAGCCAGTTGGTCTGGCTTTACTACTCAGGTCTCTCTGGTATTCAGTTTGTCTTTTCTTTGGTGGAATCCTATTTTTTATTTGTAATTATTCCAATCTTTTCTCCAGATGTTATAATGATGTGATCTCTTCACAATTTATATTTAATGCCCCATGATATCCAGAATGTACATAAAATCTTTGTACCCTATCTCTTCCCTTTTAAAGATTTAACCTTCATGTTATGTCTATGAATTGTTGCTACAGAATAACCACTGGAAGATCTCTAAAAAAATCTTACATTTTTCCACTTGAAGAATTTCATTTCCCAAGACATATTTTCTTTTACTTTTTTTCCCTGTTGTATTGTTAATCTATTTAAATCCAGCTGTTCACCTTTCTCTGGTTCATAAGCTTTTCTGTTTCTTTGATGAGTGAGTGCCATCATCACCTCGGAATGGATAAAACGGAAGAATTATGAATCACTACTGCAGAAATGAATGTTGTAAAGAAGAGTCTGCTTGAATGTTAACTTGTTTTCTAGAGCCTATGGGAATACCTAAGAATAGAGTAAATGTTCTCCATTTGGTTCAGCCCAAGCATTTAATGCCTGCCTTGCATCAGCCTGCTAAAAGCAAACCTTGCCTCTTGTGCATGGCTCACATCCTCTATGGATGAAGGGCTTTCTCTGATATGTGTCATGGTGACCTCTGTCCCACACATCTGCGGTCCTGTCTGAGGGAAGTCTGAGCACAGATTGCCTGGATTTAAGGGCTCTCAGTTCCCTCTGTTAGCAATGCATCTTGTTACTTGGTGCTGGAAGGGTTTTGCCTCCGGAAAGCCTCTCCCCCTTCTCAGTGCTGTTACCATTGCCGCCACATCCCCTTTCCACAGAAGTTCAAAGCCAAAGCTGGAAAATAGGCAGAAGGCTGCAAACTCCTCCTAATCTCCAACTTTGGGAGCAGCATCTAGGCAGTACTCCAAGTTTTCATTCATGCTGTGTGAGTAATCTATGGGGGATTATGACCTACTTCAAACCTTCTGGACAAGTGGGCATGCCTCATCTCTTCTCATTTCCTTCTAACATGAGGTGGTAAGAAAAGGTTCATTTTATTCTTTTTTCTTTTTGGGAGGACATCAGAACCCTTAAATCTTCAATCTTAGCACCTCTGCTCTGTAGGATTGTTCTCACCTGTGCTTTTACTATTTTATAAAGAATCTGTGCATACACTACTTAGAAAAAAATCTTATACAAATAAAGTAGGACAGCCTTAATTAAACAATTCAGTGTTTGTCTAGTCAGTGTGATTAACTTCTTGTCCCAGTAACCCCTGAAATGATAGCACTAACAAATAGTGCAAGGTGTTTTAAAATTAAATGAAATGTTCCTTTGATTACATTAAAGATAATACATTTTAGAGCTATTCCTTCAGGAGCTGTTTCTTGCCCAGGACAGCACTGATCAATTTGCTGTGTCTTTTCCTCCAGGAGTAATCTTTAAATCTCCTCGAGTCATTGTTTGATCAAAGTGCATTTGCAATTGAGTGATTGGTGCAGTCTGAGTCGTCATCTTAATGTAAAGGTCCTATGGGAAAGAAAAACGAAAGAGAATGTACTTATGCTTAGGGTAATAAATTGATCTGAGTACGTGGGTAATTACACAAGGTAGGAAAAAAAGCAAAAGTCTTCGAGGAAAAACTGTTCTTAAAAGTCTTGATAAAGATCTGTTTGAGCTATTATTTTTCCAGGAAAACCAAGTCATGACTTAATGCTACCTACAGGTGTTCGCAGGTGAAAAATGACTCCTGGATAACAAGGGCAAGACAGAATTCACTTATCTCACAAATTATAGTCTATTTGTGAAATGTCCTCTGTGGGAGGAGGCCATGAAGGATTGCCAGCATCAGCCCCATGAGCCACGGAGGCCAGGTTGGGTCCCCTCCAGTACAGGCAGCCTGTTTTCTGGGGGAAGCTATCCACTCCCCTGAGAGGACCTCACCAGAGAAGCAATAGCACTGCTGTCCTCATCTCTGGGAGAGGTAATGCTTCATTTGTGGGTGGCATTAAATCAGTTTGCAAAATTGCAGAAATCTGGATTGCTTCCAGTCCAAGGAAGTGGAAGTAAATATTCATTCACACTGCACTGCCTGAATTTGAACCTAGACTCTTTTCAAATCCCATACCAGTAAGCAGATTGGTTCACTGTGTGCATTCTTACAGTGGAAACGATGTCTGCAGTGAAAGCCGGTTTTCTGGGTAAAAGACATAAAAATGTTGATGCCATTATGCATTTTGCTAGTAGATGTAAAAACAGCTTCAACTCAGAGAGAATTTTGGCATTTCTAAAACAAATAATGGAAAAGATGTTTTGAAATTATTAACAAAACTTGAAATTCTGTCTCACGATTTGTCTTTCTTTTTTTTCTTTTTCTTTCCCAAAAGATACCAAAGGAATATGTATATTGTCAAGGGGTTCCAAGGTGGTGGTGGGGAAATCTTAATATTGGGAATAGAAATGTCAGAAAAGAGTACAGGAAATCTGTCTTATCCCGTGTTTAGAGACCATTCCACTTTTCAAGATGAGTAGAAGTTACTTTTTCAGTGTATCTCCATGGTCATTTGGAACAAAAAGAGGAAGGTTAGAAAGCATGAGGAAAGCAGGGATGTTGTTCTCACCCACAAGCCACTAAAGTCAGGGAGAGAAGGAGGATGTTGGGATATTTGGGGCAGATAGTGCAGCTGCATGCTTGGTGTAGCAGGTTTTAATGTAGGTCACCCTGGGGAAGCCCAGAGTAAGCTCAGCAGCATTCCCACTGCTGAACAACAGATGACCAGTTTTGTGATACGAACTTCTGGAAACAGCCTCTCAGACCCTTCTCAATGCTGCTGCTGCACATGGGCAAGAGACCAAAGCATTTTGTAGGAAGCCACAGAGAATAAATTGCTGAAAAGCAAGCAGGATACTTGCCTGATGGTGTCCTTCAGTTCAAATTGTAGTGCAAAAATATCGATGCTATCCAGAAGGCAGGATGGGATTTCCCACAGCTGCAAATCTTCATGAAAATACAAAGCCGGAAAAACCTAAAAGGAAAACAACTGACCTAGCTCTTCTCTCTCTCCTCCCTTCATATTCTTCATACAATGCCGAGTAAAAGATTGTAGAAAAGAGACTTAGAGGTACTCTGGGGACAGAGTTCAACAGCAGGAGCATTTTCCATAATGTAAGTGCCCTTCAGAGGTCTTTTGGGGGTTATGATAGCACAATCCTGGTGCGAGGATACATCAGCCTTTGCTTTTTACCTGTTCTGTTAGGAACTGAGGCGACAGGCTTAAAAGCTTTGAGGTGAAACAGGCTCAGATCTGCAGCTCTTAAATGTCATTTAGTAGCCATGCCAATTCTTGATGATTGTTCCAGGCTTGTGGAGGATAACAGGTCCATACAACATTTTGTAATATTGGAAATATATATATGTATCTATGATTGTTTCTTAATTTTCCACTTGTCCTTTCCTTTCCTATTCCCCATTCTTTTCAATTTATTTTCCAATTAGGCAAAATCTGATAATTCATGTATATTTATACAATATACTATATTGTTTCCATTCACTTTAACTAAAACTGTTAAGTGCTGTAAGCCTTCGTTTGAGACTTTTTGCACTGGGTCTACTGCTTCCATTCTTGATGAAACATAAATGGAGCCAATTCCTCCCCTTCCCACTTTCTTAAGTTGATCTGCAGCTTCAAAATTTGTTAGAAATTAGTGGTTCCAGATGACTTGTCAGCTTCTTGTTATTTAAACGTGTATTTTCTGAAAGTGACTTTCCTTAAAATGTGGTTTGGTATGTTCAGAAGGAAGGGCAGAACAATTTCATTTATAATTAGAGTTTACTTTGTGAAGGGTCATTTAAAAAAATTAAATAAGAAGGGTATTTCATTTGGGCTGGAGTTTAATGCATGTGAAGAAGAGCCAAAAGTGGTTCACTGACTTAGTGCCAGTACATTCATTGACAAGACAAGCTGCTACTTTACGCAATCAGTTGCGTTATTTTATGTGACTGACACACATGAACTTGAATTGATAGTGAGAACAAGAAATCAATCATTTTCTTTATTTTTAAGCCCTTCAGCTCATAGTGGTTTGAAAGCTCAGTTCACCTTGGGAGACTGCATAATGAATCAGAGAGCATGAGTTTAGAATTAGTGTAAAGAACTATGTACTATGCAGCCGAAAAAAACGACGTTACTCAGTGTAGTCACGTTCTGTAATACATCATCATCGGTTTATGTGCTTTTTTCTTAGAAGATAAATCACAGCTACTGAGCTAAAAGATAGCTTCAATAGCTTTTAACCTAGTTAGTAATTAAGTGAGGAAAAAAAAATTGATTGATGATGTGAATGTTTAGATACCACTTGTTGGTAAACATATATAGTCAGGCTGTTCTCACAGAAAAAAAATAATTTCTAGTAGTTTAAGGCAATGTACTCAAATATGTTTAATCTTATAAAACTTCAGTACCTGTTCCTCACAATATACAACGTATCCGTTCTTATTCAACATTCAAGCTTTCAATCCAAGTTGTTTAGAGGATCATTTAGGAATTTAATTTTTCCTGATTTTTTGAGATTGTGTACTTACTGACACTTTGCATGGACACCAACATGACCACGTTGTTTGCAGAATTCTGCTGTTAGCTGCAAGGACGGGAGTTTCCTTTCTCCTTTCATACCACATTCCCCATCCTTACTCCCCTGGCACAGTCCTGCATTCCAGAGCAGGTAGTGCCTCCCCCATTAAGTGAACCAATAAAAGCACTGAAATTTTAGAAGTAAAATAATCTATTTGTAGCAATTACTGACATTAAATATTCAAGTGAAATCTCAGCAATGTACTTTTTTGGGGGAGAGAGGAGGGAATTAAAAGCATATTAGGGAAAAGTAAGGCAGTTTGAGCTGGTATGATTTATACCGTTACTTCAAAGCACAAAGGACTCCCCAGCTAAAATGCATATTGAACAGGACATGAGAATGGATTTTAAGATGCAAAATAAAAGCCTTTAACAACTCCTTGTAGCTTCATTTTGAATTTACAGACAGTCTGAGGGATGAGAAGTTAAGTAGTATTAAGGCTGTAGCTTGACAGATACTGAGGATTTGAAACCTAAAGCTTGAAGTTCCCATAAATCTTTCTATTAAGCTCTTTGACAAGTTCCAGAAATCCAGGCAAAAGGATCTGCAGTTATTTATGTGCTACCTGACAGTAGGTAATAAAAGTGTCCTACTTTTTTGGAGGTATGTAAAAATGTAAATTGTTTTGAGACATCTCTAATTTACACGTTAGATTTTCTGATGTGTATTTCACTTTTCAACATTTTCATTAAATGAGCACTATTGCCCGAAGGGAGAAAAACACCTGTAAAATCCTACAAGGCTTTTTATATCAAGATGTGCTTTCTGGATGCAACTCAACCTAATTATTCACGCTCTCTGACACTGTTCAATACAACACACAGGAGGCTCAAAACTAGGAAGAACGGCACACTCTGGGCACTTGAAAGCAATTTCTGCATTAAATTTACGTTCCTTGTGCCATGAGATATCTACATGAATGTCAACACTCAAGCAGATGAGTAATCATGTTTAAATCCTGATACTCTGCTAAACGTTTTATGAAGGTTTTTCACTGAAGGAGAAAAACCTGAGTTTTTTAAAATGAAGTACACATTTTTCTTTATGTACATATAATCAAATTAATTCCTCTCCATACTTGCAGACTGTAACATAGATTAAATTTTGATTACCAGATTCTGCCTATTGGCAAGAGATTGCAAGTTCTGCCCTGAATGCATTACTCTGTGATGCAGGAAGGCTGAGAGAGCAGACACTGAGGAGGAATTGCAGTAATTGTTCAACCAGCTTGAATATTGCAGCTCAGTATTGGAGTGATCATCATGAAAGGATATATTGAATATTCCTGTGGGAGAGTAGCTTTAGAAAAGGCTTATTCTTCATAACTCCCATCTGATATATTTTCTTTGCTTCTGCCACTCAGGGCATGATTTCACCCCTGAACGTGGACATAAGGAACACATAGGCTGGGTGAACCTTTTCTAACATTAATTCACTGAGTTTGATATTTTATACTGAAATGTTCCAAGTCGCTCACAAGATTTTCCCAATAGGATTTACTCATATAGTTCCTACTAAATTACAAATTAAGTCCCCGGAATCATTTAGTGACTTTCAAAACCATGGCCTTAGTGTTGTAAAATTGGCAAAAAAATTTCATTCAGTTGGGTACATCAGTTCCCTATACAGCACATATTTTTCCTACCTGGAAAAGGAAAATTTGGTGTATTTCCCTCATGGGGCTGAAATTCTTGATGGCAGATTTGCCTCACAATGTATGAGAAGACACAACAGAAAAATCTGGATTATGAAAGAAAACATAAGCAACTGGACAGAGTGGTGGGTTTGGGTCGTGTTCATGTATTAAATAGTCCTAAAGCAATCTGGATTCCTACATCATATATGCTTATGTTGATAAGATGACAAAATGTTTCCAGTCCATGTTTATAGGATTTAATTTCCTAGTTTTCTAGACAGCAGTTTCAAATGGTCAGTTATCCATTCACATTGTATACAGTAATCCTCTGCAAGTAGGAATGATTCAGGAATGCCCTTAGATAGGTGTAAAACAAAATTGTTTTAATAGCTGTATCCAGTCACAGCAGGAGGCTTCCCTCAGTGCTGCAACATTTCGTCAGATGGATAATGCAATTTACAGGAATTGTAAATGCTTTATTATATCCTTGCTTTGGGAAGAGGTGGATTTGTTTATAGTCTGTCATAATCATAATAGACTAGTGCATGTTTCCAGCATCACAACATTTTTTTTTCCTTGGGTAAAGTAGAGGGACTGCTTCGGGAAAAAGAAAGCTGCACTGCTTTCACTGGCTGAAAATGAATAAACAGCATCAAAATATATTCCTATATAATATTTGTTCACTTAAAAACAAAAACAACCTTGTGGATACAGTCATACAAATGTAGAATTAATAACAGTGAAGCAGTATTTATGTCTTCGTAGGTTTGGGAGTATTTCCAGAGCCCATCTTAGATCTACTTCAATGCCAAGTGCAAAAATCAGAGTAATGTTCAAATTGTACATTCTTGCAGGTCAAGATTTTTGAGGATAATGCTACTTCTGTGGTCACTAGCAAAAAAAAACATATCCTTTTTGACTTTTCCTTACATGAATAGTCTCCATTGGCCTCGAACCAGGACAACTTGCATTGTACTTGTCTTGGTGGACTGCTGCTGATGAAATTAAAGCCAAAGTTAAACTTGAAGAGGAATTTCTATGAATCAAATGTGCTGAATTTGTGTACAAGGAAGAGAAAGAAAAGAGCAAGCAGAAAACCTGCAGAGAATGACAAAAATATCAAATATCTCGTCTTGAAGTTAAATGAGCTCCAGTTATTAAATACCATAATAATTATCTAAAAGTTCATGCAAAAGGTATTGCTAGATGAGAAAACTTAATAAAGAAGTTAAATATAAATCATTTTTCCTTGTATAGCTTTGCTACACTGAGAGAACTCACTCTTACTGTATGAAGTTACCACCCCAGGAGAGATGAAGGGGGGTCAAACTAAGGAGAGCTTTAAGGAATTCCAGTATCTCTGCATTTTATGCACAGGAATTATTTTTCTATGACCATTTACTCTGGCTGACCCGATGAAGCAAAATTCTAAAAAAATACTCTCATACAAATAGTGCAGTGGACATGAAAAGAAAAAGGAAGAGAATTGAGCAGCTCTCATCCATCAAAGACGTGATCAGGCTTATCTGATAACTTTATGTCTGCTTTTTTGTGAAGCATGATCTTCAGTGGATTTCCAATTAGTTGTGTTTGCTTGAATGATAACATTCTTGTTGCATTAAAGAAGGTTGAAAGATTTTGTTTTTGTTTTTTCTTTCCTGTGAATGATGAAACTCATTTTGTTATGATTTTTTCCACATTCTATAGCTTCACTATATTGTTTCAACACAAGTGTTCTATTTTTCTTTTCACCCTAGCTGCCCTGTGTAAGAGTGGCAAAAAGTTGTAACAAGGTCATAACCTGTTCTGGTTAAGAAGATACAGAAGGGAGTAGGAAAAGGGTATGTATGGGATTCAAAATCTAGGAGGTTGTCTTATGGGAAATTTAGTGTATAATCTTATTTACTGAGCTAATTCAAATAGCCAAAATATCTCAGTTTATGGACAATATCATTGTATTTATGATGCATTACATATTTTGGGCCTGGATGTCTGAATTTATTATGGCAGAAAGCAATTCTTTTAACATTATTATTAAAAGACATTTATAAAAGAGATGTTTAATCTGTCTCTTGTTGAAAGTGGAGAGAATGTTGTCCTTGGCTTCAATGCAGGAGTGAACAAGCCTTTACAATGGTATGTATCAGGAGAGCATAGACACTTCTGGATATCAATTTAGTTGTCCACTAGTTAATAATATCAACTATGGGATATACATAGCATGTACAGTCTGTGTGTAACAGCTCAGGATGCATTGCGCTGAGCACAGGATAATCTCTACTGCATCTTCCTGATGTTACATCCACCCAAGTAAAAACTGGTGTTTTTTCTCCCCAGTCTTGACAGTTCCAGGTGTCTGCCTTACCTATGAGGTAGAATACCAGATGAAATGCTTGTTTCAGTGTTAGGAATTGAACTGTGGTTTTCTGTTGTTTATCTGGACTCAAGAAATACCTTGAGTCCTTTATGAGCTCAGTAGGTACATTGTTTGAGGTCTTTGCTTATAGAACTGGAGGGAATGAGCACTATAGTGACTAATAGTGACCAAACAGCTGAAGAAGGCCTCATCTTCATTCATCCTATAACAGACCAAACCAATATCACTACATGATTTTCTTGTTGTCTGAATAAGGATAAAGAAAAAAAAGTTGCTTTGCAGCATTGTGGAATTATAATAAGTTGATAAATTATCTCACCAGAATGTCGTATATTTTCTCATCCTGCAATTAATCTTGTAACAGAGCAAACAATGACATAGAATTAATCAACCACTGTGACAAAAAAAGACTGTGATGGAAAGATGAACCCAGCTAAAATTAATTTTTTGAGCGACAGCTTGAAGCTCAAACAAGTGGAAAACATGGTGCAAATTGTACCTTGCTTCAAGAAAGGGATTTTAATGAGAAATGCAATGGCACAGCAATATTAATCAGTTATAAAAACACAGTCCTCCTTGGACCACTGAGTGAGTGTCCTCCCATTCCTGCACATTCCTTTCTCTAAAATAACACCAAGCAAGGAAGAGAAATTTTTACATCACTCACTCAGAGCAAGCTGCAGAGATGAAGTGAATTGGAGGGAGCAGCTGAGTGGGTTTGTGTTTGTGTGCTAATAACTGAGGCAATGTCCCTTGGCAAAGGCAGTATGATCACTGATAATAGGAAGTGATTGAACTTTCCATGTGTGCCCTGTTTCTTACTAGACATAAGATAAACACAAAATGTCCTGTGAGCTACATTTGTGTCTGTCACACACTGACAGCTGTCAGGGAAGGAGAGAAACCCTCATGTTGGCATCATTCTGCAGCTGCAGAAAGGACGAGATCAGGGAAACTGCATGAATGTCAGCTGGTACCCAGCCCCTTCAGCCTCACTTCCTGGCTATATTACAGAAAATATAATCACCTTCTTATATTTAGGATGTTCAGCTTTATGCGTTTGACTTTATTTTTTGCAGAGCTGGGAAGATTTCTGGGCTCCTAATTTCCTTGAGCTGTCAGAGAGAATCAGGTAGCCTTTCCCAAAGATACATGCTTTGCTGTATCGCCAGGGCTGATGGAAGCCAAGAAGCAGCCTGATTACTCCTCCCACAGACTCCTGGCTGAAGGAAAATTAACCCTCAGGCTGCAGCTGTATTTCATCTTGAATGACAGGAAGGGAGGGGAGATCCCAGACATTTTTCATGTCCTGTCCGATTGCTGCTTTCAGTGATTTTTTTCAGTACGTGCGATTGAAAGACAAATCACTGCCCCTTATCCATCTGGGGAGATGTGAACCATTACAGAATTATTTCTAAATGTGTGTTGTTATCATGCTATATTCAGCTTTGGAGTTTTAAATCAGCTTTCTCAATATTGTTACTTTCCTTCAAGCCTCCTCTAGCACGGGCTAGTTGGTTCCAATTACTCTCAGTGTTCATTGTAGGTCTTGTTTTCTACTTCTGCAGTCACTCAACCTTTTTCATTTTAATTCTAAATAATTCACAAGTATATATTAAAAAGAAGAAATTATAACCAATTGAGAACAGTACTCCAAGTCTTGCTCAACACTGGGTAAAATGGTAATTTCTTGTGTCTCCTGAGGAATATTCCAGTTTATACATTTTAAGTATATTGTTATCCTTTTTCTATGCTGTGTTTTGTATGATGTGACCTAGATTCTTACCTTAAATCTTTGTTGCTTCACAAATCTTGTAAGTTTCTATTCTTATTATTGTATATTCCTGGAGATAATGTAGTGAAACCTTGAGAACTGCCTCAACCTAACACCACAGTCTGATGAATGCTGCAAGAATTAAAATGCTCTTTTCAGTTTCTTAGGTTATCTTTAACATCTGTATATGTAACTATTATGTACATACTTTGCATCCTTACTTCTGGTTTTGAAGCTTGGAGTGTGACCAAATAAGGAAAGTATTTTATTAAGACACAGGATCCCTTTTTTTAATTGATTGTAATTGCAGAAAAATGCACTCAATTTGATGCAGTTCTTCATAATCAAGGCTGCTTCTAGATTCTCTCACCATAAATAACCTGGTCTGTGAGCTGCAGGAGCTCATCTTTTTCCCTTGTATCTTTCTCATTTTGAACCACACGGTGACATATGCAGCGAAGCTCATCTCAGTTTACAGCGATGTTTAAACAGTCACAAAGCTGAGAGGGAGTCCAAGATTTCTCCAGCTCCATCATGGATGTGTTGTAAAGGTTTTAGCTTGAATAAATCCAGCAAAAAATAAAAAATAAAAGGGTAACTTCTAAAAGGGTACCTTCTAAAACTTGGGTTGAATTTTTATATTCAAGCTCTTGGGTTTGTAAAATGACTTTGCAACACAAAAGAACAACAGCTGTGATTATAATCTTCCTGTGACTGTTCCACCTGCTGTATTGATTTATGTCTTTCCTCCTTTGATTGGATTTTTGTTCTGTGACTTTTTTTGTAAGAAAAAGATGTAATCAATTAAGAGCATTCATCTTTAGCTATTATTTTTTGCAACCATCCCTTAGAATTATACTTTAGTTTTACTTTGAAGCTTGAGTTTTTCAGATCCTTCCAGTACCTATTAGTAGATAGACAGAAATATATGCAATGTCTGGGCTTGTGGCTCAGGATGGCCTGTGTAAATAAATGTATTCCTCAAAGTTTTCAGAAGAAGAGGATACCAACTGGCTCAGAAATACTACCATCATCTCACAGGGCCAGCTTCTCTAGCACTCTTGCCAGAAAGCAGCTGGAAAAAAGGATGATTAGAGGAAGATGAAGAAGATGAGAAAAAAGTGAATTCAAAGTTATTTGTTCCCTATCACCCCAGCAGTATCAATACTTTGAAAGGAAAGAGGAAGAGAGTGAAGAACTAGAAGATCCCAGAGGACCAAGAGAAACATCTGAATTTTTTGTCCCTTGTGGCCCTGGCATATGGACCCTTGTGAGTATTGGCCTTTTATTCTGCTTTTCAAAGTGTACTTGAAACCTCTGGGGAGTCCCTTGCCCTGATATACTGCTGACACCCAGCTGTACACTACTTCTGCAACAGATGTGCTCTCCAGATGTCCTCTCCAGATGTCCCCAGGACTTAAACAGAAGTTTATGTGGAGCAGTGGCCAGCTACACTTGGCTCCAGAGGAAAAGAACGCTGATAAATGACAGCAATGCTCTGGGAAACCTGCCCCAGTGTTGGCTTCAGCTGCTGTCATTGAGGCAGACTGGAAGTTTCTGCACTGACAAAAGAGAGATTTCTGCACCTTTGCAGTTACTGAGAGCTTAAACATGTCCAGTTTGCTGGTCACTGCTAGGCTACATCAGTGTAGGTGTTGGAGGTCTCAGACCCATCAGCTGATTGCATTCTGGGGTGTAATTGTGTATGGAACAACCCAAGCTGGTTTTGCTTTTAAAATTGAACACATTCCAAGGCAAATCTTGTTTTGAAGCCTCGTTGAATACAAAACCAAAAGACACTCACAACAAACAGCTTGGATGTGGTCAATACAAAGCTTAGCACACCAGTTAGACACCTCCACAGGCAGCACTCAGCATGCCCTTCATTTTGTGTGAAGTATCAAATGAGTATGCTGCTGCACCGTGCCCAAATTTCTACTACCAGAAGAAATTTGTATTGTGCAGCTGCAGAACCATGCAGAGTGTCAGTGATGGCATATTCCTGTTTGGTGGAGTATGGAGACATTCAGAAATGCTTATTGCCTCTTTGGATAATACGCTGATAGCTGGTGAATGATGCTGCGCAATAAAAGAACAACTGGAGTACGTTCTTTCCCTTAAGGCAAAGATGTTGGTTGTGCATCATTTTTCCTACATCTGCCATGCAGATGTTGGTGCTGATGCTCTGGATTTGTTATGTGTTTTGCTCTGTGGAGACTACTAATTAGATGAGCAGGACAGTTTCCCTTGGCAAGAAAACAAAACAAAACAAAACAAAAACAACAATATGAGGTTAGTACCTCACTTAAATTTCACCTACACTTCATTTTGAAAGTTAAAATACTTTGGTTTTGGAGGAGTGGGGAAGAAGGGGTATGGAGGTCAAGTTTCTCATTGGTTTTCTATTAACAAGTAAACATGATCATGTTAGCAGTAATAGAAGGAAGATAAGATGAAAAAAAATCCAAACTACGTGGTCAATACAGCTCACACTCCAACAATTAGGACAGTTAGCACTGTCCTAACAAACAAGACACTGGTGGATTTTTTTACCTTCCTCTTGTTAATTTCATGTGAAGTGACCTGTGTTCCTGCTGCATCTAAGTGCACTGGCATTTTAAAAAAAACATAAGTACAAGCAAAGAAAATATGGTTCTAGCCCAGAAATAATTCAGTGGAGTCACTTTGAGTTACTACTGCTGTTATATTTTCTATTGTTGCAGCCTTTGTCAGCCCACATGGACATTCCCTCTGCTGGACCCTTCTGTCATGCCAATCACCTGCTAACAGCAGCAGACTCCCATTTTAAACAGTGGGTCTTTTGTCACCAGAAATCAACTTTATCTTCAAAACAGTTATCTTTTAAATTACTATGGTGGAAAGGATGCGAGGAAGAAGGTTTATTTTCCAAATTTTTCTCTTTGCCTTTTATGCACAAAGACTCTGGGAGGAAAGGCATCGTTAACACAGCATCAAATAATCCAAAGAAAGAATAACCTTTTCTCAAAGCAGGGATGGCTATTTGATGAAGGACTGGCTTAATTTTTAGCCACCTTCTCCTTTCAGATGAAAAGCAACAGAAAGACACGTCAAAGAAACCAATCATGGTGAAATCTCTGTCCGATAGGCAGGCTGTAACTGAAAGGGATGACAGCACAAAGGGCTGAAATAAAGCAGCTCTTCTTTCTCTCTTCCTTTTGTTGTGAGCACAAAGATAAGTGCATGGCAATCAGATGATTTTAATGAACAATCCAGTTGTTTGGCCTGGATGGTGTAATTCCAGATGCAATCTGTGGAAGTTGTTTGAATTTGAACTGCTTCCTCTCTAAATTTTCTCTCCTCTGGCAGCAGCCAGCCCTGATGCAATGGAGCTGCCTTCTCTGGAGGGTGCAGATAAAGGTTTGTGAGACAGCAGTCGCAAGAGGAAATGTTGGGGTTTTTGCACTGAATCCTTTCATCCTCCACACAGTTTGCAGGGGTTCGTTTCTGTCACAACACGCTGGACTGCTCTGATTTTGAGTAAGGAGCTCCATCTGCACTGAGTAACATCTGTGGTGATTATAAAAAGCCCTAAGCTTAAGAGAATTCTGTGCGCATGAATGTGAAGAAAAAATGTGTTCGTCTTTTTTTTTTTTTTTAATTACACTTAACAACTTGTTTTGGTAATGTGGGTATGGCAGGCACGAAGTGGGAGATGGGAGACCACTGAGAGAAGTAATTGAGCATGATGGTATAAAGAGTTTCAATTAATATGTGCATAGAGAATCTTGAATATTCTGTAGAACTACATAGTAGCAATATGATTGGAGATGTTGTGGAAAACCTGTTTATTATTATTATTTTTTTTTCCTAAACACATGGAAAGTTATCTTAAACCTTCCTAGCATTGTTGGGTTAGAAGCTCACCTATTTCCAAGCCCTGCCATGTGCTGGGTAACCTCCACCAGATCAGGTTGCCCAGAGCCCATCCATGGCTTTGAACACATCTACACTTATCTTGAGCACCCAGGGACTGTGATTTCACCACTTCACCTGGGCAGCCTGTTTTAATAACTCACTACCCTTTCTGAGAAGAAATTTCTTCTTACTATCCAACACAAACATCTCCTGGCACAACTTAAAGCCATTACCTCTTTTTCCAATGATGCAGTCTAGCAAGTTTCAGGGGGGTTAGAAAGGACAGCAGTGAAGGTGACAACTTTAGATTTGACACACAAAAGATGGAGGCAGTGTTCATGGATTGTTTAGATCTGTGTTATCCATTCAGCCTTGAGATGTTGTACTGAGCCAGAAAGCACCGTAAGAGTCAGAGACTGAAGTAAGGCATTATAACGTGGGGAAAGTATGGGTGTTGCAGACACCAGGCTATGCAGAGAAAACAAGCTGTGCAGCGGAACTCAGAACAGGCAGAGAAATAGATTTTGGGATGCAGAAGAATCTTCTATGCTATGATGGGAAAGAAAAATAATAAAACATAGTGATTTTTCCTGTTCTTGGGTTAGTTTCAGCCTACTAACGTGTTAGCTAAATGCATGGAGTGCTGCTTTGCTTGATGATCAGGGAAATACATTTCTAGTCACCGTTTTAGGAGCATAATCTAAGATCTGTGTTTAATTTCTGTTATTTTTAAATTGCAGAAAAGATTCCACTTATATAAAAAGCAAACATAGATAGCATTTATTTTGCTATTCTTTCATTCTTCTGTTCTCTCTTGTTTTTTCTAATTGCATAATCTCCTCTCCCCAGTTTTTACATATGCAGGAGGTTTTGCAAAACCATTCCAAATCCTTATGATGTACAATGCCTTGTCTAGAACCCATTCTAATGATGTCACTTTCTTTTAACATAGAACAACTTTTCTGCTGCCTACCCCCACTGAAATAAAAAATCAGAGACCTTTGCAGCAAGGATCTCATACTGTGAAAGAAATGATGAGCATTTGATAGCCAATTTTTCATGGTTTTTTTTTTCTTTTATTCTTTTATTCTTTTTTTTTTTTCACAGCTTTATTTTGTGCAATGAACTCTTTGCTTTTGCCTGAAGGAGTATTTCTGTGTCTACCTTAGCACGTGGAGAGATCTACAAGGGCAGAGCGGTACAGTGAAGCAGTTCTTGCAGAGAATTTGCTGCATTTCAAAATGTTCAGCAGCTGAAGGCTTTGGTGTCCTTGAGAAGGACTGGCTCAGTTAGCTGTGATAAACTCTGCTGATGTGAAGGCTGTATGTAAAGTTGGGCTTTTGTTCCTACCTCTGCCAGAGTCGGGTTGGAGTTCAGAAGGTGTATCTTTGTGACCTTAGTGAAGCATCAGAAATACTCAGCAGCACCAATACAGTAATTATTCCTTAAAGAAACAGAGGTGTGTGACACCTTCAGCATTCAGAAATGCATTTAAGAGCGAGTACTAATAACGTGGAGTAATAACATGGAGAAGTCACACCTGTTGTACAGAGTTGTCCTTCTAACACACACATACGTGAAAAGGTTTGGTTGTGTCAGCCTTACAGATAGTTCACAGGACGTTTGATTTTATTTGTTTTGTCTGGACACAGCCATTTAGCAATCCTTTTTCATTGTTATAGTGAGGTTTTTGATTTCTATTTCAAGCCGGCTTTAATTTCCTTCTTGCCTATATTTAAAGGAAATCTATTAATACAGCCCATTTCCCCAGAGAAATTTGATGGATACGGCTTTTGTAACGTTACATAAATTAGAAATATTTTCCTCCTTATTACTTTGTGTAGCTGTTTCATTTATTAACTTGTGTTGTGGAGAAAAAAGCACTGAATCGGATTCCCTTTCACTTGCAAGTAATTTACTGTGAGATGGTTTGCTTTATTGGATTCAGAGTTAGCTTCCAATATGGCAAGGGAGAGAATTAACCATTTATGGGAAAATCATATTTTAGTGTTGTATGCATCTCTTCTTATTTACTTTTCCTCTATTTTCAGTTTAATCTCTTGCTGTTGCTTTTATGCAACAACCAGAACAATCCACATCTTCCATGTTAGGAGCTGTGGGAGGGCTAAATGAGTGCTGCTGTGTTTCTAAATCTTGGTTTCCCAGAAAAGGGGAATTGAGATACTCTCATCTAATCAAAATACAATCATCGCCTTTTTAGCACATCTATGAGGTCATTTGAGACTCCTCAAAAGAAGTTTGGGGATCCCTTCTGCATTTTGCTGCATGTGGCTCCTGAGCACTGCGCCAGGAGGATGGAAAATGAGACATAGCCACATCCCTCGCAATACTACAACAGACTGGACAAGGGGGCTGTTCTTCAGAAAATGAGAGCAAGAACACTGGTGCTGTTATTCTATGATTTTAAGATATCTGGATTATAAGAGATCTTGTTCCTGTCTTCCTGCCTGGAGCCCCAGCAGGGAGCTGGCAAGGGCAGCCAACAGCATCTCTTCTCTCTTATCCCTGTTCCAGGGTTTCCATCAGGCCTTGGCTCTCTCATTGGCAGCAGCTCCTCCTGAGCAGTTTGCAGGTCATTTTCCTGAGCCAAACAGTGAAGGCAGCTATGTGGAATGAGATCCCCTGGATCACTGGAAGCTGGAGCCAAGTCTTTAGTTTTCCAAGTACATCATTTTGGCCAAAGTGCTCAGTTCTGCACTCAGATTGGTGCCCCTCTTCCCATCCACACACTTCAGCACCTAATTAGAAGCTGCGCTGAGAAGTCCCCAGATCAGCAGATCCCAGGGCACAAGAATTCACCACCAGTGCATCTTGCTAGCTTGTCTCCCTGTTGTTTCACTGTCAGAAAAGTGCAACAAGGGACTGAACCCCATGGTGAGAGCGCTGCTTTCCAGAATCTATATAGATGTTAGATTATACATGTTCTTATGATTCAGTGGTTCAGTGGAGCCCCAAGAAGTGGATTTCTGACACCGACTGTGTCTCACTGCCCCTATGCAATGCTGGGGGAAGTGAGGAAAGCCGTGCCTGGGGAGGCTGTGAGGAGACTGCAGGAGCAGCTTCATTAAACCATTTTGTATGTCTGTTTTTAAATATAGGTTTTCTGTATGCAATTTCCTATATTGGTTTATAATAGGGAACAGTTTTCATGTCTGCAGCACTAGAAACTCCTCCGTCTATCAGTGACTCATCTGGCTGTTCAGCACAAAGAAGCAGCCTGGCTTAAAAATCCATTTGTGTATAGAGCTGAGAGAGATTTGTCAGTGTTGGAAACTTTTTCCCATCATGAGAGATATTTAATTTTTTTTTCCTTTGGCTGTCACTGCTGTACATTATCATTCCTAATCGTTTAAGACTCAGAAAAATTATGGAAGAAAATGAAAGCTTTTTTAGGCAGAAGATGAGGTGAAGTTTCAAAGTTTGCTGTTTTTTCCAGTTACTATCACATAGTCTGTACCCACATGGCTGGTGGTTCCCCACTCCCTCTCTATAAACAGTGTGATCTGCTCTTACTGTTTGATTCATTTCCGTAGCCTCAATTCTGACACCATCTCATCTACTTTTATTGGACTACAGTAGTAGAAACAGATGATGATAAACATAGAAATGTTTAGATTTCATTATATAGAAAATCAATTCTTTTATGCCTTTAATACATACGAGCAGTTGCTCAACACTTCTCTTTCTACTGCTGCTGCTTTTAGGCTCAATCAGGCACCCTTTGAGATTAATTAAATTCTGCAATTTATCTCAAGGTGGCAACTAAGCATGAAATCCATTTTAGTATTATTATTTTTTGTCCATTTGCTCAGTGATGACTGCATGTGTTTCAGGCATGTTCCCAGCAGGGAAATTGCAGCCTTAAAGGTAACTTCTTAATGAAGTAAATCTTATTGCATACACCCAGTTAGAACAAAATTGGACATTTCCATCTATCAGAGGATGGCTATCACTCCACTGTCATGAAAGCACAACAATTGCAAAGTACTTTATATATTTAAAATGAAAAAAATAAGATGCTTAGAGGTCAGGAACATTTGTCTTCAACATTTCTGAGGAGTAAGTTGCTCTGTATACCCAAATACAGCAAAGGATGGACAATGACTTTCTAAATGCTTTGTACTAGCACAGGAATTACCATTGTTTTTTCTGCTAGAACTGAATTTGGTTACTGTGGCTCCACAAGGATCCCGCAGTTCTGTCTGGTGGTGCACCTCTGGCAAGCTTTACACACCAGTATTACAGACTTAAAATCTAGAGGCGACTTTTCTCATGTACTTCTCTGCAAGACTAGACTGACACATGCCAGACAGTGTTTGGGTCATTCTCTTTCTGAACACAAAAATGACTATTCCTCGTGTTTTGCAGAAAACATGTGGGAGGTGAGAACAGCACAAATGACACATCAGGTATATTAAAGCAGAGGCTGACGTTGGTGGCAAACTGTTGTTAAATCCTGTCAAGAAGCAGCTTTGGAAATTACTATGTCATATATTGTTGGCTTCTTTTTTGCAATTCTGTGAGGTCCTGAGTTTTGGGCTAGGATTCAGAGGGGAATCAAACTGCTTGATTGTTTGTAATGTATTCAGGGAGCAGTAACTGGGAAAGCACCATAATGGTCAGGTAGCCCCATGACAACAAAGTGTCATCTCCTGTCTGCTTTTGAGATGGAATTGCAACGTGGCATGGCTGGACTTCAGCCCTTTCCATAGCAGCCCAGCAAAATGTCCATTCAGATGAACATGGCTCTAAGGAAACTCATCACACTTACACGTGGAGCTCACCAGGATTGCTGTGTGTGCAGCTTGATGGGAATGCAACCCCTGTCATTTGTGCAAAATTTGGGGAGATTCACATCTTATTTCTTTCCCTTCTTCAAGAAGAGTTTTCATAAGGTCACTTTTTAAGTCTATGAGTTAAGTTAAATGAAATAACACTAGAAAAGATATAGAATCTAACCCTTCCTAAAGCTTTAAATGTGCTTCCTGGTATTGACTCGCTGATCAAAGATCACAGTACAAAAGAAATCCCCTGGTTCAGATATTGAGGACTTCTTATTTTTACTGTTTTTTTAACAGCACAAGCCTGCAGTAGAGTGTTCTTTTGAACATTCCTATTGCCCTGTTGGTGCTGAACATGATGGGGAAATTGTTTGAAAGGAAATGAAATGCTAATTATACCTAAAAATGGCAGTGTCTGTTCCATCTGCATAACCTAACTTGTATGGCTGTCAGTAAAATGTCAAACCTCCAAACAGGCAAGTCTAGTATTTATGAGAGTAAATGTGCCTTAAAATTGTAAATAGAGGAAAACTCTTTTAGGTCTGAACAGGAGATTCAGTTCAGAGGAGCAAATTCCCTTGCTGGGACAGGAAAGCAGAGGGCAGGCACTGCTTGGGTGAGCTGTGGGAAGAAGAAAAGATTTGTTAGTCCCCTACTGAGGAGTAGGTATCATACTAGAAACGGTCACACTGATCTATCTTCACCTTGTGCAACAGGTACTGTCAATCATAAGTAATCCCTGGAAATTAAGTATTGATCTGGTTGGCTTCTTACATACGGCAGCAGGAAAACCTTTCCCCATGCAGCTGCTCTTGCTCAGGTTATTCTTCTAAAAGGCACGACCCACCTGCCTAGCCCTCCTCCTGTGTTTGTGTGTTAGATGCAACTCCCTGTTGTGTCAGCTTTATGCCTTCAGCTGTGAATGTAGGTCACC
The DNA here is from genome assembly GCA_023055505.1 of Callipepla californica brunnescens. Taxonomy (NCBI): domain Eukaryota; kingdom Metazoa; phylum Chordata; class Aves; order Galliformes; family Odontophoridae; genus Callipepla; species Callipepla californica. The sequence goes on from JALIRH010000014.1 coordinate 15,157,256, forward strand.
TGGCTGCCAGGCAGTGTCCTGATCAGTTAAAGCACAAGTCCTTACACGCAACTCCATGATGTGCTGCATTTGTCTGTCTCATAAGAAAGCTCATTTCACTGGAAACAAAGAGAGGTCCGGCTGCTCTTCCACCATCAGCAGTGCCAGCAGTCCTTTCTATATCCATCCCATGGCACCAGCCTTGCTGTGATGTGGCCACCACCCATGTTCTGTACACTGATGCCTGGAGTTAATGCTGTGCCGCTGTGATGCTGCTGTTGTCTTCTGCTGTGTAAACAGCAAGAAGGAAGAAATCAAATAATAATAAAACCAGAAAAATTATGTATTCAAAATAAATGATAATAAACAACAGCAAACCAACCAACCAACAACCTGCTGACACAGAATACTGGAAAAGATCAAATACCTGTGTCAGCATTTTTGAGAACAGTAGCTCAGCAAAGATTAAAAGGCAGTTAAAGGAATGATTCCTACCCACTACTCAGTATTAGAGGCTTGTCTGGTCTTTGCTGATGATACCTGTGAGTTTGAAGGCTAAATTTTGCAAGAAAAATGCTTTTTGACTTAAGAATAAGGTTCATACAGTATAATACAAACACTTGCATCTGCAAGTGTCTGACAGTGGGTGAGGAAATACTATTTTAAACCATGGTGGTGGCACAGTTTGCCTAGAAGGGTTCTGGAGTCACCATCTTTGGATATCTTGAAAAGAGTTCTGGATGCTGTCCTGGGCAGCTGGCTCTTGCTTGAGCAGTGGGTTGGAGCAGATGGCCTCCAGTAGTCCCTTTCCAACCTCTACCAGTCTCTGATTCTTTGAATGCAAAATATGTGAGCTAAAATGAAAATAGTAATGCTAGTGCAATTTTTTTTTTCATTGATTGCATGATGATTGTGAGCAGTCTCCAAACTTTATGTCCCTTGACTTATTTCCCTGTTCAGCCAAGAAATTCACTTGCTTTTCATCCGCAGCATAAATAGTGCTGAACTATTTATATGAGTTTTTTGCCCTGAGCTACCTCAGGGTTTTCGTACCTGAAGCCAGTTTGTTTCTTTCCTCACTATAACTCTGCCTGACTCATACAGTTCTGACTCCAGAGTAGACCACAGGATTGCATGTCCTCAAAAAATCCTCTTGTTCCTGTAATCACAGCTTAAGAGGACTCTGAACTTCATATTCTTTCCAATCTCTGCATGTTTTCAAGAGGATATTTTAAAAGTAATGCTTTTTTTTTTTCTTTTGGTTTCAAGCACCATTAAGAAGCTTCCTGCAGATTTTTGCCTCATCTCTCTGTGTAGATACTGCAGTTGGTCTATAGGAACTCTTTTCTCCCTCTATGATCAATGTATTTGTCATTTGGAACACAATTAGGAAACTGCAGGGTTTATTTTTTCCTTTAAACCACTTAATTTTTTCCCCTCAGAAACAGTAATCCATCAATTCACATGTAACATTCTAAATCCCTCTTTTAATAGGCATGCTGATTTCTCTTTTACAATATGATTGTTCACCTTCCCCAAAAGATCCACGTTTCAAAATGAAATGACAAATTCATTTGGAGTGTTTGCTTGGCTCTGTATACAGACTTCTTCTGCAGAGTCCCCTAACCACTTTCACCTCTTACAATAATTCTGCATAGATAGAAATTAACCAGCAGCGCTTAAGTTTGAAACAAAACAAGCTTTGGGAGGGAGCAATTTTCTTTTTCTTAGGCAACACTTATTCACTCATTTAATGTGGAATTTATTTTCCCATTAGGTTTACAAGGGGCTGCAGCCGTATCCTTCCCTTCCATCTCCCAGAAATACTGTATACTGTAATATATACTGAATATCCTGTATTTTCTTTGTGGTCATTTAAACAAACCCATTCAATGAAAAAAAAATTACCAAGTTGCTTTTTCTGGAGAATGAACCCCTTTCATAATCTATCTAAACAGGATCGGCTCCAGGGACTCTCCTTTTTAGCTACTGTAGTTGAGGGGTTGGTTCTATATCTGCCACAGCAGGTATGTTGATTTTGGCCTCAGGAAGTACCAAGTCTGCAGTAGTTTTGGACTTCCCTTGCTGTGTAACAAGATAAAGTAGGTAAACAAGCTACTAGAGAGGAATGCAGGTTGTTTTCAGAATTTCTGGTTAAAGGAAAGGAACTGTCTTTGCAGGTACTCCTGTGCTAGACTCAAATTGGCCGCAACAAGGATTTTGTCAGCACTGTCAAAAAACCCTCTGCCCAGTGAATTTCATTTATTTTCAGTTTTGGTATGCAGAAACAATTGTGTAATACTACTTTCTAAAAGAAAAATTACTCCTTTCTTGTTTCTTTCTGCCAGTTAAACTAAGTAGAATCGTGGAATTGTTTGAGTTGGAAGGAACCATGTCCCAGGCCCTACTGAAGTCCAAGCAGATTTCATCAGTGGCTCCTCCTTTCTCCACTGATGCAGTTATACCATCACAGAAGGCCACTAGGTTGGTGAGGCAGGACTTGTTCTTGGTGAAGCCACACTCGTAGTCTCGTTTCACCTTCAGGTCTTCCACGTGCATTAGCATAGCTTCTGGGAGGATCAGTTCCGTGATGTTCCCTGGCATAGATCTTTCTGGGGTTGTCACTTCTACCCTTCTTAAAAATGGATGCGACACCACCTTTTTTCCAGTCACTATGGATTACAGTTGACTGCCATGATTTTTCATATATCACAGAGCGGCGAGTTACTGATGCTCAGGGACTTTGTTGCAAACCTATTTATTCCAGTAAAATAACAAGTTTTGTCAAGATTGTGAAAATATGGCCTGCCTGTTTGTTTAAGTGATCACTGAAAAGAAGATTTCTATTTAATACTCTTTATTCCAGTCACCGCTGTGAGAGTGTAATATTAGATAAAGCAGCCACCATGTATAATTTATTAAGCAATGTGAACAATCAACTGCTAACTAAAAGTGCAGAATCTACAGTAATTAGATTTAGATAATTTTTTCAGGAAATAATTTTGCACAGCAGAGATTTCACCGGGCACTTGCTTCACAAAATACTGATTTATCACTGGTTGGAGTGAAAAAAAAAAAGAATAACAAGGTTTCCTGCTCATACAACTAAATAGGTCTCACTTTCCTAGAACAGAAGCAGCAGTGTTTCTGGCCTAGCTTCAGATAGGATCTTAAAAATGCACCCTCTTCAAATTTAAGAACATCTTTTTGCAGGAAGGTAGGCAAGACAAACATCTTCTGGCAAGTGTTCACTCTGAGCATCACCTGTTATGCCTTTAGATAATTTATAAACAGTGGCTTGGATGCGTAAAAATGGGATATGTCCTTTCAAACTCAAGTTTCTATAAATATACCTAAACTCATAGTCTACAATAATTTCTACTCAGGAGGAGAATAGGTTCACTGAGATCAAATTTAAGTAACCTAAGCATAGTAGATTCCAGGACTGCTTGTTGCTCTCATTGCAAAGAGAGAATGGATATCTAGATAAGACTGTCATTACACTCCCTGGTCTGTAGGCTTCTGAAAACAGGTAAATAAATCCCACAGGCAGAGAAAGGACATGGAGACTTGCTCTAGCAACAAGGTTCTCACAAGGAAAGAAGCTCTAAAAAGGTAAAGGCCAATTTAATTTTTTGATGAATCAATGGAAGCTCCTTTCACTACGGTTATTAAGACACATTAGGTGGTCTGATGTGAGTGAGTGATTGCTGACTAATTCCTGCAGAAGCTGTAGCAATAGAGACGAATCTTTATTAAACCTCACTGTTCATAACTTGTCTTGATTGCCTGTCTTGGACAGTATACAAACCCTAACAGATATTCACGTGATACACATTAGTGAGAATGAACTGCATAGTATTATAATCAGCTGTAAGGTCTGGCCCTTGAAGAAAGCAGAATTCCTATTGCTGATTGTTTTCCACAGGGAATAGGAATGGTGTGAACAGGAGAGCATTCACTTGTAAGTAAAACTGAAAGAGTCAAAACCTGCTTAAAATGCAATCTGATGTGGTCTGTGATGAATACATAACAAAAGAATGTTCCCAGCCTAATATACTGAGGTATGAATAGAGCAGTGTGACTATGGTGTATGTACGACCCTGTAATTTTCACATTTTGGGTTTATTGATTTAATTTGGAGAGAGAATCAAAACCTCGTGTCTAGTAAGAAGGTTCATATATAATCAGAGCAGGTTAAAGGAGCATAACTAGTAAAAGCAATGACTGGGATTAAAAATAAATATTGAAAAAGCACCACATTAGTTTTCCAATGTAAAATTCTGATATAAGCAGACTATCATTTACCTGACCCATTGCTGAGTAAAAGGAATCTGCTTTTCATCTTTCTTTTGTTTTTCCACCCATTTTGCATATGCAGCAGTCTTTTAACCTCTCTGAGTAGTTCTGCACAATTTGAACAGTGGATCTGATTTTTAAGTCAAAGACCAACAGCATCAGAATGGAAAATGATGGACACAGAATCTTCATTGCACCATAGGTTCACAGTGATCACCTTTTCCCCCACTGAATGTAAGCGCAGTTTAAAAAAATAAAAAGGAAATGTTCTCATATCTGTGTCCTTTGGCTGATGCTATCCTTCACTCAAGGGCAGAGAAGGCTCTATAAAGTAGAGATATTAAAAAACCACATGTGTTCTGGAATGAATTACTGCTCTGGGCTCAGTGAGCAATATTTTATTTTGCCTTACACTCAGCACATGGAAGCATTTTTTCTAAAACAAAATTTATTTATTTATTTAAGTATGATAGTCAGTCATCTTTTGCCCACAATATTTGCATATTTTTCACCAATCAACCATCAAGACAAAGTTTCTGAAAGCTCAATCATCTCATGCAGGATTTTTAAATGTCAGAGTTGATTACTACATAGATTAAAAGTGACAGTATAAACATGATGTGTTTATCACACCAGTTAGGTTCACAAAAGATATGATATAAAATCTGGAATGTGGAAGAACAGAGAGACTTCCAAATTTTTTGGCACTATTTGAAAAGTATTTGGATTCTGACATCTTTTGTGATGACATATCGTGAATGATCTGTCTCTATTGTTTGTAAATCTAATTTTTTTGTATTCTTTCTTACAAAACAGGAGCATGCCAGCTATAACTATATCTGACTTACAAGCGTACTTGGCATGGTGAAATGAAAGACCTATTTTCCCTGATTCTCAAAGTTGACAGTATTGACAATTTGTTTTTATCATGATACAAAATGTGCAGTCTCAAGGTCACTCAGATTCTGCTGCCTTCAAAACGAGATGCATTATTTGTTTCAGATGCTTTGAAAGGGTCATTCACCGAGCTCATTTTCCAGAATAATAAAAAACAAGAAATATGTTTTTTAGGCACATGAAAAAAAGAAAATACTTTGGGGTAGTAAATGCAATGGAGTAGAAACTTTGTTAGAAGACAATTGGCATAAATACTGATTTATTGCAATGTGTGCCCTAGTGTAGCAACTTTAGTTTGGTTACACAGTTCACCACTGAACTGAGATGAAGGAATTTGCAGAGGATTTAGCCCTTTTTCCCCCAGGTTAATAAATAGATATTAAATAGCTGTCCTGTCTTTGATTCGCTCAAGTACTAAGCAAGAACTTTAGCGGTACCAATGTGTCATTTTAGTGGTATCAATGTGTTGCTTGTTAGTGATGATTGTGACATTTCAGAGGTGCGAAATTTCGCACCTAACATGCCTGGGTAGTTGTGTGCAGTATAGCATCTGAACTACTGTATTATCACAACCAAATACTTGTGCAGAATCTGACGGTTTTCACCTCTGAGAGCATCCTGTGGCATATGTAATGCAGGTTTGTTCTGCACAGTGCCTGTAGTGAATCTGTGATAAAACCATGGGTGATGAGAGAGGAATAGAGATGCAGGGCATGGCATTGTTGGGCAGAGCCCTGGTTTGCAGCAGGTAGGAGAAAAAAGATGCAACCTTAATCACATCATCTTAATTCAAATACAAAAACTCATTGTGAGCTTTAAACACCTATTTCTGAGCTCTCTTCATTTCAGCAGGGACGGAATTGACAGTGATAAGAAAGAGCTCATATAATTGAAGCATTGGATTAGAGTACAAAAGATGAGGCAAAAGAAGACTAGCTCTATTCCTTTCTTGAGTTTCTCTTATTCACAACTGTGCAAGCAAAGGCAGGTGTCAAGTTAGAATTAGATATCTAAGAAAGACAAGTAATTGATTACTGGTCTTCAGAAAGAGGTCTGATATGAACTGATCTTTAATAGCACTTCACTTGCAGCACGTTGGAAGCCAGGTGTCATGAATTTAATACTGATAACCATTTAATATAGTCTTTAGATTAATGCTTGTGTCATACCTTCCTTGTGAGAGTGTTTTCCAGATTGATACGAGATTGTTATACTGGTCAAATAAACTTGTCCTTAAAATAAATATAGTCTTATCTGAATTAGGAAATATAGCCAGAAATATATTGATCTGAAGTGCCATTCACGTTGCTTTTTGGTCATTTATTTTTTTATTATCACTGGATATAAGGACTTTGTTAGGCGCAAGTGAAGCTCAAATCCACCTATCAAAACATGGATACTCTTTGTCAAAGTGTTTCAGAATTCTCAGCCTTCATCAGCCTAAAAACATTTCATTGATGTTATCTTGAGTTAAGGTTTGTAAGAAGGAAGATGCTATTTGTTTGATCCTTAATGAATACACCGATTAATCTGGATCTTCTCGAGATGTGGAAAATGTTGCATTTTTACTTAGTTTGTCCTGAGGTTTACTTCAGCTTCTGTCTTCATTGTCACATAGAATATTAATTCTTTTTAAGCACTAGTCTATAAGCAAACTAGTAGAGTTTGTGACAAAAGTGAGCTGCTTTCTTTGTAGTGAGGATGCCTGGAGAATCTTAGTGAACCACACAAAGCCAACATGGAGGGACAGTGTCAGTCTCACCAGAATAGTTGTGTGGTTTCATATTTTCTTTCCTTATGTTTTTATATTGATATTTTTATGGTCAGAAAAATGATTGGAAATGAAAATGCTTGGGATGAAAGAACAAAACCAGAATGAACAAATTGAATAAATACAGTGCCTGGAGCATGTTGACTCTATTCAACATGCTGTCAACAAGGAATTTGCTAGTGGTTTTGTTAACTGAGCTGGCATCTTAACTAGTTCTCTCTTTTGTTCTATCAGTGAGTAGATAAACTATGTGAAACACTTCTGGAAAATCATGGCATTTCTCCAGGCTAAATTTCTAAATCTTTCTGATTATTCTGATCAAGTCAGATGGTAGTGCTGGACCTATCTACCCAAAATCTTGAACTTTTTGCCTCTAGAAAGGTCAAACAGGGACTCTTGTTTCTCATGTGAAATTGTTAGATATTCTGGGATTTGTATTTTTCAGATAGAGAGATTAATGTGTGTATGAGCTAATCCTTTAATTGATATTGTCTTAAAGCCAAAAGAGGCCATTACATGATCTCTCTCTCTCAAATACTGCTGATCATACCATACTATTTCCATGTGTAACTGCTTTTGACTTGTTACTGACAGTGCTGGAAAACACTTTCTAATGACTTTCTTGTTTCTGAGAGATTTATTTTATTAAGATTAAAATTTTTGAAGTTCTACTGGAAAGTTCACCTTCAGATACCTTGCATTAACTGATAACTCTGAGAGTGCTGGCATCACACCAGTATCCCTAAGCAGATGTACTTTAGGCAAGCTTGGCCTGGTGATAACACTGTTGACAGTAATGCTCCAGAGAAGAAAGGCCAAAACAAAGTTAGGTTCAGAAATGTATTTTCAAATGTCTTTTAGGCCCAGGACTTGTAGTAGGATGCTTTAGGACTGCCAACTGCAGAAGTTGGAAACTTTTGTACTAAAGTGTACTGCCTTAGTGGGTTCAGACAGCTGTGTTTCCAAGTGCTAAAGGGAAAACATAATGGAAACCCTTATTTGAAAGGCTAAGCTTTTCCATTCAGTAGTTTGGGTCATTACCTAGGGCTCTCTTATATTAGTGTAAAACTGAATTAAGTAGATCATCATCTGTCATATATCGTGTATACTTTCCAGAACACAGAAGTTTAGATTGAAAAATTTCTTTTAGAAAAACACAGTTAATCTTGGTTCTGTTTCTTGGTCTCTTGAAATACTTGAAAGAATCAAAAAGCTATCCTGAAGTGTTACCTAATATCCCCCGAGAGAGAGAGAAATTGTGAAGAATAATAGTCTCTAGGCTCTCAGGAGAGTGTCTCTGTGCATGAGGCTCATCAGAGTGGCCAGAGGGAGGACTTGCATCCTCTTGCTTTTCAGCCTCAGTGGCAGTTCCTGTGGGACTTTAGAGATACTCTGAATTAACCTAAAGCACTGTGCTACTGTCAATTACCCCTGATGAAAAGCAGGGGCAAAGAAAAACAGCTTTGATATCATGCCTCTATCTTCTGATTGTTTCATTGCTACAGGATAAGCATGGCACACCTGAGAATTTAAACTTATATTGGTTAAACTTGTATTTACATCCTAAGATATGTCAAGAATATAATGTTTTAGAAGAGCTAGAAACAATGCATGTTTCTGGCAGCCAAAAAGTCAAAGAACACATTGTGCTCAAGATCTGAACCAGAGCTGAAAGCTTAGTGGAGAGAGAATGGTCATTTCATCAAAACATATTTAAGCATGTATTTAAGAATACATTATACCATTGATATTTATTTTTCCACTTCAAAATGGCCACATATTTACAGATTACACTCTGGAGTCAGACAGTGAAAATACGTATAACATAATTTACTATTATAAAAGTATAACTAATTATTTTTATCATCAATAGTTTTTAAATTTTCTGTTTTTCTTTTTCAATGAAAGAAATTCTAAAACTTCCTATTACGTTCTGATTCTTACACAGAACATTTAGTTTTATTTTGTTGGTTTTTTTTCCCCTTTCAAATATTAATAATATAGTATTTATCCAAGTGACAGTTAGCTTCTTCTTCTTTTTTAAGGCTCTTATTTCTCCTGTTCATTCTGTGCATACATGCTCATTAAGATGAATTAAAAATAAGTCATATGTTGTCTTTGTTTTATGTACAGTGTTTTTGGGCACAATCTTATCAGTGCTCTCATCCATAGGAGCACTTCTGAGGAAATAAAAATGTGAGAAGATTGCACGATTCTTATGAATACTCTTTGCAATATTCACACAGTTGTATGCAATTTCATATACCATGAAGTTCTTTTCCCATAGGTAGTTATTTCATTTTCTAGAGTATGAGGAGTTTTCTGCACTAACAGTTCTAAAAGATTAACAGAATGTTGTGAAAAATTGGGAAGTTCTGAATAGAAAATGCACTAATAGAATAGACACCTGTACCTGGTTAAACTATATATAAATTTTGATTTTGGAGACGGATTTTATCTTGTTGATTCACACTTTCTATATATTCTGTGCTCAAGAAAAAAACTTTTCTTGACTAAATGCTTCAGGATTTGTCTTGTTATGCGATATTTCTGGAAGGAATAATATTTAACTGAGAAATAAGTAATTCAGGAGAAATCAGTGAAAATGTTGAGAAGGGGCATCACTGTGAGTGTAAGAAATTTTGGCTTTTAAATTCAATTAGAGTGGGATCCAGAATGAGAAGGTGTCATGGGGGGAAATGTCCATGGGGGTTGTAACCAAACATATTTTGGAACCATACAGCAACTGTTGCATAAAATCTGATTAGAAAAGACAGCGGAGGGAAAGAATTCAGAAGGGAAATGAAAGCATTCAAGGCTAAATTAATATATGTTCAAATGTAAGAGTGGCCATCTGGCAACCCACCCTTAACCTATACTCTGAGGAGAAAGGAAACAATGGAAAGGAATAAAACACGAGCAGAAACAACTTGAAAATACAGAGAAAGTAAATTAAGAAGGCTTTAGAAGCTTTGGTAAAGCTTGGGAAGAAGCAATGGAATGGCAGGTGATCTCAATGGCAAGGTGTAGGTTGTACAGGGATTAACAAGGTATTTGTAAGCACACATCTTTTCACAGACTTCTGTCCAGAAATTCATAACAAAGCTGCAACTGCTAATGTAAGAAATGAAAATGAATGAAAAGCTGTGCTACTGCACTGTTTCCAGACCTATGACATGATCCTGACCTACAGAACTGACAGGAATTCAGACTATAAAGAAATGGTGCCAGTACAGAGGAAAGCTCTATTCATATTTGTGAGAGTCACAAGCATGTATCTATGTGGCTTTGAAGATGTGCTCAAAGTGGTACAGTGAACATGAGGGTTTGAGAAGGAGCTTAACATTAAGCACAGAATCACAGAATCACAGAATTGTAGGGGTTCAAAGGGATCCCCAGAGATTATCTGGTCCAAAACCCCCTCCAAAGCAGGCTCCCTAGACTAGGTTGCACAGGTAGGCATCCAGGCAGGTCTTGAACGTCTCCAGCTATTGTGTTAAATGAGAGCCTGAGCAAACACTGAGAAATCTAATTTGTTTTTAATGTCTGAAGTTTGTGGAGTTTCAGCATCAGTGCTTCGTAAGAAACAGCAGCAGTAAACTCAAAGACATCCCCATGAACTTCTACAAGCAACAGCAAGTATGTAGCAGGTAATAGCAGGTAACATCTCACATAGCAATCACTGCTGTTAAAGTAAACATCACAGAATATAGGTGAAATGCATTCTACAGCCACAACTACAAGATACATACAGAAACATCAGAGTCTATGACAAAACCTGGTCATAACTTTTAAAATAAAGTAAGTCTCTGATATACAGAAGGGCACAGTTTATGTTCATTGATAGCTTTTGAACTTTCTTTTTCTGTATTTTTAACTTCGTGATGGCAATGAAGTTCTCTAAGAAATTCAATAATTTATTTGTATTCCAGATTTTCTTCTGATTGAAATGCTAACTCTCCCATTTATTAACAGATAACTTCTTTTTTTGACATGTAAGGCTCATATACTTTTAATGGGGAAAAAATGCACCAGATCTGATTATCATAGAAATTGCTCTTGAAATAAAATGAGTTAAAAGAAATAGGCTGTTTCCAGACCAACCCTGTGGCTGGTAGTATCTTAAATCAACCCATCACTTTCATTCCCTGGTTACACCTCTTAACCTGAGGAATATTGTTTATGATCAAATTTATTTTAGGTAGTAATAAAATGCTGCTAGTCTTAGTGAAGTTATCCTGGAGTAGTTAGGTCAGCAAAAGAAGTATTTAGAGGATCAAAACATGTCAGAGAAGGGAATATAACTATCTTGAATATTTCACAGCTAGAAAGAATGAGTAATCATAAAGTATTCCAATTATGCTGTCTAGTACAAGGACCCTTTGGCTTTTATTTCTTTTTTTTTTTCGTATGCAAGACTATTATCATATTAGATGAGACTATATAGCTAATGGGGTTCCTATTCATAGATATCCTTGTAAGCTGCTAATGTCACAACCAATAGCACTGGAAATGCAAAAATTCATTATATTATAAAAGCAACAGTAAGGTGCAAGGCAATATTTGCCTTCTGTACCTGAGTCAAAGCTAGTTCAGCTGGGTACTGTTCCTGAAATAATTAGAAATACATTACATACATATTCACATTAACTTCTTGAATTACACAGCCAGGCCTATATGCTATTATCTAGTTATAAGTAATATGATGGTTGGTACAGGTAGTTCCATGCCGGCTTGTCAGCAGATGACTTGTACTTTTGCTTGCCCACGTCTCTCACAGGGTATAAGTGCTAGCTCGTTTCAGCCCTTTCCTCATTTCCCACTTCTATGTTTTGTTTTCTCTTAAGTACAGTAGAACACTGCTTCATTTTTTTCTGATTTTTTGGATACTTTTCAGCCCCGAATTCTGACATGCACTACCTTAAGTCTACAACCATAGTTAAAATGTTTTGTTTTATTATTATGATTTTTTTTTTTTTTATCTTCTATGGAAAATAACAAACTTCAATCCCTTTTGTCTTTCATAAATAATTTTCTCTCCCTCTTTTTCCTTTCTCATGTGGTGATTTGACATAATTAACTGCAATTGGGTGTGCTGACAGTATTTTATCAGCTGCGCATTTGTGGAGTGGGTAAGCTGTTGATTATCACGATTACTAAGAAGGTCATCCTGATATCTTTGAGTGCTAGATGCCTCTGAGGCTTGAGTATTTTATTTAGAAAAATGATACACGTGAAAATATATGCAGTGAACATTTTTAGTTGCAGTTGAAGCTAAAAAGATCCAGGAGACGTAATTGCTGCTGTACAGACACATGAAGCAACACACTGAATCCATACCTGATTTCATCATTCTTTCCAGATATGCACGGGGGAAAGTTTACCTGTGTTTAGCCAAACTAATCACATATTCAATCCTGAAACAAATGTTTTTCAGATAACCTGACAGTACTGCCTATGAACAATATAAATGAATAATGCTCTTTCTGTCTGATGATCTTTTTCAAGTATTCCTAATCCTTGAAAAGACAATATTAACAAAAGGATATGTCATTTCAGGTTGATTCCAACAGTTTACATGTGTATCAGTGAATCCTCTCTCTTGCCCCCTCCCCACAACCCCAGATGACTTTCACAAAAGAATGCCATTCTCCTCTGAGCCTGGTAACATCCATGTTCTTCTTCTCATATGTTTCCCCATCTGGACTTTTCTGACTTTCTCAGTGCATTCCAAGAAGACATGTGGTGGGGATATTTGTGTCAGAATAAATAGGATCAGATAAGCAAGGAAGGTGCACTGTATGAGTAAGGACAGAGAAGGTCATAGGCTTGGAGGTTAACGTGTGGCTGGAGTTACATGGGAGGTGGTGAGAGTTTGGGGAGGAAGAACACTAGCTTTTAGTACTCCGAGTGCAGAAAGGTGCACCAGGGATCTTGTGTGGGGTCTGAAGTGGTTGTTCTTGTGGCTCTCCTCTGCCAGGTAAGAGAGGCTATTGATCGATATGTATTTTTTTTCCTGTTGATTTCATTTAACCCTCCTCCCTTCCTTTCCCACCATCACAAACACCCACACCCCTTTTCGGGCCACTCCCCCCGGAGACAAGCTTTCCTAGGCAAAGCAAAAAACGGTCTCAACCTGGTCGGGGCAGGCAGAGGGGACAGCGCAGTCGGATGAGGCAGACGTGCATCCTTGTGAGAAAGCCCCCCGCCCCGCTGGGCGGCCCGCAGGCAGCTCTGCCCTCTCCAGGAGAGCTCTCTGGCCACGCCTCCTCTGGGGCAGCCCTTGGAAGAGCTCGAGGGCACTTGGACAGCTCCGGACGAGAAGGGGGCGTGCTGAAAAACACCAAAATCCACACCTACAGGAGAAGAACGGCGTGGGAAGGGAGGGAAGGAAGACGGGGAGGAAAAACACAACTTACATGCCAAGCTCGCAGAAGGCTCTCCCTTAGGAAGCGAATCTCGGAGAGCTCTGCCCCATCCGTGAGGAGGAGAGAAGGATGCGGAGCCGCCCTGACCGCGCCGAGGACGGTTCCCTCCCCGCCCGGCACAGCTGAGCGCAGCTTCAGCACCACGGACAGCTCCGCCAGCTCCGCCATGGGGGTCCGCGTCCGCGCAGCACCGCGCAGCGCCCCGCGCCAGTAGAGCCGAGCCCAGCCGGCCCAACGCGCACATGTAAGCTGCTGCCCCTCCGCGGAGCCGAGAGCAGCGGGTTCTGCTTCTTCCAGAGCCGATTCTCTTTTCGCCTCGCTCCAATCCCAGTCCTTAGTTATGCTCTAGGAAGTTTTGTTGGGATTGGCGATGTCTCGGGTGTAGCTCCCGTGAGCCTGAGTCCGGGCTGGCATTGAGAGGGGTGGGTGGCTATGTGTGCAGTCGCTTTCTCTTTCTACCCTTGGAATTTGTGAAAGCTGTTCGGTTTTGGTGTACCTGTAAGGGTTTGCTGTTTGGTGCTGGATATCTGGTTTGGAGCCACGTTGTTCTCTTACAGCTGGGTGAATTTTTTTTTAACGGTTTGTTTATTTTCGAAACAGTTTGACCAACACAAAAAAAAAAAAAAGAAAAAATGACAGGTCTTAAAATTCACCATTGTATATGTCTGTTTCAACGTTCTGAGTCTGGGTGTCAGGAGTCTTTTCATGTTTTGTCTTATTTTGAGAGGTATCTACTGAACAAGTGAAAAGGGTGCAGCAATTGCAGAAACAAAATACACTCAGAACTGAGATTTTCAGCTCTTTTCAGATGTTTTTCTTTCTCTTTTTAATAGAACCGTTCGTTGAAATGCAGCGTTACACTGCCCCCTGCTTGCACAATTAGAAAAAAAATTAATTATTGTCATCAGTAGTAAAAATTTATGAATGAGCAGGTATTCCTCTGTTGTGTTCTGGGTGTGATCTCAGCTTGACTTTTGAAGTGGTTCAACAGAGAGGATGAATTAGTCCTAATTCAACAAGCTAGGTGTATTTATGTATTTACAATAAAAGATTCTCTTCATGGCAGTCCATCTGGTGGCCAAATATGTTAATGAATGAACAGCTGGAGACAACGTCAGAGTAGAGCTGATTTTGATATATCTCACAAGCATTCTGTAATAGCTTTGCAATAATCAGACATTTTCAATACTATCTATGAAGGAGCAATAGGGAATGGGGAAAATAGCCCTGTAAATATGTTATAAAGCAAGACTAAATTGTATGTAAGAACCAAGATGATTATTTCATAGCTTCTTCTAGCATTAAAGATTTGTGTTGATGAGTTTTCTTTAGAATGGGAGAGAACATGCTGATTCTCAAATTATGAGAAGGGGAAGTAGCTAACAAGCAAAGAATTTTTATCCATTCATTTTCTTTTTTTCTTTGTGTGTGTGTGAAAGATATCTAGTAAAAGTCATATTCCATTTCCATTTTCTCAAAGCAAAGGGTAGGGCTAGCTCCCCTAAACCAGGGTGGACTCCAGGGAAGATATTAGAGTTTAGGTGCCAATAAAGATTTGATGCTCTCGGTGTTTTTGGGATATTGGCTTCAGACCTTATGCTTCATGACAAGAAGATTATGGAGGTTAGTGTATATAATTCATCAACATCCTTTAATGACATGGAGGACCTGGCTTGTATGTCTGAATGTGTCTTACCATGTCATTTCTCACAGAGATTTCAGAAAGTGTGGATTTGCAGTTTGCACCTGTATTTCCTCAAGGTCTCTTTTCAGAGATTGACCTTGAAATATCACTTCCCTTCATTTATGAGCAATGTGAATTGTGGAGGAGGGGATATTTCTTTCTATAACTGCTTTGAAGGACTATTCTGCAAATGAACAATTTTCTCCAATATTTATTGGGCATATACCACCTTCCTCCCCCACCCTTTCCACTCCCACTGCATGAATAGAGTTAAAATATTCTATTAATTACTCCTGCATACATATGTAACTTTTCGTATAGAACAAGAACCACATTGCTAACAGTGTTGTCATATTTTTATCTATCTCAAGACTAAGTAAAAAAAAGTTATTTTGCATTTCAAAGCATAGAAAACTTCTGTATAATCTGCTGTTAATCAAAACCAGCCATACCAAATGATATTCAGTATGAATAGCAAGTCAGCAATATATGAAAAATGGAACTTAAAACTTTTGATTTAAAGGATAATGTCCCAATTTAAGGTAAACTTTAGAGGGTTACTGGAGATATCAGAAAAATGAGGGTCTCAAAGAGATCTAATAATAAACACCTATGAAGCATTTGAAACTTCAGTGTAGCCTGTTGCATATATTAGTCTGAGTTCAGTCTGTGATTGTTCCTTGAAGTGGGAGTTTGCTTCAAAACATGTTTGGCAGGGTGGTTGGACCTGATGTTCTCTAGAGGTCCCTTCCAACCCCTACAACTCTGTGATTCTGTTATGTTGTCATTTTTTTTAATGTAAAAATACAACATCTATTTTTGCTCAGAGTAATTTCATATACTCGTTTAAATTGATTAATTTCAGTATATCTATTTGTGTCTTGTCATAAACCTTAATATCCTTAATTTTTGCTCATGTTTATAGCATGTCTTTAAACAGTTTGGGTATTTTTTTCTGTGTGTGGAAGGAATGTTCAATAGAGAAAACAGTCCATTTGATGGCTAAAATCCGTGGCAATTTCAAAGAGGCCTCAGGGATTCTGCAGTCTTTTTGTGCTCTGATTATTTTTTAAAAACACTGGTGTAAGTATAAATTAAAAGAAGAAGTAGATTTTCAAACTGGAAATTTCTGAGTCCCTGCAGGAGCTAAAGAGTTATGTTTTTAAAACGGTTTTCAGAAACTTGAACTTTCTTTTCACCCTGACAAAATCAATGTCTTATCAAAACCTACCCTCAGGGCTGTTTTAATCAGTGTGGCTCATAGTAATGGTTACTTATCCTAGGTTTCTGTTGAAGTTTGTGGACAAAGAGAGCAGTTGAAAGGGTACAAGGAAGACTCTTGCCAGCTTCTCTGCACCGAAAGAAAATCCAAAGAATAGTCAGAGTCCTTAAGTTCCTAATGCTGCTTTTGGAAATGCCCTGCTCAGTTTTTAGGCTTTTAGGCAGGTAAAGGCTGACATCACCTGCGTTTTCCAGTTTTGCCTCAAATGCTAATACCCATTGATTTCAATACCTATTCAGGCTTCAAATGTATCTACACAAGTAGATACCATTCAACCTGTCCTACATGCTATTAAAGCTCTCTTTCAAAGTGCCTTTGAAAACTTTCTCCAATCCTGAACTCCAGGTGGTATTCTGGCTGCTCCACAGTTGCTTTCAGTACGCAGGAACATGCTGTGTGGGACCTACAAGTTGGCAGAAGACCCTGCATGGTGTAAACGGGAGCACTGTGGAAGGGCAGCTCAAGGAGACAACCCCTTTGCTAGGACATGCTCAGAATGAAGCAGCCCTGTTTCTTCTCTCTTTCCTTTTTCCTACATGACTGGCACTTAACCAGTTAAGGGAATTTGGTTGATAAAGAAAAATCTTCAGTGGTTTTCAGTGATACCTCAGTAAGATCAAGCAACGCTCCCACGTGAGATGTTGAGTGTCTCAGCTCCTAGTAACTTCAGTGCAAGTTGCAAGGACCTACTCTAAACTCTAAGGAGTTGGATTCACAGAAGATGTTTTGTTAAAACCTAAATCACTACAGAAATGGTTATTTTTCTCTCCTCACCACAGGAGTCCAGACATCTTATGGCTCCCTCAGCTGTATGAAGCTGGATGTACACTGTTGCAAGCAGTATTTAGGTCCTTTTTTTTTCTTTTTTTTCCCAGAACAATTAATCTCCGGAACACTGCATACATTGGCATTCTTTCCTAGAAAAATACAATATTTAATTGCAGTGCCTGATGCGCTTTAATCACTCACTGTCTCAATAAAGTATACAAATACAGTGATTTCAATACAAACCACTTTTACACAAAAATAGTGAGATAAATGCAATCACTTACAATTTCTTCTTATTTTATTTTTAGGAAGGCATTACACACACTCAGTAAGTATGATTAGTTCGGAAACTGCCCGCACATGACTGAAAAGCGGAATAGAAAAATATTCTGAGTATGATCATGACTTTATAGAAGGGTTGGGTTTCCAAGATCCTTCGATGATGCATAAATTACTCTTTGCACTGCCACTTCTCTATCACGATTCAGTGATCGTGTCAAACATAATTACAACTTTCTTTTCAGAACAGGAGTTGATAGCTGAGCATTCCTCATGAAATCATTCAAAGTTAAAAGTATAATTTTTTATTCATCTCCTGCTCTCTATAAAGTGCAGTGGCAGAGATATTGATCTTCTGTGCTCATGCCCTATGTCTAGGAGGTCATAAATCATCTGAGGTGAAGCCCTCTGAATTATGGTGCTTTTTCCCCTTCCTTTAGGCAGTGGAGATTAACACTGTGCTGCAGGGACATCCCCACTGAACATGTATTATTAGCACAAGGTTGTATTTTTTTCTTTTCCAAGCTTGCATTTTTTTTCTGTTTCCTCTTTTTCTGATAAAATCTCTGTTGCTAGAAACTGAATGAAACTGGTATTGTCTCAGAATTGAAGGAAATGAAATGAAAGTCCTTTTTTTTGTCATGTTATTACGTATACAACAGACTGGTGTGAATTAGCTCTAGGCTAAACTCTAACCTCCTTTTTCAGGCAAAACTCTTTGTTGTCCAATAGTAGTATTATTGTAGTTTCTTGTTTACTTTATGTGATCCTCTGAGCCTCACCTGTCAGGAGAAAAAAAGTCTACATAAACATTTATATATGTGTCTGTGTGTATATACGTATGAATCAAGAATGTAGCGGGACACTGGGCAAAATATCTAATGTGCTCCTCACTGCTGGAAATGCTCCATATTTCTGGGATGCTTCCAGTACTAATTGTTAAATATAACAACAAATGTAAGTTTGCCAGTTATTTTACCATACAACATTTTTAGGACGTAAAAATAAATGCTTTTTGAAGATCAGAAGAGGCCAGTGGAACTCCTCTTGCACGAAGCAGCTATTCCAATTACATCCTCCATTCTTACATTTTTGTCTTACTTCCTTAACACTTTTCTTCTCCCAAAGAACATAATACTGAAGGCAAAGTGTATCCTGGCTCCCTTCCCTCTTGTCATTTATGACAGTACTTTCAAACTCCATTAGCAATTTTTCAGAGCAACACATGAACTTTCCATTGAGCGAAGGTCAAATCTGACTTGAACAGATGGGGTGTGGAAGGATGAACCTTTGCCACCCACTGAGCATTAACACCTGCTTAGTTCTTACATCTGCTTGCTACAGCTTAGATGGTCCTGAAAATTTCACCCAAGTGATTTAGGACTTGCAATTCGATTGAGTGCAAATGGCATTTGTGAAAGTAGTTTTGTTTTTACCTTCTTAGTCTTGCTGTGCATTCTTTGGAGGTGGAAATTAACTTCATGTGCTTGGAACCTGAGAGACGGACCATGATTCTGTTCAGATGCTACTGCATTAAAATGTAAAAATGGCAACAGTCAGATGGTACTAAATGCAAATTATGAATGCTTCAAAAACACAGGGAGATTTAGGACTTCTGCTGATTTTGTACAGTGGGGTGCCCACTTCTCCTCTGAGCCCAGTTACACCCAGCATAGTTTCAGAGGTTCCAAAGTAGACGGCATAGAATAGACTGCCTTCATCCAACCAACTCCAAGAGAAAGAATTTCAACCACATAACCAGTAGGGAAACTAATAACCCTTTCCAATCTGTTCATTCCTTCATCTTCTGTTGGTGGTCAGAAATCTGCCTTGTTGTTTTTCAACAGTAGCTCTCAGTCAGCTTCTTTCTGAGGAGCGATCCTTAAATGAGGAATTATACCTGTATTTTACAGTACTAGTCCTGGATTCAAGTCCTTGTATTTAGAGTAGCTGCCACCTGTATTTCAACATGAAATTAGACAGTCATTCATTAAACTACTGTAGATCTGGAAGGAGAAAAATGATATTATGTAGCATGGAAACAAGCAGTGAGTGAAAAGGTGGTTTGTTTGTACCAGCTGAAACTTAGCAGAATGCACAATATATTTATTTCTGTTATTATATGTTATTATGTGTTCAAAATTAGATGTACGTTTTTAAAGTTTATAAAATATAGTTAATTGGCCTGGTACAAGAACTATTGATGTGCTAACTTTCTTTACCTTACTTCATGAAGAGTAAGTAGGAGAAATACTGTGTTATAGCTACAGTTCCTAAACAAACAAGAAAAATAATGTGTTTGCACTGTTACTGAAGTGAAGTTTTCAAACCAAGAATGTTCTTGGCATTCTTGTTGAAATCCAGAATGTTGTACATCTGGAGAAAACTTGCCTGTTGTCCAGAAAAGAATGTTCTTTATTCCATAGGTATCCTAAGTGATTGTAGATGCTTACCTCAGAGCATACAAAGCCAGCAAGATCAGATCTTAAACAAGGCATTTCCAATTTTACTTCAAGTTATGTGGAGCTATGAATCTCTAAGACCTTAACATTGTGTTGTGTTGTGTTTTGTTTTGTTTTTTTGCAGGCTGAGAAACAGCAATTATAAAAACATGCATCGAAGGCATACAACCCTTCGGGAGAAGGGCCGCAGGCAGGCCATCCGGGGCCCAGCCTACATGTTCAATGAGAAAGGCACCAGCCTGACTGCAGAAGAGGAACGCTTTCTTGATTCTGCAGAATATGGCAACATTCCTGTCGTGCGAAAAATGCTGGAGGAGTCCAAAACCTTGAACTTCAACTGTGTTGATTATATGGGACAAAATGCCCTACAGTTAGCTGTAGGGAATGAGCATTTGGAAGTGACGGAGCTCCTCCTCAAAAAGGAGAATCTAGCTCGAGTTGGAGATGCGCTTTTGTTAGCCATCAGTAAAGGATACGTGCGCATAGTGGAAGCAATATTGAACCATCCTGCCTTTGCACAAGGGCAGCGTCTCACACTCAGTCCCCTTGAGCAGGAACTGAGAGATGACGATTTTTACGCCTACGATGAAGATGGAACTAGGTTTTCCCATGACATTACCCCTATCATACTTGCTGCCCACTGCCAGGAGTATGAAATTGTTCACATCTTACTTCTAAAAGGTGCACGGATTGAAAGGCCACATGATTATTTTTGCAAGTGCAATGAATGTATTGAGAAGCAGAGAAAAGACTCCTTTAGTCACTCTCGATCAAGAATGAACGCCTACAAAGGATTAGCCAGTGCTGCTTACTTGTCTCTTTCCAGCGAAGACCCTGTCCTTACTGCTTTAGAATTAAGCAATGAATTGGCCAGACTAGCCAACATTGAAACTGAATTTAAGGTAACTTACTTCCGTAGCATTTTCCGTGAGTCAAATGCATTCAGGGTACTGCGTATTTCATGTTTAATCAAGTCTTGGCTTGCAGTCTTGGGGGGAGGAAACAAAGTGTAGATCTTTGTTCACAACGCACAGATCCAGGTCACTATGCATTCTGCATATGATAAGTATTTGGAACTGGAAATTGCATATTGTATCAGTGCTGCCCTTACTGGGAATTTTTATATTGTACGTTATGATTGCTTAGAATCTTTAGTTTGAAGCATGAATAAAACTTGAATTATTTTATTCCAAAAATGAAGACTCAGTTCCTGTAAGAAAGGTAAGTCTTCTTAATTGAGCAGTGTATTTTTAGAGGCAGAGCTCTAGAATTTGGTGTAATTGATTAAGAATCCAGAACATCCAGTTCTGTTCCAATGGTAAAAGGTATAAATTAAGCACTTTGGGTTTTCTGCAAAGTAATTAAAATTGCATCTCATCTTAATGGTTGAGTACTGCATCTCTGTGTGATAAATTTCATTAAAAAGGAGAGAGGAATTTATAAAGAAATTGTTATGAAGTCAATTATCATGCCAAACAGCAGTGGAACTTGCAGAACTCTCTGAGAAGTTATTCAATATTTGCATTAACATAATGAGTTTGTAAATGTCCAATGTCATTTGCATTATTTCTCTAAGTCATTTACATGGCATAAATAGCATTGTCTCTCTTTATAAAATAAACTAGTCATGAGAAAACTCATTTTCAGCGGCTCAGTCATCAACTTTAAGCTGTATTCTGACTTATAACTATTGTGCAGCTACAATCACCATCAGTGACACTGGGGTAATAAAGCATACATTGTGAGTAAACTGAGGTAGAATGCCAGCCAGAAATCCATTATTTTTAATTTAGAAAACTATTCAAGTGTTAAAGCATCCATTTCACGACTTACAGCTATAAGCTTATTAATCTAGAATTGACAAGAAACATGTTCTCAAGCTGTTATCTTTGAAACAGTGTAGTTAAGTCTAAAATAAGGGGGAAAATACCCAAACCACAAACCTTTTAGGCAATAAAATTAGGGTAAATTCTTACAAACTCTTACAAATTCAGAATTGAAAGGACACAACAGTTTAAAAGGGAGTTTTTTTTATCTGTCCTATAAGAAGTCTCATTGAGTTTTCTGAGACAGCTGCTTAAGTGAGGGTTACTTTGGTGTGAAAGCATTGTTGGTTCACTCAAAGAGTTAACATTAATATCCCATTAATGTTCCATCTTCTTCTCAGTAGAGGTCTATCTCCTTGTGTGGAGCATGAGCAGTCTCAGTATTGCAAGCCTGTCAGCTCTGATAAGAGTCTCACTGAAGGATTGCAAATCTACCAGAACCGTTCCCTCTGTTCATAGAGCTGCCAGCATGGTCTAGACTGGCATTGGCAGGTACATGAATCCTCCAGGAGCAAACGAGATGGAATGTTGAATAGTCTCCTGATGGTTAGCTTACAGTTCCCCAGGCTGACAAATGGATGTGAATAAATCAAGACAGGAAAATCACTAGAAAATGTTTGCCAGTTGACTGTATTTTCAGGAATGTTTTCCAATTTCACTGCCCTGTGAGAGGGTTCCGTGCAAAACACACCTATGTGTATTAGTGAGGTACCTCTGGAGTTAAGCTCACCCAGTAGTTGATTCTGAATTTTTAATATTCCTTTAATATATTGCCATTTCTAGAAATAAGGAATATCTCAAGATTATGGTGTACTTTCCTGTAGATAAAAATCAAATTTATGTATGTATTCAGAAATATTTATTCTTATTAACATAATCAATGCGGCACAGAATACAGCAGAGGCTTTTTTCACAGAACATGACATTTTGAGAATTTATTTCTAGAAAAGAATGCATTCGCTGAAGATGTATTTAAGAAGTCCATAAATTATGAAAAATTTATGAAATCAGACAAGTTCCAGAGGTTTTCTTTTGTGTGCATCTTAAAATACATTTTCAACTCCATACTTTTTTATTGCTGAAGTTCTGTAGTTACCATCAGTGCTCAACAACTATAAAAAAATATCACTTGGAATTATTTTGCATTAGGTAATTATACACAATAATACAGTTAACAATACAGTTTTCAAGAGGAACAAAAAGTCCTTGAAACTCAAGGACACAAGTAAGATTTTAATAATGTAGGTGAAGAAATAGTAATTAAGGGCTAGATAACCTATCTCTGAAGAAACTCTTAGCATGAGATAATTAAAATATAAATGCAGCGCCTCTCACCTGCTGCTTGCTGCCTTCAATCTCTAATGCACCACTCACAAGAGTATTTCTGAACTGAAAATGGAAATATGGATGCTAGATCTCACTGCTGACCTCTGGCAGTAATTCTGCTGATTGATCAGTAGGTCTTTAATATCAAGAGTAGATGTTCTGGTTATCAATCTAGGTGGATATACTGCCCTATTGAACTTCTTTCTTGATACGTGTTGATTTTGGCTCAGAAGGAAGATCAAGGCAATCACATATGACGTAGCCTCCCCCATGTTGAAAAGAGCAGTAACAGTGGAGTTTTAGAAAAAGAAAAATGGGAACTGACAGAGCTGATCAATGCCAATGGTTTTATTGGAGCAGACAGACTATTGGGTGAAATCAGTGCATTTTCACTCAAGCTGAGATGAAACTGAAGAAGATGAGAACCTGTACAACTGTCTAGAATAAATGCATACTTTAAATAAGTTATTATTTCAAGCAAATGTTGCTTTTACAAGGCTTATTGACTAAAAAAGAAAAATGTGGAATAATGTTATGTTTATACAGAAAACAAATTGCTTTGAAAGAGATAGTCCAGGAGTCTGAAAATATATAATCCAACCAGAATATAATCCTCTCCCAAAATAAAATTAATACTTATTGTACTGGTTGTTTCTGCTGAGAATACTAGCAATTTGAGTGCATTAAATGACCTGGCAGTTAGCCTAAAAATGAGGCAGGCAGGAAAATCATCTAATGTGGATTCTTGAAATTTCAGAATACCTCCCAGTATTTTATGTTTCATATATCTCATATTGTGCTGGGATCTTTTACAGCTTCTGAGTAGAGTTAAGTGTTAAACACAGCTGTCTATAAAAGGTGTTAAGCATCTGAAGCTACTGGGGAAGGCTGTGCTTTTACTCAAACTGAAAGATCTATGTACACTCCCATTTCTTTCAAAGTTGGCAGACCTTGGACATGAGTCATAAAGCAAATAACCCATCTGTCTTCAATCAGTGAATTCTACTTGTTCTGCTCATGCAAGTAAACTTCTAGTGTGAATAACACAGGCAGGATTTGTCCGCACAAATAAGTCATTGCCTGTGAATCCAACTGCTAAGGGCTGCTCTCCTCTTCAGCCCAGGGAAATCAATCTTCTTTGTGTCACCTTGGCATGAAGCTGGATGCAGAAATCTTCACAGACATTGGCTCTTCACAGCCAGGTGACTCTTTTCCAAGACTGAGATATTAATAACAGAGTCAATAGAATCATTTTCATGTGTCCGTTGAGCTCCTTTAGGAGGTAATCTTTCTAGCAAACAGTGTACAGAAGTGTTTGCACCTTGCAATATAACAGCAGCATAGGCTTAAATGGCAGCTCACATCCTGCAGACTGATAGAAATACAGAGCAGGAGCTCTGTTTACTCATTTTTTAAAGCTGCAACCAAACACTCTCCTGTCTGGTGAGATCCCAACCCACACCCAGGTCTGTTTTGCTCCAGAATACATGACATGCTTTAAGATCAGGAAATGTCCTTGTGGTGAAGACAATCAGCCATTTAATTCCATTTAGCAATCCAGACAAATTAAATTACAGACTCACAAAGGAGGCTGTGAAAAGATCTCATGAATTGTGTGTGGGAAATAAGTTCTCAGCTCCTGTTGACTAAAATCTTACTGAAGGTGTGATCAAAACCACCACCTGGAAGACATATGGTGTTTGCTCTTTGTTTATCAATCCTACCAACACTCTCTGTTCGTTTACCATAGCATGTTTTGTTTCTGACTTCTACATCATCTCTTGCTGATGCTCTTTGATAAACTGCAGTGCTCTCTCTAAAAGATGTCAAAATCCAGAAGTGAGCTTATCCTGCCTGTGTGTGTATGTGGCATGTCCAGGCTCAGCTGGCTGATGGGCTGTGCCTGGCTGATGCCCTATTTATGGGGAGCAGTGGCTTGTGTGGCATCAAGTCAAGTGTGTAGCTGCCTACAGAGATATATGCCTGCTAGGAACTGCTTGTCATTTCAGTTGGGCTGCAGTAATGCAAGACAGCTGAGACTCAAAGCCCTAAACCCTCAGGGAACCAAAAAGAATGGCAAAACATCTCAGGAGACATGATGGCATGTATAAGTTAGGGATGATCTGACATTCCTGCAATGAAACTTTTACTCCTGTAAATCAGTACTGCTCTTTTTTTTTTTTACCTACCTAAATCGTTAATAGAATGTGCTTGAGCTAAACGTTTTAAGAAAAATAATTTTGCAAAATGTCTATATATTTCTTGCTTTATCTCTGCAAATGTGGAATTTGGACTGGACCTTAGGCTGAGAGCATCACAGTTCTGCTGTTGCAAGGTAAAATGCACTGGTGCATCTGTATCTTGCTGAGACGCTGCACTTCTGTCCAAACAGAAGAATCTCTTCAGCATTTTTGCTCTCAGGACTGCCTGGAGGCATTCCCTAAGTTTCATCTCCCATGAAAATAAAAATGCTGTTGTGGGAGTCTTCTTAATTAGCTTTATGAACACTCTTCTAAATCAGCCACTCTGAACAACTCTTCCTTGAGTGATCCTTTTATCCCTTCATAATCCCTTGCTTCGATATTCTCCCTGGCATGTATCTTACTTCTGACACCTTTGTTAGTGGTATTTATTATTTCAGCAAGATGCTTGATGATGCCTTAGTGTCTTTATGTGGTCTTCAGATTTTTGGTTGATTTTCCAGCATTTTTCTTTTTTTTTTCTTTCTTTTTCTTTCATCCAGACAGCACTTGTCCTTTTAAGAAGGCAAGTTTTCACTTGTGCAGCCTTGTTATCTTTGCTGTTTCACCTTACTGAGTTTTAGGAAGAGAAGATAGAGGGACCCTCTAAAATCTCCAGTGCAGGGAAAATACTTACTCCTTTTTACTGCTGCTTTTATTTTTTCCTTCACAAATATAATTAGTCTCATAATATAATTAGTCTTACCATTTTGAAAATTAAGCACCACCAGCATAAAATCTTTTGAATATATTTATGGTCACTATTTCCAAACGATGTCTTTTTTGCACCACAGCTGTACACAACTGCAAAGGATCTGCTGTTTCCTCCTGTGAGTTTTTTGACAACTGCTCCAAAAAGTGCTGCTTGGGAGTAAAAAACACCTCTCAGTGCATCCCTTTCCTCTTCTGTCTCTTGTGTCTTCTTGCTAAATTCCCAACTGAGAGAGCAGGTCAGCACTTTATTCAGCTTTATCCCAAATTAATGCTTGATGACTCTGCCCTTTGATGTGGCTGGGACAGAACATCCCTTTCTGATGCTTCTTACTCTGTAATCTGGGTTCTAATTAGCTCGTCTTCTGTATTTCTTATTGGTTCTATGCTACATCAATATCTTTGTCTTCTCTAAGAGAAAGCCTTGCTGCCCTTCAGGCCATCTTGGTATGGAGTGTCAAAAGAATGAACTCATGTGCTAATTTTTTTACCCAAGTATGATCCCTGCAAAAGAAGATAAAAACTATACAAAGCTTAACGCATCTGTACCTCTAACACATGGGCAGAAGAGTTGTAAACTTCTGTAGTTGGAGTCTGCTATTGCTAAAAGCACAACAGTAACTTAAAACCTCTTCTATTTTTTAATTTTTGGGGGATATGAATGTTTTCAGGTCAGTCTTTAATGAGAACCTTATTTGTTCTTAGAGATGGGGTCAGGGATGGAGTTTGGTATTTTTAATTTAAGAAATGTCTTCCTTTTTCTTTTCACCCTTAAAAACCATTTATCTATACTGCTTTGAAAACATGCTCTTAAAAATATGTCCCTTTTTAAGAATTCTCTCCAGATTGCAAATGCATAAGCAGGTACAACCAATTACCCAGCACACAACACAGGAAGGAGTAGAGCAGGAAAACAAGCTCCTATTATTAAAACTTTAATTTATTGGATGAAAATAAATATTAAAATAAGAGAGCAAATAAAGAATGATTGTGGAAATAGCCTGGAGAATGAAAATGCATTTAAGCCTCACAGTGAAATTTGCATTTTGCTCACAGAGTGGGACTCTGCACATGAGGAAATCATTCTCTGTGCTGTTCTTTTTCAAAGACAAATCCATAAATATCTGACTGTACGTTGGATTTTTCTTGAGACCTAAACTAATCAACTACGTTTTGCATTGGTTTGCAGCAGGAACTATTAAACTTGATTAGATGTATATAGAGAATCCTTTTGACTTTTTTTTTTAAGGAAATACTCTTCTATGGTTCCATTTATATATTTATATATTAAGAAGTTTGCTCTGTATTTTGGGAGCTTTTCTTGTGAGTGCTTTCTCTACACTTGTTCTGTGATTAAATCATTTTCTTCCTGGCACATTGCCCAAGTGAAATGTTTTTAAAACGTTGGATGAGAAGAAAATCTCTGAAGCTTTTCAGAATGGGTTTGGCCAATGCCTGGAGCTGTCCTGAAAAAAATGTGTCAGTGAACAGGAAAGTATCTTAGCATCTGTCTGTGTCTATTCACAGTGGAGCAGAGTAGTAGGTGCTATGATTCACTGTGAAGGGTATAACAGCCATCTACAACCCACACCTGCACCTGGAAAAAGTAAGATCATTATTCATGAAAGCTGTAACTCTAGTGACAGTACAACTCACCGTGTAGTTGCAGAAAATTGGATCCTGGTCACTGCTTACGAGGTCATTTAGCCTATTTTTTGGGTGATTGAGTGACATTATTGTTAAATCTGCTAGCTGATGTTCATGAAAAAGAAAGAGAAATCTTTAAAAGTCAGCAGAATACCTTCTGCAGGAAAATGTTCTCATCACTGTCTCAGAGAAACAAGCCCTTGAGTGTACTGAAAGAGTGGACGGGAAAAAAGACTCAACAGGTCTAATTGGAGATGTGTCAATGTAGGAAACCTGAATATTTTCACTTTGTCCCCTTTAAAAAAACCTGTTTGGAGGAAATATCTAGTCCTTTGCTAATTTTACTGCGCCACTTTATTCAGGAAATACATTTGAACGCAGAATACATTATACAGCATAGTTTTGTGTGTTTTAATATATTCAGAAGAAATGGCTTTAGAGATGGGTAATCTCCTTTTTGTTCTTTATAAAACTAGAATTTTTGGTAATGAATACAAGAGTCTCTTACCTTTGATACAGGCCATCTCTGAATTTTTTGTAATCAGCTTGAAGCATAATGGGTCTTGTAATGAGTTAATGAGGAATTTGAGGTGTTTTGACAGCAGGCAACAAATGATTTGGAAATAATTTCAAAATTTAATTATATATAAAGACTTCAGCCTTCCACAACATTATTAATTTTGTGTTTTGTAACAGCTTTACTGTGGGCGAAAAACTCCAGTGCTTGGTAAAGTCATAGCTCATTTGACCATCACATCTTCTTAGGATTTGCTGAAACCATGATTTCATCCCCACTCTTAAAATAACTACAGAAAGTGAAACCAGTGGGTCTGATCTGAGCCTGAGCACTGCTTGTAGGTTTCTCTCTTTGTATAAATAGGAAACAATCTGTTGCATCTCAGATGAAGAGATCCGCCAAAGAAATCTAATCCATCAGTCATTGTTTTGGTCAGTAGGATTCATGCTCTACCACAAACTTTACCAATGGCCTAGACTATCCCACAGCAATTTATCTTTGTCTCTCCAGTCCTGGCTGATGAAAGACTCTCATTTGTGCCTCAGCTGTGTCCCCACTGCCTCCATAGAGGAGCAGCTTGCTTGTCTGCTGGCTTTGCTGCCAGCTGCTAGTAGCACTGTGATAAATAGGGGGAATAATTTGGCCGATTGCCTGAGTTTAGTTAACAGTGACAGAGTGTTTTCCTTTCTTACCCACTGAGCGTGTAAGGCAAAATGAGTCCTGGTGTTCCAACTCGGTGCATCTATCGGTGGAAACGCAGACAGGGCTCCTGCCACCTGTAGCTGGCTGCTGCTAAAGGAGAGGAGATGTGTTGACCCTTCCCATGTCAGCCACTGGATCTTTCTGCAACAAGTGCAGAGTTGGTGTGACTTTGAGTGTGCCCTTATTAGCAATCATTTTAGAGAAGGTTTTTTTTTTTTTCTTTTTCTTTTCAGAACACTTATGGCTCTAAAATTACATGGTAATACAATTACTCTCTCTCCTCCCCTCAGCATTAAATGCTACCAAGAGGGAGCACTCATGAGTACCAAAGATGAAGACATTTTTCAGAAAGATGAAATCAAATTATTGGTGAAGGAAACAGATGGAAAACGATGCTATCACTATTGCACTATCAGAGTAACACAATACTGGTAAGCTTTGTGTCTAATTAGAAACATCAAATGCCCAAGCTTTCAGCTAATACCAGCATCAGTTTTTAGGGAATAGTTAGGAACCAAGCAATTTGTTATGAGCAAGATAACTGGTTTCCAAAGACTGCTGCTTATTATTCACGTTGGGCAAGGATATCTACTGCAACAACAAATGAGCATAATTAGGACTATAGCTCTGAGTGGAATAATAATATTAGATCAGCAGATGGGAAAATAAAGCCAGGTACATTTATCCAAGGCACTGTAGGGAATTGATATCATATTAATGAATGTAAACGAAGTAATGCAGTCTGAGGATTTCAAGTCCAACTTTGAAGTGGATGCAGATGGGAAGTGATTTAGTTTATCACTCATTGTGTTGGTAATTGTTGTTATCGTAGATAATTATAATGAACCCATCCCCACTGCTTCTAAACAGACTATCCACTGGATTGTGGATAAACAGGAATGATATACAAATAATTTTACATTACCACAAACTGGTGATAGGTACTTTAGTGTCTGTTGTTTCTGGCAGTTACACGATCAAAAATGCCAATTGCCTGGAATATAGTTTGTTGCAGAGAATCTTATACCGGTGTAGCATGAAAATTACTCATTGCCAAGTGTGTCATTTCATGAGAATTAGCAGAGTGCTATCTTGAAATGTGTACTTTGTATTTTAAAAAGAGAAGCTGTTGATGACAGGATGCAGGAAAACAGACTCTCTCCTTTGCTAATGCGAGTATTACCTGCACTTTGAATGCCAAAGCATTTGCTTAATACCTCTGTACAGCCTGTCCTGTTTATGTGACATCCAGGGACTCTACAGTTTATCTTCTGGAAACAGGTGTTTCAGCATAAGCATTCAAATGAGTTTGAGAAAATCTGCAGGAAGGTAAAAAACCACCTTTTAATTAGTTGAGCAATTAAAAGCATGTGGCTTACTTGTGATGTGTGTATGAAAACCAGCTGAGGTTATATGAAAGAGAAGGATATCAAGCATTAAAATGCCATATTATGCTGAAAAGGTTCTGTGCAAGCTTTGAGATTTTAAATGCACTAATTTAAAAGAATACATATATTGTCAACCAACATCATTTCTGCTCTAAGTACATTTAAATATCTTCAGAGACATGGAATAAGACATTTGTTCTCCACTGAATAACACTGATTTTTTTCCGTGCTCATGTGCGCTATGGAGATGCCCAATGATGGTAAGGAAGAGGGTGACATTGTGGGAAAGGAGTGCAGGAGCACGAGTTGTTCTTCAGGCAACTTCTTTGATGTCTGTACAAAAAGATAATGCCCCATTCAGGGTGAAAATTTCCAATAATTGAAGAGACTTCAGAGCTCGTATGTGCATGAAACTTATTTTAAATTTGCACTAGAAAAAAATCAAAGTGTTTTAGAAAAATGTAGAGGGGACCAATTTTAAAATCTTTCAACCTAGGAAATAGGAAGTTTTGGCTAAAGACTTGGGAATTGCCTTCAGTCTCAAAACATGGCTTTTTGCTAAGATTATGTGAATAGATTCTTGTAGTTGCTTCCCCACATAAGACATTTTGCTAAGATAAATGGTAAAAAAATAAATTTTAAAGACTGCATAAGAAGAGGCTTTTAAGAAAATATAAAACAGAACTGTTTTTCATGTTCCAGTGTTTTATTGTTGGAAAGAGCGTGCAGAACTGATCTGTTGTTTTTCATTCTACAGAAGCTGTGTTTATCACTGAAACAATTTCCCAAAATTAATTGCTGGTATTGCTGACAGACATGACAGAGGTGGGAAAAACAGCAGAAATAAGATGGGGATGTTTCTTCTGCTTTTGACTGTGCCCACTTAAAAATTCTTGGAATTTTCAGTGGTGAACCAATTTACTGGATCTTTTTCTTGTGTTTATCACTTTAAATAATAATAATTCTGCATTCAGTATTATGAACTGCTAATAGATATAAATTAGAGAGTACTATGAGGTTTTTACTGAGGGAAAAATAAAGAAGAAAAAAGGAGCCGCCTTCTGTTTGACATAATAAATGTTTGATTACATCTGCTCTACCATTAATGATATACTGTTGCAGAAGGCTACTCATAGCACCAGATCGGTGAAGAATGCGAGAAAAACAGAATTATTCATTTTAAGAGATTTCCTAACTCCACAGTGCCTTATCACCACCTTAGATCTAACTTCTTTAATGTGCTGGTGTACCTACTGCAGAACAACTCCAAGGTGAACTGCAGAGTTGGTAGTTTGATTTCATACAGCTCCACCCCTCGTTGAAGAGAGATGTTGCCTCAGAGGTCATGCTCTGCAGTGCATATGAAGAGATGAATTACAGCTAGAAAGGCTGACCTAGAGAGGAGAAAAGAGGTACAAAAAAACCCATTCCTACAATAAATCATTCAGTACAGCTGCCATTGAAATTCCTGCAGTGATGAAAGGGATGATATTTTCATGGCTTATTGGAAGCCACACAATTTTTGTTCCTCACTCAAAGCATACTGTTGTTTTTTTGGACTTCTTTGGTCAAAAATAATGTGAGCACAGTACTGCCTGCTTTGCCCTTGGGCTCTTTTGCTGCACACATCCCTCTTTGTTTCCCAACAGTTCCTTACAGGTTTTAACAGCACCCTTAGCCTTGAGGCATGGCCTCACTGCAGCCCAGCACTTCAGGGAGCAGGCAGGTGCCGTGCTTATCTTGGCTTCATTTAGAAAGGACCAAATTGTTTGGAAAATAACGCAGAAACATTTTTGAAATGTCAAACTTACATTTGAACAGCTTGGTTATTATATTTTGCTCTTTGGGGTTGAAAAAGTCAAGGTCTAGTTCGTTGCAAAATGTTCAAGTGGCATCTGTTGCTACCTCCAGACATCCCTAACAACAAGTACCTGAGGAGTGAAATGCTTCAAATGAGCACTTAGCTTTATTTTCGGAGATATGCCCACTGGATGCAACACAAAGCTCCTAAAAATTGCTGATGTGCTGCCATTTAGAAAGCACACGAGCATAAACCAACTAGGTGTTGTGCTGTCTGGAAAACTAACTGTACAGACTTGGCATCATCTATGCATACAAGCATTTAGTCTAGGAAGTGTAGAAATGCACTCAGCTGTAGTCAAAGATACCAGCGGTTACATGCACAGTCGGTGGAGCTCTGGGGGATGTTTGGTGCTCCTGAGAAGCAACCGTGGTGATGGGAGCAGTGCTAGGGCCCTTCTTAGCAGCTCCTCTTGTTGCCTTCCCTCCCACAGACCTTGTGATTTTTCCTTCTGAAACATATGGCCAGTCACAGACTGTGTAAATACCCAGAAGGAAATTGGTCCAACAGCTTCTTAGCTGGCGTTCACATTTTTTTTTCATGTGAAATCTAATTAGTAAATATTTCTGAGCATTTTGACTATTTGACGTGATTGTTATTTAAAAACTGTGATACAAACCTAGCATGCAATATTACTGGCTGCCCTCGTCCCTTTTTCTCACCTTTGTTTTCTTTCTACACACCTTGTTATCGGGGGCATTTTCTGCTGTTCTTTACAGATTCACTTCTGCATTTTATTCTCTTTCTGCTTCTCCTCGAAACAATAATCCAAGCAATGCAATATTTCTCTCTGTGATGTAGTGTACGTGTGATGTAAACTAAATAGAAAGAGCCAAGAACTTCAAGGAGACATTGAAAGCACAACATATCTGAAGCTAAGCAGGAATGCCAGATTTACTGCCAATTCCACTGCTTCAGTAGCGCTCACAAATGAGAGGTTGGATTTTGCAAGTGTGTGCCATACAGTTAATCTGTGATTGCAATGGTGTTATGGTTTTTCCACCAGATGTGTTCTGGTGGAATGATAGACCCAGTCATCAGTGGGGGATGTGCATGGTCATGAGTACCAGAAATCTTGGATTTGTGTGGAAACCCTTACACTGCAGTGGGTCAGGTTTATGGGATAGATAATATTTGAAAGACAGAGCTTTAAACATGACGATATGATGATATAATGATATGATAATATGATACCATAGCAGAAATGCAAGTCATGGCTTGAATCAGTGATTGAGCACCTGGAGGGATGGCAGAGACAACCCAGGGGAGCTCAGGTGTATGCAATGCACCTGAGTGTCCAGAAGGGGTGGAGTCAGGATCCACTTCTTCCCAGATCTCATTTAAGGGTAGGCGGGGGTGGGTAGTAAGGGAATATTGCTGGAGATGTCTGTGTACTTGAGGTGAGTAGCTTCTTTCCTATATTTTTGTGCCTATAGCTGTTGTATTAGAGTAAGCCCTTACTTACCATAGCCTGGGATCTTGCTGCTCTGCTGTTATTGCTGTGCTTTCCTTTGCATTACAGGTACTCAACTATCTTGTTTGTTAACCCATTCTCTTGTTTGTCTTTTATTTGGCAAGGAAATATAGACAAATAGATAAGTAATGTTAGGCTACTTTTTTTTTTTTTTTTTTTTTTTTTTTAACTGAGAAGGGTGGTAGGTGAAATCCTTTGGGTCAAGGTATATAGCTGTATATTTGTGGGGGAACTCATCTGTGATATTCATTTTTCTGGTTAGAAATCTGAAATTTCTTTAGTAGGTGCTAAAAGAACACGGCAGTAGTGAAAACAAGGGATCTAAGAGCTATCTCTACCTGGAGAATCCAGTGATGAGTTGTGCTTTCTGCTTTGCTCTTTATGCATGTTATTTAGAAGTAATTACGTGAGTGAATTTAATTAGAGATCCTAAATAGTGACAGATGGAGTGGTTTTCATGAATAGTGCACTTGTACAGGTTGTTTTGTATTCGTGTGTCATTTGCTACTGTGTGGGTCTGTGGCTCACTGTGCAGTGAGTTATCTACAATGATTATGACAAAATATAAATTCAGACTTCAGTGTGTTGTTTGGAAGTATTTCATCAACTTCAGTAGGACTTAAATCTACAGCATTCTTCTGAGTCCAGGACTGGAATGGCAGAGGACTCAGTGGTAAATTTGAGGGAGGTGAAGGATGTATATGAGGTGCTTTTGTCCTCTTCCTCCTGAAGAACCTGAACCCTGGCCACTCCAATTTAGTAGGGGCCCATAAGGGTCATTGATTCTAGGTTCTGGAAATGCACCTGCAGAGCTGGTGTTTACAGGTCAGCTTCTCTGGATAAAGAAGATCTTCTGCAATCCTTGACACGATTGAAATCTGGAACAGGGATGGGGTGGATGCCTCATACTTGAAGACATCCAAAACTAGGCTAGACCAGGATCTGAGCAACCTGATCTGGCTGTGGGGGTGTCTGTTCATTGCAGGGGAGATGGACTAGATGGCCTTTAAAGGTCTCTTTTGACTCTGAGGATTCTATGAAATACTTGTTGGATTGTTTTGTTTGTTTTTGGTTGTTTGTTTCTTAACTAATCAAGAGAGATGATTGCTTTTACTTCATGTTTCACATCACTTCTCAACTTTTACTCAGGCTGTATCCCTGTGACCCGGAACAGCCCTCTTCTGAAGAAATCTGGGTGGCTTGGAACAGATGCATGGATATGAGAGAGTTCACTTAGAACATAATCAACAGATAATAATAGGGTACTCAGAGAAATTGCAGTGGATGACAAGTACCATCAGCCTTTTCAAAACAGCAGAATCAGGCATTTTTAACTCCACATGCACAACAGTGTCAGGAGAAGCAGGAAATGGCAAATCTTTAATTTGTATGCTCTAGTTTTAAAAGAATGATATTGTAACATTGTGAAGGGAAAGGCACTAACATAGGAGAATCACTGAGTGCTGTGTGTGTTCTCATTAGCAAACAGAGCAGGATTTTCTGCGCTGACTCTGAACATCAAGGAAGCCAGCACAAAATGATAAATGATTTTTGTAAGAGGAATCCAGTCTGAAGGCACAGCACTGAGTGATCCCTGAGGTTTGCCTCAACGTGTGAGAAATGCCTCCTGGGAGCAGTGAGCTGCTCTCCAGCCCAGTTACATATTGTTTGGAATGTATTTTATTATTTTTATTCTTCACACATCCTGTATCTTGGTGAGATCCTGCTGCTTCTTGTGTGCGCTTATAATTGGGGTAAAATGATTCTGAACAGAGAAATCATCCATGGTGTCTGCAAGTGTATGAAATCAGAGGGCAGCACTGGGCTCGCAGTAGATGTGAATAAAGCTGGGTTGGGATGGAGTGTGCCAGCTGGGAGCCTGCCATTTACAGGTGCTTCAGAAGCACATTTCAGTTGCTAAGTAAACTGTTTTCCTTAAAAGAAGCAGCAAAAGTAAAAAAATAATGAGCTAATGTATACCTGTTGTTTGGATAATGTGGAAATAGTGGTGAGAATTACCTAAAATACGCTGGGTAGGAGGTGAGCTTGTGGACTTCAGAAACAGTGTACAAACAGGGGATGTTATTACAGTTCAGTGAAGTTCTCTCTTGTTTCTTTCAAGCCTGATGGGCTAATTGAGCCTCTCTATTACCTGGTACAGTTATGCACCCAGCATACACACTGTTAGAACATGGTAAATTTCAAGAAGGAAATGGGAAACCTAGCCTTCAGTGTTTGGGGCAGCTAGCAGGATGTAATTCTGGAAGTTCCTCCTCACAGAAGTCTCATCACAAACACCCATCAGATATGGTATCTTTCTCTTTATGCAAGCATCTCTCATCCTGGCCCCGAAGCACTTAGGTATACAAAGTGCTAATAGTTTTGAGAGCTGTTGTGGGATAGGCATCTTTCTAAAGACCTCAGGCTGGGGAACTCAAAGCGCAGACAAGAACCACACTTCCTCCTCTGCTTCCTTAAGGGAGTTAATATGAATTCTGGTTCTAGTGGTAAATCTTCCTGCATGAGGCTTCAAGCCTAGGAAGTAAACTGGAGGCTGGTGGTTTCCCAGTTTTGCACACCCATAAAATGGATGACTCGACAAATACTTGTACAATTTACATTAATGTTCTGTTATCCTGACCTGGGAAAGAGTAGCCTTTAGCCTATGTGTCAGTATAGTAACCAAAGTGTGTGTGTGAGGGAGTACCACATGAGCCTCAAAAGTCATAGCAAAATTATTAAAGCCTCTTTAAGAAAATATTCATTGCCAAAAGCAACTCAGCTCTGAGCGGCAAAGAAACTCTACCACTTCCAAAGAAGTTCAATGACCTCTATGTGTAACACCATCTTTCAATCAGTGTTGTGCTGTCTAATTGACTAATGTTTGCACAGAGATTTAAGATCATTGCTTTACAGGGAAGGCTAATATGTTGCTATGTTTAAATGCTAGGAATAATAATTTAGACAATGTGAAATTACAAAGCCAGGTTACTCTTATCATTTCATCAAAGTCAGGTTTAACTACTTTCTTTTTTGGCTTCTTCCTTAATTAGTTAAGCTGCTGAATTTAATTAACTCATCAAACTTAATTTGAAAAGATTTCTCAAGTCAGTAGGAGCTTATCTTATGCTTATTATTTCTATTTGTTTCATGAAGACTTTAATATCATTTTGTTAGGATATTAATGGCAGCATTAATCGTGTTCTAATTTACTTCATTTACTCAGATGGTGGCATTTTCTTCATTTTAAGTGCCAGCATGAGAAAATCAATCACAATTTAAGGCAGTGAAATTGCTCTTTTAGCCATCTCTAAAGTCAGCTACATGCCATCTCTTTTCCCATGAATGTAATTTGGGCTTGTGAGGTGAAATTATTTCATGGAAAATCGCGTTGCATTTCTGAAGTCCTTCTTCTTGGAGAAGTGTTATGATGGGAATTATCCTCTGGATGCTCTTCTGGAACAGCTTAATGAAGTTGTTAAGTAATAGACTTGGAACTGAAACTGGTATTACAACTATCTAATTCATTTGGGCAGATCTGGGTGTGATGCTGCAGCTTGGAGTGGCAATCTGCAGCTCCTTGATATTTATTAAAGAGTTGATAGCAAAAAGTATAAATAGTAAAATGTGATGAAAATTCAAACCTATTTGTTTGGAAAACTTTTCCCTTCTCTCTGAATATTGTCTAGAAAAGAAGCTGTGTGACTGCTTAATCAAGATTTCTTCACAGTTCTTCAGAGAGTGTTTTATTGTGACTTAGGATATACTGCTGGTAGAAACTTTGCTAATTAATTGGGAAAGGAGTTCATGTATGTTTGTAAAAAGCTAGCTAGATGCTGGATGAAATCCAATGCTTTCCTACTATTTCAGCCAGCATGATTGGCAGAATTACCCTTGCTCACAGTTGCTCTCTTGGGGCTGTTTTTGTTGTGGATTTTTGTCTGAGGCATGCTCTCAAATGCGCAGTTAAATAGCTTGTGTCTTTCTGTTTCCCTTAGAATGACTATAGGAAGCTATCTATGCAATGCAAGGACTTTGTAGTGGGAGTACTGGACCTGTGCAGAGACACAGAAGAAGTGGAGGCGATTCTGAATGGAGATGTGAACATACATCTGTGCCCTGAGCATCATCGGCCGAGTCTGAGCAGAATTAAACTGGCGATTAAGTATGAGGTCAAAAAGGTAAGCTGCTTGTTTGGGTGGATGCATCTTCACAGGTAAACTGGATGTCACCTGGAAAATCAGTGGGATAGATTTCAGTGAGACCAAGACTGTTTCTTAAGATCAAGCACTTCATGGAGATACGTTCTATATGAATGGAAAAAATTGATTCTGGCAGATTCTGGGTCTGGGTGGTCCTGATTAATTGCTCCTACAATATACATTGATAGAAACTGGGCTCCTGCAATGTGTCTGCAAGTGCATTCCAAATTTTCAAGCCAACATCTGCTCTCTTTCCCCTTGCACACCTGTCACCTGCTCCAGTTTTCCTCTTGACTGTCTTACTCTGCTGCCCAGAGAAGGTCTTTTCCTGTTATGAAAGCCATTAATTGAAGAGAATCTTAGAGCTCTTATTTGAAATGAATTGCTTTCACGAAGGAGCACACGGTTTGGAGCCAAATACAGTTTCCTATTATGCTGTGTGTAGCATCTGAGCTTATGGTTAGTAAGGTGCCTTTCCACAAGCTGGGTCAAGTTCAGCTAGCAAAGCTGTTGCTTTGGTAACAAGGGACCAAATTTGCTCTGATGCTCTTTCAGAAAATGAACTCTACTGAAAGGCACTAATAGCTGATTATCAAGGAGTAGCCCTGGTCATCCATAGTCTGGGAGTTCTTATAAAGCTGGTCAGAACCTCTAGTTCTTTCAATATGTGGACTTTTCTGTGACATCTTCCTCCTTTATTCTTAACTTTCGTGTCATCTTTTAGATATCGAGACCATTACCAAGAGCTGAATTGCTGCTAGTAATTGTGCTGCCTTGAGTGTGTTGGTCCTGGGTTAGACCGTTTCAAAGTAATATCTCCTCAATTTGATATTTTATATTAGTTTTATATTTTATAAAGTATGGCCGTTTAATTTAAGGCATCTGTGATCAGCCATATACAGTTTGACTTTATAAATAATTTCATATGCCTGGGAAAGCAAGCATCCTTTGTGGAGAACAACTCATTGCTCATAGATAATAACTGTTAATTACAGAACATAAACACGAACATTACTCAGTCTCATGTTGACTCTCAGTTTAGCACTTCCCAGAATATCCTTTTCAGCAGCGTTTGCCTGTGTGGAAGGTGAGCATTTAACTGCTGGCTGCAAAGTAAGAGCTTCATTTGTGGGAGACAGAGATGCATTCAGATAAATGCCTTTGGTTATTGACAGTGACTTATGATAATAAGATATTTATTGTGCATGCTGAATGAAGAGATTGTGTTGGGGTAGAACAGTAATGATTTCCTTAAGATAAAATAGATTTCAGGTACACATTTTATATCCAGCTGAGAGACATTTAGGCTTATGTATGTGAAACCTGTGCTCTAAAACCTATTTTCACTGTGAGAAAATTATATAATAGAAAGGGACGTGAAGAGCAAGTTGCCATACTTACCTGGTAAATTCCTGGACTGGTTCTATAAATCCCATATCACATTTGCAGAGTTATTGCAATGAAGAAATCATGTGTTCTGCTGCCCCTATTACTAAAACCTGCCTACCTTTACCATTAGCATCAACGCTCAGGTGGTCAGTTCTGCTTCCAACTCCACGAGCTCTAAATGAGACAGAGAAACTAAGATGCTTGTGCTTAAATTGGGAGGGCAACTCCTGAATTCAAGATAATGCTGTTTAAATTATTAGTGTTATTTTGTTCTGTTGCAATATCTTGATTAAACAATATCCTTGACAGTTGTTCTTCTGAATAAGTGTCAGTTGCTGGAGGTATGGACTGCTCTTCCTTGTACACAGAGCAACAGAGCAGTGAATTCACTCAACAAACTCATGCTTTTAGCCAGACATACAGTTTTTTTCACCCCTCTCTGTTTTTTAAGGCCAAATCTCTGCTTGAAAATCCCTCATTCCAAGGGCAACTTGGCTTTGAGCTGAATGGGGGGGCCAGAGCTGTTCACTCATCACACTGAAGGTAAGGGGAAATTTGTACACCAAAAGAGGGACTGAAGCCTTCTTACATCATCTACCTGGGAACCTGCAGCTGGTAACCTCAACGGGTCTTGGTTTGTGTCCTAAATGATCTTCCTCTGCACTGATGCATTGATCAGAGTTCTTATCTCTTTCCATTATTCTCCACCTTCTAATTTACAATATCTCACATTAAATGGAAACTCATTCAAGAAAACATCAGAAGTTACAGACTTCAGAGCCTTATCTGTATCTACTTCCTACTTTTTCTGAAAAAGAAGCTCTTAAACTTCCTTTCTTGACATATATAATAAGTATTTTATATAGAAGGGCTGTGAAGAATTAAGAAATTCTGCTTGCAGGTATCTCACAGCAAGGAAAAAGCAAAAATTACAGTCACTTACAAAGCAGCCTTTAAGAACTGTTACTTTAACTTTCTACCTGAAAGGACTAAACAATTACTTTGTACCCTAGGATTCTTGGAAAACTACACTCAAATAGCCTCCGCTCAAGTTCACTAGGAGTATTGCTCCCTTCAGATTAAGTGCCTTAATGATTTGTGATTCCTTGAGAAATTATTACAGTAATTGTTACAATAGGAATAGTTTGTCAAGTGCAAAGTAAATAATTTTCAAACAATTAATGTTTTATAAAGCATTGTTTGCTTGTCAAGAAAAGGACTTCTAGCATACGTTATGAAATTGTTGCTGCCTCCTGATGTGACTTAGCTAGACTCTACACATATGTTCTGGTAGAGGTCTGGATTCTTGCTGCACCAGCAAAGGGAGAGGAAGGCTAGGAGCAAGGGGAGCAGCAGAGCCCTGTCCTGGCATGGCAGAGGGCTGGGGAGAGCTGCAAGTGTAGGAGCAAACAGCATGATGGAGACCAGTGGGTACTCATGGAAAGGTCACAATTAAAAGCAGCACTTAGGTGAAATGGTACTTATTTACACTGGCTTTCCAATCAAATATTGGAAACATAAGTGCGGCACGAGTTTTCATTTTTTTGACTTTATTTCTAATTCAGACAGGGTGAGATATATATATATATATATATATTTTTTTTTTTTCCACTTATGAGATCTAAGGAATGGAAGCTGGGACAGCTCCCACTTTAATTCTTCCCTCAGACCTCCAGCAGAGAGGAAATTTGTGATGTAACACAACAAGAGCATTTGAGTAGTGCGTATCAGCTTTACAGAGTGCTTTGTATTTTCTGTTCTAATTTTTCTCCATACTGTTATGCCTTTTTTAATTTCCCTTTATTACTGGCAGGAGTGTTACATTTTTGACATTTACCTTTAGATCTAAAGCTGTTGCTTCTCTGTAAGAAATGACATTCATTCCCTTCTTTTTCAATGTCAAAAATCATAGCTGCTGTATTCTTCTAATTTCAAATGTTGAGTGGCCATCTCCATTTTCTCAGTTAGCAGCTCATTTCATAAGTCACAAAGCCAGAGCACCTCTCTCTTTCACGAGTTTTAATTAGATTAACAGTAAGACATACAAACTGAGTTTTAAAAAAATTAATAAGAGTTAAACAGAGCACCAGATGGCTGTGTAAATCCTATTTAATGGAGAACTGAAACAGGAACTTTTCTCATAAACGTATTATTAATAATTAACATATGGAGGATGTTCCAAACAGAATACTCGTGGCTACATTAGATTATAGTTTTTCCCTGCATTGGTCGCATAGCTCTCATCAACCTCTGCAGCATCCTCAGTTTCCCATTTGTTTGATCTGAGGATGCAGTTGTACCTTGTGCTTTGTCTTGTGTGGCAACTGCAGTCCAGGGAGCTACTTGCCATTGCATGGGACGTGCATGGGTGAAAGAATCAACCCTTGCTGTCAAAGTCATGGGAGATCTCCATAATGTCTCTTTCACCCTCTTTAAAGCAGGGTGAAGGTTAGGAGTTTCCCATGGGGTAATTGCTGAACTTCTTATCCTTATGATCATAATGTGTACGGATAATGGCTTAAGCAGGACAAGAATGTGTTTTAACATCTGAATGTGAAGTCTCAAGGAGGAGAAGTCCTCATGAAAAAGATATTTAGGAAGTTGGCTTTTTCCTTTTATTTTCTGTAGCTCTGATCTTTTTTTCCATCTACTGAGTTCAGGAATAGCTTATTTAGGTCATTCAGTGATGGTTGTGAGAGAAATGGAGGGATGAGAAGTGTTTCTTGTCTCTGCCACCAGGGCCTGCTGATACTGTAGAAAGGATTTTTTTTTTCTTTGTGTGTGTGTGTGTGACAGTAGAAATACCCTGGTCATTCTGGACTCTTACTTTATCCATGTAATTGTTGCATTTATAACTGTGTTTTTGCAGAGGTTTTTTTTTTTAATTTTATTTTTATTTTCCTTACTGAAACAGTTTTTATTTCTCTATTTCATTAGCAAGGTTCCTTCCTCCCATGAAATCTGTGGCTCTGATTTCCATTTGCCCAGATGTTTTAATTTCTTCTTCAGGATGAATCTCATTTTGTTATTTCCTGCCCACAAATTCATCCTCTTAAGGCTAAAATGAATCATATCTCCATCCTGAGTGGTGTTTGCAATATTCCCAATTTACTGTAATATGCAGACTTAATTATTTTCATTTGCAAAGTGCTACAGGGTCTTAGGAGTCCATGAAGACACTGATGAGAGAGCAGAAGAACACATCAAATCCTTTGCATGTGTTTCCATCATAGATAAAAGGACTTAAAAATTACCTTTATTAATATTAATATTCTTTTAGGAAAGAACAATTAATATTGTCTGCTACAAACCTGACCTTATGTGCCCCCAATTTTGGCTTCATTTATCTCCCCACAGGCAGTAGACCTGCTAATGTATTTGGGACAGAAAATCAGATGGGGATGAGTACAAACCCTCAAGAAAAGAAGAGGATTCGTTATTTCAAATTGAACGTTACTTAGGAAATGCCTTCAGTGTTGAGTGTTTTCATGAGTAGTTACACAAGCTAAGTTTCTTCTATGCAGTACTCTTGTCACATGCCTGTAGATATTCATATTTAATAACTTTTTTTGGAACTCTCTCACATGGTAAGGGGACTTAATCCTACGAGAGAGTCTCCCCCACAATTCTTAGAGTGGAACTCCATATTTGAGGCATTAGAATTTGAGCACTTTATCAGCACTGTCTTTCCTTCTCACTTGAAGAGTTGACTGGCTCTCTGGGGAGGGGAGGCTATAGCATTTAAAACTTCTGCTCCCACTGTGGTAATTTTCTATATAGATACCCAAGGGAATTTGCTCTTTGATAGCTTTTTGTTGTGGTATGCTTTCAGATGAATAGGTAAATGATAAGGATATCCAAGTTATTCTGATTCTGTAAAGATATGAACAAACTGGAGTGCTGGGGC
Organism: Callipepla californica brunnescens; assembly: GCA_023055505.1. Taxonomy (NCBI): domain Eukaryota; kingdom Metazoa; phylum Chordata; class Aves; order Galliformes; family Odontophoridae; genus Callipepla; species Callipepla californica. Next base: position 15,200,295 of record JALIRH010000014.1, read on the forward strand.
TTTCACTTCATTTGCTTATCAGATAAGTAGTTTGATTTCAGGACTTACTTATACATGTGAAATGAGAAACTAGGCATTATCAACAGATGTCTTTGTAAAACATGCAGCATATTAGAATATGGGACTGGCAATTCCTCAGAAACAAACCACTGAGCTCATTACCCTGTAGGGAAAAAATATGATTAGCACAAGGAAAAAGTATTTCCTCTTGAATAAAGGAAGTGAAATTGAGAATAAACTATGGACAGGTTTAATTTGAAGAATTTCTATAAACACTATATTTTCTAGTTTTATACCTTGAATATATTACATAACATGAATTGAAAATAAAGTGAGAATGATAACAATAAAATCCTCCACCATAGCTAAAGGGATTATTAACTTTGTGTTTCCACTCAACTCTAAAGATTATTTCTGTCAGTAGGTAAATTGCAATTGAAATGGTCCTGGCAGTTTTGTTTTATTTACCTCATTATTTTTGTTTTCTATTAGGCTGATTTGTTTTTATTTGGTTCTACTTTTGTTTTTTTAGTATTTTGTGCCTAGTCAAGCCTTGTTTCCATTCCTATTGCTCATTCTAATACAACTGTGCTGCCTCCTTTCTGGCTGTGCACTGCATAGGTCCTTTGGGCAGTGATGCCAGTACTGGGTTGTCTTTCACCACCTTAGCTCCACTGCTTGTCAGTTCTGCAAAGTGAGATCCCAATCCTATTAATGCACTCACTGATTTAGCAGAGAGCAGATCTATTTTAAACATCATGCTTTTATAGGGCAGACTGAGTTGCAGGAAGGGTGTGTGTTTGCAAACAGTAGCTATGTTAAAATGTTAAGTACTCAAAACCAGGATTTGGGATTATCTGGATCCACTTGCCAATTAACTCAATCTATTGGATTTCAATAATGATGAGGAATATGCGGGTGTCTTGGGACTTGATGCAGGCATGTATTTTTCCCACTCTCAACTTGCTCTCTTAAAGTTTTCTTATTTAAGAAGGTCCATGTAGGAGGTTTTCCAAAAGGCATATTTTATTACCCTCACTGTACTACTTTTTTGTGTGTGTCTTTTAAAGTAACTTTGAGTGAAGCTGCACAATTTATTTTAATTTCGTTCTGATAGTTATAGGCCATTTGGACTCTTCCTGCAAATTAAACCCTTCTCCCTTTACTATAAGGTTTATAAATGCTCTGTTTGACTTAGTACCAGGTCTGAATATTCACTGAGGCTGTCATAAAAAGATCATTCACAGGATGAGTGAGATCCTCATGAATATTTGTGTGATATCGTTAGACAGTCAAATGAACCCCAAGGAGACAGAAAAGCTGCAGAAATCCTCAGGGTAGGGATGTTGCCTAGCTTCATGTTCTATCTGCAGCAACTACAGCAGCCCAGGCCTCACATAGGATTTGTTGATTTCTTATGGTCATTGGTGTTGATCTGTTGAATTTTCTTTCACCTGAGTGGAACAGGGATCCGTAAAATTATCTTTTTGCTCTTGGATGGAGGAATTTAGGCTGGCTGACGTGCTTCTCTTTGCAAGGCTATTCTGGTGCAGGTGGTTTTAAAAGTGTAGCCTCCAGCCATGGGTAGCAGTTTGCTATAACTGAAGTGAGTCTCTGTGGCAAGGAGGACATCATCTCTTAGCATGGATATTTAGATAGGAACTTCACTTACTTCACTTATTACTTGTAATAAGATGACAGTGATTTGAGTCCAAGTAATTTCCAGTGTTTCTTAAACTTCCTACAGCTTCACTTACACGCTTCATCAGGCCCAAATGGCCAACCAAGATTCCCCCTATATTTACCCTCTGACAACTTTATTTGTTGTAATTTAGAAGCACAAGCACTGCAACAAGCAAATTCTATTTCTGCTGCTCTGGATCACAAAAATAATGGCCCATCTTGTTTTGTTAGGGTATCTCATAACAATTTCTTCAAAACAAAGCACTCTTTGTTCACTTCAAGCTTCAGAGAGCACAGAGTACAGTGTGAAGATAAGAGAAGTTTTATGTGTATCTATATTGGAATTTTTCCTGTACTGTGTGTTTCCCAGCAAGCTGGAGTAATTTTGACTGAGCTACTTTATGTCCTGTTCTGCATTGGTGAAACAGCTTTGTAAGCAGAGTTGTCTCTTGCTAGATCAAAAACCCTTCATGTAGGAAGAAAACTCTCTAACTCCAATGTGGTGTTAGAGAGTGACATTGCATTATTCCTCATGATACCTACCAAGGCAAAGTTTATGAACAAGTGTGCCCTCTCAGAGTTCAGGCTCTACATTTATACAGTTAAGACGTACATACACAATATGCTGGCATACGTATGCATTCTTTCTTAAGGACTAATGTCCCTTTGGGCATGCTCAGTGGTATCTAGGGTATCTGAATGCCCACCTACTTCTTCCTCTTTTTCACTATCAGCTTCAGCACTGAGACCTTTGACTGACTTTTATTCAATTTCCCCAGTCTGGAATATTTCCACTGCTTATTAGACCACAGTGAGCCACTTTTTAAAAACAATGTATGTGGAACCCAAGGAAAATGTCCTTGCACATTTTGAGGCAAAAGATAAAAGTATTCTATTGTGACTCCAGTACTTCTTATGAGGTAAAATCATCGAAGCAGAAGATGAAAGTATTCTATTATGTCCCCTGTGCAAAATTATTGAGGAAAAACAAAACTGTTCACCCACTAAAGATGAAATGGGAAGTTTTAGAACTATCACTTATGGATTCCTTTTGCTAAAGTAATATATTGATTCTTAAATTAATGTACTAATCCCTATTGCTAAGCAAGCTAACTTATATCATGCTTCCCTATTGCGTGGAATGCTTTTGGAGATGTCAATATTTCTGTGTCTTCCAGAAGCTCTTAAAAAATGCCACTTCATTATTTAAAATATCTCTTTGCACTTGCAAGTGATTTTTTTTTTTTTCCAGACCTTTTTTTAACTTAAAAGTGCATGTGTAACTCACAGGCTGGAGAGAAATGCTCTTTTATTAATAGGTCTTACAAATACGCATAGCAGAAGGAAAATCCATGACCATCAATGGGGTTGTGTGTGGCATGGGATCAGGAAAGCTGCTGTAGCTGTTTCTGTGTGTAGAAATTGCAAAGAATTTAGTGTTTGTGGTGCCAAACATAACAGTGTAATATCTAGCTTGATGTCTGAGGCCATTCTCTGAGAAAAGAGAGAGTTAAATAGCTCTTTCATGTCTTTGAGAATCTAAGATCAATTTCTGATATTTTGGTTGAGAGAAGGCTGATGTTGTTCAATGATTGCTGCCTATTTCATTAACATACGGTGAAGAAAATGTAATGAAAAATCCCACTGCTTGCTGTATGCAAATAACCGATCAAAATCCATTCACAATGTTATCTTATTCTTCTTTTCTTCATTTTTGTAATAATCAGAAAATGATTACCGTCAAGGCTCTATGGCATACTGTCAATCTTAATTGTTATACAAAATAAGTTATTCCAGTGAATTTGGTTTTATGGCAATTCCTTCTCCATTTCACTGTATCTGTATTTTCATTCTAGCTGTTCCCAGACGGAGCGAAACAATGAGTGTATTAAAATGTCTTGTGAATTCTCTGAAATGCCAACCAGCAGAAGTCTTTGGCTGCTTCATTGCCAAGGGCAACTGAATCTCTTTTAATCAATTCTCATAATGCGGTGAATGATGACAGGAGTAGGAGGAAGCCAGGAAGCCTGGCTGGTGCTTTGGCCTGTTGCTGAAGTCTGCATGTCTACCAGTGTAACTTTCCTTTCTATGAGCCTTTAAAACTGATTTTGAGTTCATCCTATCTAAAGAAGAAAAAAAAATAACTTATGAAGGGAATCAATTCTTTCCAGCTTCCTTCCATGGTTTTCGGCTGTTTGCCAGGAAGATAATTAGCCTGAGCAAGGAGGGACCCCTTGGAAATCTGTCATTGTAGTACTGTTGTTATCATCTTAACCTTAAACTTTAAGTGTTCAGATGATCAGGATTGATTACTTATATATATATATTTAAAAAGGATATATAAATATATATATTTATATATATTTTTATGTATTTATATTTTTATATTTATATATATATTTTTTTATTATTATTATTATTTTTGGGGGGGGGGGGGGAGAAACATCTTGAAAGCATAGCAAACTGTTAATATTTCCAGGAAACATTCCTCAAGATGAGAGAGGTTAAAAGTACCCAACGAATTTCTTCACCCTGTTAAAGTTTCCTCACTGAAAGATGGTTTTCCTTTTTCTTTTTGAGAAATGTAGCCTCCCTGCTGCCCCAAAGGCTAATTCATCTGAAGAATTGCATTTTTAAATGGTTGTAATGTCCTGTTAAAGGTGGAATTGTGCTATTCCACAGCCATCCCGATTACGTGCCCCTGTATTTCATTCTGCTCTAGCAATTAAGTATCACAGCAACAGTTTTGTAGTCATACCATTGTCTAGAATATAGTCCATTATATTTCTGATATGATCATTTTTGCAAAGACTGAAGACGTGAGCACAGTAGGAACTTGTAGCCTCTGCTTTTCTCTCTCTTTCTCTCTCTAGTCTTTCCCCCTCTCCCTACCTCCAGAAAATTCTGCCTTTTGAAATGGCGGAGGGTTTTGCATTTCCCTTCTCAGAGCGTTTATTCACCCACCAAACTCATAAATGAAACATTCAGTTATCCAGATGCAATCAGCCACATTAGCCACGTATCTATTTTTCATCTTTTCTTTCAGCTATTTTGCCTTTTAATTATCTCTCTTTGTTATTAAAAACAGTCACATGCTAAATTCAATCACTCTGATGAACAGTATGAAATAAAGAAGTCCAATTTTTTATAATAAAACTCTTCTGTGGGATCCAGTGATGCTGTGATTTTACCATTAAGAAATTGCCCTTTTCAGTTGTCTGCTGCTTGCCTTTTCTTTTTCCCCTGAACAATAAACTGAAGAATCTCAGTTTTAAGATACAAAATGTGTTCTTTCTGTACCAGAGCACTTCCTTCTGTTTCTAAATTTGTCTTTTTCTCTGATCAGTGAAGAATGAGCCATCATTTTGGAAAGATAATCTGAGATAAAGCATTTAAAGTTGGTCACTGCAAAATACCAGGCAGACCTCTTTCATTTTACAGGAGAACAATGCAGAATGGCTCACTTAGGGTCAATATGCAGTGATTATAAACAATATTATATTGGTGCTGTGTTAAGCTACTCCTTCAATGGCTTCAGCTATTTATCAGAGATTTTTTCAGCTTCCAGCATCGCAGTACCTCTCTGCTGCTTTTCTGTAACTCAGTGTGGATTGTCTGAGGGGCGGACCCTGACCCCTCAGAGGTGCTTTGTCCTTACTGCCCACTGAAAGGTGTTAAGTTTTGGCCTAGGCAGTCCAACAAAACCTTTATCTGGAGAGAAGGCAAGAACCAGAACTGAAACTCATTCTGCCACTATGCTGGGACTTGGGTTGGTTATTTGCAGTTCTGTTTTTTAGACACTAAAAGCTATGTCGGATGACAAAGACACACCCTGTATTTTTCTGTTGGGCAAGCTCAGCTTATTGCTTGCCAAAAATCTCACTCTCTTCAGACAGTGTTGCTAATATTCTTTTTTCTGTTTCCTCTTACAGTTTGTTGCTCACCCCAACTGCCAGCAGCAGCTTCTCACCATGTGGTACGAGAACCTCTCAGGCTTACGGCAGCAATCCATAGCTGTGAAGTTCCTGGCTGTCTTTGGGGTCTCCATAGGCCTGCCCTTCCTTGCCATAGCCTACTGGATTGCTCCCTGCAGCAAGGTATGGACACCTGGAGGTGCACATTGTTCATTCTGACATTTTGACTCATTTGTTTTCTGTACTTAGTGTTGCAAGTTTCTCTCTCTTTCTGGGCTCTTTTCTTCCCATTCCTCTTTCTTTCTTAGTCTTGAGTTTTCAGTTAGTGGATCATTACTGTGGCACATGTACCTGAAACTCTGTTAAGGCGTAGAGGACAGCTTGGGGCTGCAGAGAAGACTACAATTAATCAAACAATCTTCAAGGATTTGAGGGAATAGATGAAATTTGGAATATTTCCATATTCCTAAATATGGCTGTGCTCTATCTCACAGCATCCAGTGAAGCAGGAGAGTTTTGCCAGGGCTTAGAGGTCACAGGACCAGAGCCAACCACTGGCCTGTGTACACGCTTGAGCTGTCTGTGGTATGAGCTCTGTAAGCAGATTTCCATCCTGAGGGAGGCTGCTCAAATGAGTGGAGATAAATAGATGTGTAGCTGACTGATAAATAGATTTTTTCACTACACTTGCTGAAGGAAAAAGAGGTGGCAAGGGAGAAATTCGTTTCACGTTCAGCATCATCATCCCTTACAAGGTAGAATGTTCTCAGCAAGAGGATTATCAGGGGTACTTAAATCTGATAGAAATGACCCCTGGCATTGGTAATTTACTCTGTCTTAAAAGCAACTTCTCATGTTTCCTTTAAAAATCTAGCCAAGGAATTGCCTAAATTCGCCAAGCCCAAGAAATTATAGATCTGCTGTCGGGTATTAAGGAAACACCGTAATTTAAAAGATTTATCTGTAAGTAAAACTAGATAAACCTTTTGAAAACAGTCTTCTGGGGCATCCAAGATAATAAAACATTCTTAAGGCTTGGTGTTCTCCCAAGTATCTCCAAGACAAGTACTTTCTCTTACAGTGCTTTAGAATGCAACTTCATTTTACTGAGATATGCATCAACACACAAGCCAAAAGGTTTTATGAATACTAGACATGACTCCAGAGTTCCCCATGGAGAAGCACAAGTGAAACCCAGGCTGTACTGTGGTTGGTTTTGGTTAGGTGACAGTGTGAATTCATGTGGATGTACTGTTGACTCCTTTATGTCGGAACTCAGTCTGGCAGGGATCTATGAAGCTGTTTAATTTCCTTCTCCTCTGTTGAATGTGCAGGGAGCTGACACACCAGCGCACAGCAATGTTTTTGGTGTATTCCCAGAAGTATAGGCTTTGTGTTTGAATGCAACAGTAGGTGAGGAAAAAGGTTAAACTAGAAATAAGCAGGGAATTAGAATGGAAAACATAAAACAAACAAAGACAGCAGGGCAAAAACTCAGCCAAAACCTTGAACTAAACTGCAACATAAACAAGAAATGACTGAGAAAGGTATTTGGTATTTAATTTCATAAGATAGGCATTTTAAAATTAAAAATAATAATAATAAAAAAAAAGGAACAGCACAATTTTTCCCTTTTCCTTTTTTATGGTATTTATTACGCAAAACCTTTTGTGCATTCTCATTTTTCAGTGCCTTGTTTTAGTGGCTTTTTTTTTTTTTTCTGAAACAGAGCATCTAGTCTTCTATCCTAAAGTCAAGTTGGAAGTTATTTCAGAAATTGTCTTTCAATGCATGGTTTTCTATTGATCAGAACAATGTAATCTTGGTTTTTTTTTTAATTGGAGCCTGCAGTATAAATAATTGAATATTGGGATAATGAATGCCCTTGTTTCCCCAAGAACTAGTAACTCACTCAAAATCACCATTATTAGGTTTGAGGGCTGATGCATGAATGTACTGTTACTGTAGGCAATTTTTCACAGGGAGCTATTTTTCAAAAGGATGTTGGTGATGATGGCTTGCATGTGATGATTTGGGCTGCTCAGTTCTACCCTGGTCACTACTTACAAGTATTTAGTTTGATTTAAAGTCATTGAAACAATTCTGATGGTACTAAACTATGTGCAATTTAAATAATTTTTCCATAGTGATGGTCGGCTGAGATGCTTAACTTAGATCAGGCTTGGCCTAAAAGACACACTGATGCCCAGGCAAACGAGTGACCTGCAAGTGCCAGGATGGCTTCTGCAAACCCCCCAGAAAAATCACAGAAAAGCCCCACGCAATGGAAACACTGTCCTAGACTTGTTTCACTGCCTTCATCTGATGCTGTATTTAGTTATTATTATGCTATTATTATTATTATCAGTCAATCTCTAGTTCTGTTTAAGCCCATAGCCCAGAGGTTTGGTGATTATGCTTAAAACCACTTGGTAGCTCAGACTCTCAACGGGTTTTTGCATGGGTTATGTTATGCTCAGGTACTGCTGTTAGGGACTGATTTCTGGGCTTGAACAGAGACAAAAATAAAGAAAACTTTTGTAATGTGCAATCCTGCTTATAAGAACAGTACTGACCAACACCACTGTGTTCTTAAGATGCAATTATTAAATGTTAAAATTTCACATAGTCATTAGTTGCTCAGAATAGCCCTTTTACTTGAATCTGAGCAAATAACATTTTCAAACCTTGATTACCTAATGTAAATTTTCTATAATGAATCTCTAGTCCTGAATATGCCATATCAGATACTGTCCTCAAAAGTTTAGGAACTGAAATTAACTGGATGTTGCAACTGAAATCTGAAGTCGTCTTTTTGCATTCAGTTGCTCACTGCTATTTATTAAAAGCAATTGTAGTGTCATTTGCTCATTCATCTCTAGATGGACAAGCTGTTGACAAAAATCTCATTAAGTGTAAGCTTTTCTATCCTGACGTGTCTGTGTTGACCTCATTCATCTCATAGAGGTCACAACTCTGAAATGAACTGCTGGTTTATACGTTGGTCTCCAAAACATTTCTCTGATTATCAAAAGAGAAGATAAGAGACAAGATGGGAAAAACTGTGCAGTCCACTGCCCAAAATTGTAATGGCAAGAGCAAGGAGGACTGTTTGGACACTGTGCAGAATTTCAGGATGTGTCATCTCTTCCCTGGTCCCTGAAAGTGCACGTTCAAGTGCTACAGCACCAGCATCAATCATAACAAGCAGCTCTCATTGTCTGGGCTGTTCTCTGACTTTCTTGAAATGATGTTGGGGATTTATAGACCACAGCTTCCACTACAACAGACACGGTATTGTTTATGCACTGAACTGTCCAGTCCATAAACAGTGTTTCAGTGCACTTAAAGCCATATTTGCACCATTTTCTCTGGACATTTTCCTCCCCACTTAAGCTACGTATATTGTCTACAATGTGCGTCTCTCTTCTGCTATGAACATAGTACTGAAAACTGTGAAGACCTTTTCTTTTTTGCAGTTTCTATCTTTATTTGTTCCTATCTCACGGAATTAAGATTAGTTTGCATTTGGAAAACTGTTTCACCCTTTATATATATATTTTTTTCTCACATGTCTATAGGTTTTATTATTTTCCTATGATGAAGATAAGATTTCAGGTCATGAAATGAGATATTCTCTCAAGAATGAACCTTGGTATTCACACTCTGTCAGCATTTCTATCATCCTAACAGCAGCAGTCAGGCATTACCATGCAGTCTCCATCTGAAAGAAGATGAAATTTTGATTTAATAAAGAAATTGATACATACAAGAATGACACACCTTGAGTTTAACAGTATTAACGTGCTTGGAAAAAATATCTTAATGTCATAAAACATTGTGCTGAGTGGCAGAACTACTATAATCTTTGGTCTCTATTTTTTTAAGTTTCTATAGACAAGAGAAAATGTCTAATTATTCGGAAACAATTCAGGCTTCTGAAGGAAGTGTTTTTCTTCTCTTTTAGTGAATTGAGAGTGGGAATGCGCCTTCCATAGACTACAAGTGCACTTTCTTAAAATCTACTGAGAGCGGTTCTGAGTACTCACAGTTGTTAGAATTTGTTCTTTAAGCTCTCCCAGACTGGTTACAAAAGGAAATATTGGAGGTTACTACTGTATAGGGCACCCACGCTGGAAATATAAAAAGGCTTGCTATGAAATGTAAATCTAGTCAACATCTACCAGAAATACTTGTTGAGAACTAACACCACGCCAAGTTTTTGCAGTGAGGGTGTGAACCACAATCATCAGTGTTGGCATTCATTGTTTCTAATACATTTCATTTAAACAGAGGACCTCCTAAATCTGCCGTAATACTCCTAGAAAAGACTAAGGAAGCCTGAACTTCGAGTCAGGGCAATATCCACTTTCCTAAACACATACTTATGGATGTTGGTAGGAAGTAAATTGTTAATAAGGACTCTTGAATACAGTAGATTGTGTTAGAAAGTCTTTCTGGTCCTTAGAAAATCTTCCAGCAGTTTATGACATTGACAGAATAGAATACCCTATTTTTGACATTTTTAAATTTCACAGAAGAGAGAGTAGGAAGAATCATAAGTCTCTATTTATGTTTCTGTTAGACCTAAATATCCCTGCTTTTAAGCTAATCTTTTTCCTGCAACAACCAGAGACTTGCATTCCTTTGAAAAGGACTTCAACCAAAGCTGCTGCTTGAGCTAAATAAGGAACTATGTTAGTCCTTTTTCATGTTTCTTATGAGTTCTTATGATCACTGGATAGATATTAAGAACATTTTGAGGATGTCCTGTCATTAATTAATCAGTGTGTAATATACTGCAAAAAAATCCCATGTGCTTTGACGTTGTTCTGGAAAGCATATGTGCAGTGTGGCACTTGCAGTGCTGTATATTGACATCTTCCTGGAATAATGGTTACTTATGCCGCAGAAAATGTAAAAAAAAAAAAAAAAAAAAAAAAAAAAGTGTTATTTAAACTGTGAATAGGATTTTTTTTTCTTTTTTTTTTTTTACAGAAATAATAGAACAAATACTAGTTGAAAAGGAAAGGTCTTGGCTCAGATCATTGCCGTGCTTATTCTTGTCTTATTGTATTGAAATTAATCCACATGTTCTAGGGAGTTAATCTGCAAGATTTTGTGGTAATTTTGAGAGAAGACTTTCATATCAAGGCATATAGAAGTATTACAAAAGAATCTTTAAATGAAATGATATTTCCTACACATTGTTAGTGAACCAAAAATTCAGCATTAATAAAAGATTCTAATATGCTACTGCTTAGGATGTTGTAAAGAAGAGGAGAAGTAGGCACATTGTTATGTTTGATACTGATACACATGAATATATTCACATAACACACGTAAGCACATCTCATGTTAATGTTCTATTCTTTCATTTTCTGCTTACTCCTTGCTCAGGAGGGTTTGGTAATATATGTGGGTGAATGGGAGAAATGATGCTGACATGCACAGAAGGAAGCAAAAGTTTTATCTTGTGTATGCTTCATTCCAGTTGGGACGGACCCTCCGAAGCCCTTTTATGAAGTTTGTGGCACACGCAGTTTCTTTCACAATCTTCCTTGGACTGTTAGTAGTGAACGCTTCGGATCGGTTTGAAGGAGTGAAAAATCTTCCCAACGAAACCATCACAGATCATCCCAAACAAATATTTAGAGTCAAAACCACCCAGTTCTCGTGGACAGAATTGCTGATCATGAAGTGGGTATTGGGTAAGCAAAACCAAAATGTCTTAAAGTCCTTGAGGAAAGTTAAACTTCACTAACATGACACGATAGGCAGTGATATTCCAGAAAGAGAGGGGAAAAAATAATTAAAAAAAAGAAAGAGGCTAAAATTCAGGCTGATTAAGGTATTTTGACTGATTGAAACATAATCAGAACAGATTTTCACTTTGGTCCCTGCTTTTGAAAACACTGAATGATTTTTAGCAACTTCCAGCTTTCCTGATTTTTCTGTTTTCCGGGGTGATTTCCAGAAGTCTGTATTTGCTGCAGTTTCTTTAATTATTGCATCTTGAAGAATGTCATATTCTATGCAGTCATAGTAACTTACAGCTTCTCTTAGTGGGGAAAAAATGTGTCTTCTGGGATGTGATCAACCAGCTTCTTATATTGCCCTGCTACGGCATCCTGTTATAACTTGCTGGACCTCAGTTACCTCATCTGTAAAATGGGTATATATTGCTGTTTGCTCCTTTGAAAAGAACTCTGAGATCTAGTGATAAAAGTTGCTGGGTAAATAAGAGCTGGATTTCATCAAGTTTGTAGTAGGAAACTGCTTCTGTTGAGATAACTTATTATAAATTTTAGGCAACTTCACTTCTTTTTAAAGCACAGATTCTTTTGGATGAACTCTTCAAGTGCAAAACTATGTCACGTGCTCAAGTTATACTTCATGCGTTCTTGTTTGGTGGATTCAGATGTATTACTTTTCCTGGCACCATTTATTCCTGGCAGGTCAGCTATTTTGAACCACTAATCTCAACAAGCTCAGAAAGATTTATTGGGAAATTGAGCTTATCAACTCTGCAGAATCTTTATCTACCTCTTCTGTACCTATTTTTACTTTTCACCATGATTTTTATTATTTTCTTGCACTAGGACATATAACGTCACGCTTCTATAAGTACTGATGACATTCAATCCCTCAGAAAAATAGAATAGGGCTGCTCTATCTGATGACTTCCTGGCCACCATTTCTTTGTTCCCTGTCCCCACAGTGAGTGAAGTCCCATACAGGATATTAGACAAGAAAAAAAAACTGAATAGATGCCAGACTGGATAGAGTAAGAGATATTTTAAAAATGATATTAAAGCAGTTGGACAAGATGATTAGATTTTAGCCTAGGTATTCTTTTCTTATGGCAGAAGGTATCTGCCTGCCTGGAGAGTTCCTGAGAGATGAAGAAAACATTTCATTTAAAAGCGAAGGTTTTCACTTTCCTGGGAGAAGGAAAATGATTCATTGTACAGATTTCTGAATATAATGAGATTTTCTAATGACTGCCTACATCAGCACTGACAGCCTTCTCTGGCCATTTTGTCTGTCTGCCCACAATAGAGCTTCAAATCATGTTTTGGCTACTCTAATGCAAAATTTCAGTGCATGTGGACAGTGGACAGCTGGCCTGGGCACTTGGAAACTTAACGGGCCATGTATGGACCATCAACTTTAACAACAATCAAGGTACTAGGGATCGTAAAGTACCCAGTCTTTGGGTGCAAAAACATTGTAGGTATTTACTCTTTTAGATGTATACATACGATATAATTACATAAATGCAATGCTGTAGCCAAATATCACAGGCAAAGATGACAAGATATGCATTCTAAAGACAGAAATATAAGTTGATAGTAAGTATACACTGAAGTGTGGTAAATCTCTTATGTGCTAGATTTACATGGCTATATTTAATCTTGCTTGACAATGGCTGCAGCTGCTCTCTTCAGGCTCAAAAGCATAGCTGATTACCTACATTTCAATTCACAGCACAATAAGATTGAAATCTTATTCATTCTCAGTTTTAAAACACCTTTGTCCTGTTTCTGTACTTTCTTTTTTCTCCTTCATATTATGGCAGCAGTGATGAATGCTGATGACACCTTACTTGCTTCAACTATAGCAGAGTGTTTGTGAGTAATTAGTTTACAGGTCCCTGATCTTGATTCTCTTGGGAGAGGGAAAATTGACTGTCTAAGTTACCTGGCTGTCAACAAAAATATTGTAACAGATGTTCAGAATAGCATTATTTGAGAATAATGTGATGCTTTAACATGGCATATTGTGGCCAAGAGTGAGTAAAACATGTGATAACACCCCCTGCAAATAATCTTGCTGGAGGTATGAAAATTGATCCACATATATATTTTAAGGAAAAACTACTGGTGCAAGAATGACTGGCTACTGTTAGACCCGTTTTCATGTCTAGCTCCCAACTGTTTGTAATGGAGGTGAGTAGTGAAGTAAACCAAGTGAAGACAACAACTTTCAGCCATGCAAGCACTTTATTCTGCTCAAAAATCCATACCAGGGGCTCTGTTGTCTGGTAGCCTGCAGTTCTGAAATGGCTGTAAAGGATTGCTGGATCAGTCAGGTAGCCCATTTAATGTCCCTGTGAAGAGCCAGATAAGCAATAGCACTTATAGATGGGAAAATGCTGTTTTGCTCTCACTGCTTTTGTTAAAAACGAACATTCAGGATCTGCTGAGGGCAAACTCATCAGTGCAGAGAAATACAGTGATGCTCTCGTACAAGAACTTACCCCTTGGTCTTACAGTGCTAGGCACAGTGTGTTAGACTCGTACACCTCAGGTGTTTGTGCCCCTTCACCTTACATCCAGGTCTTCCCATCTCTTGCATGAGGAAGGCTGGGATTTTCTATGTGAGAAATGTGCCCAAAATGCTCATTAAGAGTAGGGAGGTTCTATTTAGAGAGACAATTTTCCCTTTGCAAAAGCAGCAGAGCAAGCAGTGGAGCTCCGGGTGGACACTGAGCACAGCCCACTCTGCTAATCCTGCAGCCTTTGGCAGACCTTGGAAGGCTCAAAGTAGATTCTCCAACATCAGTTGCTTATGATTGATGTATCAGGCTAGTGGATATAAAAATCTGACAAACTGTTCCTCTTTGTGCACAGGTGGTGAACAGCATGCCTTGCACACTTCCATTTTTCTCCTAAACAGGCTGTTCCTGTAGCTTGACTCTCCTTCCCCTCCTGAAACCAGGAGTGCCCATCAAGGTGACATTTCCAGTTATTCCCACTGTGGGACAGCAGACACCTGCAGGAACTGGGGAGCAGAAGGGGCTCGTAGCATCTCTCTGTGCATCAAATTCAGGGGAATGATCTCTCCCAGAGCCATCAAGGGCCTCAGAAGTACAGTACTGATATGCCATCACACCCAGTGAAATCTACTTTAGCCTTACTTGCTGACTTCTCTCTATTGTACATCCCATCTTAAGTCTCATCCTCTGAATTTTATCTACTTTCTCTCTTTTCAGTATTTTTATTTCAGAAGATTTGAATGCTCTCCCACAACATATATATAATTAGCCAGCAGTACTAACCACGTAATTACTGTAACTTTTCTACTTGTCCTGAATAGACATTTTTCTGTATGTATGGATAAAAAATGACTGTCACGTAGTTGGCGAAAAGAATGATGTAAATTATAGGCCAACAGTGTGATACTTTCACAGAGTGATTCTAATTTTAGTCAGTCTACTCGGTTTTAGACATGTCTTACTACATTAATCTGCGACTTAGGTATATTAAGTGACCGAGATTAGAAATAAATTTGAGTAGGAGAGTTAATATTTAAACCAGGAAAGACATTTATGGGCATCAGTGAAGAAGTGCTGTGTTTGGCAATGACGTGAACGTAATATTTCCTGAAGTACTTCAGTACTTTTTATGCGATATGCGCACATAATGCGCAGGCTAATGCCTCACGTCTATCAGTTTGAGAATTTTTTTTTTTTTTGAGACAGAAATGTGTTCCTTTAATATTTCATCCTTACTCCAGAACAGTTCCTGAGAAACCAATTCTTTCACTTTCTGCCCCAAGCTATTTATTATTAGATCTCACCATGGTTAATGATGGCTTGGGATGAAGTTCCTCTTTCACACAGCCAAGAACCTGTGAATGCTTCTGCCTCCCCTTGGCTTTGCTCAACACTCAGCAGACCACAGGCTTTCTCCCAGGTTAGATCTGTACAATCCATAACCTATGTCATGGTGCAGCTCTTGGGATCTGCCTGGAGATCCCAGGGCTACAGAGGTTGCAAGCTTGCAGTGCCTGAAATGGAGATAGTTTATCTTTCCTTCATCTTCCAAACCCTTACAAGTGCTCAAGGATGATGGCATCTGTTCTTCATCCTGTCAGCCTTGCACTGACTTGTTTCCTTCCCTATAACCAGCTCCTGACTGCACCTCTTGGGGCTGCGTGTGCTTCCAGGAGTCTCTGAAGTAGCTGACAAATGCATTTAAATGCCACACCACAAGAGCTTCCAGCAAAGAGGATGAAGAAGAGTTCATATAAAGGACATGGTTGCAGGAGGCTGCATGGAAATTGGCCTGCCCTGCTCATGCTTGATTAAATGTGAATTTTGCTGCTGCTATGGAAACAGGATTGGAGGAAATATTTATAATTACCAGTGGGTAAAATATTCCAACGTTTTATCTGTTCTGAAACATTTTGGCCCTGGAGTCCTGCTGTGATTGAAGGTTGAGCAAGCTGGTGAACCTGACCTGAGCTCTCTGCTCCAGTTCACCCAGTGAAATCATCCCTTTTCCCCAGCACTCCCCAGTACAGCATGGATGTCAAAATCTTTGAATTTTTTGGCTTTGGTGTTTAGATTTATCTCTAAGTCTACTCTTAGAAAGATCCAAAATTCAGAATAAACTCAGGATTTTCAAAGTGGTAAAGCACGCTCTAGCGTCTGGAAATTCATTATTATTTGGTATATAAAATGTAATGAAAAGATCTTCAAGGACAGCACTTCTGCTTTTCCTTTCCTCTGTTCAGGCTACATTTACTGCTAGGTCAGATTTCCTTTCAAAAAGCTGTTTCCATTCTCAAAATGGTCCCATGCTCTGCATTAAGGGAGGAGAAAAACCCCAGCAGAGTAAGCAATGCTGTCTTCAATGGCCCAGCTTAGCAAGAAGATTTTGGAGGGAAGAGAGGAAATCGGCATTTTTTTTTCCACAAGTAGATCCCCCGTAGCATTTTATAACATCCTCAATATTTGTGAACTGTGCTTTCACTGATGTCAGCAGAAATCTGTTTTACTATTGATTAATCTAGAGAAATTTGAAATGTTAGACTTGTATGCTTGAAGGAGTACACTAGCTTAAAGATACACTCATTTGTAAGAAAAGATGACGATAAGTGTTCTCTGGAGGAAAGTCAATTTAACTGAAGAATTACTTGCTTCAATCTTAGAAGCCACCGGTAGCCAGGGAATGGGTCTGTCAGAACACAAACAGTGCTTTGTCTCCTGGTTATACGTGCTCTGGCCTTTCTGCAGGAATGATATGGTCAGAGTGTAAGGAAATCTGGGAAGAGGGCCCACGAGAGTACGTGGTCCATCTCTGGAACCTTCTGGACTTCGGGATGCTGTCCATCTTTGTGGCATCATTCACTGCCAGGTTCATGGCTTTCCTCAAAGCGACCGAAGCACAACAGTACGTAGATCTGTACGTTCAAGATGATGACCTCAATAATGTCACCCTTCCCCCTGAAGTTGCTTACTTTACTTACGGTAAGAAGCTTTTTTCTGTCTAACGCTGCTCACTGCTCTGTAAATTTGAGATAGAACCTTGAGCAAAATCGGTGGGGACTTTGCTTACGGAGAGCTGCGAATGTGAGCGCAGAGGAGCACTCTTTGCTTACTAGGCTTGCAAGGCAAAGTTCTAGCACTGAGCTTGGACCAGAGGCAGACCTGTGCTGGCAGTCCTCATTCATTGTAGACTTGCACCATGTGGCACCAGGGACACGTGCCCTGAGCCTGCAGCCACGAACTCGCTCAGCCTCCTGCTTGCTGTGGCCTCTCTGAAGGTAAGCTACCCTCTCCCTGCCCCAGCAAGCAAGAGGCCTCTGAACTCAGGCTGTGGTTTTGCTCTTTCTGTTTTGCTGGTGACCCATTTATAGTGAATTCGTGATATAGAAGTGCAAAAGGTCCAGAACAGAATATCACAAGCAGATCCTGTGAATTCTTCCATCTGCTGCTTTTCCTTGAGTACAGATTACTGGAAATAATGCCGAAGTTTACTGCTGTGTCCTTTATGATGTCACTTGTTTTAGCTCTGAGTCAATACTTTCATCAAGGAGCTCAGCTGATGCAATGACACCTACAAGCTATGTTAATATAACTGGTCAATTTTGCAGTACAGTAAACAAACTATACATATCTGATATCAACAAGACACTTTTTAAAGTAGAAATACTGGCGTGGCTATGTTGCTATAATTGGTTTCAATTTAAAGATAGCACAGTGGTGATATGTTTAGTGGCTTTACCTGCCTTATCTGAACAAATTCAGGCTTCCTTGTCTAAAGTTATTGAGAGAGAAATCTCAGCCTCTCTAATATTTCTCTTCCATATATTGACATAGTGCCATGTATCTTAATTAGAGTTATAGCTAAACTCTACTCTGTTGTGATTTTGGCTTTCAATCTCAGGGTCATCAGCCAGAAAAGGGACAGCACAGTTGATGCTACAGTAGGAAATCAAAACTCTAACGCTTTTTAAAATTTATTTCATGTATCTCTTGTGTGACTTTGGTAAATCTCAGTGACTTGCTCATTTCTCATCTCTTCCATGTCAAAAATGCAACTATTTCTCACCCACCTTTGTAAATGCTGAAAACTTCAGTGACCAGTTGTTTCAAACCCTTTTTATCCTTTAACTCCTGGCCAGAATCAAGACTGAGCCCTAAAAAGGATTCATTTATCATCACAACATCCACCTACCACTTTTCATTACTAATATCTGATGTCCGTGTATTGTTTTAGCCAGGAACAAGTGGCTTCCCTCGGATCCTCAGATCATTTCAGAAGGACTGTATGCAATAGCTGTGGTACTCAGCTTCTCCCGCATTGCTTACATTCTTCCAGCCAACGAAAGCTTCGGGCCCCTGCAGATCTCTTTGGGAAGGACTGTGAAGGATATCTTCAAGTTCATGGTCATCTTCATCATGGTGTTCCTGGCCTTCATGATTGGAATGTTCAACCTTTACTCTTACTACCTTGGTGCAAAATACAACCCTGCATTTACAACGTGAGTACCTGAGGAAATGGGGCTGCTCTTGCAGGGCTCTGCTCACCCTGGTTTATTGCTGCTGCTAACTCATCTCAGAGAGCTGGGGTGCTGCCAAACACTCTTCTGCTGTTAGTGAGGTGCTTGGCTAAAAACAGAGAGATGTCTGTATAGTGGGTGATTCTATATGCAAACAGAAGTCCGTCTCTTCAATGTGTCTTTGTGTTCTCTACTCTTCCTGTGAGCTCACTGAACTTAACCCTCCCTTCCTCTCAGCTGATCCCTCCTTACTTCTCCCTAGGTTTCCCACTTTCCTTTTTGCCCCTGATCCTTTAAGTCCAATCATCTGTCCATTCAGCCAACACACTCATTTGACTGTATGCTATTCCAAGAAAGATTACTATTTGGCTCAACCAGAGATGAGCCCAAAGTATGTCTGCATGGCTCTGCAGAGTCAGGATTTGCAGGATTAAGGCTTCAAAATGTCAGAGTCCATGTAGCACATACTCAGAGTAACTTTGCTGAGGCTAGATGTGAGATTATTGTTCTTTAAACTGCCAGCTCAAACGCATGTAAAACAAGAGAGGTTTTTCTTTTACATGAAATATGTTTTAAGATGTCACCTGAGAGCAGCTGCATTTACTTGGTAACTGTGCAGAGCCAGCTGCTGGTCGTGATGCTTAAAAGCAGCCAGGATGCCAGTGATGGGTTTCTTTAGATCCTGGCTAGGCACTTTTCAGCAGAGGCCATATTAAAGCTGCAGGGAACAATGTGCCTGGTTCTGGTCACATCAGGCAGGGTCCACCTGGGTCCTGCTCACCCCCATGTCTTTCAATCCCTCAGAGCAGGGTCAGGAGCCTTGTAACTCCTTTCTTGCCCTTACAATGAGGGCTCTTTCTTGAGTAACATACACCCTGTCCTCCCTTGTGGAGAAGTATTACAGCAGTCAGCTTTGTATTGTGCACAAAACCACTGTGACTTGCCTTAGGGACATGGTGGGGGCTTTCCTTCCCACCCACCCATCTGTGAAGGAAGAGGAAAGCTTGCTGTGACGCTTTCCCCTTGCTGTGATCTGTCTTCAAGGCAATCTCGCCAGACTTGTAAAGACTGAGACAAGGAGCAGAGAGCAGCTGGCACTGGTTGTATCGTTTCTCTAATATGCCATACAGCAAGCCTTAGCTCATAGCTCCTCTGTGAGAAATGACCTTTTTGGCACTGTTTCTGCCCTGTGAGTGTCTGTGTCCTTCCAAAAGCACAGGAGCCAGTTTTACCACACTACTCTCTTGTGCAACACATGCTTCATACCGCAGTGTTTAAGTTTTCTGATTGAGCCAAATGTGCCTTCTGAACCTTTCTGTAACCTCAGGATACGCTTTAATGGATGGATTTATGAAGGCAGATGCAATTACATTTATCTGTGCTTGGTAGTAAGGGAGAAGAAAATTGAGTATGGGATGCGACTTGGTTCTTACTGGAACAGATGTCCTTGAAGCACAAGAGTTAATGTGAAGTTGAGTTGATGCCGTCCCTGAGTGCAGCAGTTGTGGTGTCCCCCAGGCACATCATCAGAGCACCCGTTAACAGATTCCAGTCTCTGATGCAACAGTGATAACCGCCCAATTAATACACACAGCACAAGGGGATCTCTCCATCTTTTGATGGAAATAATGAGCAAACATTGCCTGAAATGGTGACTGCTCACTGGAGGAAAGATTGCTTGAGTGCCTGAGGGCTGTCTGGGCTGGGGAGAGTCCTGTCAAAAGGCACTGCTCATCCTCCTTAATGTCAGCCTTGTGATCACTTATCCTGGAGGGACTTCATGGTGTTACGAAGCAAATTTTCCATGAAGGTGAATTTTCCTTTCAAAAGTTTGGAAAAGACTTAAAAATAAAACTGATTCCCTCTGATTATATAAACACTCAGAAGCATTTAAGGATGACGACTGAAAATGAGCCCTTCATCCCATGAAACAAAGAGTGTAAATTAACATTCGTCCTCAAAATCCTTCTCAGGCATCTTATTCAACAAACCAGAAACCCACAGTCCCAAACAATTTCAATAAGCCAAGGACGATACATTGGCAGCGGAGCCAGTTCTCACAACATTTCCTGCTCTGCTCTTCTTGAACTGTCTGCAAACCTTTCTGAGCACTGTTCTCCTTGCTGCCCTTCACTTATTTGTGACAAGGAGGGAAGCCTCAATACGTTGTCAAAATTCACTGAGGCAAAGAAAGATGCTCTCTTTGCTAAACAAGTAAGCATTCTGTGACTTCACTGAACACACCTCGTAGCAGACGTTGCAAATTCTAATGTGGATGTGTGAAATTTTACAGAAATTAAATTTTCTACTCAAAATAATGCCTGTTTTAATGTGAGACCTGACTTTGGGTATCACTTGGCTAAATGTGACAGAAGAATGCTGGATTTTTGTGTTTATCAGATCGTGGCCAGTTCCCAAGGGGCACTGAATTGATAGCTCCCTCTGAACGCCACAGTGGATATCCCCACTGATAACAAGGAGCTGCTTGCAGAAATAACACTGAGTTTGAGACAACCACAGCTTCCCAGGACAGTACGTAGGTGGAAAAAGAGCGTATGTTTGTCCAGGTATCATTGAGAGGGAATTGCGTGCTTAGACCTAATAATAATAATCCATGAATGCTGGTGTAGCTTGCACTTTTGCTTGTTTTGCCTTCTACAAAGCAGGCACGCAGCACCCCGGTGGCCTCTGAACCATGTTATCATGTGGTTACTGTCAGTTCTTCAATTTTAATGTTCTTGACGCAAAGGAAATGAAAATGCAGTGTTCTTTCCCTCATGCTGTTAAACATTGAGATTATTTAGCTAACTGTGGTACACTTTCAATTGTTTGGGTTTTTTTGTGGGTTTTTTTTTTTTTTTTTTTGGTTTTTGTTTTGGTTTTTTTTTAAGTTCTTCAGTGCTGAGAAGTAGACTCTTTTCAGGACTCTTGCAGCCAACCCCGGCTCTGTTTATGTGTTTATTGTATGCTGTGTACAGAACACAGCTCTCCAAACAGCCCATAATTACGAACATGCTATGCAAACAAAATCGAAATGGAGGCAAGACTGATTGTGTTCGCCTTGCTTTCTGCATCACAAATCAGGCTAAAGGCTTCAGCGTGAGGGTTTCTGTCTGCCTCTCCCCAAGGGGAACTGTGACTCACTGCTCAGTGCCAATGTTACTTAGAGGCTTGGAGGCTTTTTTCTTCTCATTCTGCTTTGTCAAAATGTGATATTTTTTGTAGATTATATTGACTGCGTTGCTTTTCTGGCAATGTTAAAGCTCTACCAATCAATTTAAGGAAATAACTCAATCTGAAAGGATGCCGTAAGCTTTTTTAAAGGGGAGGACGTGAGACTGACACAAAATCATGTCCGCTTCCTGATCTTTTTTGATTAACAGCACACAGCTGTTTATAGAAGTGAGGAATATCTGAAACTAGATGTTTGCCTGTGGTCTGTTTTCTTGCCTAATGCAAAATCTTTGCTCAACTTCACCAAGACTGTATACTGAAACAAAATTCTTTCTGTTCTCACTGCAGTAGCTGGCCCTTCTGCAGCAAGGAGAGCACAGCATACCCATCCCAGAAAGCAGCACCACTCAGTCTGCCCCTGACAGCTTCCCCTGCTTTCTGGAGCTGTCAAGCTGGGCAGGACTTCTGTCCTTCTCTCTTGTCTCATTTGTTTGCCTTTGGGAAGGATAAAGCACCCTGGGTCTTTGCAGGAGGGAAGTAAATAGCATAGTTGGCACTGGCCAGGCACATCAGTGTCTTGGAAATTTCAAGAAGTTGGCTCCAGCTGTCCGCGTCTCATGCTTAGATGTTCTCAAAAAGAAAAGAATATGTTCCCTGTGACCAGAAATTGTGCAAATTGGCAGTAGTGTAACAACAAGAGAAGAACCATTCAGGTTTGGCACATGCTGCCCAGAGGTGTGGAGGTGCCCAAGCCCATGAGTGGGACCTTGGGCAGGACAGTTGTTGGTTGGCTGGGGGCTTAACCTAAGCCATTCTATAGTCTATGGACTCAGCCTCTTCTGAGGGTGGAGTTGAACTAGTACCAGGTCCCTCCAGAAACATTTCCTCCACAAGTGAGGGCTGTGTCTGTCTGCAGGCATTGCTGAGTGTTGTGCTGGGGTGCCACCTCTCCCACCACCCTCCTGCTCCCATGCCCACTCTTTCCCCACTCGACACTGGGATTAAGGACCTTGGACATTTGCAGAGCACGGTGGCTCTGCTGGAGCCCTCAGCCACTCGGGGTGGCCAGGGCCACGTCCAGCCAGTAATTAACTTTTCAAGGAGAACCTGGCACCCCTCCAGAACAAAGGTTAATGCTTAAGCTGCAGAAAAGGAGCGGAGTTGACATGTTGTATTAGAAAACCGACAGCAGGGTGTAAAACTAAGGGAACATTTCCAAATTAAAAAAGGAAGGTTAATAGCAGGGTGCAGCTGGGATCAAGGCTGGTGGTTACGGTTTTTATTACTTTGATAAGTGACTCTGATGACAGGTTTCAAAGCCAATGGTTTTTGGTGTTGTACAAGTTCTTTAACTGGAAATACAATGTCTAATAGAATAAGTGCTAACCTGATTGCTACTCATAAAGGTGAAGGAAATCTGACACATTAATGTCAGCTGTTCTTTGCTGCGTGTGATGACAGAAGACAAGAGCAGAGTGTTTGAGGAGAGGAAATATCCACCATGTAGAAAAGAGGTAGTGTTTTATTGCAGCAGTCATAGCTCGTCCCACAGGTATATCTGTGTAATATCCCAGCCTCATGCAAAACAGCAAGGAGGAGTGAACATGACAACGTATCTGAGTAAAACAGAGACAAAATAGAAAGCCACATTACAAATGATGTCACATGACATCTATTTGAAACACTACTCAGGATCATCTCCCACAGGTCAATGTGGTTACGCTGGATGAGAATAATGCTGGAATATTTGCTTCAGTCTTACTATTATGACATGCAAATGGAGGAGGGAATGCCAAGAGTTGTGATGGGAGACAAGAGCCAGTTTGCTGTGGCAGAAAGGAATTGTGCAGTGCTGTGCACTCATCCTCCAGGGAGTTAGAATTAATTATTATGCTTGCAATAGATACCAGAGTGGCTACAAAGTTTTTTGTTTCCCTAGGACATGTTTTAGTTTGTGTCTATAATCTGTTTTTACTAACAGATTTTTCAGGATTAGTCTGCCACCCTAATAATAATAATTAAAAGATCCTAAAAATAGTTAATGGCTTTGTTTTCTTATGAGGCTTTTACCTCCTGGGATGCAAGGGGAGAGGGGAGGTAACTGATTGCTAATTTGGTAAGGACTATTCAGCAAAGGCATTATTTGCTTTTAACTTGAAAACTAAGCAAAGTTATGACAAAATGTACCAACATCCCTCCTCATCCTCCTCCTTCCTTTATTTCTAACTGGGGCTGCTTTCCTTCTGCTTGGTACAGCTTTGACTCCTCTGAACAAAGCTCTCCTTTTGATCCACTAGTATAGAAGCATCCTTCCCTTTTTTTTTTTTTTTTTTTTTTTGTCATTACCTTATTCTCCTTCTTCTTGTCCTTCAGCATTTTATTTTCCTCTGATTCCTTTCTACTTCCAAGTTACTGCTGTAATCAAATTAAAATGCCTCCTGCGACATCTGCTATTACTCCTTAATTTCAAATTGTTCAGGAACATAAGTTTTTACTTTTTATTTTTTTTACAAATCTTTGGGCACCTGAGTTTTCTGTGGCCCCAAAGCAGTATAGGACGAAAATTAGACCATGGGATGGCTTTATCTGCATGGCATGCTGGTTATACTCATGCCACAAGTCAGAACTTCTCACAGATTCCTTTTGTGCTGAATGTAGTGCTTTTCTTCTGCTCTGGAAGTCACATATAAGGCAGTCAATACAAGTTTCCTCTTTCAGATAATCTCTGCTTGTCTTCTCCAGATGAGGAATAGGTGACTAAATAGAATTTCTGAGTCCTCCACAACATGTTCCAAACTGCAAGTGGCTCATGGAGAAGTCCTTAATGGGGGCAGAAAAGCCGAGTGGCAAATAACACACCTGGGAAGAACAGATGGAGCTAATAAGGGGTCGCTGCCACTTTATAGTATTCGTAGCAGTAGTATTTTTTTTTTTATCAGATCAGGAAATTTAATCTGACATCTCCCAGGGTGATGGATAACTGCTTGTAATTACTGTGCCACAGCATCATATTTATATTGGTGGGTTGTCACTTTTATTATTAGCATTTGTTCTGGCTAATTTGCTACCTACTTTATGAAGTGATCGTTTTCTTTATTTTTAGGGTAGAAGAAAGTTTTAAAACCTTATTCTGGTCAATATTTGGCTTATCTGAAGTGATATCCGTGGTGCTGAAGTACGATCATAAATTCATTGAGAATATTGGATATGTACTCTATGGAGTATATAACGTGACCATGGTGGTGGTGCTCCTCAATATGCTAATAGCCATGATAAACAACTCCTATCAGGAAATTGAGGTAAGATAAGAAACTGGGTTACGAACACAATACACATAATTATCACTGATAGTGAAAACGTTGAAAGAACAAGGAAGTTGAAGATTATTCTATATGCAAAATCGAAACTATACTGGAGCACAGTTCTTATACTGTGTAGGAGTTGAGGCCATATCAGTCCCAGATTAGGGCCTAATTAATAATTAACAATGAATCATTTCTATAAAAACTTCAACTTCTTTGTTTTTAATGACCATCTGTGAGCAAGCTTGATTTCTTTTATACATATTTAATGAAAGCAGTTTGTAATATTTTTTTTCTCCCTATGTTGGTTACAGTAATTCATCCACGTGTACTACCTTTGCTGTGTGGTTTCCTTATGACAGATCAAGCAGTATTTCATCTGTTTTTTTTTTTCCTTGTTTTCTACTGGCTAAATGTGCAGGCCCATCAAGGGCTGAAGTTCATAGACAGACATTTAAGAATTCCACATATTCCAAATACCAGGCATACAATCTTGGTAAACAGTTTGCATTATTTATTTTGAGGAGTCCCTGGGCCCACAAATCATAATGGTAAAAAAAAAAAAAAAAAAAAAAAAAAAGAAAAGAAAAAGTAGCATATGAAGGATACAAATACAACTATAATGAAATATGAATAGGTATCTGCAAAAAGGCATTTACAGGGTTCACACAGATTTGTTCAGTAGTATTGGTGGTAGCAGGGTGAGTTTGCTAAATGCCTTGGACAAAAACAACTCCCTGCTAATGTAAAGAGAAGAAGAAGAAAAAAAAAAGATTAATATTTGGACAGCACTAATGCTGATTCACCTCTTTCTTCCGATTTGCTAAATGTCAAGTTTCTGTCGCTGGGTTTGTATTAATTATTTGCTCTAATCTTCCCTCAGAACCTGACACTGCAAAAGGCCAGAGCTGAAGTGATATTCTGACTGTAATGTCTGATTCCTCTATGTACTGTAGTGCAAATAGAGCTCTATCTCACGTGTTCTGCAACTCAGTCTAAATGTCAGAGGGACCTTACATGTGTTCCCTGTCCTAGAAGATTTCTTGTGCGCAGAATGTATTTCCCCAAAGTTTTCTAATCACTTAGAATCATAGAATGTCTTGGGTTGGAAAGCACCTTAAAGGTCCCCAAGTTCCTACACCCAAACTTTAAGATCAAGTACCTTCCTCTACCACCTTCTGCTGCAACAAGAACTACTCCTGAAGGGATCTCAGATTCTCAATGCATTTTCTAGTTTATTGTAGTAAGAAAGAGATCCTCTTAGAAGTTTACAAAAGCTGAATTTCAGTAAATATCTCAATAGGTGCCCTATGTTCATTTTCTGGTCTATATTCCATGATGAGTAGTTTCCTGGATAAGCCTCTAACATCCTTCTTGGCTGCCTGGAACTTTTCAGAACTTTGTTAACGAGCATTTATATCTATCAGCAAGAAAAACAAACATGACCTACTGCTTCCAGATCCTCCTACTCGAGAACTGGGAGAAATCTAGTAAATCTTGCACTAATTCCTTTAAATCCTCAGTGACAGAGTGATTAAGAAAAGACAAAGTTATCCCACTGACTAAATAGAAAATCCTTTCTGTTTTTCTGACAACAGCAGTGTCAATAATGACAGAGGATGGTAATTACATAGGAATTAAATTCCATTGCAGTCAGTGGGGAAATGCTTTTCTGTTAGCCAGAGTTACAAAATAGAATTCTCATGCTTTCCATTGAACATCTTTTTTTCAGCTACTTCTGTTTTTCTTCTGTTTATCGCTCAAGCATTAATGCTTCCTGATTAGTTTGTGTTTATCAAATTAAAAAATAGTCCTTCTGCCAGCCAGAAACACTTCCATCATGAACTCCTTAGCTATTTAGCAGAAAAGCATTAAAAATTTTAGCAAATTATTTCTACCATAACTCAGCTTTAGGCTTTTGTGAGGTTCCACCCCAAACAATGAGAAGGCTGAGCAGCAGCAGTGAATGCTACTTTATTGGCAGAAGTATTGCTGTAGCTGTGGCAGAATTAATCTCATTTGTGGTGTGCCAGTTTCTGACGTGGTTTCAGAAGTAATCAGAGGGCAGACCATGTTTCTATCCATGCTGTTGGCCTCCACATAAACCACAAACAAAGCAGCTGTATCTCCTCTGTTCTTTTACCTGATAAACTGTACTGACACATGGGTCTGACCTTCGTCCTCTGTAAATGCCAAGCAGATCCATAAAGGGTGTGCTAACCTTCACCTTGTCCTTGCACTTGGAAGTGATCCTTCCCCATCCTGACACTTCATATGGGAGATTCACAGGCACTGAGTGGTGGCTATTTCTTTCTACAGCTGCTTAAGTGGCAGGTGGTGAATAGTTGGAGAAATAAGGTGCTGGGGATGTTATGGTGGTGAATGCAATCAGGATCGACGAGGAAGTAAGCTGATGATAGAAGAAATCAGTGAGCTAGCCTCCTCTATGGGTGATTCCTGGTCAATGCAGCAATGACAGCTGACAATTAGCATTAATCAGAGGCAGTCGTCGTTGTTGTATGTGTAACCACTTGTCCTTTGCATGACTGTATATATGTTTTAGTAGTCACTTACCAGCAGAGCACAAGCATCGGGCTGTTACTGAAAGACAAGCCTTTTGCTGACCAAGGAAATAAGTAATGTTTAACTCACTAACATGTAAAACACCTACAAGAAACCTAGTTACTGGCCACCACTATCAAGCTGGCTGCAGCTGTGCTCCCGTGTTCAAATGAGACAAAGAAATAGTGAAAAATTCCACTCTGAAATGATTTGTTCTTCATTATCTCCCTCGTTGCAGCACAGCTCTGCTCCAGCTTTCCTTGTCCCCACCTCCCTCCCAAAATGCCTGTCTTTGTGACACTGGGCTGCATTTCTGCAGCCTTTGCTGGAGAGAAATGCGAACTCATTTGTATCCCAGCTTACGCTGACCTTTCTGGCTTATGGCATTTGCCTGGCTTAGAAGGAAAAAACGGTTCCCCTGTTCCCAACTTCTCCTTAATAAGCGGTTTGTAGAAATTTTCAGTCAAGCAGAAATAAGGTGACATTCAGTGTGGCATCCAGAGGACTTGCACTCTCTGTTTATTCATTTCTTTGTTCAATTTTTCCTTCTTTTGAGATGACAGAGAAACCCAAGAAGATAATGTTGCTTTCGGCTGTCCAGTTTTAGTGGATTCTAGCTAAATCCTGCCCATATGCTTGTTCTTATGATAGCTAAATTCCTTTCTATGTGCTAATTATGCATTTGGGTGTTATTTTCTCTTCCCTTTCCAAGGAGGATGCAGATGTGGAGTGGAAGTTTGCACGTGCCAAGCTCTGGCTGTCCTACTTTGACGAAGGAAGGACTTTACCTGCTCCCTTTAATCTAGTGCCAAGCCCTAAATCATTTTATTATCTCATACTGAGAATAAAAATGTGCCTCATAAAACTCTGCAAATCTAAGGCCAAAAACTGTGAAAATGATCTTGAGATGGGGATGCTGAACTCCAAACAACGGGTATGTTGCATCTTTGCTTTTTTGCCTTCTTTGAAGAGTAGTGGACCTGTGCCTGCAGAGACCATCTGGAGGGGGCTGTGTGGCTCACAGGTTGATCAGGGATAGTGCAGCAGCCTCTTGCTCAGCATCGTTACTTGTCTTATATCAGCACCTAGAGGGTTCTCCCAGACTTGCAGTTTCACTGTACCGAGCACTGTCAGTACACTGGTGACAGAGCAACTCCTAAAAGGAGGCACTTCTGTAGTGGGGTTTCCCAGAGCCTACTAAACAAAGTCAAAGAGCAAGGGCAGGGGGCGCTAATAATAATATCCCATTTATCTGGCTCCTAATCTGCCCAGCAGGCTTTCATGCCTCTTCAAAATATCCTCTTGCCTTTAAGTGATTTCCAAACTAATTTTAGTGCCATTAAATTAACCATTGTATTTACTGCCACTCCAGGTTTGGGAACAAATTTCCAAGCAGTTACTAATAATACCTCTTAAAAGCCTACAGCTATAATTAGCAACCTCTCTGCTTACTTCTGCCTAGTGATGGGTAGCACTGATGGGCAGATCCTGCCTCTTCCATCTCTTCTTTGGCCACATAAAATAGAAATATGTTTTAGAAGCACTGGGGCATGTTTTCCCCACCAAAAATGAGCATCTGTCTAGCCATTATCAGCATTCTGATTAATAATAACAACAATAATATTACTATTTCTCAAGACCTGTGAGACAGTCAAGGATAAAAAGCCTTTAGTTAAGGATTTCCCTGTACATTCACTTGCTTGCAGTTGTAAGGGTCTTTGTGGATTATCTCCTTTTAATCTATAATATGAATTAATTCCTTTGAGTAAGTACTTCTTTATTTCTTTAGCACTTGGGCCAAAAAGCTCTTAGGTGGATAAAAGTGTCAAAGAAATCTGTAACAAATATTGGTCTTCTGAAACAACTTTTGGGAGCTTCTAGACTGGAAAATCAATAGCTTTGTTGTCATCTGATAGAAAATAACGCTGTTCTATTTTTAAAAAGGGCTTTTTTCAGATGAAAAAGTAGCAAAATTGTGCTACTGTTTTCAAAGAACTGCTGAAAATCAATTCAGTTTCAGAATTTTTGATAACTGCATTGACTCATTCTCTACAAAACCATTTGTTTTTTTTAAATCACACCCTACATTGATTATCACCAATCCAGGAGAAATGCATTTCATTTCTCTTAGCATCTCCTTAACCAAAACTTGTTTGAGAGTACTATTTTTGTCCTGACAACATACAGTCCTTCTTTTTCACTTTAGTTTTTGTTTTTCAGCTCTCTTTCAGCACGTTGCCTTTTTAGAATGATGCCACCTTTTATTCTCCCCACATTTAATCATGTTTCATTTTGTTTGGGGTTATCCATGTGTGAGATGCTATGGTTGCCTCAATGCATCATGATGTTTTATCATTTCAGAAAGCCCGTTTTCAGTCCAGCAGCCTACATGCAGAAAATTTCTCTTTGAAGAACGCTTACAACAAGCCCACAAGATACCAGGTAATCACAGAGCTGGGGCAGAGGAGTGTTGGTGTACTGCTCAGCTGGGCTGTACTTGCTTGGGTCTGGTCGGTGCCATCCTGTGATGTGCTGAGCTGTGGCTTAATGAGGTCACAGTGCTCAGAGACAAAGACGGTGTATCATCAGTGGAAATAGACATGGTGTTAATACAGGCCACGCTAATTCCACTTGAGGATATTAAGCTTCATAGCAGGACAATCATTTAAGCTTTAATCTCCCAGTCTTGCACTGGCAGCATTTCATTGTCATGATACCATGCCATCCCTCCAGCCTTTCCATTGCCATTTGCACGTGCTTTCTCTGTCAGTAACTTGTCCTATGCCACTAAACCTGCAATGTGGTATGATCCAAAAACACCTGTGGCTGCAGTGGTGGCAGGAGCCCCAGCACAGAACTAGCACAGCTCTCTGTCTCACTGCAGCATTTGTGCCAGCAGAAGTGTTGTTTCTTGTGCAAGCATGTAGTGGGGCAACACAACAAGCAAAATGTGTCCTATTCAATGTATCTGGTTTGGTTTATTTTATTTTATTTTATTATAAAAAGTGAGAAAGAATCAGTTAGCAACTATAGCCTCTGGAGGAACTGACATAGAAGAGTTGAGGAAAATAATAGTTCGCAGTATAATGTGCACTGGCCGTTCTAGGACTGCTTTGTTTTGTGCTAGTGTTAGCATCCAGAACAATGGGCTCCTGTGCTGTATAACATACTGTTAATAATATGTTCCTGGTCTTAAAAGTTGTCCTTGCTTTTGTACCAAGACACCGAGGTGTCTCTGAAACGTAGCTAGAAGTGGAATTCATTCATTCTGGCATCTGGAGTCAGCTGACTTCACACCATCAAAATTGAAGGGAAGAGTTATGACTGTCCTTCTCAAAACATCACTTTGGCATTTCTGACATTTTCCTGTACGTTCAGACCCACAGGTAACAGAAAGATGTGTTGGCTTCTGGCGCTATAATTTCTAAATGAGATCACCTAATGTTTGTGGTAAATTAAACCTCAATTTCTAGGGTTGAAAAAGCCAAAGACAGCTGTGAAAATTAGTTGTTTGTTTTTTTTCAGAAAAAAAAGAAAGACGTAAATAGTTATTTTCTCTTGATATTGTCCCTGCTGGACTTGTCTTCAAATGATCTTAGAAAGTGTCAGTTGCTGCAGGAAGAAATTGTCAAACAATACAAGAAAGGTGTAATAATCTTCATTATCTAAATATAAAAAAGAGTGAACACTTTGATAGTCTAGACAGAAAGCTTTGTTCTGTGGGTGGGAACGTGTATGAAGTAGTGGCTTCTCTGAATGTAGTCTGAATTTCCTTTAGTGAGACTTATCAGGTGAAGCAGACCTACACTTTGAGCAGCTGCAATACAGTGCTTTCAAGGGATACCAAAAAATATACAGAACCTAAACATGCAGTAGCTTGAAAAAGTGGGATAAACAGCTCAACAGATACCGTGATGTGCAAAAGGATGTCTTTAACTGTCTTGAGATAAGGTTTTAAATGGGACATTGCTAAAATGCTGTGTTAACATCACGTGTTAGTCCCCACTTCCAGCACTGGCAGTCTGTCATGCTTTCAGCAGTACCTTTCTCTGTAAAAGTTGGGAAAGGATTTGTTGGGGAAATTAGAAGGACTGGTTGGTAATTTTAGAAGCTCAGGAATGTATTTATTTGATGTTTGAAATGACACAATAGTGGCAAAGTAAGAGATGAACAAATACGGTGGCTCACTTTGCTCTTGAGCTCTTGTACTGCCCACTGGGTAATGTTGGGGTTTGAGGCCAGGTGTATTTAAACTGTTTCAAGTTTGGCCTTCACTGTTGAGATGCTGTCTTGAAGCTTTATTTGGCATTTCCCTGCAATAAACAGGACTGTTTTGCTGAGAGGATGTTTCATTTATTGTAACTATAAGGAGCAGCGCTGGGGAGAAGGAGAAAAGCAATACTGGGGCAAAAATGAATTACCTTCCTAAACCTACTGGCAGAAATATCCACAAGGTGACTAAGTAGCTTCTCACTAGAGATGGTCATGTTTTTAATATTTAGTTTCTGTAGACAAATCTGACTATGTTCTGTTCTGTACCCTTAGGCTTTTGGCTTTCATGTACAGCAGTTAATATAGGACTGTATTTGAATAGCAACCATCACAAATACCAGCTGCACGGGAACTGGAGTAGATAGGTGTTATCAATTTTTTTCCAGATAATATTAATATTCATTGTTTATGTCGATTCCTTGTTTTATTCTAAATTTCCTGACATCTGTTCTGAAAAAAAAAAAAAAAAAAATCATTTATTTTAGATCCAGGATTTCCCTACTTTCCCCAAACATTACTTCATTTATGTTTTCCCAGGTGCCAACCCTACCTCCCTCTGGATTCTACTACCTTGGCCATCTTCAACACACCGTACGTGCGCTGTGCCTCACCTCTGTTGCCTAAACTGACCCACCTGGTTAGCCATATGCCTCTTTGAGACAAGGACAGTCTTTAACATCCCACATTCCATGACTACATGACCTATATATAAATGACTGGATCCTTCTTTGATGTGTCCATGCATTTTGTACCTTTATAATTCATGGCTGGCTACTAGGAAAAAAATAAGAGCAAGTTTATTGATTCTTTAATTCACATTTCACAGTCTTTGCAGCGATTTTAAGGGATGTTCAAAGCAGACGTGATTGTTCTGCGAATAGGTGAGCTCATGCTGAGAGAGGCTTTCCCTTAATAGTGGCCATCTGCTCAAGAAAATATATTTGCATATCTCTTCTTGGATGTTCACTGAGCTCTCCTCTGTTTGCAGAGGATGCAGAAAGCCCCGAGGGCACAGAACTCTTCATTGAATCTGTCACTCTTTTGTCTCAAAGAGAGCCCTTTAACCTTGTTCTGGAAGTAGTCAAATCAAACAGGACAGTAAAAGGCTCTCCTGTTTTTCTGTTTCAAGAAGCTGCTCCCAAGCAAGACAGCATGTCCTGCCTTAGCTGCCCCCTGCGACTGAGCTATGGCCATCAGACACTGCATGCCCAAAGAACTGATATAAATATCTGATAAGCAAATGCAGTTATGTTAGTTTGGACTTCTTATCATTACCTCTAATAGAGCAAGGCTTTTTATGTTTCCCACAGTTCAAATGCTTTTTTTGCCCCCACCTATCTGTAGCAAGGAGCTGGCAATGAGGCAGGCCTTCTGCTGCAAACAACTGGGCAGCCCGAGACCAACAAAGTTACCTTCCTCCTACATAAATATGGCATTTTTGGAACAATATCACATTGCAAGCTCACATCCATCATCACCTCTTACTGTTTCCACATATGCTATTCGTTACTAATAATCATCACCCATTTTATAAATACACACGGTGCCATTTTTACCCTGTGTATGTCCCCTAAGCAGTTTCTCATTCTCCATTTTTGTTCTCTCTTTTTCTGTCTGAAGTCTGCTTTCTCTCCTCAACACCAAGTTCCAAAGCAAGTATTTCTGCTTAACTTTGGGTCAGATGCTCAATTCATCATCATCATGAGTGAGTTTATTACCATTGTTAATTAACAACTTCTTTCTTCCAGTAGAGTACACTTTATAGACACATTAAATAGCAACTTGTTCAAGAAATGGTATGAGTCCCATTTCTTAAACTGCTGTTAGATCATCTGCATTTTCATTGTCTGTGGGACATACTCTGCATTCATGTTTATCCCACAAACAAAATGTGGACTTACCATGGAATGTCTGTCAATCAACAACTTTGTATTAAAGTTCACAATGTAAAGTAGAAAATAAATGAGAAGTCAATAATAAAAAATCCCTTTGCCTCCTCTGAAGCCAGGCTTCATCCATAAAGGACATCGGGTGCTTGAATTTCTCATAACAAGTCGAGAATGGAGGAGGTGTGGATAAACTCACATTGTTTCTGTTCTCGTTTCAGAAAATAATGAAACGCCTGATTAAGCGCTATGTGCTGAAGGCTCAGGTGGACCGAGAAAATGATGAAGTCAATGAAGGCAAGTGGATTTTTACTACTGCTACAAATCAGAGCATGTTATGTTACTGCTGTTGGTATCTTGAGGAAAATAAAGAATTGAGCTTAGAGAACACTCAGTGGAGAAGTGTGCCTCAGGATCGCACGAAGGCAAACAGTGGTAACTCAGAGCCACCTTTAAGCTCTGAAATTTTCCTTAGCAGAAAACATGTATCATAGGATCTGTCTGTACATGGTCCTGCTTAGATCTGTCTTAGGTACTAAGTAAAGCAGTTCTTGACTGTACTGCCTATGCCCAACCCAAGGGCATTCCTGAAATTGAATGATGTGCACTGCCATGGTATCTTGTAGGTTTTGTAAGCAGATGGAAAAAGAGACTGTAATACGTTCTTCCTGCCATCCTTCTGCAAATATCCCATGTAGGCAAAGGTCTATACACGGAGAGAGAACAGACTTGAGAAAAAAGATTAATTTTCCATACATTAATTGTTACTGCTGATGGTCCCACTGCTGCAAGTATGCATTATATCCTATAAGCCAAATATTAAGTGCATAAAAGCAGTAATATCATGTAGAGTGTTACACTCACGACCAAGCTCGTGTAAATAAATGCTCTCTCCTGTCTTAAATCCATAGGTATGATTTCCTTCATATTGCTAACAACATATTCCTCCCTTTAGGAGAACTTAAAGAGATAAAGCAAGATATTTCCAGTCTCCGATATGAACTCCTGGAGGAAAAGTCTCAAGCTACTGGTGAGCTGGCAAGACTCATACAGCAGCTGAGTGACAAATTCGGGAAGAACTTAAATAAGGACATTTGATGGTGAGCAAAGAGGAAAGCAACTGGTTTTTCAAACGTTATTCAGTCTCAACCAGCATTTAAGAGGATAAAAACAGTGCAAAAAATGGGAACCATGCGCTCATCTTTTATGAATTGGCCTTTGTCCGTATGAGAACTTTGCATTACTCCTGTGTTTGGTGAGTTACCAGTTAAATCTTTCATGACACAAAATAACTTACTGGTAAAAAACATACGCCCTTCGACATCAGAAATAAATGTACTGTAGTGAAGGCACCTTTAGTTAAAGGCAAAAAAACCCAGGTCTTCACCCACCTGTCTCCAGTGAACTGTGCTCGTTTGCATTAACTCTGTACTGAAGTTGGTGAAGGCTGAAGAAAAAAAAACATGCCAAGCATATTCCTTGAGAATTAAAAACAAAAATCTCCTGTCCTTGGGTGTGTACTCTCCTTTTATGTTTACATGGGCATTCACGGAGGTAACTTTGAACAGCACTGTGGTTAATGAAAAGCATATGAGAAATCATCTGCTGAAATGACCAAGGCCAAGTGTGTCAGTTGGAGGTCAGCTACCTTTTTAGACTGGATGTGAGAGTAGGAACCATGAACCAAACTTGTTGGGTAAAGCATCCTTCATCCATTTGCTGGAACCTGACAAAAGGATTCCAAGATAAAAAGTCCTCTCTGCCTTTTCCAGCTGTATTAGACAACCCACTAAAGGATACGGTCCCTTCGTACACACTGAGCCTCACTTTTGTCCTTAGATGATCCCAGCTTCAACAACAGTGTACTGAAATTTTCAGTGAAAATCCACAGCAGAATATAACATATCTTGTGCTTATGTGTTCGGGACAAGGAACAGCACTAATCAGTGAGAGCAATGCAACTCAGCTGCTCTGCTTTTGGATTCCAGAGTTCAAACAGCAAGCCATAGCATGAGGTAAATCATGAGAAACGTACCCCAGTAGCTTCAAATCTTAGAATCCATAGGAAAAGGCTTCATTTCCACCAAGGACATGGTAACAAGTGAAAAAGAAAAAATAAAAAGAAGAATGAATTATTGAAGAAATGATTGTCTTGAGCTACGTGTTTGGCTCTTCTGGAGGACCAGAAGGAACTAAAACCATTTCCAAGGAAGTAATACAAACACTCAGACTGCACTTTTACAAAGGGTGAGCAACAAGTCGATGCAAAGCAACCAGAGACTTGGACTGCTTGGGTTTCTACATTTAGCTACGTGATTTCAATATTTAAAGCACACCTTACTCTACTTGGGAACCGCTGAAGTGTACTGTTTGTTTACAAGATGACCGTGGTGTTTAGGTATCAGCTGAGAAAAACAAGCAGAAGGTGACCCGTGATCAGTTCTTAAGTGCCAGATGAGAACACAGGTAGCCTAATAGAATCATAGTTATATTTGTACAAAAACGTTAACAAAAAAAGACAAAAAAAAGTGTACTGTATGTAGATCTGTTTAGAGAAAAAGCAGAATACTGTATTTTTACCTTTAATAAGATTATCTTGTATACTGTCATATTTTTACCTAAAACCGGGAAAAAAATAAAATTACCTCATAATATTTTGTGAAATACTTGCCTGATCCTTTGGATATCCTGAGCATTTTGTTGCTTTTCTGCAGTGTTAACAGTGAAAACATTCAAAGAAGCAGTATTGCTGTAAAACTGGTGAAGTTTGACAGAGTCAAAAGGCAAAACCTAAACTAAAATCTATCTCAAGGGAACGAACTTAGGGAATTGGAAGTTCTGTGACCAACAGCAACCTGTAAATGTGATTCCTTATCAGTTTTAGAAATGAAGCACCACTAAGACAGATAATCTGCTACTTTTACATGATCATTCTTACAATGCAGTGTTATGATGAACCACTTAGATGACAACATCCATCACAGAGCACCATGTGCCTGCGTGAGATGGTCACTACATGCAATAATGTTTGCTAGAATGGTAACTCCCTGGTCATTTCTTTGACCTGATTTCCTCTCTTAAATCAGAAAGTGGTTCTGATTTAAACTATTCTGCTTTCCCCCTAAGAAGATGGAATATCTTTCATGATAATACTGCTATTTTTGCCCTTCCTGCCACTGTGCAAATCTCATTTCAACCTTGGTAGAACAGCATTGTTGTCATAGCCCTGTCTTGAAGATATGTTTCATTACAACTCTACAGCTGCCTCTTGATCCAGGCATTGCTTTACCCCTCCCATTCAGTGTTCTAACACCTCCTAGGAATGAAAGCAGAATTCTTCAATGCTAAAGAAATAATATTGACCATAATTTCAATTTCAATTTCTCAACATTGAGTCAGATGAAAAAGGTAAGTGGAAAAAAAGTATTCAGTGATACACTTACTTACAATTTGCATATTTAGATGCAACATACCGTAAGAGTTGTCCTAATGTCCTGTGGTGTAGATGGAAGTGTTCTCCTGGTGCTGAGTATCACAGCCTGTGCATGTTCTGGTCAGCACAAATAGCAGCACGGTGTGAGGAGTTCTGTGGGGCGACGTGGGGCACAGCCATGTCCATCTGCTGCCCTGTGACTGGTGGGGTGAGCAGAGCAGCACAGCCCTGCCCTGCATGCAGGAACTTGCTATGAAAGGGCATCACATTTTCTAAAGTTCAAAAGGAAAGATGGACAGAGAAAAATACAGTTTAAAAAATGTGCTTCTCCCCCTCCTTCGCATTTACATGCCAGGAACTGTCCAGGCACTGAGTTTCCTTGTATAAATATTCATGACAAGCAAAATCCCACTTCTCTAAAGCACTTTTCTCATCTGGTCTCAAGAATACTAGCAAGGAAGCTGCGTGCTATGTATTCACGTGCTACAAGCAGAAACAAAGTTAAATTCATTGCATGGTTCATTCTCCAAACTCTGTTTACAAGAAACTAAAGTTAAGAACCTTACTAACTGATCCCTGAGAGAAGTCAGGGATTTTGGAGAGGAAATATCAGAGCAGCTGGGAACCAGAAAGGATCAGACCTGGCGTGTGCAGCCCCCTGTGCCATCACCACACTGCCCCAGCATTCAGATGGTTTCCTTATCAGTGGATGCTATCAGAAAGGAGGCAGCAGCAGGAAGCATTAGCATGCCTTTAAAGCAGGTGAACTGCTGAACTTTAAGCTACCAACCCCTGTAGACAAATGATGCAAATTCTGAACCAAAGGAGCTGCCCCAGGGCTCCTGGCAATTCCAGCAAGCCAAAGAAGCCAGCCTAACTAAATACAGGAGAGATTGAGCACCACTCAGCAGGACCCTGCGGGGGTCAGCCCATCACCATGTCACAGGGCGGCTTCATATCAATATTAAGATGTCTTCAGAACAGCTTAATTTAAGTCAGTGCAAACAGAAAGGGAGACAACAGCTGAAATAACTGAACTGGATGGTGAGCTTGCAGTGCCTTTAGCAGCAAGTAAAAGCGTTCTCGCTTATAAGGTCACTTGAGAGAGATTTAACACAAACGTGCAGCGTGATAAAGAGGATTTGGAAGGGCTTAAAAGGTTATTGAGTAGCTAACAAGCTTGTTAATATTTAAGCAATATTTACTATAATGCAGACTAATACGTAATTCTCATATTAACGATTGATTACATTGATGCAAGGATTTAATTAGGGCTTACCCAGCGGGAGGGACAAAGGATCTGGTGCTGAGATGAATTTCCCTGCTGCAGCCACTGGTCCTCGCTCAGGGCAATTAGTCCACGTGTATTGAGGAAGCAAGAGGTTGAAGGCTGAGATCTTCCTCAGGATGAATGTCACTCTCTAGTGCATCAAAGAGGATAGCACACAGACTTCATAGCATAAGTTTAAAAACTGATTTTGGTGAAAAGATTTTTTTTTTAATATATAAAAACGGGGTAGGGATTAAATCTGCACGATGATTTCAAAACAGAAGTGCAAAACTGCGTGCCTCCATGCAGAAACAATACTGTCAATCATACCTGCAGCCTTCCAGGCCAGAAGTACTCTGTTTTTCCCAACCTCACATCCATACTGACAACCACATCTCAGCAACTTCCATTCTGCTCCCTTTTCTCCCCAAGTCTGTGAGTATCACCATCTCCATGTCACACCTCACAGCATCGTCAAACCTGAAGTTTTGGGGTGACAATTAGGCAAGCCCTCAGCCAGAAAGGGGCTGCTGATCTTGTCTGAGGGGCAGACATTGAGGGCATCTAAGAGAAGCAATCCAGCTCGTGGCTTTCTGGCAGCGTCTGGTTGCAGAAAAGCAACGTTATTGAGTTTAAAGAATAACAGTAAGTGAATAGCAAATAATAGCTCCTCAGAAGCAACATTCACTGCAGAGTAAAAAGACACAGCTTGAGGGAGTTCTGTATGCATTAAAGGCGCTCACCCATGCACTGTGCGCCTATTACCACTCCTGAAGAAGCGTCACACTACAGGTTAAAACAGCAGCCACAACCTGCAATAACTCCACAAGCCCTATGCCCCCGAGTAGCCAGGCGGCCTGAGAGGAGGGCAGCCACTGAGCGGAGCTTCGGAAGTGTTTTTTCTGCCCTTTCTCGGAGCTCTACGAAGCGGTGCCGGAGCTGCATGTCACCGCGGGGCCGGCAGGCAGCGCTCAGCACCAAGCGATGCTCAGCGCCCGAGCTCCATCGGGAAGCAACAGCTACAGGAGCAGGGAAATCCTCTTTCTTTGCTTTCTTTGCTTTCCTTCCTTTCTTTCCTTCCTTCCTTTCTTTCCTTCCTTTCTTTCCTCCTTTCTTTCCTCCTTTCTTTCCTTCCTTTCTTCCTTCCTTCCTTTCTTCCTTTCATTCTTCCTTTCTTTCTCCTTTTTTAATCTCTCTTTTCCTTTCCATCAAACCGAGGGAACGCAGAACTGACGCTTTGCCTTGCTTATTTTTGTGGAAAACATCTTCCTTGCTCCCATGGGACCGCATCTTTCGGTGTCTGGCACTTATTCCCACCCGCTCGGAGATAAAAACCTCTGTAAGTAAAATTTGCACTTCATCTACACGTTGTCTTTAGGACCAGCTGTGGTTAAACCACCACCTGCTGCTTACCCGAAGGGGAGGTTCGGCTATTTGCACTCACTTTAAAAACGGATTCTGTTTTACACTTCACACAATAACAGTACGATTAGGGGCTGCTCCAATCCATGCCTACTTAAGTCAAAAAGAAATCGTTGTGAACTGAAAACAAAATCACATTCCTGCCATCATCTCACATAACTAAGCAGGGTTTTCTTGAGCCATCCTTCACATTTTAATAGCACTACCATCAAAACAGGGAAAACACCAATATTTAAGGCACATAACACAGGCATATTAGATAAGGAGATTTTGATCCAAAAGTAGAAATAAATTCTTCACTATGAGGGCAGTGAGGGCCTGCCCATGGCAGGGGTTGGGTCTGGGTGAGCTATAAGGTCCCTTCCAACCCAAACCATTCTGTGATTCTAAGCACCAAAATATTTGGGATAGCAATGGAAGTGGCAGCAGCAAGCCAGCTCCTGTTTCCCTGCAACACACT
This sequence comes from Callipepla californica brunnescens, assembly GCA_023055505.1. NCBI lineage: Eukaryota > Metazoa > Chordata > Aves > Galliformes > Odontophoridae > Callipepla > Callipepla californica. Next base: position 15,240,468 of record JALIRH010000014.1, read on the forward strand.
GCCATGCACCCTTTCCAAATTCTAATAGGAACTCCAAGATGGTGGAGTTTCACTCTTCCTGGCACATAGCCTGTCCTTAGCAAAAGACACCACTTCAGTAATAAACTATACTTCCAGAAATTTATTTCTTGCTGTTCTTCTTGCAGCAATGACTCAGAAATCTTTGCATTATGACAGCTTAAACGGTGAATTTTATGCTCCCAGATGCAATTAAGAGTTAGGCAAAAGCTCCAGAGTCAAGTGCACCTCTCCTGTTCCAAACCTGGTTTAAACACATTCCTGACATTTAGGTCTCCAAGATACATCATCAGAGACTCCTCTGAGAGCTGGATGAGAGATAAGACAGACACAGAATTAGTGGGATGACATCCTCACAGCTTCTTTCGATTTTAATTGGAATTTTACAGCAGAAAAGCTGAGTTATCCCAGATAAGGAAGCAATAATAATAATAAGGAGAACAATAATTATGATAACAGTAGAAATACTAATAATAAAACATTTCAGAAGCACACAACAACCCTACAAGTGAAAATCCAAGAAATCAAAACCAGCCCATCAGCAGCTCAGTGCTGGTGCTGCTACTTCAAGCACTCCCTGAAGCCTCAGTGCTCTTTAGCAAACCTGAGTTGTGGGCACATATCCAGGATGAACCCCAGCCTGCAACTTTCTCGGGCAGAGGACTGTGGTTTAGAACCATATTGGTACCACCTAAGTCAGCCCTTGAAGCCAACCAACTCCATCACTTTGAAAATACCACCCACATTCCATAAAATTCAGATTGGAGATGCAGCCCACAGGGATTAATGAGGGTTTGAATTTATTCCTCAAGAGCTTCTGATAGCTTTATTTTTCCACTGTGCCACTACAGTCTTCCTACACAAGAAAGTCACTCGCATGCTTCCAGCCAGGGAAAAGGACTTGATTTCACAGCAAATAAAAATTGCATTTGGGTAAAGAAAAATAAATAAAGCAATTACTCACGCTGTACTTCAGCACATGAGGCCATAAAGCGACCAGGCACTCATTTCTGCACTCCCCAGCTCCTTTGCTGCAAGTACTCAATGGGCTTGTGAGTTTGGGCAGAGTGGGCTGGAAAATCTCTCATATACTCGCATATGCAACCCCAGCAGAACGTCTGGGTTTTGCCTTCCTCTGTCAATGTGTCTTTTTGATTTTCTGATTTTTTTGCAAGTTTGAAATGGACATCCTGGCGGCACACAATAGAGAAGAAACCCATTATTGGCTCAGCCAAATAATTGTGTTCTCACTGACTATAAGAAAATCTGTCTGCTCCCCTCAGCTCCCCTCAGACAGAAAAAAATATATTAATCTTCACTTAGCACTATATCATACAATTTCAGTTGGAAGAGACCCTTAAAGATCATCTGGTCCAATTCATCTGCAATGAACAGGGACACCCACAGCTCCATCAGGTGCTCAGGTTATCCAGGCTGGCCCACTTCTCTGGGCAGTCTGTGCCAGTGCCTCACCTCCCTCACTGTAAAAAACATTTTCCTTCTGGTTAGGCCCAGAATGACATCATAAACTATGGCAGTCTGATGCTCGTGATATTCCTGCTTCTGCATGTGTATCTTTTTGAGTGGCATTCTGCATAATTCAGCACAATTCTGCACGTTCCATTGTTAATGTGCTCAAAATACACATTACTCAGCTTGACGACTAGGTTTTGTCTTACAGCCATCTGGATGGTTTATTTTAGAAAGTGAATTGGAAGAACAGTGCTTTATTCACAGTTATTAAAAGGGCTCCGTGCAAACGCGAGGGCTGCAGGGATGGAACTCCTCAACGTGCCTTTGACTTTCTCCAATTAGCCTCCATCCTCAGCTTAATCTTAGCACTTCTCACATTTTTTTGAAGGAGAAAGATAAAATTTATCATTAACCACAATGCTTTTATCATGGATACTCTTATTGTCCAACTTTAAACAGAAGCAACATAAATCTCACCATAAATCCACCCATCAACAACCAGTGTTTGCACACCACGAACACATGCTGACCTGCACTAGGCTGGGTAACAGAATTACACTTCATGATGATGCCAATTAATATGCACATGAGACTTACCTGGAAATGGCAGGAGGAGAAAGAGGACAGGGTCCAAAAGCCCTCAAGGGTAACTTCAGAAACCTTGCACTAGAAGCTCAGAGCCCAGGGTGGTTGGAAAACGTCACTTGACTTCCATCTTCCATGTAAATACGCTTTCCTCTGGATGAAGATGTCCCAGTCAGCCTCTGGGGAGGCAAAAATACACTCAGCAGCCATGGCAGAATGAGCAGAAAAATGGTCACAAACGGTGACTGAAATGTGGACCTGGTCATTGTGAACACATGGTATTCACAGCATTACCAACTTTCTAACTACGGGGATTTTCACGGCCCATAAGGTACTGCACGATCTTTTGCAGTGACTTTTACCTAGGTTTTCTCCTCAGAAGAAGCTACGGAAGGTTTCCCATCCCTAAACCACTCACTAAAGGCTTTGGGGACTGAGTTTGCCTTCCTCTGTGTGTCATAGCCAATGTTGCTTGTTTAGAATGTTTCAATTTGTAATTACTGCACAATTGAACGAAGTGAGGGTGCTTTGATCATATAATCATTATATCTCCCCTGCTTTGAGGCTAACCTTGCAGCATGACAGCATCTGTTTTAATCCCCAGGTGGTGCCAATAAAAACAAGAACTGGTAGTTTAATACAAAGCTATCTGTGGTCTTCTATTCCTTTAATAGCTAATGATGGAACAAAACTACAAAATATAGCAACGATCCCACAGCTGCAGACTACCCATTAAAGCAACACAAGATGTGCAAAGGATGCCTGTTAGCACGCTCCAAGCCAGTGAATCATCTAATGCCCTCCCATATGCACTGAGATTGTAGATCTCATTTATTTTGAGAGTAGCTGTCAGAGCCAAAATAGAAGTGCATTTAACAGGGGATCAAAACCCATCACTACTAGGACTGGGATGGAACCTCTTAAATTGTCAGATTTCACAGCGGAGACTTCATGACACTTCAGCAGAACTTTCATAGCCCTGCCATGTCAGAAAGACAGAGGACTTCTTGCAGCTTGATCTGCAAAGCAAATGGTAGTTGGGAAAAATAAGCAAGGCCATCACCCATTACGTTTCACACAGAAGAGTACTGAAAAATACTAACAAGACAGAGAATAGATTCAGATTGCTGAAACAGATGGATATTCCCTGAACATAAATGGCAAGTGTCAGTTAGACACATCAGTTTCTTCCCTGCTGTAGATTTTTAACATGAGAAACAAGAAGATTAGTAGGGTCGATGCCATGAGCCTGCAAAGGTCTCTGTGATCTCAAGTAAGGGGAGTTTACCTATAGTGCTCTCAGTGTGGTCTCCAGCGTGGTGTTCTTAGTTGACATTAATTGGCACAGAAAGATCAATGCAGCCACATATACAAGCTGCAGTTTTTGCGTAGGTCTCTCTTTTCCATCTTGTATGCTAGCACAGAGAGAGGTACCGTATATGGACAAATTCCTCCCTGGGATGATTTGTGCTAACTCCACAGTCTCTCCAGTAAACTCATTTTTCTTGAATCCCCTCTGGTACAGGGGCTGACGAAGGCAGTTGTGATTCCTGGATCTATGCCCTTGGCAATCTTGTGATTAATACCACATCCTGGTCTTAGAGACTTGGGATTTTGAGAATGTTGTGGTTGAAAATTTGAATCTGCCAGACCACAGGAGTCTGAAGGATTTTCAATGCCACTTGTTTCCTCTGTGGCACCAGATTATTCTCATTACTACATTATTTTGTCCAGACTTCATATTCCCAAAAAGAATCCCATAGAGGTCCCTTGCAACCTCTTTATGTCATGCAGAGAAACACACTTCTGATTTTCTGCTGCTCTCTCCTTTGACACTCCATTTTTACTGCATTATCCTACTGATTCTTCTCCTATATAAACCTGAATAATTTATATATGTTAAAATTATTTTTTCTATTAAATTTTCCACTTGTTTCTTGTTGGTATTACTGATGTGATCAATCCAGAGAGGGGAGGATAGAAGCCTTGCAGGCTCAGCAAAGTGGTCCCCTCCTGGAAGACCTGTGGAGTGGCATACCAAGCATTCTTTAGTCCTCTTTGAACATCTGATAAGGTTTGGAATTACAAATATGAACCTCCATCCTGATGATGTGTATTTGTTTTGTGTATATGGAATCACATCATTAAGGTTGGAAAAGACCACTAAGATTGCCAAGTGCAACCCCAACCCATTCCCACAGTGCCCACTGAGCGTGTCCCCAAGTGTCACACCTCTGTGGTTCTCAAATACCTCCAGGGATGGGGACTCCACCACTTCCCTAGACAGCCTGTGCCAGTACTGACTGTGTAGCTAAGGAGCTAAACTCACCTTTGTATTATGTCTCAGGGGTTTCTCCTCTGGTCCAGCGTCAGAAGGATTTGTTTAACAGCTGCAGAAGTAGGAAGAGTGCCACAGTAAAAATAAACCACATTAACAGGGAACAATAAAGCCATTACGTAGATTACACCTACATGGGAATGAGAGAAGTAGTGGTGTAGCTAGCTAGGCTGGTGCAATGCTACAAGCAAGAGTTTCTGTGTGTCCTAGGAAAGAACTGTCACCTGTGCTAGCAAAAACTACTACCTTTCCCCATGGATTTGTGGTCAGCTGTGGACAATACCGTGAGCAGCGTGCATAAGAAAGATGCTCCTGCCTTCCATGGACCAAAGACCAGCCAGCAAATAACCCAGGCACCATGGTCCCTGCTGGGACATGCTCAAAGAATGAAGGGCTCACAATGTGTCAGCTGGATGATTTGGAATCATCCTCATTCACCTCTGTGAAGGCAAGGAGCACCAGAAAGCAGTGCTGAACAGCTGCCATGGAGTTCTCTGTGGGAGATTTACTTCTGTCACCATGCAGACACGGGGCAGGTGACAGCACTGCTCAGACGCTTCCCACTGTCCCTTTGGGCAGTGCCAGGAGGAACGCATCCAGCCTTGGCTCTCTGACACTACAAGAGAAAGGATAAACTGAGTCTGACTTAATGACACTACCTAAAGAGAAAGTGCTCGTATCGCTGAGGATTTAAATTATTCTGTCATACATTGCTTCTGGCATGAACTGTTGGCATGGAGACTATTGCAAAATGTAATACAACATAAATAATATATTAATGGCAGAGGAGAAACTGGAAGTGATTTAAAGAGATACTGAGCTGCCAACTGAGCTATAGTTTGGAGTTTATCATACAAACAACAGGGAAAATTATGATTAAAGCTATAAAGGGCAACAGAGAACACTCCTGCACTGACGGAGCACTCTGGCCTTCAGAACAACTCAGAAAAGACTGATTTGGCAGAGGGATGAAGTACTTCCTAAAACTTTTTTTTCCCACCCAGAAATGAATGGAGGGATGTTGCTTAGAAGAGTACAAGCTTCATCACAGCATTCACCAGGATGAGAACAACGCTGCCATAGCTTCTGCCTCACCATCTTGGTTTGCCTTGGCAGGAAAACCAATATTCAGAGTGAAGAGAAGGCGACAGGAGTCAGCAAGGCTGAGCTGGGTGCCCAAAGCTGGCAGTGGGACTGGTGTTCCTTAGCACGGATGTGGACCATGAGGTTCAGAATCAGGTCATGTATGTTGAGATATGAGGTTTCCACAGGCTCAGGTGATTGCAAAGCTGTTAATAAAACACAATCATAGAATCATTAAGGTTGGAAAAGACCAGTAAATTCATCTAGCCCAACTCTCAATCCATCAAGTGACAGTAAGACAGTTGGGAGAAGGACAGAAGTGACAGAGCTGTTCCTGAGTCAGCACAATCAATGCCTCAGAGCCAGGCCCACTATGCTGTAATAGTTGGTCTTAGTGAGTTCATACCATAAAGTGATAGATTGACCAGTGTTGGAAAAGACCTCCAAGAGCATGTATTCCAAGCATTCACCTAACATCAATCTTTCCCCACTAAACTGCATCCCTGAGAGCAACATCTATACATTTCTTGACCATAACTACTTGCAGAATTTTACCCCAGTACAATACATTTGTAAATATTGTATGTCTGAAGGAGGACTTAAACCCTCTCCACTCCTTTTCTCTTTGTGGGGCTTTGAGATCCACATCCCTTTCTCCAGGACCTCTCACTGGTTCCTCAATGTATGTAAATATCATTAAAAATAAATAAATCTTCTGAAGCCTGATAATTTGCAATTTACATAAATCAGAAGAACTATTCCCAAGGAGAGTGAATTGGAAGAGAAAGTCTGAGTGGTTTGGGAATAACTAAGTCTATCTGATCTAAATATCTGTGAGAGAGCTGGAGATGAAAAATATCCATACACAATGCAAAACATCAGCCACAATTTATAAGCCCTGTCTCCAGACGATAGAAATATCCCAAGTAACAATTCTAACTGCTAAATTTCTTACACAGAACTTGCAGAACTTCTGACTAAATGCTCCATGCATTGCAGAGCAGCACTGCAAACACAGAGAACAATGGAAACTGCAGTATAATCACCAGCAATTTACATACATTTGTTAATTTGCTATTCAAAATGAACCAGAGAGATACAGGGCTCTGTCTGCAGGTGCAGCTAAATCAAGACTCTGCTTGTGCACACCACTGCATACTTGTGCAAAATTTGTCACGGTGCCTTTTTGCACAGATGTGTATAACTTCACTTAAAATATTTTAAGCATAATTTTGTGGTAGAAAGTTTACAGGGGCAAAGAAGCAGCTAGGAATGTTACACAGAGCTAACACGCATGGAACAAAACAAGCTCGCCTCTCCATTCTTTTATTCAGTGAATGAGGGCAAGTGCTTGGACTAGCCCACAGCCGTATCAGTTTATTGCACACTATCTAGCAAGCTGCGTGAGGTGCTTATTGACTCATGGGATGTGGGGAAACACGGGAGAATGGTGTGGAAGTGCTCATTAAAGTGTTTAGCACATGCGCCCATTGTGCTTGTCTTCCTTCTATTGTCTCTGGGGCAAGGCAGAGTCTGGGCTGTTCCCAGAGAGAGGATGTCCGAAGTCAACATCAAAACCATTTTCCTGGGAAGTGGATACTGATTTATAAACAGAAGCTCTCTCAGTGGGGCCACAGAGCGTCCCCACGGTCTGGCTAACGTCACCTCCACCCCTCCTGCCCCAGAGGGGAGTTTTCCTGCCCCACCTGCTGGGCCTGGGCTACTGCAATTGTGCCAGCAATGCTGAGTCCTATTGCTCTATGGCTTCTCCACATCACTCCTCTCTGAGGACCCCCATGTAGCAGGCCACACATCTAATCTGCTAGTTTCATCATTTTGATGCTCTCCTTTTTTTTTTTTTTTTTACGTTTTAGTAAAATATATTTAAAAAATAAAAGAAGTTTTGTTACTTACATACATTAACTAACCACATCTTCTAGAGGTAGCCAAGGAGAATTCCTCTTCACTCAATGCAGCCCAGGCGAGGCAAAAAGTTGGATGGAAATGTCTTCATTCAGAAATGACTGCTCTGCAATTCCCGCTTCATAGTAGAAGAAAAAAAGATAAAAAAAATTAAAGAAAACAGAGGCCGTATTCAGAGTACCTGCCACCATAAGAACAACAACAAAAAATAGTTACAGAAAAATAGCTATCAGGTGGAAAAAAAAACACCCACTTGTGTATTTTTTTCCGATGCTGCCATGCTTCTGTGTGGAGCCAGGACTCAATGATCCTTTATAGGTCCCTTCCAACTTGGGTATTCCATGGTTCTATAAAAGGGCCTCACTGCTTAGTGCCCTACACTGTTCCCTTTTTCTGCCATGTTCCGCCTTCTCCCTGTGCCTTTTCCCTATTCACACCCTATAGTGCTGCAGTCAGACCATGTGTCCTGACTGCCCACCTATGATTGGGATCTTGAGACACCAACCTCACTCCAGTCAGCTTTGGTTTTGTGATTATCATGCTATCATGTTGCTGTATATTTCCATTACTACAGTTTCAGATGTTTTACTTTATTTCCACTAAGTGCTAGCAAAATCATTTGTGAAGGCACTTGTAATTAGGCAAGTAATTATAAGCGCATTTATAGTAATTCATCAACATTAGGTGGCTCAGGAGAAGCAGATTTGCAGGCAGGTGGGTCTCAGCAGCACCAGCACCTTCTCACTGCAGAGAATGACGGCAGTTTGTGATAGAGACAGTGGTGTTATCACACTCCTCCTGGCTTTGCCCTGTAGATGTTTCCATCACCCACAAGCAGAAGGGCTCAGATGCATTCCTCACCCCTTGTATCATACCCCAGTAACACACAAAGGGCATTGCTTTGCTGTTTCAATGCCACACGTTGCAACCATGGCAATAAACAAGTAGGTTTAGCCTCTCCCACTCTCAGGGAAACAAAATGACGTATAAAACCACAAGAAATACCGAATGAAATGCAAAACCACAAGCTCGAGCTGTGGGCGTCTCTGTTCACTGAAGATATATTGGACAAGACGGTCTTTAAGGTCTTCTTCCAACAAAATTCCATGATCCTGTGAAAAAACAAATACAATTTGGCACACTGGGTGAGCCTGGTAGTGACCAAGCCATGCCAGCTGGGAAGGACGTACCACAAGTGTCCAAAAGTGCCCAACATAAATACAGCGTGGGGGAGTGACAGCTTCAGATATCAATGTTAATCTCCCTACCCAAGCTGTCATGAGTTTGGCTCTGCTTTTATGACTTGCTGTGAGCTACCAAACAACGGCACCTAATGAGCTGTCAGCACTCGACAAAACTTTTAGAGACAATTTCTCTCCTGCAGAAAATGATAGTTCTGCTTAGCAGGAGTGACGTCTGCATGCGAGGAGAAGTCAGAACCTGAGATGAACCTCTATTTAATTTCACCACCTGTACCCTCGAAGCTACACGGGCTTGTTTTTCTTTAATGAGAGCACACCTGCTTGTAGATGCAGCCTTTCTGGCAGCAGAACTCGAATGTTCATATTAAATATGTTCCAATAGTCTGTATCTCACTTCGGATGTTCGTTTCACGGGCGATTACTGCCCCAGCCTTTCACACACCATTTCCCTGTGTGATTGCACACTATTTTCTGAAGGAAATTTAAAAGCCTCCTCGAGACACGCAACAAAATTCCTCTGGGTAAATAGAGAAAAACCTTCCCAAATTGCTTTGTGACTGTTCTCAGGTGAGAGCTATGCTTTCCATCTTTGCTCACGGTGGATGAAAGCACAGAGCTGCTCCTCACTGCAACGTGCTCGCCTTGCAACACCACACTTCATGCACCCAATCCCTCCTTATGGGGTTAGTGCTTCCCCATTTCGGGTGCCATGCAGTGCCCTGCCTTCCTCAGATCAGTAACATTGAACTCACCTGTGCACTTGGTGCTCAGTGCTTCAGCTGGTGGAAGGTGTAGGAAATGCTCTTCATGCACTGCTCTCATCATCAGGTGATCGTTCCCACCTCTGTGTACCTACCAGGAACAGCTGCAGGGACGTGCTGGCAGCATCCTGTTCGTTCTGAAGGAGAACTGTCCCAAAAGAGCTTTTCTGCGTTACCTCACACCTTTGCTATCTGGAGAAGGTGCACGTGGGAATCATGCTCTCCTCTCCTGCTCCATCACCTGCCCACTTGCACTCCTTTCTCACCTCACACTGTGCAGCCCCCAGACACCCAAAAAGCCCACAAACAAATGCAGTTCAGTAATGAGGTGTTTAAATGCTCTAACACACATGCCAGAGTTCCTGTTGCTAATAGAAACATGTTCCACTTCTATAGAGGCAGTTTCCTCGGTAACTGATGCCACCACAGGGCCCCATCTTGCATGGTGCTGGCTGCTCCATGGGAGCAGAGAGCCACAGAAGTGCTGTGCATCATCCCATCCACAGCACCATTACAACAGACAGCGTCCAGAGTAATTTCAAAGGTGGATTTTGATTTCCCTTCCATACAAACCAGTTACAGGAGGGAGGAAAACATTAAGCCCATCAACATGACAACCAATCAAATGCTCTAATACAAGAATAGTCAGTACTCTGCAGTACGCAAGCAATGTTGTGTGTTGTTTGAGTACGTTGTGGTCACCCTCTACCACTCTTGGCCATTCACTTCAGTGTCAAAGACGAAACTCCCCAGGAGTGGAATGATAATGAGGAATTTACCTAAGCATTTGCAGAAGAGCACATGGGCCACACCACTTGGGCTCTCCCTGTCTGCTTACAGACCTTGTGCTGCCCAAACATGACCTTGTCTTGGTGATATTATGGAGTGCATTGCCCAGTGCCATGTCCAAACTGATGAAATCAGTGCTTGAAGTGGTCTGTAGGATAGATTTTCCTTAGCTTTTATGGGTGTAGCATCAAGACGCAAGAAGATCTCTCTACAGAAATAGTGCAAGGAGCTGCTTTGTCAGCCAGGACTGGCCCTCAACTGGGTAACTCCCAGCACCGACCAGCAAGGAACCACGGAGGAGATGCTGCTCACTTATGAACACAGAATCACAGAACTGTAAGGGTAGGAAGGGACCTCTAGAGATCATTGAGTCCAGCCCCCTGCCAAAGCAGCTCCCTAGACCAGGTTGCACAGGCCAAGACAGTGTCTTCACGTTTCTATTGGCACCCTACCCATCACTCAGCTGTCTTCCACCATCCTCCCTCCCAGTTTGTCATGTCTTATCTGTCTTCTACGTTTTTGTTCTACTCCTCTTTCTGTTCTCTCCTTGTCTGTTCTTTCTCTAATTCCTGACATTGATTTGTTTCTCTTCCAGTGAAGAGACTAATCAGAGATTTTCAACGCTTTCTGCTCCTCCTCATCCTTCATTCTGCCCTCACCCCCTCCTCATATCGGCCTCAAGCACAGACCAGGCCACAGAAGGCAATCTGCTCTGAAAGCCTTTCTGAATTCTGTTTCCCTTCTTGGAAACAATCCCAAAAACAAATAATAAATGCTTCTTTTAATTAGAGAGACCACTGGCCTAGCATTAAAATAACCTTCTGCTGACAGGATGCACTTAACTGACTGCTGATTTGCTCAGTCAAGGATGCTGCAGGATTTGTTCACTAATTCCAGCAGAGAAAAAGAGTCACTTACAACAGACTTGGCTCTGAGCTTAAACAGCACCCGCAACTATGGTAGCACATCTGTGGTTAAGGTTAAGGCAGTGTGCTTCTGCAATCTATGATTTCCAGGCTTCTGACTTGGCAACAAATGACCTGCTGAACCAGAACAACTGCGCTTTGTTCCTCAGCAAGTCTCTCTCATCTGCAGCACCACACTAGAGAGGCAGGAATTCATTTTTAAACCAAAAAAACTTAGCAGTTAAGGCAGTTTCCCACCCATCATGTCAGTCTTCCCATTAGACAAGTGGAGAGATGCCAGGAGTTTGGCACCCAGCTACAAAAGCAGGCACATCACTGGGCTCACAGTAGTCACAGAACCAAAACAGAGTCACAAAGTGGCTTGAAGTCCTTCCTTATTGCTGGGCAGTAGCAAGGCCTCAGATATCCTTAATGAATAAAAATCAATTAGAACCCAACCTAAAGCTTCTCTGACTCTCCTGAGCAGGGCAATCCACTCATTCCATCTTCGTGTCATTTCTTAATGCCAGTAGTACCTCGGTTTCCCTACAATGTTTTTTAAATGGTCCAGGAGGGGATTTTTTTGGCTAAAGCTGGATGTTAGCTCTTACACTGAGAATCCGGTTTAGTTTCCGTAAATATCAACACAAAACATTTCCCTCCTGGCTAGACAAACACACTGATACGATCTAACAGTTGATGGGTAGTCGGGATGCCTATTTGCCTCCCCATGTGGAATGCATCACGTTACATTACCTGTGCCTTTATGCCCTCATAGCTTCCAGGACTGGAGCTGGGGGGTTGCTAATGCAAGTTCCTGCTGATATCAGGAGACATCCACACAGATCTTCAGCACTGCTGTCTCTGAGGGTATCACTGGCTGTGCCTGCTCCCAGAGGAGACACAGCCCCGAGCTCTTGAAAGCAGACTGACTTGCTGCACTGTGAGCCTCCCTGTGCTGCAGATGCCAGCACCCCACAGGGCAGACATCCCTGCAGACAGCAGACTCACCCAGCTGTCATGCTGTGGGGGCCTGAGGTTCTGTCTCACACCAGGATGTGCTCAGCCAGAACAAGCCGGGCTGCTGAGATCTGCTGCTAAACCTGCACTGCATCACCCCGGGCAAAACACCTCTCTCTGGAAGATGCCCTCCAAGCAGCTCTTCCAGACGTGTTTGCAGCACACCCACACATAAAGCAGGCGATGCTGCAGCGACCTCACTACAGCAAACCTGCTCTAAGGTGGGAAACTGCTCCCCAGCCGATTGAATTGTTAAAAGCAGACTTAAACAAAAAGCTCTTTCCTCCTCCCTAAGCTTCTTTTAAATGACAAACACCCTAGCTCCTTGATTGAAGGTTGACATTTCCCCTTGTTTAAGAGGTGAAGCCTGGATTGGAGACATCACTCATCCTGTTGGCTGGGAGCCGGATGGGCTGGGACAGGCTCATTGCTGAATTCACACTGCCATACAATAGCAGGAATTATTCTGTTGGGTATTCAGAAGTTACATCTGAGTAGCATGCCTACAGAAGGAGCACAGGGGGCTGTAGTGGAATAATTACTGGAAAAAGTCCACAGGTTTGTCACAACAGGTTGTTTTTACAATCAGTATGATGGCACAAAGTGTCAAGTATCTGCCACAGATGAATCCCTTAAAACAAATCCCAAATCCATCCTGGTCTGCATTGGCCCCTGCCTTTCCTGCAGCACATCACCAGGGGACATTTCAGAGCTGGCAACCATCAGGCTGAAATCTGTGCTTCTGACAGGGTTCTCTGCTCTGTCAGGATTGAGCATCACTTGGTGAGTTCTTCTCCTCCTGGTAAACACATACAAACAAAATGCAAAAACACAGACATATTATATATAATAAATGACAGTGTTGGACCTGAGGATGTGTTACTGACTCCTTGTTATAATGAAAGAAGATAACACATTATTTATTCCTGCAGGAGAAGGATATTTAACAAAATTACACTCTAAACATAATTTATAGGGTAACCTTGTCTCCACAACCTTTTCCAGTGGAAATAAATTAGGGATCATCCATCATGAGCAAGCGCTGCCATTCCAGTCTTCCCCAGCAAGGTTTCGTCCCTGACCATGCAATGTCACCACCACCTGGAGCCCATCTTATCCACCTGCAGCCATGCTGAGTGAGCACACCATGCCTGCGAGCGATGCAGCCCCACACAGCCCAAAAATCTGGAGCTGCCTGCCTCAGTTAATCACAGTCAGATTCCCCAGGGCATTTATCCACTGAGAGATTAGTGCAAACCGCACAGGATGCGAATCCTCAGAGCTGTGAGTATTAAAGCCCGCTTGGTGCCCACTGAAATTGATTGCTCCCACTTCAGCCTAACCCAGTTCCCAAACTGGCTGCAGCCAGCAACACCCAGGTGATGATAGAGAGGAGCCAAGGTGCAGCTCAGCAGCACTGGCTCTGCCCACTCCTACAGCCATGCCAGATGGGTCTTTGGATGGGTTTCCAATTAAAGGTAGGAGACTCACCCTCCCTCACTTCCTACCCACTGTTTTATTTTAAGTAATGAATCACAAGTTGTTTTTTTTTTTCTTTTTTCCCTTACGAAGCTGAAAATGCAGTTTGAACTCTTCCAGTCTTTTAACATTCCAGACTTCTGCAACACCAGCAGCAAGAAACCTCTGCCGCTAATGAACATTCCTGTAGCTCTCAGCATTGCTAAGTGTCATTTGCCATAGAGGATGCCCCTTCTCTGATCTCTTCAAGCATTCCCCATGGCGATAGACTTTGTTTTTCCGCAGTTAGCAAACTCATTTGTGATGTTCAGAAATAAGGTGATGCCCTAGTTTAGATTCAGTCCAATTCAATCCCTTGATTCAAAGGGAAACTGAAATTTCAGGACTAGCTGAAGGCCACATCCAGGATCTCCTGACCTGCAGCCAAGGCAAGATGATGTACCATGCTGAGGTGTTCAGTGTCACAGAAACAGGATATTATATACTCAACAGAACATGAGACCTTTGTCACCACAAGGTGCCTGGAGAGAGGGATCAGAACAATGATAAATGAGGACAACGTGGACAATCTGTGTAAGAAGACACTCTGTTGTGCAGATGGAGCCATCGCATTTGGGCTGTCCCATGGAGCAGGATGCATTTGCTCAGCCCTCACTCAGCCACCCAGGGCTGTGTCAACCCCAAACATGGTGTTTGTTAAAGTTCTATGCGATGAAAAAGCCTTCCAGGCCTGGAGGATAGGGGTTTCTGTCAGTCAAGTGCCCTTTACAGGCAGTGACATAAAATAAAAGCCACAAAAAATGAAGGCTGACAAAGAGGAAGCATAAACCTGAGGAAATGAAGGCCGATGTGAAAGCTGCAGATTGTTTCATGAGCTTGTTCAAAGGGTATGTAGGTACCTGAGACTCTTCTCTTTTAACTGGTAAAAATAATCAACACCTACCCACCTTTGAAGTTCAGTGAAAATAATGAACTGGAGAATATTTATAGGAAAAGCCATGGCACATGAAGTACTCCAAAGGACTTATGTAAGTGCCACTTTCTTTAAAACAGTTTTAGAGGAAATGCTTTAGGAAGCTTTATCAGCATAAAACATATTTTGAAATTCATGAAAATTAATAACTGGCAGGGAAAAGTCAAGTCCATCTCGAGTGGAATGACTTAACCCTGTTGGACAATATATTATTTTCACTAACTCTAATGGTTAATCTGCAAGTTGAGAGAGGAAAATTCTCTCCTGCTGTTAAATGTAGTGGAACAAAGGAGGAAAGCTCTCCATCTAGCAAGGACTTTATGGAAACAAAATAAGGTGACAGGTTCTATTGAATAAGGCCCATTCTCCAGAATAAAACCAATTAACCCAGAGTGAATTGAGGAAATTGATGACTCTGACGCATATTTTTGCATATGAATGGCAGAGTCTAGAGTTTGAATTCTCCAAGAAGCTCTGAACAGCCACAAGGCCTTTGCAGAGTCCTTCTCCTTTCTGAGGTTTCTCACATGCTGAATTTTTGGGTTCCACACTGGAAGAGTCCATCGAGACAAAGCAAAAGTGGTTGCCAAATCTCATTGAGTTTCAAATGAAAGCCATGCAAACCATCAGGCCAGGTGTCATCTGCCTCTTTGGTTTAGAATGGGTAAGAGTTGGTGCTTACTAAAATCTAAGATCAAATGTAGTCTCCTCCAGACTTTCTGTACCACTGACATGAACGTTTCGCCCTTGAAAAATTAAAGCCACTCCATTTATCTCATCTCCTCGGGTTTTATTTGCAGCCTACTCATCCAACAGTCATTTCTTCTTTTTATGTGTAATAATTTCACTGGTCTAGTTACAAAACTGTGAACCTAGAGAAACATGCTCTCCGCCTGTCATTATCTTCCAACACAGAACCAACAATGCAGTTTTTCATAGGAACACTCTTTCCACCACAAAATCTCTGAGAACAAATGGTGGTTTGGTTTTTCTGTTGGGTTTGGGGTATGTGTTTTTTTTTTTTGGCCTTGTGCTGTGCCTGACTCACAGCATGGGCCAGATTTGCAGTTAAGAAGCATATAATAGGATCTGCAGCATAATGAATGATAACAAGTGGAGAGGTAAATGATGTCATTCAGAGCACACTATCCCTGCATTGCAAGCTCTTATTTAATAATCTTGTGCTCAGGGTCTCTTACTGTTCTAAAAGTTTGCCACTACCATTACACCTGTCTGGGTGCCTAGCTAACATTTATCTGTAGCTCCACTTTCACAGGGCACACTTACAGCCTGTGCTTCTGTTTATCCCTTTTTTATTATTATTTCCCTTTCTGCTTCACTCCCCAGTGGGGTCAGTAAGTGCTTCTAAATGCTAGCACCAGCCCCTAACTAGAGTTGACCCTCACAGCATTCCTTCTTCTTCCTCCACTAATTACTAAATGAGAAAAAAAGCTTTCCATATCCTATCACTGTCAACTTCTCCTTGGATCTCCTTAGAAACTACTCAAACTCCACTTCAGACCCTCTTTCCAGAACAAACCATGAAGAAGGCAGCTTTGGCTCTGACCTGCACCCAGCAACTGGTGCCTCAGCCTCTGACCCACCTGCAAAGTTTGATCACTTTCACATTCCCTTTGCCTATCCCTTGCCTCAGTTCGGAGCTCACATGGTTCTCAGCCCTCTTCCCATCTGTGCCACCTCCCTCTATTTCCATCCTCAGTCTGCACTTTGGAAAAAAAGCAGCAGAAGCTAATACAAGGCTGTTTGCTTATATTTCTATTAATCATCCTCCCTTCATCCCATCTGCCACTTCTCTTTTTCAGCCTGCCCCATCCACTTCTCAAATTTACAGAGCTCACAATGCAAAAGAGTTAATCAAGTCCAATCTCTCAGTACCATCTCTAGCATCTGCTGTTCCATATTTGGTTTCCAGCAAGGGATGCTCACTCCCAGCCTCATCTCCATTGTTTGTACTATGATGCCCATCAGACAAAATGAAGAGAGTAATTAATTAATAACTTGAGGGCTGCATTGCATCACTAGAAATAATAAAAATAGTTCAGTTGTAAGTGAGAGCATCTTTCAACCACATTCTCCTTCACTGGGTCTATTATTTGCATGGTAGCACTAGCAAGAACCCCAGACAACCCCTGGACCTCATCACTTCAGACTCACTCAGAACAGCAGACAAATAAACAGAAGCAAAGGACACAGAAACAGGCAAAGATGGGCAAAACTTCTCACATGGCCTAAACTGTGTGTTCACTTGAATATTACTTGCATCCATTTCCTCCTCCACAGCCAACCCTGGTGAGCTGTGCTGATAATAATTCACAAACCTACCGTTCTCAGCAGCAAGCATGTAAAGGGAAGGGGCTGGGACACGTTTAATAAAAATATCTTATAATGTTTACTGACCAAAGAGGCATTCAACAGATGCTCCATCTTCATCTATGCTTAAATTATTCCCCAAGGAAACAACATAAACTCCACACTCTGTCTTACAAAGTACAAAAATAAACAGAAAATGTAAAATAGATGGCCCTGGTATAGAATCAGGATCCCATGCATAGATTGCTATTTCTCCTTTGCTTAAATACTTTCTGCATGATTATTGCTCAGTAATTTATTTCTTCACCGGTCACTAAAAATTAAATGTCAAGAACTGTTTATCTTACGAATTTTCAAGACTAATAGCAACTCTCCTATTTCAGCTTAAATGATGCTGTTAGAGAGATACATCTTGATGGATTGTCCAAATAAATCCAGCTACTGAGATAAAGGAAAACCCAGAGCTGCTTTCATTCCCCCTTTTTCTTAGTTTACCAAAGGGACATGAGAGTACTGTGATCAGCACTATTCTTGTTAAAGCTTCTGAGGTGGTTGTGTCCTTTAGAGAGGAATGAAAAATCACCACCTGGAATGGATTAAACAAGGACTGCTTTGCTCCTTTCAGGTCCTTTCCATAAGAACTGCTCTGCATCTTGCATGGGGAAGCAGAAGGGGCTGCATGGGGGTGGATGACACCCCCACAACAATAGCACCAGCCAGAGTCACCCCATGGCCAGCCCTATCCATGAACAAGACAAGACCTAAGATACCATTTGGCCATCAGTTTACTACCACAGATGTTGCCATCAGGTCTGACATATAACCACTTTCCATTTTGACTTCTGGATAAAAAGTTTTGGCCAATAAATCAGACCCCAGGCAGGGAAGTAGGAGGCAACATAGCTGAAGTTGGATCTGAGCAACAGCCCAATATGGCTCAGCACAGACTCAAAGAAACACTGAGGTTGGAAAAGACCACTAAGATAAGCTAGTCCAGCATACCACACCAGCCTCAGGTGAGCTCTCCAGAGCTGCTGCAGAGCCTGAAATAAGACTGCAGCATGCATTTAGTATAACTGCTTCCCTGCAATTAAATCATTAGCGCGTGAGTTGTAAATGGACCAAAAATGGGCAAAGAACTTTAACACACATACAGCCACCATATGTTAATTCACAAAAAAAAAAAAAAAAAAAAAAATTATGCAGATTTATTTCTTATGAAACTTAAAAGGCAGAATATGAGGCAACTTAGAAACATTCTGGCATCACTGCCAGGAGCTTCCCTTTATTTTTGCTGCAAAAGCACGAGGTGGGTTTTCTCTCCCTTTCTTGAATCTCAAACACAAAACAACACTTACTACACCTCACTGAAGCCCAAGAGCTGCCACCTACCTGCTGCCAGCAGACCACAGAACCATAAGGTTTGGAAAAGACCACTAAGATCATTAAGTCAGACCATAAAACACAACCATGCCCACTAAACCATGTCACTGAGTACGACTCTACCCTTTTCTTGGGTAGAAAATATGCATCTAGATGGGGAAGCTCCGATACTTAACTTGTGGAGCTCTCTCACCATGTCACTTCCCACCATACATTTGAGAAGAAGCCGAACAAAAGAATCCAGCACCAGGGAGTCAATGGGTCTGACTCATAGAAATGTTTCTCCAGATTTAGGTAATTCCTCTCAAAACTCTGTTTCACAAAGGCATAAAAACTGAATTCAGAGACCAGCAATGAGAGCACAGCAATCTCTGTGAATAGTGACGCAGAACTAGAGATGCTGTCTTTGAGAAAAAGGAAGGATGGAGGTAGAAAGTGAAGCAAGGAGTTGCCCTCAGTTGATCAATTACTAGCTCAACGAACAGATTAGCAGGATGGTGATGTGCTTGCCTAGCTAAATTGCTGGCAGCCACCACTGCTGATCTCTTGCTTACAGAGAAGGAGTGATAGAGATTTAACAACCTGGGGAAAGTCCTGAGTGCCTGGAGACAGCAACCAGCTCCACACATTTCTGGGGTGTGAGAGCTGAGGGTGGTAAGCAAAAGCAGATATTATCTCCAGGTAAATGGATCAAGGAACTGAGTTCTCAAGGGAAATGCCTGCAGAAGTGTAACCCTTCATGGATTCTGATATTTGCACATTAGGAAACTGCTCAGCCCATCACCTTCAGGGAGTTAGAGCAGCAGAGACCTCAATGTGAGCATTGGTCTGGGCAGGAGGAACACACCATAGGGATGGAGCTGGGTACAGCTGGGGTCCAATATCCTCCCTGCCACCACACAAGGGCTGTCAGCCAAAGAAAACAGCACATGCCCACAGAAATGGGTCTGCTGGTCCTCATAGCTGCTGCAGTAGAAAGTCAAATACAAACCGTGTCACTTTCCTGTTCCTGTGACTTGGGTATATCAGGAGGAACTGCTCCAGCTCTGCCTTCCACTGCTCCACAGCAGTGATGCAGTTTCAGCTGCAAAACATTGCTTGGATGTTGGAGGAGTTTATTATTGAGGAAACAAGCAGACACATTTCATTAGGACTCCTAAGCTGGAAAACACATTCAAAATGTCTTGAATAGAAATACAGATTAGGAGAAGAAATACGTCGTAAAACACCTCTTTGAACAATGAACAATGAACTCGGTAGTAGAAATCCTTTTATGATACATTTGCTTGTGATGGAGGCAGTGAGGGCCATTTTGCATTCTGGCAAAACGCTTCTGGAAGGTGGTAATGCACACAGATACCAACACAGGCCCTGAGATAGGAGCACCCCAGATTATCTGTACAGTTGTGCACTGCCTGCGAAGGAAACGAGGGTAGCTTGTTATTGCATAACGATAGCCTCATTATCATCGTGACTCACTTATTTTTACAGCACAGCTTCTGCTGGTGTCAGACCCACAGTTCTCTCCAAACAAGAGAGCGATATTCAAGTTCTTGGAAATCAAGCTTGGAACAAAGGAAATTTTGCAAAATACATTTCTGCTGACCTTCAGCTGGTGCCTGCGTGTTAGTCTGTCCCAGCCAAATCCCTGCATGCCTTCATGGACAAACAACTGAGCTCCTTCCCCCCAAATTACGCACTCTTTCTGCAGCCTCCTTGTTTTTAATTATTCCATTAGAAAGCAGAAACAATAACATAAGACTTATCTGAACAGTGACCCCGAAACATGAGAAACTTGCAACCTCTGCACAGTTGTCTGTGAACTGCAAAAAAAGGTTCAGCTATTTGGCGACCAGAGGTATTTACTCTGCTCTGGGGAGAACGCTCAGCTGAGGACCCACAGATTTTTATCTAACAACCCCTCTGGTGACAGCTTAATAAGGAATTTGAACTCAGAAAGCATAGCTGAATTTCAATAAGCCGTTCCTACACACACATACACACACGAAAAACCAACACTGAAAACTGCAGCTCCTTCTAGCCTAGAGGTGCTTTCACTGCTCATGGTAAATCCTCGCAGCACACACGAGATAAGCACAGGTCCCAACACAAGCACTGCTATCGTGTGTACAGCAGGGGTGTTGCAAAGCAAAAAATCAGAGATTTTGTCATCCTGGGAGAGGTTTCAGCCCGCTCCCAAGTGTCACATGGCAGTTAACGTGGAGCTATACTCATGTTTTTATTCAAAGAACGACTCTAAAATTACAAAAGATAACTACTACCTTTCAGCATGAATAAACTTGAATACATACTAAAAATAATCCCGCATTAAATCCTGAAGTTACTGCCTTCTGGAAGGTGTAAATGGGTACAGTTTGCAATTACGTAACTGTATGTAAAAGAAAAATAAAATAAAATCAATAGAACGAAAATTGCACATCTGAGAAGTGGCTGTGCAGCGTTTTGAGAGGCAATTCAGGCACACGCACGCACACAGGTTATTTCCATCTTTCAGCTAAGCCCAAGCTTTATGACACCATTCATTTCACTCTGACTAGATGGCATCAAAATTTTAGGGGAGAGACAGGGAGGTCTGAAACATCTTAGGAGTGAGGGTTTCATTCGCTCCCCCCATTTACTTACAGTGGCCTCAGTGAAACCAACGAACCTGTGACTCCATTGTCACTGTTGAGTGAGAACTCCAGTGGCAGGCTGGGGTCCAAACTGCAGCCCAGTGCCCCAGAGCAGCACAGGGCATGGCCCTGCTGCCATGGAAGGTACTAAAGCTCCTGCAAGAGCATAGAAGATCACTTAGAGACGTACCATCTCTTTCTTTAACTCAAAGCTCTCACAGTACCAAGTGCAGCAATAGGAAGAAGCACGCAGTGGGGAGAGGAAAAGTGACGGCTGCCCAGGGGTCACCTGGGCTGCAGATCTTACCCAGAACATGGAATTAAACAGCCACTCTTGAATCAGGCATTATTTTCATGAAGTGCAGTGCTGAGGTTCACCAGGAGGATATTCTGAACGGTGAAAGGTAAAATCTTTATTAAACCCAGTGCGGCAGATCAGAGCTTTTATTCCTAGAAGATACCGGGCAGACAGCTTCTTTCTGCACGCAAGGATGAGTTCTGCAACTGCATGCAAAGCGATATCACAAGCAGACAAAGTGTAAAGCAAAATGAAATCATAAGTACGAGCTAAAGAGCTTGAGAACTGTTGCAAAGGGAGACTACAGATCATTTAAAGCACGGAAAGCTGCACCTCATTGCAACAGAATACTTCAGGACTTATTCTGGGGGCTACATTGCCTTAAAAAATGTCTAAAAATAACCTGACCTTAACTCTGCCACTGCTGTATACACTTTATTTCATTACAACGTCATACATGTGTAAATATCATCCTACGAAATATACAGTATTTCTATTTCTCAGAAACATAGAAATTAGCATCCAAACGTCAAGCAGAAAAATGTGCAATAAGGCCGTTCCATGCATTTTGAAGTTCCAAATTCAGGGAGGAAATAACACGCAGGGTCAGCTTCCAGAGGCAGCTTGTCAATTAAACTGAGGTCCTTCAGTCACCATGCACGCAAGCTGGCTTGCCAATGTATTAGGTTTGACACCATTAGCATTTTCCCCTAGTGCCAAGGCAAGCACTGGAACTCTGTGTGCAGAGGAGAAGGAGCTCTGCACAGCGCTGCTCAGCTCTCCTCTGGGAATAAGAGTCAGTGCTGATAAAGAATTAAGTCAAAAATGTGAAGTGGATAGAGTACGTACCCTGTTACACGATATCAGCAGATGCCAGGCACGAGATGAGACGAGATGGTTCAAAGACTTCCCTGGAAGAGGGAAGGAGCTGTGATCCAACCTCCCGAGTGTCACAGGTGATGACATCCAGCCTTTTGCATGACATTAGGAGTTGTTCAATGCAAATGTGTCATCCTGAAAGGTACCCAGCTGTGGCTGAAAGAAAGCAAGACTTAAGAATTCAGCCATTTTCCTTCTGGCTTGTTGCTAATTCCCCATCATCTAAAGGTTTGCCTCGGGTTAGCAGCAGGTTGGGGCCATCAGCCCTTGCAGGTGGCCCTCCAGGGTGCAGCTCATCCCCCGTAAGGGCATACATAGGCTGTACGGCATCATCTTTCCAACCTCTTTTTTCTAAACAAACAGGATCAAGCTCAGCAACATTTATTTACTTTCTGAGTGTAATGATGCTTTTCAGCATTAAAATCCAATCGTCTGCCCCAGATAATGAGCCCAAGCATTGCCACAGCGGGCAGTAATGTCTGTGTGCTGCAATCAGTACCTCTGCTTGCAAATCACAAATGCAAAATCTGATGGACAAAGTCAACTTCTATATTTAAGTGCTGTGCTGCTTAACTAAGACAAGTACACAGCCAAGGGATGCTGCCTTTGCCATGCAACGAACTTGACTTTAACAAGCTGATTGTAGGCATTAGATGAAAAGCCAAAAAAAAATCCAAACCCATGATAGTACATCTAAGGACCTAAACCATCGGGAGCAGTCATTTGTCATCATGTTCTAGTTCTCTCTCCTTCCATGCTTTAGCAATGCAGCATGATTTTATTCCTTATGTAATACAGACTGGGTAATTGTCATATGTCCCATATGGTGTAGGTCATTCCCACAGCTGTTGATGCTCGATCTCAACTCCTGTTTCTCTGTGAACAGGCATGTTACCAACTTCTGATGCACATAATATATTAGCTAGAGGAAAAGGATTCCTTTTCAGTAGTAAAAAACATGAAGGAATAAAAAAAGATTACAGCAGAGCAAAACACATTAACTGCGCTAACCCAAAAATAAACCCAGCCCCCCAAAAAGTACCAAAACCTCTCACAAGATGGCAAAATTCATCCAGCTCTGAACTCACTGAATGCGTGCTAAAGCAGAGATAAAAACTGATCCCAACAGCAATGCGATGAGGAGAGACACGCTTGCAGGAGACGCGATAAGCAGCACGGTGCTGCCAGACAGGGAAACCATTGAGGAACCTTTGGTGGTGACTGCCACTTCACAGCTTCACACCCGAGGTGAAGAATTCCTGGGGCTTCAACAGCCTTGTGTTTGGGGGAAGGTAGTGAGAGCATTTTGTGAGCAAAGTAGGTCAGGGCTCAGCAGGAGAGGAGCATTGCCACGTTTATCTGGGAAGATGCACAGTTTCTAAGGTTTCTTTCCTTTCCCTGCCGTTATTTCATTTAGCAAAGTAGAATCCACACGCTAAGCAAAACAAATGGTTGTTATTTATGGGTCGGCCCATTGTTCTTGGAATGGATTTGTGAAAGAGGAAAGTGATTGTAATGTCTCGCCACAAAAGATGGTGATTTCAGTAAGTAAGCTCAATTGTCTCAACAATATTCTGCGAACAAGCATAGAAATTATATCAGAGAACAAAGTGTGAGTCATGCAGAATTACTCAATGCGAAGCAGTAAGTCAACTTTCATAGGATTTGGGTAATGTGGTTATCTCCTGAAATTATGCCCCGCTGCAGCAAGAGTCATGATGGAAACAAGACCCAGAAAGCGATAAAAATACCCGCTTGTTTCAGGAGCAGAAAGTGGAAAACTTCAGTTGACAAAAACAAAACAAAACACAACTCTTTTAGGTCATATTTCTTATAGTTCACCTCAACTCTGCACAGCGAGCACAGAAATTACCCAGATTGGTCTGAGGAACAGTGATGTTTTGCCCTCTATCGCATCAGGAACAAGAGACTGATGACAGCAATGATTGAGGCTGGATTTTGACACTTGGAAGTACATAGAGTAGGTGGAGAGAAGGTTTCAGTTATGCACACAGATGGAAGAAGTAGATCACTGGAGGACTGAAGAGTGACAGTATTAAGACAGATAAAGTAATTTATTTTATAGGAAGATGATTATGCAGTTGAGAGTCTTTTCTTTTTCCCCCAGCAGAGAGAAAAAGGAGAGCAAAGCTGCTTCCCTCTCCCCCATGATCCACGGATTTGTCATGTGCTTCTGATGGAGTCAGAAAGAAAGAAAACGGTGGAGAAGTGGGCGAACATTTGGATCGCCACCTGATTGACAATGTGCAAGTCTGGGAGTTGGCCCAGCATCAAGGAGTGCCTGATTAATTTTGGCAGGAAATACCACTAACGAAAATGATCACGTAGCAGGCTCAGAATCAATATGCTGTCCCACATTTAAAGAGCCACTGTTGAAATAAATAATAATTTTACTAATTCCTCATCCCAGGCATCACCTTAATGCATCTGCAGCTCCATCTAGGCTTAGGAATGGCTTCAGTTTTTGGTTGTTTTTTCTTCCCCAGTGTTTCGGGGTCCATTCAATCCAGTGACCAAAATAAAAGCTGAAATGCTGGCACCTGCCCACTGGGAGGTCCTCAGATCTCAGTGCGAACATCCCCTCGCACGTGGAGTGAAGTGCTCTTTAGCTCCAGATTTCATGATTTCCAGCCATCATACCACGCACAGAGCAGAAAACACGCTGTGTTAGAGCACTAATGCTTCTGACTTCTGCAGCGAGTAGAAGTACAGATAATGGCTTTTGGTTTTCTAACATGAAAATGCTTTGTACCCTGGCACAGCAAATCCTCTTTTGTAGCCAATATGGGAAATAAAAGACCAAATTTGAAATTTTACTACAAAAAAAGGGAAGAAAAATATGGAAAAGAAGTAGCTTGAAATGCCTCAAAATTATTCCAAGAACTGATGGCCTACAAATTGGCGATACTATTTAGCCACTAGGTTACCAGCTCCTTCCTATACAAGTTAAGAGCTCAAAGGTATTTTGAAACTGGAGGGCAGAATACTTTTTCAAAGGCGATCTTTTTTTCCTGCTGACCTCTCACAATATCATCTGCAGAACACGTGCAGACAGCACACAGCCGCCATTCTTTTGTGCATTCTTCCTCTGAGAGAAACAAAGAGTTGAACCAATGATCAGAAGAAACACACGTGCCTGAAATCCCTTCATTTCAGTATTCTATGTATCTTCTGAGGATCCGAGTCCGGAGGCACCAGATGGTCGTTTTTCTCAGATCTCTATGCACCTACACATGCAAATAGGTGCCCAGGGCTATTTTCAAGCACATCCAAACACTTTGCTCTCTGAATTACCATTAAGAACATGGACACAGTGTTTGCACCCTACAAGATTTTTCTTGAATACTGAAGGTAAAACTGCTTCTAGGGGAAATCTGTCAGGAAGGATGTGCACCTGTAGGCCATAGAGTGGATGCCACATAGATTGGCGATGTTGCAGCCACGTGGCAAAGCAATGAGAGTTGCTATAGAAATCACCTGGCACTAAAAGAGATTTAAAAAAAAATCAAGGTAAAGGTGTTTTCCAAGAAATTTAGAAAACTCAGCTGAAATTCTGCTTGTAAATGCTCAGGTCCTGAGCCACAAGACTGAGGCTTAACAAAAAACAAAACTAAAGGGTCCAGACGTGTTTGCTGGGAACAACAAGGAACAGGGCATCACTTTGGCTCTTCAGAATTTGTGCTTTTCAGCTGCTCTTGCAAGAGGCAGTTTTTAACTAAGAGATTTTTCTTGGGTTCCTGATAGCTCAGCAAATTAGTTTACAGTGGAATACAATGGGAGATACGTTCAGGGAACAATTAAATAATTTTAAAATGAAACAAAAAGTCACAGGGAAAAGTCTCTTAACTATAATTCCTATTTCTGTCTCAAAGGGAATTAACAGAATTTTATGACTTTGATCTTCTGAAGAATGAGTTTTGGAACCTTATTATTCATTTTTCTCAATTTCAGATAGGGATTCGATGAGAGATAAAACAGCAGCAGTTAAAAAGGGACAGTTCTGCCTGTATTTGTCACAATTTCCCTACTGATCATTGCAGAAGTTCAGCTAAAGAGATTTCATAGCAGACAATCTGTTATAATTAATGAGTTTTGGTAATTAATGGCTGGCCTGATGTAGCCTTTGAGAACGACAACTTTTTTCTCCCCTTCCAAATGCAGCAGTGGGTTAAACGATAGCACGAGTGAGGCAGTTCCACCACTAACCAAAGTTAATAGTCCTTTCACCAGCGCTTCTCAGAGGCTGCACTAACTGTGCTAATTATTATAAAGCATGAATTTTAATAACAGCGCTGCGCTGCATTTCTTCACACACATAGGTTCAAAACTAATTAAATACAACAGGAATATATTAGCCTCTATACAGAGGATGAGCGTTACTGAGTAACACCACCTCACTGCATCACCTCCAAAGGAGTAACTTGGTAACTGCTTTCCTCTACAAATTTAAATGTCGGGTGAAGTTTTCTTTTACCAACTGCGGTATATTCAGCTGCAGATATTTCAAGGGTCTGAGATTGGAGGTGTTTCTATGGGCTCCGTATTTTGTGCAGTTTTCCTTTTAGGACCGATGTGAAAAGGATAATGCTGTTATCCTAAATAATATTGGTTATTGCGCTTTTCAAATTTATTTCCATGAAGTTAAGGCAATGAAATTAAAACCTATTTATTTGCTCCACGAAAGAGCAGATGTTCCAGAAGCAATAAGATTTTAGGTTATTAAAATAATCCCTGTCATGGGCAGATAGATTTTCTTTCCCACTGTATTCAGTGAGCTCTTCAGAGCACAGCTGGTGCTTCGCAGAGGAGCCTCCACCCTCTGAGGAGCTCCGCTCCATTGCTGCTGCTCTGCCAAAGCTGCTCAGTTTTGGGCAGGTACCCTGCCTTGATTAATGATAATTGCATTCGCCTATGAGAGACAGAGACCCAAAGGGTCACCAGAGAGGATGAAGAGGTGAAGAGTTGGGATCTACAATTCTCAGCCGTGCTCACAGGTGAATCAAGATGGGTACAAGCGGTTTCTCTTCCAGCAAACGTTGCTGGCTGAGCTTTGCTTTTCTCAATATAATTAAATGGAGCTTAAATACAGAGTGCTGACGTCAAGTCCTTCAACAGAATTCTACTCTACCACAGAAGCAGGAATAATCAGACACAGAAGCCTGCCACAGAGGACCACTGATCTTCTTCCTCCTTTTTGGGCAAACAAATTAACAAAAGCAAACCTGAGGTGAGAGCAGATGGGGCAGCCCCATCCCTGCCCCAGACACTGCATGCTGCCAAAGGTTTCTAGTTTAGCACTGAGAAGACCTCTGAGCTGAACAGAACCGGCAATGTGATCTGTTGAGTCAGACCATAATGAATGACAAATCAGAAACTATAAAGTCATTCTTCTTTACCAAGTAGCACACAAACAATTAAACATCAGCACTCTTCCCCAGCTTGCTGAGGAACATCACATTCGGTTTTCCTTTCATTTTTTGGGGTCACAGATGGAAACACTCCTTCCAGAAGTAGCCAGCAACACAGCCGGGTACTTTCCAAAATAAAGTTTAGCTCAACCTCTGAAATTTATGCCCACTCTGAGAAGGGTGATGTGCTGCTCTTTCACTTGATTTAATTCCTACCACCGAAGGGTACCCAAGGGCCCAGGAGTTATCACCGTTTGTGTGAACAGTATTTCTGAGCTGACACTGTAAGCAGCCTTAGCTCACATCAGGAGCAATAATCAACAGCCGACCCCGTGCAATACATTTGCTTTGCTCAATTACACAAGCAGGGAGACATGCATGCAGTGATCCCTGCTGGTGCTCAGAGGAGAGAGCTTCCTATCTGGGGCAGAGGTGCAGTGTTAGAGCAATGGGATCCCAGCTCAATCTCATTAAAGCCAATGGTTCTCAACTTAAACTTACAGAAGAGCATCAAAACCATTGGAGATGAAGATTACAGATCCACTGCTATGAGGCTGGGAAAAACCTTTCACCCCACTTTAGCTGGTTCCTTGCTCTTATTTACTGCACTGGAACACCTTGCCACTTTCCATTATCAGCGTTCAGGACCCTTGCAGTCTAAGGCCATTTATCAACCAATGAAGTGGGTTGCACAATAGGCCACTTGGACAGAACATGGTCAGAGTGATATCAGGCTTGATCTGCACGCAGGGCTGCCCCTCATCTGTACAGAGCACTCGTGCAGCTCTGGGGGTCACCCAGTTTTAACAGTTCATCCCCACTACTTGGAGTCACAATCAAGAAAGGACTCAAAATGCAAAGCAAAAACCAATAACCAGAGAAAAAGAGAAACTCCACCCACCCAGCCTGTCTGAGAGAAGCAGTCACTGATGGACCGTGCGGAACAGGAGGAGCAGTTTCTGACATCAGAACATTGTACAACAGGAAGCAATAACAGTACAGACAGGCTCCACCAATCAGACACTTCTCTCATTACACACTAAGACAGGGGACAGGAGAGGGATTCCAGAGAAAGAAATGAGATTTCTAGCTGTGGGTTCACCCCTTTTCCTAAACAGTCCCACCTGACCAGAACTCCAGCAGACAAAGCTGACCAGGCTGGCAGAGGAGCAGGGTGCTTCTTCCCCTCCTTGGAATGGGGCCTTGGCCAATGGAGAAGCTCCTCACCACTGGAGGGTGGAGGATTTAGGCAGAGCACTGAGGAAATGCACAGAAACTCCCATTTCCACTGGATCCGCAGACTTCTCTGGATGCTTCCTAGATGCTGCTCTTCCAGCTGGTGAGAACAGACCCCAAGAAACATGACGTTAGAGCTCAGTTTTAAATACGACAAACAGGATCTTAGCAAATCAAATATTTTCACACTTCTCTGCACTTGGGCCAATATCCTCAGGCAATCCAGATCTGCATTGAAGCACCGAAGGCAGCACCTCCTCACGAAGTGTCTGCTGCTTAGTTTTATGATTCTGCCTTGGAAAATAGGGTCTCTGGTATTTGATTCTCAGGCACCCAGAAGAAGTATTTTACTTCAGAGTAATTAAAAAAGGAAATGACCTCTGCATACTATTTTTATTTTCTCCCTTTTTTTTTTTTTTTTTTAAGGTTTTAAGGCTGTTTGTACGTGACACTGGAAAATTACAGCCCATGATTTATGGTTTTTGGTATGCTAATAGAAACAATCCCCTCCACCACCACTTACTCCTCAGCAGAAGGATCGTAACAGATTGTAAATGGTTGCATTACTGAGAAAGATAATGCTCCTTTCCACTCTCATTTCCCTTGGTTGATTTTTATCGTGGTAGGGGTTGAGTAAGCGTGTAAGAGACAGATCATGCATTATTTACCAGCCTGGAAATGGGGAAGGGTTCCAGAGCAATCAGCTGCACAGCCAAACCCCAAGCACCGGTCACCCTATGTTTTGCATCCTGCTTGTTTGCAGTTTGGCTGATGCTTTTTAAAGCTAATGCCACTGTCCAAGTCACCAGGAGAGCTTCAGCTGATAGGGCCAGGCTCTGAACCCCAAGAGGATTGTGCCAGCATTGGTCATGCTATGGAAAGAGCGGACCAAGGTGAGGCCAGAACCACCACTGAGTCACCACAGAATCACAGGATGGCTTAGGATGGAAGCAACACCCAAATGGCACTCAGAAGAACGAGAACCTCTCAGGACTCACCCCCACAGATCCTGAGGGAGCTATGAAGCCACAGCACCGAGAGGTTCATTACATTGCTAACTCAGCCACTGCTTGCAGCACCATTTCCAGCACGCGTTACAACTGTACCCAAGCAAGTCATTAAATGCTGAAAATCTTAACGAAAAGTAAAAGGAAACAAGCAAAAAATAACAGCCAAGCTACTAAGTAAGTTAATGAGGAAAAATTACAAAGAACTGAGGACTTTAAATGAGCTTCCAAATTAAGGAAAACAAGGGGAAAGGATCAGCTCTTATTTTTTGCAATTAAAGTATTATTTATAGCAATTCGGGTTTTTTGAGATTAAGCCTGGATACGGTGCTGCCGAAAACACATCTGATTTACTGCTCCCAGGGCTTCTTATCGCTCTGTATATCAGACAGACTGCCAAAAGCAGGGGGAGCTTTCCCCACCCCAGAGCCTCTGTGCACCCAGGGAGCCTGTAAAACACCCAAGGATTTATTCCAGCGCTCACACCGTGACCATTAGCAACGGTTCTCAGCCCAAAGCAATGGCACTGGTGCTGAACTATTGCATCCTCAGGGCAGAAAACAAATCCTGCAAGAGACACGAGATAATGTTTTGTAGGAGGTAAAGGGAAAATATTCCGGCTCCATGTGTAACCTGCATGCTAGCAGGAGTGGAAAGAGGGGGCTCGGGCTGTCCCCTCTGCGTTAGGGGCACTCCCAGTTAACAGGAGCACCCCTCTAATGCAACATTTCTGTGCTACCATCACA
Organism: Callipepla californica brunnescens; assembly: GCA_023055505.1. Lineage (NCBI taxonomy): Eukaryota > Metazoa > Chordata > Aves > Galliformes > Odontophoridae > Callipepla > Callipepla californica. The sequence continues at coordinate 15,270,959 of JALIRH010000014.1, forward strand.
GCATTTTCCCCCTTCTTGCAGAGTTGGCAACACTTGCAGAGAAGCCATTTTAATAAGCTTTGGGCTGAAAGACACGAAACACGAAGACAATCCTTGCTATTTACAGCACTCAGCCCCCGGCTGCCTCTCCGCTTTTCCTACGGATTAATAAAACCAAGAAAGTAAACAAACAAAGGATGCAAAGTTTGGTTAAAGCCAACCGAAGTTCAGGGAGGAAGAGGGCAGGGTGCTGGGAAGACACGCAGACCTCTGAGCATCCACGTCCTGCACTGCTCAGAGTCGCTCTGGCTGCAAGGAGACACCATAGGTAGGACGGTAGGACGGTTGGGAGCTGCACCAGCTATTTTTTATGTCTCTGTTGACTTTTCCAGCCCCTGTGCTGGCTGCCTGCCTCTCTGTGCTGCTCTTTGAACTCACGCAGAGTAAATACGGGTAACCACGGCCGCTCTGCGGGCAGGGGGAATGGCCCCAGGAGGAGCCAACGCAGAGTCCTCCTCTGGGGTTAAACATGGGGAAATAAACCAGGGCACGTGGAAGGGTCAGCTCCTTCGTCTGAAAAGGGGAATAAGGAAAAGAAAGAAAAAACCCAGCAAAAGCCTCACAAGAACATCTCTGCGAATTCACATCTCGAACCAAAGCACGGAGGCAAAGAGCAGGTAGGGGCTGTGCTGGCAGTGGGAGCAGGAGGACGGGGACCTGAGAGCAGGCACAGCCCTCAGCCGTGCCACCAGGAGGGCACAGGGCTCAGCAGGCACCTGGAGCTCAGCAGGTAGGGACAGGCTGCACCAAGGGCACTGCCTCCTAGCAGAGCCTTCATTTTCTTTGATTTAAATCTGCCTGACGTTGGGATTTCTCCTCTTCGCATTCCCCTCTTCCCTAGCAGAAACGTTTATTATGCTAATTGAAATGTTTAACCTCTCTGGACCGCCGGCTGCAATAGCTCATCACAAGGAGCTTTAATGTTCGCTCGGATGGGCACCCTGGGGATGGGAGAACGCATCGGATGTTTCCTTCCGTCGATTTCCCCCTCCGCACCCCCTTCCCTCGCCCCCTTCCCAAGTTGGGGCGAGTTAAAAGGAAGCATTAACCTCGCTTATCTGATGCGACGGGGCGAGCGCAGGCTGGCGAGCAGCCAGCAGCTAATAGCGGCATAAAGGCAGCCCGATGGAAAAAGAAAAAAAGAAATTAACATGTTAATTGTCAGGCTGGAGAGGGTGCTGGGGCCCGCGTGAATGAAAGAAAGAGGAAAAAAAGAAAAAAAAAAGGCGTTCTCTGGGCTGGAGAGATCGATTTTAACAATAGAGATTTGAGAGGGGGGAGAAAAAAAAAAAAGGGGGGGGAAAAAATAAAAGAGGTTTCGATGCCATCGCTTTCTTTTCGTCCCATCCTCGCTGCCCTCCCCCAGCTCCAAACCTCTCCCCGCAGCCTGGGGCTCTCACTGGGGTTTCTCGGAGGATGCGTCCCCGCTCCGCTCCGCGCTCCCTCCCTTCCCAGCAGCGAGTGACGCTGCGGAGGAGCTGAGGCAGAAGGAAAAGTCCCGTTCGGCACAGTCCTGCCCAGTCCCGCTCCGCAGCGCGGATGAGGTGAGGTTTCCAAAGATCCTCTCCCTGCTCCGAAATAATTTTGCCTTTTTTTTTTTCCCCCCTCTCTCTTTTTTTTTTTTAAACAAAGGGACCTCGGGCAGAATCCTTTTCATTTGGTTTGCTGTCTTTTTTTTTTTTTTTTTTTTTCTCCTCAAAGCGAAAAGAAATGCTTGGAAAGCAGCAAGCCCTGCCCTGGAACGGCAGCTACGCAACACGTCGGTAACCGGGATTAAGAAACTCAACTCATGCACCGCGATTCCGGCAGCCAGCAGGATCCTGGGGGACAGCACAGCGAGCCCAGCGGGATGCCAACCCTGCAGCCGCCTCTCTCCGCGGATCCCGTTTAACCCCGGCTCCATCCCAGTGGGAAAAAGCACCTGGAGAGCCGCCGTGCCCTCCCCCTGACGGCCACCGAGGGCTCCGAGCAGCCCAGACCCGGCCCGAGGTCCATGTGGGCGGGAGCAGCACCGAGGTACCCGCGTCGGTTGTGATTTATGTCTGTGGATGAGTGCTGGGAATATGAGGCACGGAGATGTAAGAGCAAATCCCCTCCACGCGGCTTAGGGAGTCGCTTGGGTTTACTTCTAGGCAAAATGTGGCTCGCTGTCGGGATTTTACAAGCGGGAATCCTCTTCCTTCCCTATACCAAAGAGTGACTGTGTGCGCTCTCGTTCTTTACTTCTACCGTGGAGGAAATTTAAGCAAGAACATGTATAGTGAATTGCTGAACTCCACCAGTGCCACCGAAGCTCACCTCATCCTTCAGACCAACACTCCCTACCTGGGCAGCACGCAGCGACCCGTCAGCTCCTCCGCCTTCTACATGTCGACAGCCAGGGTGCTAAAGGAAGGGGAGATCAATAAGCCCGACCTGCTGACTTACATCATCCTCTTTTTCTTTCTGCTCTTGACTGTGACACTCATCGTGCTCTTCATTAATTGCCAGCTGAAAAATTCTTTTTTTGCTACTCTTCCTTACGACAGATCCCTCCGGGAAGCGAGGAGCCCGTGGAGGACACAGGCTGTCTGACACGAGTGGGAAACAGCATCTTCCAGCAGCAGTGCTGTGCAACACGGCGTTCCTGTCCGCATGGCAGCGAGTGGGCTCGACCCTCCTTCAAATAATAGGCTGCACCGCAGGGAAAGGTTGCTGAAGGAGACGCTGGATGCAGATGGGAATAGCTGTAAATAAAAAGCTGCACGGCGAACCGAGGAGATCGTGCTTTAGCAAATCGATACCCAAAAAGAAATTGCCCCCTGATTCCGGATTAGGCGCTATATGTATGCAAATGTCATCACCGACCCATTCAGTGCCCATAGAAGGACGTTTGCATTAACAACAATCTCTGATTTGTGCATCTGGTGGAGCTTGTTACCCATGTTTATGAAATCATACGACTGGATGTAAAACACAGCGTATTTACCTAATGGCTCCACTCCGAGGACGAGAGTTTACTTTTCAGACCCGTTTCTTTCCACTGCTGCTGAAACACTCAGCAACACGATGGGAGCCATGCCTGACAGGAGAGAACCAGAAACAGCCATTTAGGTTTTGATTGGGATGCTGCTGGGGGTGGTGGTGATGTTTTACTGCATCTTCAGTTGGGTTTCAAGTCACTGCCAGCTATGGGAACCACTAAATACCGAAGTAACTTGCATTCAACTCCCTTAACCTACAAAGGAAATTGCTTGCCACAGCATGAAACCAAAATAATCAGGATAGAGAGAAGGAAGGAGAGAAAATAAACATCATCAATTGTATGTAAACTAACGAGAGGAGAGAGCAGAGTGCTCTGAGTTCCGTACAAGAAGCAGATAACTTTGGAGAGCCATGGTTACAGGAGGAGCTGCATCGCCCCTCCTTGCTCTCACTATGAAGCCAGCGTAGTTAGGAGCATGCTTTATGGAAAGGGCAACAGCATGACTGATTCACCACTCATTAACGGTAACATACACTGGTTTAGACTAATTAGCAATCGGGTTTTGTTCTACAGGCTGTACTCCTGCTTCACCTTTGCTGACAAGCTATTTAATAGATGACAGTTGTTAGGAAATTTGCAGCTAGAGTGCCATAACTATAGACCACACAGCACAAACCCCAGAACAGTATTCACGTTCCCACTGTGGGCAAAGGGCTTTTTCCCTGGTTGTTTCTCCAGCCACAGTGTCTCTACACACAGCTCAATTGCAGACGTCCAGAAATACTCTCTTGAATCCAACTTCTACTCCCACTTTTGCGAGTGGATCGCCAATCAAAGGGGCTCGTGCAGTGGCAGAAGCTGCACCCCTCGATGCACCCTTGTCACACAGAGTACAGCAGAAGTGCTGTGTGTATATATGTATGTAAAGTATTTAATCCAAATGAGAAGATTTTACAATGACACACACACACAGGGGCTCACACTCCAAGGCAGACACACGTACATACCTGGGCCTGTCCGTGAGCTCTTTTACACAAAGAAGTTACACAGCTGATATACTTCCAAGTCATTGCCTTGGCTATCATGTTTTGTCACGCTCAAACAAGTTAGTCTGCCATAGAACAGCCTGAAATATTTTATTCCCTGACAGGTGGCCAATTTTTAGCTCATCTGAACCAAATTTCACTGGTGTAATTCCAAATGATTACTCTAATGAAGAAATAAAGAATAAAATCAAGTGTGTTTATCTCAGCCCATTTTGAATAAATTGAGTTTTTATCAAATCAGCCATTTCTCATTTATTTTTAAGTAATGACAGCTTGTTTTCATCTATCAGCCATAAAGAGCTTGGTCTAAAAATTCCTGCTGGCAAAACCCCGGATAAAACACAAGTTGTGTTGCAGCATATTGTACATTTTCTCTTATTAAAGTGCTATAGAATAACCATATCTTCCCCCACAGCCTGATACTTGGAGCGATGCTCCCAAAAGAATGATTTCTACTGCAGAAGAAAGCTCTATCAACGCTGTTCTAAGCTATGCATGAAGCAGACACAAAGGAAACATCTCTGCTTAAAAGGAGCTTACGAGCAAGAGACCGACTTTTTATAGGGTCTGATAATGATAGGGCATGGGGAATGGCTTCAAACTGACAGAGGGTTTGATATTAGAAGGAAATACTTTACTCAGAGAGCAGTGAGACACCAGCACTGCTGCCCTGAGCTGTGCTGCCCCATCCCTGGAGGAACCCAGAGCCACAGGTGGGCCCTGGGCAGCCTGAGCTGGGGGCAGCCAGCCCATGCAGGGTGGGATTGGGGGGCTGGGAGGTTCTATGATTACTATTACCCTGTTGCTCTTCCCATCCTTCCTCTTGCTTTTCCTATGTGTGAATGGATTGGGGTGGGCATTTCCACGGGCATTCATCCTTCTGCTTTCCCCTTTCCCCTGTGCAAAAATCAGGAGCTGGGCACATTGTGTTTCCACCACTGCTGACACCTGGGAAGGACTCGCTGATACGACTCACAAGGCTGTCATTTAGTAAACGATACCAAAGGGCAACAGGCAAAGAATAAACCCAAAAGCGAAGTACCTCACTTCTGTTTGGGATGCCTCAGGTTGGTGCTGCACAGCAAAGTAGAATGCAGAGCTGTGTTGCATGATCATGCTCTCCTAATTGGTGTCAAACCACAAGAGTCCCAGCAATTTGTAATGGCACTTGCTCTAATGAGTTTGCTTCTAGTAGCGCCTTCAAGTGAAATGAAGTGCCCTCATCCCAGGACATCACTTGAAGACAGGAATCACCACCACAGGGCTCCTCAACTCAGCTTTCAGTAGGAGAGATGAAGCTTTTCATTAGGAGGAGAAAAGGATGGAGGCTGGGGACTGGCACAAAGCCATAAGTGCATGCCAAGAACAGTGAAAATTTAATAGTTGCTTTGCAGTTACACCCCTATCTGCTGAGGCATTTCTTCTCCTTGCCTTCCAAGCTTATGAAGAGGGACTTCAATGAAGAGTTTGGTAGGGCTCTAACTTGATTTCCCAGCCTTTACCACAAGGTACTTGGAACATTTAAAACATCAGCAGAGACCAGACTGAAAAGAAGATGACACTGTGGATTGGGCGTTTGGCTGTAGGAGTTTGCTCTCATCCTCGCCTTAACTCAAGACCCTGAGTTTATAGCATGAACTCTAGCTAAGTTTGCTTTAAATCTGTTAACCCATACAGAATGTCTCTTAAGCAGGAACTTACAACTGTATTTTTCCAAGTTTTTTTCCTCCCCTCTCTCATTTTACCCTCCCAGCAATACCCCACCCCAACCCATGGGGCTGAGCCCAGCAATGTGGTACCACCACATGCACAGTCTGTTCCCTCGTGACCTTCCAGGACTGAATATCCATCTCTTACAGAAAAGTTAACATCTCCTCCCACAGATTTCTTTTAGGGAGCAACTGTTGAGAGATCTGAAATCACTCCCAATCTCAAGACACAATTCTCTATGTGGCTCTTACAGAAAGGGGTCTATTTTGTCTTGCATTATCCCTAAAATCCTCTGTTCCAGCTGAAGTCTAACTCACTCCCACAGCTCAGAGCTTCTGAGAGGCTGATGTGTTTGCTGAGAGCTGGGTCTAAGATGCTTCAGAATAAATGAGATTTCACAGGAATGACTGTATAACACAGCATTTCTTATTTAGCCCTAGAAATAACCACGCTGTTTACAATAGGAGAGGTACAACTTCAAAAACAGAATGGAAAAAGTTTGTCTATAAAGAAGAAAACTCCCGTCCTTAGAATAGCAAAGCTGTCAGGTTTGTTTCTTTTTTTTCCCCTCAAATGTTTTATGGGGGGAAAAAAAAAGGAGACTGCATTTATCCTCTCCATCTTTAAAGATACCAATCTGTTGCTCTGTATCACTGCCAACACTGGAGCGCAAGCTGCCTCCTCTTACTTAGGAAAGACAAGGGGCTACGGAGGGATAGAACAAAGTACATCTGTCTGCAAGGACCACTGCAGTCTGAGCCAGCTGCTGAATGAGACTTCCTATGTTGCCATACACAGGAAGGAACCCACAGAATTTCCATGACACCATCACTGCACAAGCAGCCCCCCTGCCCTGGTGTTGCTCAGAGCACTCCTTCAGTGGTGGCTTTGTCCTACCCAAACCCACCTCCGACCTCGAGCAGGAGGCAGATGGATGCTTGGTAGTCCACGGGCACCCTGACTGCTGCCTTCTGCTTCGCTGCCTCCAGCACAGCACCTCTAAAAATCATTCTGACAGCAGCCAGGCAACACAAGGAGTCCAAGAATTAAGTACAGACTGACTGAGCAGTGATAAACCAGCTCTACAGACACTCGCTCTGTCCCGTTAGCAGTCTTCCCACCTTACATATCTATAGAAACTCTCCATCAAAACGTACTGATACTGTGCTGCTCACATGGCTTTGCCCAGCCACATGCTCTACATCAGGTTTGAGCATCTCACCACAAGTCAGGGCACGGGGCAGCTGGACTGACAGCTCCTGGCCATCTGTCAATAAAGCTCAAATTTAAGATAGCAGCGAGGAGGTTAAAGAAAAAAGACAAAACCAAAAGCGAGCCACCTGCAATACTCTGTGGACTCTGGAATTTCCTGCCTCCTGATCTTTGGTAGGAATATTTTGCTTTCACCTGGATCCCTGTTGCCCTCTGACAGCATTTACCAGCCAACAAATCTACGGCCTCAAACATACCTTGAGAAGCAGAGAACAGCAGAACTAATAGGATTGCAATCCAGACCCTCCCTTGTGCTTCCCCTCAGAGCTAAAAAAAATAATAAAACATGTTGTTTACAGAAGTATTTTTACAGCACATTTGAACATGTGGCCCTATAAGGCAGTTAACAAGAATATATTCAAAAAAGAATTTGATGCAAACTGCCTGGAAGTTGTAAAATGCTGAAGCGTCTCTCACGTGGGTATTTTATGTTTGTGCTTGGGCCAACTTCTCTTGCATTAAGGCCTGCTCCCTGCTTTAATACAAACGCACTACCACAACTCCATCAGCTGGAGACTGCTTTCCTATCAGGTGCTACGAGAGCTGCTCCTTTGCGCTGCGCTCTGGAGGTCACTCTGGTTGGATTTGAAGGAAAACACTGCTAAACACAGACAAATAGGGGAAAAACAAAACAAAACAGGCTGCATGGTTCAGTCTACCTGCAAAAAATGAGCTAGCCCACACTCAAGGCACCACATGCCATTGTCACCGGTGTATGGGGAAATCCGGGTGAGAAATCCCACCACAAGGAGGAAAACAGAAAACATTGCTTCCAAAAGCCTGAAGAGAAATAGCAAGACATCATTGCCCAAAGTGGATTTCAGTATTTATGTGATGGCCTCACGCTCTTTAGGGATTGTTTCCCAAACCTTAGATTACTACTGTTTCCATGGCACAGTGGGAGGCCTAGGGACAGATGCAAGACGAGTGGCACAGGTCTTGTACCTCCTCTCCATAGCTCCAGCAGGCTGCGTCTATCAGGCCGGATCAGCTATGCCTCTGCTTCCTACTGGAGTGAGAATCCACAGCACTGAGCTACAGCCATCTCTGTTACGCCTGCACGATAAAAAATGCACAGGTTGGCATTTCTTTGCTTAAAAGTTTATGCACAGCTATCCAAAACTTAAGGGGAATGACTGTGTTGAATGTTATCAACACAAAGTGCTAATGCTGGCTGACTACAGAGCACTGACCTGCAAACTCCTTCTCCTGCCAATACTGATGGAGCAGTAAGATGATGCAGTACCTAAAGCACTGTGCATAAACTGAGTGGCTGACAATTTACAGGTACTTTGGGACTTGTTCCGAATGCCTCAGCACACAGAAGATAACAGGCTCTGCATCACAAGTAAGAGGATTAACAGCGTTTAAGAATTCAGGACTGGAGCCAGCTCATCACTGTGTAGCCCCGCTTTCATTTTTTTTTTCTATACTACGCTATCTGGAAAACACACAGCAGAGCTTTCTAACAGCAGCAGGTGGAGTAAACTAGAACTGACTCTGCTCTAACTTGCCTCACTCCATCACACACTCACAAACCATCTGTCACACAGACACACACACCTCTCCCCTCCATACCTCACACCACTAGTGTGAAGGGCAAAATTCAGCCATACAAGCACGTAATTAAAGCTGTGATCTCCCTAGACAAAATGCATTGACTCCATATTATTTGGTTTCCCTATAAAATTTCCCAGATGTTGTTCCAGAACAGGAAAAAGAGAATTTTCTGTATCGTTTAGTTGAGCTCTAAATCACATAGGCTGATACTGAAATGGGCAAAGTCAAACAGAATCAGGATTTCCACGTACCAAGTGCTTACCACAGGTAAGCTCTCTGGCACGGAGTCGTTCAGTGCACTGCCTCAACACTCAAGGTTTTATGACCAACGTCCTGCCAGATGGATCAGCAGACAGAACCAATCCAACCAGAATACCTATAGCAAAAGCAATTTCCCAACTCTTCCCAGCTTCTTTATAATAGCTTCTCTCAGCAAGTCCAAGTTCTTGGGAACATGTCAGGGGATGCGCGGTCCTTGGCTCAAAGGGGCAGAGAATGCTCCAGGCAAGGCAGGCACATCTTACTACTCTAAAAGCCAGTTAGATATTTGCACTTGTCTCAGTACACAGTGAACAGAAGCAGCCTCCGACTCATTTAACACACAGCACAAACTGAGGTGGGTACACGAGCTGGGATTTGCCCAACGCTTTTCTGTTTTTAAAATAAAGTAAAAATATATATTAAACCCCCCACACCCCCCATCCTTAACACCAAAACAGGAAAGAACAATTCCACAGGTTATCTTGGCTAGCTACTCACAGAGATGGAACTATCAAAGGCACATTCACAGGAAAAAAAACTCTCTAGTAGAGTTACAAGAACTCAACACAAATCAACACTTGTATTTCAAAACGTTAAAGGAAAGCAGAAAAAAAACCTGTTGGCTTTTTTGTGTATGTTTATTGAAATACGAGCAGCAGAATGCAAAAAAAAATCTTGAAAAACATAACACAGCAAAACCTAGTCACTTTAAAATTAACAAAATAAAAGGATGTTTAGAGTTAAATGAAAAACTCATTGCTAGAACTGTGTTTCCTACAATGTAAACAAAAGCATAAAGGTTATGCTTGCAACAAACACAGAAGCAGGCTTATGGAGCAGCACAACAAAGCGAGTTTATGTCATCTGATGGTTTGGTCTATTGATTTGAATTCAGAATGGGTTTCCCTCCTAAACAGCAACTTCACAACCACAGAAAAAAAAAAAAGTCACATTTGTCTTTCGAAGCAAAACATTCAGAAAATGTTTTGTTGTTTTCTTTAAGACCATCGCTAGCAGTACTTTAGATAACTAAAACAATATACAAAAAAAAAAAAAAAACAACACATTTAAAACTAAAGGAAAAGCTTGACACATTTCAACATCTGTCTAGACATACACTATGAGGATCTGCCCAAGAACTGACAACTCTCACACTGTAATACTGTGGGAAAAAAAAAAAGCCATTGATTCATGCAAAAAATGAAAGAATTCCAGTATTTTAAAACAATTCTACACAGAATCATAATGTGTAGGCTACTCCGTCTGTTTCTGTTAATGGGATTTTTGTGAACTTCCCTCATCAGTCAGCCATACCAGAAGCTTTGTTTTGGTCCTATAGATACAATAAACCAACGTCAGCCCTTCTTGAGGGACTACTTCATGCCTCATGTAATTAAATGAATGTAATACTTCCACAAGGTGCTGGACTGACTGCCAGCGAGACTGATGCCCACAAAGGAGGAATATCCAAGATAAGATATTATCTTAGTGGCTATAAAAGCAAACCCAGAAAGAACTTCAGTGTATGCCTGTTCCAGGCTCCTTGCTGGTACTGTCAAAGCTGTTAATTAAAGCTGTGTTTGGTTGTAAGTAGAAATATGCATTAAAAGAAGAAAATACATTTATAAGAGCCAAAACAGCTTTTGCTAAAGAGTTAACATTCAGTCTAAGCTGGGCTATACTGAAAATGCTTCATCTTCCACTACCACACTACTGGCTGATTTCATTTCTCCATCCCTCCATCTAGATAAAGTGACTTACACACAAGGATGCTGCAACTGAAGCCATAATCTCTGTTATCACTACACTTAAAAACATAATTAGTGCCAAATGCTTCTTATCCAACCTATCCGTGCACTGCTTTCTGAGATCTCTATCAGCAGCACAGATAAACCAAATGCGATCAGGAACACCGTGAACCAGTAGGTGCACCAACCCAGAAGCTCTCAAAAATAAGTCCTACTTAAAAGGAACAGAAAAGCAGAGCATGGGCAAATTGTTTACTTGGTCTGCTCCTGCAAGCCTGCCCTGGCAAAACCAGCAGCCACAAGGATAACCCCAGCACTGCATACATTACAGATGGAGAATATGCACACAAGCACAGAAATGCCAGAGTACTTTAATACTTAATGACAGCATCAGAAGTGGGTTAACTAGAGAATATTGCAGAAATTATGGTTCACTGCACGGGTAGCCAATCTAACCACAATACAGCAGCTCTGACTTGCAAACACCTTCTTCCAGCACCCATTCTTGAGTCATTTAGTCAGCCGCATCCAAACAAGTGAGCGGAGGTGAAGCCAGGTGAAAAACATCTTGGATAAAGCAAAAGCTTGTACCTACAACTGAGATCTTTCTTTGATCCAATGTGCCAAGAGACATTCATTTTAAAAGCTTGTCAAAAAAAAATATATATATTTATCTATAGTGTCAAATATACATATTCAGCAACTTGATAGAAGCCAGGCCCGGGGAGAGGAGAATGGGAAGCCTGATCCTGTGGCCAAATGACTTTCCATCTTATTCAAACACCAGGGCTGCTGTTCCGAAGAATGAAAGAGAAGACCCCAAAAGTGAGTGGCAGATATTGTTTTTCTCCTTCTCCTGAAGATACACATTCACTTTAACATGCAATGGAGAAACTGCTTTAAAAAAAACAACAACAACAACAACAAAACCACCAAGTAATATAGAAATTCCTGTACAAGAGAACATGAGGGTTCTGCAGAAGTGTTACAGTTTATCTTTATTCCTTTAAGGCATTTCATAAGAAACAATTTTAATGACACGTAAACAAGTTTTTTCCTTAAAGATGATCTCTTACTTTAGGTACCATATAATGCATGATTTCCACATCTGAGCAGAAATTGTCATTCAATAGAAGACAAAAGAACTTGTGTAAGCAATCAATGTCTCAGGATTGCAGTAGTTAACTGCAACACATCTTTTAGTGTTTGCATTTTAGAGTTTTCAGTCTCTCCCCTAGACATTGCACCCTGTCCTGAAGAGGTGTTCAGGAAAAAGGAGGAGTTAAAAAATTAAAAATACCATAGGTCTTTCCCTGCATGCAAACAGATTTTGTGTAATTCACTTTAATTCTCTTAGAATGTTCCTTCAGTATTTTTTTTTAAAGGGGAAAACTATTCATATGTTACTTAGCTGATTTCTTTTAGTGTTTAGTACAGTGTTTGAGTAATACAACAGCAGAGGCAACACAATTCCTTACAAAAAGATAAATTTCATCATATTAATGCAGTCCTTGATTTCCATAAAGCTGCCAATTACAAGTATTCTGACCCAACACCTGTTGCTAAGAACAGGCTCAAAAAATCACCGTTTCACATAGTCTACAAAGAAGTGATTACTTTTGGTCATTAACAACAGGTCTGTGTTCAATTACATGATCTGGAAGTAAGAGCTTCTGCATTCATTTACTAATTTGCTAAGCCACTCACAGTCTTCCAAGAGACTCAAACTCATACTGAAAGTGAATTAAATACAGTGTAATCACTAATACTGCATAATGTCTACTGAGAGATTAAAAGGCTTAACACAGATCAATTCCAGACAGGCAAAATAAAACAGCTAAAACACCAAAAAAAGAAAACAAAAAACAAACTTATATTCCTTCGAAGAAGTAGCAAGGCACTGCCATTTACAAATACTAGTGTTCATGTTAAAAAAGATAAGGGTACCTAAAAAGAAATAGGCCTTAGCAACCACATCCAAATGGCATGAGTGTAAGTCAAAGAAAAAACAAAAAAATACTACTCCAGAAACGTGCAAGATGTTTATCTTGTATCGGTTACTATTAAAAATGGTGGTTAAAAGCAATGTTACAAAACTGAAGTGGGAAAAGACTAAGAACTGCTATTCTGCATTCATATACAATGTGTTTATGACAGCATTTTCCAATAGACAAAGTGTTTTTACACCACTCCAATATTTGTAAAAAGTATATTTCTTGTGTACATTTAAAAAAAGTCACATTGTTCAAGTAGGCAAATTAGCCATAATAAAGCCTAACTTTGTTTATGACAGATGTCAAACTTAATTTGTTAAGCAACTACACTAAAAATACAGCTTGCAAGCTGGAGCTGCACATGTTCAAACATTTTTATAAACATAAAAAAACCCAAACTATGATATGTATTTATTTTCTGAAGTCAGTCTTCGTAATTCTTGTCCCTACAGGACAAAAAGTAATTTCCAGTTAAGACATATGCCTGTTTTAAGTTCTACTCCAAGGAGGGGAAAAGTGTTCTGAATTTTTCCAATAGATTTTTTTTTTTCCCTTAGGGCTCAACTGTCACTTAAGCATCACAAGAACAAATTGAAATGTAAAACTGCTCAGCTATACACAATGGAATTGGTCACAAAAGGATTTAAAAAAAAGAAGTTAAACCATAAGATCCATTCTCCATATAGCTCACAGTATCCACACTGGAAGTTTCTCTAGAATTCGAATAAGTTCACCAAAAATAAGGCTGAAGATGGAATTTTCAGCACTATGAAACAGATGAAATGGGATTAAGAGGAGAACCCATTTGTGTAAGTACTTTATCCAGCCACTGGAGGGGCCCATGAAGATGGATCTCTATCCAGCACGGGGTGCTCGTGACATCTTGTCGGTGATATTCAGCTCCCCACCCCTAGAAAAGTGAACACACGTTATCAATATAGTAGAAAGTCATCATCTAAGAAATTTATCTGAAGCTACTCGTGATCTAATAACTCTTATCATCTTAAGAAAAAGAAATAAAGAGGTCAGAAAGGAGTGGCAGGGAGGCTGCTCAGAAGCCCCAAAGTCTTCCCTGCTAGAGTCCCAGTGTGACTATACAAGATCCTTTGAAGAGCACGCTGCTGACTCCAAAGTGGATCCTTGTTTTAGCTAGCTCTTTTCTGCTTCTTCCTACTCCTCTCTATCCTCTACACTCCACATCTGAACAGTAATTGGCAAGATAAAATCTCAACAATTTCAGAAAAGAGCCTCATCACACACACACAGTATTTTTAACTAGCTGGGGCACCTGGAAGCAAGATCTAATAATCCATATTGATTTCAACAACTCTGTTTATATCTGTGGTACAAAGACTTCCTAGTGCACTTCATTTTAACTTTGAACACATCGTATCAAGCTTTCACGAAACAACAGAAAAAAAAACCTGGATGGCACATGCCTGAACTCCAAGTTAAATCTGAAACAGAGCCAACTTTGAGGAAACAATACTGTGAGAATAAATTGGTAATGTCAAACTGTCCTGTTAAAACGTGCATCTTCTCCATTTTACAAATACAGTTATGTATCTTTATTTATTTGAAGTTTGAACATCTGTTCTACAATCACTTATGTTCGTCTCTACCCACACTGTTTTTTGTAGAGGTCTTGTAGTTAGTTAGCTCTGCTCATTCATAGTTAGTGCACAAGTCCAGACCTCCCTCAGTAATTTTACAGTAACTGCAACAATTAAATCATGTCCTGAATAATGAAGTAAATACAGCCAACACTTCACAAGACGTGTTTTTCTTGTAGCAATCTCCCTTTCCCCAATTAACCTTTTCAATATATTTAAAATTGAAAAGATTCATTTCAGTTCAGAATAGATTTGTTACATTGGTACAGTTTGCTGACTACTCATACCCACAGTAAGTTTAAGAACCTCCCATTTACCTTTACAAAACTCATTCGAATGGTGCACATTTTGGTGAGCTCATACACTGCTTCAAATCCATGGTTGACAGACTGAGCTAAAAGCTGAGCAAATTCCTGATTGTTGAAGATTTTCAGGCTGCATCCACTAGGAATCTTGCACACAGTTGTTGGATGAAAGCCGTGGTGGTAGTTGCAGTTCCTGCTCTGTACAAATATGCTGCTGTCACTTAAACACTCAGCATAGACTTCCCCACCAACATAGTAAAGATGAACTCCTTGAAAACAAAATGAGAGAAAAACATTTATTTTTTTTTCTAAAAATACAGTACTTAATACAATCCCCTTGAAATCAGAGGTAACTAAGTTTTCTATTTGAAGAGCTTTTCAGAAAAGTTTTGCCCAGTCTTATACCCACAGGATAATGTACTTTCTCATTTCAAAATACAAGCTTCATTATACATCAACCACTAGATGTCCTTCTCTCGTCAATTAGAGAAGCAAAAACTACTTCCACACATCCACAGTTAAGTTCTCTAGGAAGCTAGCTTGAAGTATGCAGATTTTAAAACCACAGTTTTATGAAAGTGGTAACTACTGTCTATGGGAAATCCAAGGAAATTCTCAGGAGCAGGGATAGACATGAATGTGAAAGTGTATCTGCAGCCTGCTCGTGTTTTTGGCATGTTTTATCAAGCAAAAAGTCCAACTACCTGGACAACTTAACCAACATCAGGTTTTAAGGACCTTAAAAAAAGAAAAAAAATGAAGGGAGACCCTAGCTTTAACACAACTGCCTGAATTCAGCCACGCATATAAGCAGTCTCCTCCTCGTCTGTTTTGAACAGCACACTGGAGCACGAGGTCTTAACCAACACATGGAAAAGCCACTGAGCAACCCCTTCTGTGCCCAAACACAGACTCACTGCCACTTCATTTGAGACTCTTGTCTTCTTTCTGCCAGACCTTCTCCCTTTCCCTCAGCCATCGCAGTCACACAGCTGGGATATGGCTCAGTTTGGTAAGCTTACTGAAACTCCCTGCTGACTGCCCCATGGCTTGCCATACGATGCTCTAGCAAGTCAACAGATGCCAGCTGATCTTTCAGACAGCAACAACTGTTGTGAACATTGCTAGACCCACTTGAGACTAAGGTGGGATGAAGTTTACATAGAGGAACCATTGGCTTGACCTACTATAAGCAGCTGACAGAAAATCTGGGGTGTGCAAGAACACATTTTCGCTGCACAATCCTGTTTATTTAAAGAGACAAGGACAAGCACCACCTGCTAGCAAAATTCTTTTGGGTAAAAGCCTACGGAGAAATCTAAAAAGAAGCGAGATGCATTTAACAGTCTGAAAAGAACACTGATAACTAAAAAAAAAAATCCAATGCACAACCAGAAATCAACTATTCTTGCAGTGCAATACTTCTGCAGAAAAATCTGAGAAATTAGAAGTGGGCAGTATTAAGGCAGCAAAAAACCACAAGATTTTCCAAACAAAAGCCATAAATAAATAATACTGTATACCAAAGCAATCTTAATTGTACTCTGAATTGCTACTGCAAAGCAAAGTTTTAGTTTAATAACTAGTACTAAAAACACACATATTTTAAAGACCCAAATTTACTTGACATCAATACTACTCTACGCAATTTTGGATCTAATTTGAATTTATGATCTTATCCAGTGGATGCATAGGATTTCTCTGCCAGTACCATCCTAAGTAGTAACTCGAACCAAATGAACTTCACAAATATTTTCCCCTAACCCTACCCACCTCCTAAAGTCTGTTCTTCTCAGTTTATACCATCACTTTTTCTCAGACAAGAGAATTGAAAAGCTTATAACAAATATTAATATCTATTATACTTGGTGGTCACAAGAGAAACTGCAAATTTTTGCCACATTAACAGCAATTTCTAACTACAAGCCTTATAAGAGACATTACAAGCCTCAAAGTTAAGCAGTATCAGTGAGTTGCATCAATAAAACTGGAGTTCAACCATAACAAATGACTTTATGTGCTCAAAAGGCCTCATACGTGCAAGAGAAAGCAGAGAAAGCAGGTTTTCTTCTCAAGGACTTTGCTAGTTAATTATGAAAAAGGAGATATTCAGAAAAGGAGCACTACATTTTAAGATAATTCAAGCACATTCCATCAAAGATGAATGCTGTGCATCTCTATGTGCTATCAGCCAAACATTACGGGAAAACTAGAAGATCCTGCAAAACCTGCTGTCTCCAGGAATCCCTCCCACACACATACACACCCATGGATTCACTCAAACAAATGAGCCCTTGCAGTTTTGCATTAGCACTTCAAAGTCTTGCTGCCAACTTATGCAAGATATTTGAACATACTGTAGACAGCAGCGTAACACGCTCCATGAACAAAAAACCCCCTCTGCTTTGATACACTCTAAAGCAGCACAAAGTGTTTGATTTAAGCAGCAAATACAGAACTTTGGGAGTCCTGTACGTTTGTTGCTGTTGAAATAAAACCTCTTATGTACAGAGTATCACTGACCACAATAAAAAAGCCCCCACAACAGTTTGTAAGACAGAAACAGTATTTACATTTTTACATTACTGCTAATGGAAAGATGTGCAAAGTTCCTAGACCGATTAGAATCAGTCCACATCAAAAAATGAGTCTTCAGATATTAGAGAGGAAGATCAAACTATTTCAATTTCTGTGCTACCCTGAGCTATGACTACTGGTAAATAAAAGCAGTAATAGTAAAAACAAGGATTAACTTTTTAACTGTGCAAAAAAGAAGTAAAGTTCACCTTTCCCAATGTGTCGTCTAGTGTTCTCAATTGTTGAGTTCCGATTAACATTTGAGAGCAATCCTAAGCAGAACCTGTTTTTATTATTGGAGGGATCTGTAAACCCATCTACTAAGACACTTGTAGAAGATGCATGAAAGGCCTCTCCAACACGATTATTTAATTCGTAATACACAATTGAACACCAGTGTTTGGGTTCTTCATAGGCAACAGGCTGAACATCTGAAAATAAGGAAAATGGAAATATCAGTTTAGACAGCATTTGAAATATTACAACTAAAACTGTAAATATTCCCAATTACCAATAGGTAAGTAACAACTTCAGTCAATATTCACGATGGGCAAAAACAGCCTTGATTAAAACTTTCATGACTTTTAACTTACTTCTACAAATTTCAGTTAGACCACTGATTTTGTTTTCCTATTTTAAGACAGAAATTAAGCAAAAAATACTACGCAAAAGATTCAGATGGCTGATGTAAGGTGAAAAATGATTCTTCTGTCCACATTTTCTATTTTTTTGTTATTGGTATTTTGAGACTCAGTTTTCAGAGCTCTTGTGCACGTACAGTTCTGACAGCAGGTAAAAACAACAGCAAATGAAAACTAAGTTCAACTTATAGTAAGCCACAGTACACGTCTGAGGTCTTTAAAAGCAAGAGGCAGACAAGCTTGGCAAGTTTGCTTCTTAGTTCCTGCTGCTACAAATATAATTTTTACTTGCACTACTTCAATTTATCAGCATAGATTCACTGCACTGTTGGAATTTATTCATTCACTTTGGTTACAAGGAGTAAGAAGCCAAGCAAGGTTACTTTTGGATCACACTGTACAACCTACCTCTGGTAGATATATTTGGCATGATTTGAGGGATCATCGTATTGCTTGTGTCCATAGACTGAGAGTTATCCTGCCCCATTTGATCATCAGGGGGCATATATGCAGGAGGTGGAGTATCAGCTATGACATGAGAGAAAAAAAAAGACTGAATAAACCCCAGCAATGTGGACCATTTATTTCTTCTCTTTACAGCTGAGTTGTAAACACATTAAAATCATCTTCAAGAAGAGATGTTAAAACACTTGGTCTGCAGGAACTTTCTTCACTAGTTGCACTCTCAGATTAGAAGAGACGAGGTTAGACACATGAGTAAAACTAAGTTATGTTTGCCTTCTAATAGCTTCACTTCTAATGATGAGCAAGGTGGCTATAGCTCTTGCTTTCTGTAACAAACATTAGCTGTCTTGCCTACTGCTTCTCTGTGTTCAAAAGCAAATGAGGAAAAGGTAGAAATACTAGTTTGCCATATCATAAAGGAGGCCTACACCAGAAAGCTTTTTAGAAGCTTCCGTAGGCTGAGTTCATTAGAAAAGTGTGGATCTCTTCATTGTTCTATTCAGCAGTAGTCAGTGAACCAGCACACTATTATATCTTATTTCCAATATTCCCTCCAGACACCATTACTACATCCTTCCTAGTGATCTCAGTGCTCACGCAGGAGGGATACTGTGTCAAATGGACACTCTAACAAAGCCACTGAGACCCTGGAAAAAATGAATTCTTTAATCCTTTACCTTCTCAGCTTTATAAATCACAACAATGACCAGTCAGATTCAATGTGACTTCTTTCCTTTGCTCTTCCTAGTTAGTTCCCACCCACCATTATTTTCAAATTAGTTAAGTTTCTCCTACTGAAAGTTTTTTTTTTCAGCTCAATACTATATTTAGATGTTTTCACAGAAAGATATTATTTCAGAGAAAGATACTAATGAACTTTCTGCTCTGACTGCTCCATCTGCTTTCTTTTTGTTGCTAGATGTTCTTCTAAAGCATGCATCAATTATCCTACACTGAAGTGGAGCAAAATAACTTACTACTACAGAATACATGACAAGGAACATTTGGAAAGATATAACAACAATTAACTCCGACACGCAACAAAACGAGGATTCCTTAAAATGCAAACAAAGCCATTTCTTCTAAGTATCACACCAGCTCTCAGTACTGCAATAAAATCTCTCAATAAAGTTCACATTTAGGCTGTACTTACCTGGTAGCTGAAATGGACTAGATGGTCCAGAGCTAGCTGGGGAGCTTGGGTAAGTGCTGCTGGCTGGAGAAGGTGGATAGGGACTGTTTGGCGAAATGGAGAACGGAGTGCTGTTGGGTTGCTGGAAGGAATCTGGAAATGTCGCATTATGTGGCATATGTGGTTCATTGTGGCTTAGGTTCCTGAACTGAACTAGTAGGCTGTGCTGTGGATTGAATTCACTATGTCTAGGCACTAACACTGGAGGTAGAACTGGAAAAACAAACAAACAAACAAAAAAAACCATAAGAACAGATAAACTTACATGAAAGAAAAAGGATATAAACAACGTGCAATTTCGCTCATCATGACAATTTCAGTATCAGTGTGCATGGAGAAAAGGATTACCTGCTGTGCCACCAACCCCTCTCTCCCCTTTGCAGAGTTCACATGCAGTGCACAACAATTTGGTTTAGAAGTGTAAAATCCACTCTGTGCATAACAAAATCAGTACAGCTGGAAATTCACACACTAGTCAAACTACACAGCTACATCTAGACCTTCTCACCAAATACAAAAGAATACAATACCATGCTCAAGTATTGCTAAGTTGGGATTTTAACTTTTAATTTCAGGAGCACTAAAGTCTGGAATTCAAGAGCAGCACTAGAGCACTTGCAGACAATGGTCAGCTGCAGCAGAGATGCACAGCCTTTCAATTACTGTCTTCCTTCCTTATTGCAGATGAGGACTTAGCCACTAACTTTACAAGTAGCAGGCTTTGGAGAGCTGCCGGAAATCCATGATTTACCATAAGGAAAAACCCCAAACTTAGTTATTTGTATAGGTACTGATACAAAGAACACGTGACTCCTAGGGACTTTATTTGGTTTTTAGATAGCCATGCTCAAACATACCTGGGCTCTCCACCCTCTTATAGTGGTAAGGATTGATGCAGACTTCCTTCTGTTTAGATCCAAAAGGAAATTCACAAATATCCAATGGCTTCAGCTCATGATGGCTTTGTAGATCAGGCCAACGCCAGACACGACAGTAAATTACGTGGGGAAGGCCTTTTCTGTGAGAAACCTGAAGTCGTCCATCTAAAGAACGGGGGATAGTAACACACTTGCTGGGCTGTCCTGGACTGCTCAGGGCTTTCTCCAGTTCTTCCATAGCACCTTTTTTCTTTTTCAGCTTTTTTACCAGAGCATCAACAGCTTTTTCTGCCCATTTTTCCTCTTCATCTCCTTGTTTCCAGCCCAACAGACGCTTTACAGCTGGGCTAGTAAAGGAGAACAAACTGGCCATTGACGTCATTTGACACAAGTCTTCAAAAGATTTGTTGGGTTTTGCCTGGGTTTTTGTTGTTGTTGTTAATTCTTATTTTCAAATAAACATCAGTGTATACCAAAA
The DNA here is from genome assembly GCA_023055505.1 of Callipepla californica brunnescens. Taxonomy (NCBI): domain Eukaryota; kingdom Metazoa; phylum Chordata; class Aves; order Galliformes; family Odontophoridae; genus Callipepla; species Callipepla californica. The sequence continues at coordinate 15,291,703 of JALIRH010000014.1, forward strand.
GCAGTTATTGCCACTGATGAGCTGTATGATTTCTTGGGTGCTGACAAATAAACATATAGACGTCAGTGACGAAGTCTTCACATCAAAAATAACAACCAATTCTTCCAATTCAGCTCTATCAAGAAGATGAGTAAACAAGCAATTAGTAAGCAAGTAAATAATAAGGTAGAACAAAAAAAGATATTACAAGAATGCACATTTCAGTGCTAGTTTTGTAACAATACCTCTAACCTAATAAAATCTCAGCTTAGAGCTGAATATAGGAAAACATTACCAGAGTTCCCATTCATCTCTAACAGGTGAGGAAAGAGACATTTAGAGGATCAAACAGACAGCATGGTTTCTGCCAACATTACTGTCCCAATATTTCTTCAGAAGGAAACCCTGGAAGGAGCTGAAAAAAAAAAAACCTTGGGAAATGTGCTTTAAGACTTGTCTTATATCCCTGCCACAGTGCTTCATCAGAAGATATAAAACTGCTATCAGAAACACGCAAAAGCCATAGAGGAAGCAGCAGGTTCCACAGACATTACTTCAGAGAAGTAATCAGCCTCCGAAATAGATTTTTATTTCTGAAAAGAAGAAAATACCAAAGCTCAAATAGTTGAGCTCAAATGAGGTACTCCATCATTTTTAAAGAGCATAAAACCCCCCACATCAATCCCTAATGAGCCATTCAGAAACGCGGCCAATCTTTTCAGCTACGGCTATTTTTATGCTGCACTTCCTTGTATCTTCTAAGAAGAATATTTGAGGCACTGGTTATTTTTAGTCTTTGGCAAAAAAATAAAAAAATAAAAAAAATGTTTTCCTTTCCCGAGAAAAGAGCAGGGGGGAGCACGGCAGAGCAAGCACTAGAAATGCGACCTTTGCTATGAACTGCCTTAGAAAGGAGAGAAGGAACAAAACAAAGCCGTGCACCTCCAAGCAGACTCATGAATGGTGTTTTTGCCACTCACCAGCTCTCCTGTAAATCCTTCACACACCATCCCCCCTCCCAAATTAAGGAGTAATGATGACAAGAGGAAATGATGTCCTGTGGCAAAGAACTGATAAGAACTTGTAAAATCTCTTGTGAATACTAAATAAGCAAGTACAGACAATGAGCAGCTGGCAAAAAGCAAGAGCAGAGCTAAGAGAAAGGATGTCAATAACAAAAGATGCTTCCTTTCTTGCTACAGAGACTGCCAAACAACATTGTCTCTCAACTTCTGATAAACTGCGGTGAATTAAAACACCTAACGTACCCTGAAACACCAAATGTGTACACAAGTGAAAAAGGGGTACCACGAAGATCAAAGAACCTTTACTCTGGTTCCCTCAGATTCCTACATTTAATTAAAGGTATTTTTTCCCAGCTTTGATTCAGTTTCTGATAAAGCCATTCCACGTGTTCAGTTAGTTAAAAACACACTTAAAGAGACGGATGCGTACCTTAATAAAATTAACAAGGACAAAATGGCTTTCAATGACCCCAGCCACTTACAGTACTTTGGTGCTGCAGTGACATGACAAGAGCTCAAGCTATGCAGGAGACAGCACCAATAAAAGATGCAGCAGACACCCCTAGACAAAGCATTTACACCGTCCCATATACATTAAATCCAGATTTTCTACTGCAGGAAATGAAGACAGTGGGGAACAGAAGGACACTCAGAAGTGATGAAGAGTACAAGTTTTATAACCAACTTTTTACAGGAAAAAAAAAAAAATCATTTATTGCACTCATAGCTTAATCCCACCAGCACTTTTTGACTCTTTAGATTTTCAGTAATACAGAAATAAAAGGAAGATAAAAACAAACACAATCAAAACAAGGAGAAATTTTCAAGTCTGGTATCTCCCACTGTCTCACCAGGTCCTCTGAAGAGGGTAATTCAAAAAACAGCAATTCTGTTCCACTGACTTTCTGAAGAATGGACATGGCAAATCTCCAGCGTAAGTTTAGCTCCCCAGGACAGTTGCACATGAGAGCCTTTTCACCCTTCAAAGTAACAGGAAATACATAAAGGGAGATAAACTTGGCCAAAACCAGACTAAACTTCTTCTACCGTGGATAAAAGTTTAGTGCTCTAAAAAGTAAAAGCTGTTTATAGTCACAACTGACTTACTTCCAAACCTTGGGTACATTCAATAGCTGTAAGATTTCAGAAGCTACTCACACCCCTAAAAAGGAAATGAACCCACCTAGAATCTTAGGCCAACGAGATGGCAATTTAAGACTCCTGTTTTTCAACTACGCTTTCAAAGAAACGGAAGCACGAAGGCAGAAGATGCACTAGAAAATCCTGCTCAAAGTTACACTCAAAGATTGCAATAAAAGCCTCTTAGCTCTTTTAAGTAATCTATTCCACCACAACTGCCCCATGATGTGTGATCACGTCTTTTTCTTTCAGTATTTCAAACGTAACAGTAACAGGGAATGAAATTTTACTGCTTGTATATCATTTCAACATGGTTTACACACAAGTATGCACTCAGGATAAACAAGCTCACTAGAAGCAAGGAAAGCTGGAACAGCTCTACTAAAGCAATTCTCTACACTAACTGCTATTTGCAGGGCAAGTCAAGAGAATTTTGATAAATGATTTTGTCTCTATAAACAATAACTGCAAAAAAAAAGATCTGCTCTCAAAACTTTACACTGGTCAGAACCCCAGCAGAACAAGAACTGTTCTGAAGCACTGGAACAGATCTCGCCAAATCTTCCAACCTCACAACCACTGGAAAATGATACTGCTGAAGCTGTAAGTGACACTAATGGTTTCAATAAATCCATTCCGGCCACCCATGCTGCTTTCTGGACTCTTCTGCTGAAGTGCATTTTTACCTGCTCAAGAGCAGTGTGGGGAAAAAGAAATCCAGCAACAAGCTACTGTCAGGCTTCCAGAAGTACAAGGGACACTGAATCCATCTCATTATAGGCCTCCAAGAAGTTCATTTTGGAATAAAAAACACTGAATGGTTACAGCTTTTTAAATAAAAAAGTGCCAAAACAGTATTAAAAAGATTCATAAATTATTTGTAGACTTGAAGCCTTTCCTCCCTTGGAGCCATTTAAGGTCACAAAGCATGGGTTCAGGCATTTATGTATGGGAATCAAACATTTTCATGTAGAAGCTATAACTCTCCAGGGGTTTTAAAACATCAACACAAGGTGCAAAAAGCACACTAAGAACATTTACATCCATCTGAGGTCATCTCAGCACCTAATGACTGCCAGGTTCCTATATAATCATGACATCTACTAGGATCAGCTTCACCAGATCATCCACATTTACAACCACTTTCTTCCAAGGTTTTAGACACACGTTACTAGCTATGACCGCAGCACAACCCAGTAAAGGTATGAGAGCAGAAAAATATGCATTAAAGAGTGACATTTCCATTCGTAGTGTCACACAAATTGCTCACACTGTTGTGCCTCCAGAATCAGCAGGCAGCAACTTCCTGGGGGGGAAAAAGAAAAGCTTTCTTAAATTTCCTTGAGAGGCAGAAGGTCTGGCATACACATTACCTTCTTTCACTGAATAACAATTCAAAAAAGCTACATGAGAATCTCAGCTGAAAAACATGTTGCAGAGTAATGTACTGCATGAGATGACACAAGGGGGCTTTTAAATGATGAAAACAAAAGGAAGCAAGAGCTGCATTCGAGACAGACTTAGGGAAAGGTGTTATTTATAAAGGTCCTACTAAAGAAGAGTAGAGCAAATGGAAGGAAACTAGCTGTATGAATCCCTTCTTAATATCTCATCGAGCCAACTACAAAGCTAGTTAACTGCTCTACTCACAAATACTGGTACTTCTTCTCGACTACTGCCACCGCTTCCAAGCTCAGAATTTCCCACCTCCAAGATCTAAATTTTAAGTAGTATTAATCAAGTAGTCCACTCAATCTGAAACATGAATTTCACTGCTCCGATTAGAAACTTATTTGAGACTCAACTTTATAACATAAACAAACCAGGCCTTCTAACTAAGCCCCACAGTTGGTAGTTTATTAGAATTGCTTCAGACTTGCCAGTTAAAACTGTTTTGCAGACAGTTCTTGTGCCAAACCTAATTACCTCTTCAGATGTGAACCGCTCCAGTATTTTAACTCCATATACATCCTAACACTCTAGACACTCATAGATAAAGCTTAAAAAACTCAATTACAGTGTATCACAGCTTGTTACAGTATATTCAGCAATCAGTTCATTTTTGTTACTATCTGAAAGTACAACCTCATACATTTCACCTGGCTTTCAGTCAGATCCTTCTTTCCTTTCTAAATGCAATGGCGTTAATTAGTCTTTTCTTGAGGACAAGCACAGAATAAACGTTAGTTCCATAATTTTTCCCTGCACATTAAGGTTAAAATTAAATCCTCAGGTCACACTTAAGAAGTTGGGCAATAATTCCAAGCTATCACTACAGCTATGGAACACAAAATATTTTCCTACGTGACATCTTTCTCATTAAGAATATTATCAATGATTTGTTTAATTCATCTCCCCTCCTCCCCCTGGGGTAAGTAAAAGATGAAAAAAGACTTTATGGAGGATATCAATAAGGAACTTGTGGTATTTCCATCAGAACTGGACTTGTACATCTAAAGGGACATCTAGTAGACAGAAACACTGCTGCTTTTATACCAGCACAAGATTTCTTTGCTTTAAACGTGCCTTGTAAGGCAACATAGTCTAACTAGTAATACATGTAAACAAGAACAGAAAAGAATTGTCTGGTATCTTCACAAATTTTATTAACTGTGACTGGCTCTCCAAACAAAAACTGCATTAACAACTTCAGACATGGCTTTCTCACACAGTACTTCTTCCTTTCATTTCCACATCTGTACATCATCGAGCACAGCTTAAAAAAATGAAGCATGTAACTCTTGTCAGCTTAGAAGTATTTAACTAGGACTTCTTGAAACAAAAATGGTGAGGCCAATCCCAAAGATGCAAGAAATGCATCGTACAAGGCAGAACTGCAATCATAAAAGCCACACAGCTCAGATAACAAAGGTGATGATTTTGGTTTTTCTTGAGTCTTCTTATAACTCACTGAGAAAAAGAAATCATAGAACAAGTGATAATGATCTGTATCATAAAAGAGGTCCAATCAGAAACAGCTCACGAGAACTCCACTGCATTTCAAAAGCATCTCAATTTCCAAATGATGCCAAGGAAACAGCAGAAGAAAATGTGACCAAAGAATAGAAAGTTTAAAATTCATTTTGCACCATGATAAAGATAGTTCAAGAGTGATATAGAAGTGAGGGAGTCAGAGGGAAAAAAAAAAAACAACACACAAACCTTTCCAAGCCCAAAAGAGGTCAGTACCTATTTCTTAAGGTATCCATTTAGAACAGAAAAATCACGTGCTCACACGGGTCTGGTATCTGAAATTGCTCTTCTTACTCAACTTTGAATTTGTAGCTTTTGAGAACTACTATCTGAAAACTAAAATCTCTCCTCTAAGTGTTTCACCAGATACGTGTGTTCTCTCACTCTCCTATTTCAGCTAAGTGGCATTTTCCAGCAGAAGCACTGCGCTGAAAAACGTCATCATGCACCACAGGAAGCACTTCTGAAGGTCAGCCCTCACACTGCCTCACATTCTTCAGGTTAGTCAGGATCTATCCTAACCATGGCAGATAACTACAAGTTGGCATCCCCTTCTTAATTAAATTCACATACAAGGGTGTCATTAAAGTTCACTACATGTGAAAATAAAAACTCTACTGGTAGACAAGGTCAAGCAAACAACGTTTAAAATGGACTCAATACTCCATTGGAAAAAAAATAAAGTAAAAATAGGACACGCTTATACTTTCCCAAAGCCCTAAAACACACAAAGAATTAACAGGCTGGACAAAGCTTCACAAAAATTTAGCTGCTTGTATAAAGACCTTGGTTAGAGAATAAAATCCTAAACACTGCCACCAAATATATGAATTGCCAACAACCACAAAGCAGGGACTACAGACTTTCATAAAGCTTTATTAGAGGGGAAGAAAAAATGAAATCGTACACGCGTGCGTATGTACTTCCATTCCAACTGAACTGCATTAAGACTGTGACAAGTTGACAAAAGCTACAGGATTTGGAGGGAACACTGACAATAGTAATTCAGCGAGCTTTTTTTTTTCCCCCCTTGCACAGAATGAATGAATGGTGAAGTATTCTAAATTTGTCAGTTTGTGACATCCACTGACCCAGAATTCAGAGACACTACCTCATAGTTGGTGGATCAGTAGCAGCAATTCTGACAAAGATCCTCTGTCAAGGATGACAGTCCTGGCAGGCACAACCTTGGTGGTAGGTCAGCAGGGATACAGACTTGGCAGACAGCGGCTTGCATCTTGCCAACCCACACTGGTCAAGCACACTGAAGTGCCAGCCAAACTTTTCTACGTGGTCACAGGAGCAACGCTCAAAAGGCCTCCAGAAAACAGCACAGGAACTTGCACTGTGACTAATGATAACTGCTAAAGTCCTGAACTGCTGTTCAACTCGTTTGTAATGAGTTGTTTATCAGTGTCAACACCTCAAGTGTTCTCAGCTAACATTGAGAACAAATATCTTTGAATTCTGAGCATCAGCTCCTTACTTCAACGAAACAAATCTGCCACTAAAAAAAAAAATCATCTCAAGACCTTTCAAGAAAAAACACGAACACATTCAAAACAATTTTAACAAAGCAGAGACATTAAAATAAACATTAGTTTTAATCAACATGAAGCATTTAACTGGCAGAAAAGGAAGGAATACAGACTTGTATTGAATTACCACAGCAGCAGTGCTGCAGGTATACAGTTCGACCAAGGGGAACAAAGGATTTTGAAGAGTTTTCTCTAGAGAGCCATAAACAGAATACAGAAAACATCCTCCTGATATTAAAAGTGTCCTCTGGAACATTACAGATCACAGCATAATTTTCAAAGGCCATTAGACAAACTACAGAAATACAAACTACACTTAATAGCACATTAGCACGCTATCTTGAGAGATGGAATTTCTTCCAGCTCCGATAATGCACCATCCTGAAAACTTTGCAAAAGAGATTATCTGCTCAAGCTGCAAGACGAAGAATTTGACTTCACAACAAGAACCAAGAAGCAGAGGGCCCGAAGCTGCAACTCCTTCAGGTTCATCACATTAAAACTCTGAACATCCAACAAAAAGCACCCACTGCAGCTGCGTGCAGCGTAACTGCTGCACAGCCTTTCACTGCAATCTTCTGTGATCAAGAGAGAGAAATGCAAAGGAAGCCACTCATCCTCTTTCTCTATTTGTCACCCTTACCATAACTGCCCATCTCGTGCACTTCCTGGGCTTCCTCTAGGAAATTCTCTCCTGGAGAAAAAACAAAAAAGAGACCAAGAACATTCCCCCTTTGAGTGCGTTTTCTCTGTATTTTAAAGGGAAATAAAGGTTCTGAAGGGAAGGATCTGAACACCAGCAAGAGCAAGGTTTGCAGCGTTTCTGTTCACAAAAATAAGTGCCATTAAGCACTCGCCAACAATTTCAAGGCCAAGGGAACAAAATTTAAATATCAGATGTAAGAGTAAACCACTATCAAACAGTAGGGATTAAGACATTAAATCCAGCAACACCCTACACAGACGGAGCACTCAAAAGTTACAACACACTAATTATGAAACGTCTTCAATTAAGTTATTTGCTTCTTCTATTAACTTCCAGTACCAACAGCTGCCAACTTCATAAAGTATTACAGCTTTTGAAGAGCGCGGGCACGTGACTGTGAAACGTCTGTACCACTCTCACCTTCCTCTTCAATCAGATTCTCTCATTGCTCAGAGTATTGGGAGGATACCCTGTGCAGAACTCCCATAATCAAGAAGTGCAGAGCACAACACCAGCGTGAGCGTGCGCGATTTTAAAGCCACGTATGGCAGATAAATTACATGAAATTAACAGAGGCATGAAAACCAACAAGAGATTTCATCTAAAGCCATCGCACGCTGACAATCTCATTTCCCAACACAAAACTTGCAGCCTAGCACACACCTTGACAGTTATTCCTCAAGCGTTTTGCTACAGCAGATGCTCCCACCATCCAGAGAACAGATCTATAAACCCATGGATTCCAACAAGAGATTCAACAGCTATCACCGAGCCTCTGGGAAACCCGCTGCACTCATCTTCCTGAGGAATATGCTCAAATGAATTCGCTTAAACTCTTATCAGAAACTCTATTAAGAAGAGGACGCTGATCACTTGATTCCCAGTCTTGTGCTTTAACCACAAGACCGTATTTCCTCCTATTAACTTTACAGTCCCCAGAAAACCAAACTTGCCCCTCTCCATCCATCTGCTGCCAAGCAGCTGTCAGTACAGGCGGAGCAGTGAGCTGGACAAGCGTGCTGCTGCAAGAAAGCGCCTCTCTGACCGAAGCGCTCCGAGCACGGGGTTTTATGGGAGTCTGTCCAGATCTGTGCAGGCCTTAAGACCTCTGAAAAGCAGGGTGTTCCCCGTCTTAAAAAAAAAAAAAAAATCGAAAATATATAAATAAACGAAGGAAAAAAAAAACGAAACTCCAACCTCTCGTTAGCATTGCAACAGCGCGCTTCTCCAGTTAGGCGCACGGAGCGCTGCAGCGGGCACGGAGCGGGGCTGCCCCCTCTCCCCCCGCCCGCACACGGCCCGGCCCGGCCCGGCCCGGCCGCCCCCCGCTGTCAGCACCGAACGCGATCCCCTCCGCGGCCCCGCGCACCCGGGAGGGCCCCCACCGCCCACCGCAGGGAACGCGACGAGGAAGAAAGTTTCCCAGCGGGCCCGCGGCTTCCCCCCGCCTCACCACAAGCCCGGCCGCGCCGCCCCCCCCTCCTCCTCCTTCTCTTCCTCGGGCTGCCCTCGGGGCGCCCCGACCCACCCGGCGCGGAACGAGGCGGCCTCCGTCCGTTAAAGCTGGAGGCGGCGGCTGGGCCTCGGCCGCCCGCTCTCAACAAAACTTTATGCGGCGCCCGCGGAGGGGACAGCGGCGCGGCGGCGCCGGCGGGGCCAGCGCCGGGACCCGGATGTGCGCGGAGGGCGGGGGGAGCGGGGCGAGAGGGGGGGGGGGGGGAGCGCGGCGCATGCGCGCTGCCGCCCCGCGCGGCGGTCGGGAGGAAGCGGACGCGGCGGGAGCGCTGAGGGGGGGGAGAGGCGGAAGGGCTCGGTGGGAGTCGTTCCCCGCAGCCGCTAAATAAAATGGCAATAATAAAAGAATGACGAGGTGTCCGCGCGTTGTCGTCCCAAGTGTGATTTACCGCAAAAGAGGGGGGATAAGTTTTGCTCCGCGCTGCCCCACGCGGCCCCGGGGAGAGGAACGTGGAGCTGAGGCCTAACGAGGGCACTGCGACATGGCAGCCAGCCCCGGCTGCCTCTGGGACCGGTGCTCTTCAACGTCTTTATCAGTGACATCTGATAACGGCATGCCATTCAGAGGGACCTCGACAGACTTGAAAGCTGGGCCCCGGTGAACGTAATGAGGTTCAACACAGTGAAGTGCCAGGTTTTGCAATTGGGCCGGAGGAATCCCAGGCATGGAAGGAGCAGTCCTTGAGAGCAGCCCTGCAGAGAAGGACCTGGGGGCCCTGGCGGATGAAAAACTTAACATGAGTCAGCAGTGTGCTCCCGCAGCTCAAAAAGCCAATGGTATCCCGGGCTCCATCAGGAGAGGGGTGGCCAGCAGGGAAAAGGAGGTGATGCCCCTCTCTACTCTGGCCCCATCTGGAGTATTGTGTCCAAGTCTACAGCCCCCAGTACAAGAAAGACAGAGCTGTAGGAGAGGGTCCAAAGGAGAGCTGCGAAGATGACCATGGGGCTGGAGCACCTCCCCTATGAAGACAGGCTGAGAGAGCTGGGCTTGTTCAGCCCGGAGAAAAGAAGGCTGCAGGGTGACCTCACTGCAGCCTTTCGGTGCCTGAAGAAGCCTATGAACAGGAGGGGAGTCAGCTCTTTGAAAGGGTAGATTACAGCAGGAGGAGGAGAAATGGTTTTAAGTTGAGGGAGGGAAGATTTAGGTTGGATGTCGGGGGGAAGTTCTTTATGATGAGAGTGGTGAGGTGCTGGAACGGGCTGCCCAGAGAGGTTGTGGATGCCCCATCCCTAGAGGTGTTCAAAGCCGGACTGGATGGGTCCCTGGGCAGCCTGGCCTAGTATTAAATGGGGAGGTTAGTGGCCCAGCAGGGGGGTTGAAACTAGATGATCTTTGAGGTCCTTTTCAACCCAAGCCATTCTATGATGCTGTGATACATCGATGGATACAAGGGGCTCAAATTCCACACCAGGACTTGAACCTTTCCATTTTTGACATCTCCCTCAGCAGACCACTGAAGTTAGGAACTCCAAAACCCGAGATTTCAGCTAGATCTCAAGAACGTGCATATTTCCATTGATATCAGTAACAAAAAATAGTTTTCCATGCAAAAGCCTCTTACAAGGACAGACTGACAGGGGAGTTTTAGAGGCCTGCACGGATGGCCTAATGTGTTCTGCACTGCAGGTAGAACTGCTCACCGCAGTGTGTGGGCAAGGCCCGAAGTGCTGGCACTGAGAAGCTTAACTTTCTGTGGGTAAAAAGATGATGCACAAATAGGGCAAAGTATTTCACACTTTAGCCCACAGAATGATCTTAAGAGGAAACTTCTGCAGGAAGACTACTAACTAGATCATAACCCGAAGGTGCCTTAAAGGAGCCTTGACCGGAGAGCTTTTCAGACTCTGCTGAGCTCAGCTGAATCCCAGCCTGATCCACTACAGAAATTTCTAGAGAAAAGTTACTTCCTCTGGCAAAAATATCCCTGAGGAAGGATATACTAGGCCAAACCATCATTTCTATACAAATTTTTATCTCTTGCAGGACACCAACTTCCAGCATTTAAGAATCTGTTGTATCCATTGCATCAGGAGTGCCAACCGAATCTTGGTATTAAAAAAATTCTTTTTGGCAAAAAATATTAGAAGCAGGCAAATGGAAAGAAAAATGACTGCATCTCTACAATGTATTTTATATGTTACATAATTAAGCCAGCAAGAAACCGCATGAAACCCTACGCTTTGTGTAACTGAAGAGAAACTAAAAACAAGAAAAAGCAAGGTAAAGGTTGCTGAAATGGGAAAAATATCCAGTGAGCCAAACTGAAGTTTCAATTTCAAACATGTTTTCACTTTTAGGAAGTTATTTTCTGGCTCAGAACCATGTGGCTTTTGATAATTCTTAATGCCAGCACAAGGTTTTTTTTTGCGCTGGTGTACTCTGATCAGATCTATACAGAGGTCAGTGAATAGACCAACAGGATATCTCTACTAAAGTTTATGACAACAGTGAAGGTGTATGGCTTCAGTCTAATTTAGTGAAAGAATGGAGCTAACCTCCTTTGGGGACTCCTATGTATCTCTGCACCAGCGATTGTTCTCCTTTGGCTAGGCAGTCCAAAATATGGGACAAAAAAGAAACGAAAAAACAACTGTTGGTCTTTTTCCAAATCTTTTGTGTAACTTAATTAATAAACCAAGTAACAAACAACAAATTGGCAGCAGGCATTTTAGGTGTTGTTCATGTGCCAGCCATCATGTCTCTACAAAACAAAATGTTCTCTTATTAAAAGAAGTTACAAAACAGTTGTATGTTGTCAAGCAAGGCCACAAGGCAGAGCTCTGATGTGCTTCCTCCTGCAGAGGTACTGGAATTCCACTGATGAGGAACACTGCAGGTGTGCATGCAAGCATATGGGAGAGGACAGAGAAAACTGCAAGTTTTCTAAAACAAAGCTGTGCAAAGTTCTCAGTTTAAAACTGCTGGCAAGTTAGGCATGTCCACTTGCAATGCTCCACTCCTCAGAAAGCACCTGGTTCTTAAGCACAATATATTCATTATTACCTCAGTCTAAAACTGCCTATATAATCTACCTGCTGCAAAACAGCTTTCCACTTCTGTGTCATTTTGTCACAGCTTACTTTGTGTAACACGGAACGACCAAGGACTAACTGAAAAAGTCAGGTCACCTCCTTCTAGTCAACAGAGCAGTGTTAAGGATAAAGTAAATTACATTTGCCATCTAATGATCCAAGACTGTGCATCCTTAAGGTGACAATAAAATAACACCACCTACACCTCTCTCTACTAGATACATGGTTTTCGTCACCTAAATCTCTATTCCATACTTCAGTAGGTGTACTGTAGCAACATCAAGTTCAATGAGGGGCTTGCAGCAAGTAGACCCAAGGCATCCTGAACGTAGCTTCCAGAAATCACTTGATTTCATAGCTCATGAATCCATCAATCCTCTTTTAGCACTGGCAAACCTGGAATTTTCAAAATACAGACATGCAACTCTGATCATCTAAGGAAAAAATAACTAGCTAACCTTCTTATTACCTCAACAATTTAATTATAACTGTGTGTTCAGATTCCACAGAGACAACTGCACACATCTTTACACATTTCCTCTGGCCTTGTAAAATCAACTCAAGTACAACTACCTGTCTCACATTCCTTTGCACACAGCCTAATGGCAGCGAAGACAACAAACTGTCTTCTCGTAAAACCTGAGCTGCTGTACGTGTTTATGTTGGAGCTATAACCCTACAGTCTGATCAAAGTACAAACTAATCAACTGAAAAATTGCCACCTCTTTGTATCAGGCCTTGCACAGCCTCGAACCTCAGAGTTCAACAAGTACCTTCAATTACATTCTTTTGATTTTCACGCTGCATTTTGAGTACGATCCCTCCGTTTGCTAATGGGATTTTCTGTCTGGTTTGAAATAGTTAGAAAATGAATCGACTGTTTGAATTATAAGGAAATAGTCTTGACAAAAAGTTGCTTATTATGAAACTTTGGCCTCTCTGGGACTTCTGAGATAGCTGCATCATCCACTCAGTTCTCTGACAACTTATTAAATTGACAGGAGGGGAGGAATTGTTATTATTTTTTTAATACATACGTTAAAAACAAACAAACAAAGTTGCCCACACCAAACACTGGCATTGGCAAAGCCACTTCATAACTATGTTTAAAAAAGCCCTGTGGTGTGAAAGACGACTTGCGTGTTTTAACCAAATCCAACTCAAAAACAGAATCAAGGGAACTGGAGAGGATAGCTGCTGAAAGTTACACTCTCACAGCTGTCAGCTGGGGAGAAATGGGGGGAGGGGAAAATGCTGTGAAAGGAATATATATACATATTTTTTTGGCAGTGAAGAGAGTAACATGCCATCCCTATTTGAAAATGTTCAGGGTGGGAAAGGCTAAGGAGGGGCTAACATACTATACATACCTTGACGTATGTTTTTGAGGCAGAAAAAGAGTGTTATGTTTGAGCAGATTTCAGGCAGTGGGAAGGAAGGTAGCATTCAAATAACCTCACACTGTACAGCATGCTGAATGGCAGCGCCTTGCAACAAGAAACAGTCCTAATGTTGTGTACATCACATCGCACATAGAAGAAAGTTAAATCTAACTGGGAAAAAAAAATTGCTTAGGATGGAATATAGTAGAAGTGTTTATTTATTAGAAGCGTTTAAGCCTTTGGTGACGTGGGCTGCTGCGAAGTTACGCTAGCTGGCACACAGCCATTCAGATCCCTATTACTGTTACAGTCACACTTCTGGAAATCTTACGTTATTCAACTCAGACAGCGATAGGGAGAAGGAGAGAGGAGGATTACTCTTGTTTCCTGAAGCTATAGATATAAGACGTTAACATGGGACTGTAGATCAGGGAGGGAAGGTAAGCCAAAGATGCACTTCCAAGCGAGTTTAAAGCTGCCAACTTTTCTTGCTAGACTGAAAGGATAAATGAGATCAAACAGGTAACAGTACTGTTTCATCTCTAAGTTGTTCGAAACAAAGACATTGTGTAAAGGTTTTGTCAGTTCAAATCAACATTATCTTGTCACACTCTACAGAATAAAAATGTGAATATATTAGAGATGCTGTTTGAGATGACAGATCTGAGAGTCAGCTAAAGGCTCATAACTGAGCACACCGCTCAACTTACAAATGTCAAAAGACCTGACAGAAAAGTCAAAGTCTGAAGAAGGACACTATAGGAAGAGAAAGATGGCTGAGAAGTAATCAAGAAGAGAAGGCTTTGCCTGAGAACTCCGAGAACAGTCTCAAAGTCCCTATCAAAGCACGAACACTCTACCACTGAAACTGTGCACAGATAGCATTCGGTCAGGGCAAAGTACTGCTGAGCTGAATCTGCTTCTTGGAATGGGAGGCGGAAACCTCCCTAGAGAAATGAAAAAAATATCCCAGCTGATTAACACGAAGTTATACACACTCACAGCAGAAATGATAAAGAATTTACAATGGTATAATTCCTTTGAATATTCTTCCAGCATTGCTGCTTTTTTACACTGTCTCCTGGCTTCCACTCACCATTACTTCAACACTAAATAGATACAGGGTACTCTCACTACCATTCTTCTAAACCTGTATGTTCAACCATTTCCAGAACATAACCTCACAATAAAAGAACACTCCATGGAGTCTGACCCTCACTGCTGAACTCATAAAAGTCAGCCTCCACCTCCTGCAAGCTGCCTGCAACCTGAAGACGACAAAGATGCACCATTACATCAACACCGAGCTTTCTTTTTTGTCAGCTGTGCTCAGTGTTAGCCATGAATAAAACCAGTTTTCAGTTTTTTCCTTGATGGTTCATTCACCTCCCCACCACTTGTTTAACATCCTCCACTGTCAGCCACACATTATTCCAAGTTACCACCTCATGAAAACCTGAGCACGGCCTCAGTTTTTCCCCAGGGTTTTTTACTCCCAAGGCCAAGCTCTGCCTTCTGAGTTTGCTCCCTTCTGAAAGCAATTGGCATTTGGGTGGGACAAATTCTGACTTTGGGACAGAAGACTGAACATGCAAGCTCACATTCAACACAGCCATCTGCTGACACAGTCACGAGCTGGAATTCCATTTCTTGTAGTGAGAGTTGGGACCAACATCCACAATAACTCTGTGCTGAAAACTTGTATTTGTGGCTCCATGGCCAAAACCACAGGGAAGCTATTTTTAACACAGCAGAGCTCTAAATAGTGGAAGCACTGAAAATTTAGCTCGCATTATGGACCGAATTCTTCTCCTGGTTACACCCACTCTATGGAGAAGCTTGAATACTATAAACAGAAACACGCTCAGAGATTAAAAAAAAAAAAAGAGAAAAAAAAACAGCTTTCCCTCATGAGTAAAATCAGTATTTTAAAATGAAGAAAGGTACAGCATGTCCTTTGAAGAAAATAAAAGGAAAAGTTAGCAATCTGAAATAGAAAGGATCTGTTACAATAATTGTACCTATGATAGTAAAGATAATACCTCCTACTGCATGTGCCTGAACAATATCTATGGCTGAAATCTCTCCAGTCATTATGCAGATGCTCTTGGCTCAGACCAGTCGAGCGGACACTGCGTTTTATAATAGCTAGATCTAAACTTCATTAGTCATAAGACAACTTTCTAACAGCACCTTATCACCTGAGGATTGCACAACACCGAACAATTAGTGAAAGCAATGCACAGTGCTAAGGCTTTCCCATGGAGCAGCCGACAGGACCCGACTTTCTCCTCCTGGGTGCATCTCTACAAAAGGCCTCACGTTATGCCAGACCTTTGGAACTCATATTTAAATGCTGTGGCACACTGTGGGACACAACTTCTTTTCCACCCTCGTGACCGAAGAGTCAGGTTTAATAATTTCCTCCACAGCATCAAGATCTGCATATACAAAGCATGATAACGTCAGTCACAGGAGAGAAGCGCTTCTGGTCATAGCATAGTGCAGTTCTGAACAGCACGTCTTCAGTTATTTGCTTCTGTTCTCTATAATTTTGCTGTTGTTATTTTTTGAGAACAGGGAACTGGAGTGTTTTCTAGAACAGAAATTAAAACTTGAGGGAGAAGCCAATAAGACGAGGAGATCACTGAGCAGTTGCTCATAACAACACACAATGTTATTTTCCTTCAGCATTTTGTCTCTGATGGGACTTCTTCCACTCTTCAAGCACTGCCCCACGACATACGCTCAAAAAGTAAACACGGGGAAGGAAGTCAACGTTTGAAGAATACATTTTCAGTGTTTCTGCCAACCTGAAATACGTTGGCATTACAGCTGTCACCGAAGCACCTTCATGTTTGGCATTGTAAAGGAAAAGTCCATCAACTTTTTGCTCCAGCTGCATGGATGGGGCCCATTTAAGGCCCTGTCCCTAAAATAGTTCACAACCCAAATTACGATTCACCGCATCTTGGGAATGACATTTAGGATTCTCGAGGCGCTTTCAGATAATTTTTAGACCGTGAATGTAACTTCAGCTGTCACTAAGTAGGTTTTATTTTGTAACAGATTTTATCCTTTGGAATGTTATGTTTGGATCGAGCTGGAGAAACGGAAAAATAAATGCTCCAGTTTGCTTAACCAACTGAAATATAACTCCTGAAACAAAGCTGAAACGTTTTGTCCTTTAAAGTTCATACAGCAGCCTGTGCTTCAGCACACAGACCCTGAGTTAGGCTGGGAAGTGCCCATGTAGGTTTGGGAGAGGGGTAGGAGAGCAAAACCCTTTCTCCCTGCTCTGACTCCATTCGTGTAGTTAACGACAATTCCCCATCTCTCTGCACATTAAATAAATACTTAACAGGTCAGGATTTAATCGGAATCCCTAAAGTTAACAATAGCCCCTCTATCGCCGTTGCTATCTCGGGACATGTCTCCGCAGGCTTATATTTAGATCTCGGCCACCTCGCCCAGCTGCGCTGCGAATAAGACAGCCCCTCTTAAAAATAAATAAATAAATAAATAAAAAATGGAAAACAAACAAACAGAAAGCAACTCGGCAAAAAAATCTGCGAACTTTTATAAAGTGACGCCATCTCGGCTCTGGGGTAGGTCTGCACCACCCCAAAGCTTCGCGAAGCAGGCAAACTCGAAGGGGGGGGGGGGGGGGGGCAAAAAACCCAACCAAACAAAAGAGCAAAGGAACGTGGCTTTACCTTCAGAACATTAGTGCCGCTCCATGTTCTGCCCCTTTACTTTTGCACTAGCTCTCTCCCAGGCGCTCGCTGTTTTCTCTCTCCCTGTTTCTCTCATTCCGACGACTGCGGGGAGAGGGGCGGAGCTGCCGCGGGGCCGCGGAACGGGCGCGGATCCGCCGCGGGTGCGCGCAGGGCGCGCGGTGCGGATGCCCGCTGTAGGGATGTTCCGAGCTCCTGGTCTACTTCTGCTCCCAGCCTCCAGCCTGGAGTAACGCTGGCGGTGTGCAGCCGTGTTCCATGCTGCGTCTTTTGTGCGGTTCGTAGCCAGAACGCTTTGCCCCGAGCAGGGAATAACTCATCCAGGGCAGATTTATTGGTGTGCGGGATGGGAGCGCGGTCCATCGGTTGCAAATGAATAACATCCGCACGTTCTGGACGCATTCAATACGTGCAGTGGAATTACAGATCATAGAATAGCCCAAGTTGGAAGGGTCCCGGAGGCATACACACAAATGCCTCAAAAAGAGCCAGGTAATTGTAAAGTATGAGTGCTCTTCATAGCAGGCCTTCTAGACTTGCATTTTACCCCTTGGCATGCGTGTATAAGGGTGGCAAAAATTGGAGCTGTACTGAAAAATGGGGGTACAGTAGATCACACTCGCTGTGAATTTACAGAACTAAACACAATAAAAGCTGATCAGTCGTGCTGACAGCAGAGCCCATAGAGGTTTCAAAGTCCGGCTAATAGGAAGTCTGACAGCTGCACACCCTTAGAGCAGAAAATAAAATTTGTGTGATTAGGTGCTTGCAGAATCAAAGCGCTTATTGTTAAACTATTAAGACTTATGATTAAGCCTAATTATTAGCCATTATGTCTAATCATTAGCCATTGGTCTTCATGAATATGACTAGATTTGTGCCTGAATTATCAGCTCAGTCCTGTCCAGTGGGTTCTTAACCCCACCGTGGTTGGGTTCTTGTGCCAGAACTTGGATTATTTGGCAGTGTGTGAGACAAGAGCGGGCAGGATGGCTCAGAGCCCCATGAGGAAGGCATGGGGAAGGATGAGCAGGGCTTGGCATGGTAAAGCTAGACTTTAGATTTCTTTGGAGGGTTCAGTCAGTATGTGAGAATACATCTTTGTTGATGTATTCTTTTTGGATTTCTAAAGGACCCTTGATAATGTCTCCCACTTTGACAAGGAAAAAAATGTGCCAGAGGAAATGAGGCAGTGGTCTCCCAAGAAGGCCTAACTACTCAAGGGAAGAGAAGCAAATCTCTGGCTATAAAAAGTGGAATTTCGCGGGCAAGTGGGCACATGTTGGTGCTGCTCAGCCTATTCCTTGGGATGGGATTAAGGCTAAAAGGGAGTAAGTTATCTGTGAACAATGAAGTTGTCAGGGAACACAAAGGTGTAGACTGAAGAACTGCGGGAGGACTTCACCGTCAAAAGGCAGATGGCATTTGGTGTAAAAATAAATGTAAGGTTACACATTGGATTAAGTCACATCTGAGTCAATGTGCCGAAACCCATTATTAGTCAGGAACAAGGTTTTATAATAGTTTGATGCAGGTGTTGTGCACTCTTTTGATCACCAAGAAGTGCAATGAATGGCAGGAATTCCTAGAAAAGGAAAGGCAAACAAAGCAAAGATGATCATTACGACACCGCGAGTTCCTGATGCACCTGCATCTCAGATTGCAGACAAAGCGCTGGTTCTCTATCTCAAAAAGAAACACAGAACTGGCAGAGGTAATGACGTGGGCAAAAAGAGCCATCTGAAGCAACAGATGGGTCCTATTTGGAGAATGTCTAAATAGACTTTCCATCTGGAAAAGAAACAACTGAGAAAGGATGGCTCAGATCTTACTGGAGTCCTATCTCCTTGTCTAAAATATCACACATTCTGCTCTGTATTTTTTCTGCTTCGGAGATACCCCAGTTCTCTCTCCACCACTGTAAATATATTGTTACATGCTTATAAATTGCACATAAAAATGCATCTATTAATAGGAATAATACCCTTCCAACCAACAAGTGTGAAATATTTTGTATTCAGCATTCTGGCCTTCTCAATATGTTCAGGAGAAAAACTTCCAAAAAGCCAGTAATGAGTTTACACTGTGTAACACAAAAATGCATTAATTAATCCAATCTACATTAAGAAACTATTATTTAGAACTCCACATTAAGGGTAATTTAAACAGAAGCTTCAATTTAGTGAAGCTTCATCGTGGTGGAGCTCAGCTATGCAGATAGAGACATCAGCTGAACTAACCACGCAGTATCTTTTAATCCACAATTTTATATCATTACGTACAACAAAGAACATTGTGTTTTGAAACATGCCTCTGCTCCTTCTCTCTTCTAGCAGTAGGAAAGCTGTGCGATAGCAAGAAACTGCCATCAAAAGCTGGGAGATCTAGCTTCATGGAGAACAGGAACAAAACCTGGCTTCTTTGTGAACATTTTCCATGAGGGGAAAAGTGGTGGCAAGGAAGAGGGTCACTTTGCATCTGAAAAGTTTGATTATGACGGGAAAAAAATACATGCCTTAAAGCCATAACACAGCAGAGCGCTGCTTAAGGGAAAAGCCATTTTCAAACTTTCTGTTTTGACAGGGATGAAACGGGGAATTGCAACTGAACTTTTCCATTTGCCCATCCTCATCCTTCTCTAAACTTGTAATAAAAATCCTAACAAATTCGTATTTGCCTATGGGACGGGACAGAGCTCTGTCAGTTTCTTGGGTCCAGCTCAAGAGGACAGCAACATAATTAATGAATATTTAATTGTTACACTTTTTGAGAGGGGGGTGCTTTTATTCCTATTATAAATACAAAGTAAACTAAATTCAGCAAGAAAATGCCACCTGTCTGGAATCAGCCAGATGTAGCAGGGGCAACTGCAGAAGCTGCAATTGCTAATTCGACCCTCAGGTCCAAATCCCAAACAAAAACTTGGAACTGATGTTCCCAAGTGTGAAAACACTCGGTTGCATTTGCAGTGAAGTTTGGACTACACCCTACACACTGACGTTTGGGGATTTCGTGGAACAGCTAGGTGTTTTCACTCTCCATCACCAGGGCTGAGTTTCTGAGAAAGCCACACAATTCAATGTGAAATAAGCTCTTTCCTGCCTTTATTGTACATAACTCATCACGCCCAGAATTTTAATGTGTTCTTTTTGCAAATCTGCTCTGCCAATTTATTGTATAAGCAACACCTTGATCTTCGTTCTCTGATACAAATTTCTTAGGAAAGCTCTGATCTTGGTGCCAGGTTTTAT
The DNA here is from genome assembly GCA_023055505.1 of Callipepla californica brunnescens. Lineage (NCBI taxonomy): Eukaryota > Metazoa > Chordata > Aves > Galliformes > Odontophoridae > Callipepla > Callipepla californica. The sequence continues at coordinate 15,311,982 of JALIRH010000014.1, forward strand.
TGGTGGGATAGTTGGAACTGCAGAGAGAAGGCTATAAACTTCAATTTTAGCAAAACTATTATTAGTGCTTACACTGAAGTGTGAGAACAATCTCCTTTTTATTCAGAGAAGTATTTAGTTCTACGCTTTACTGTAAGTGCATGCTTAAATTCAATTAACTTCATTTTAATCATGGGCTTAAGTGCTTTGCTCTCTTGGGATAATAAGACCATAGGCATTCCATTTAGCTTGCTGAGCTTGTTTTTAAGTAAATTTTGTACTCGCAAGTGCAAACTGACAAACATGCAAATAAGAGTTACCTTTTTTGCCTAAAGACAGAAAATGATAAACTGAGTAGTTCTACAGTCCGTAAGGGGAAACACCTAGGCACAGAATAGCTCTTCATTTCCCTGATACTATCATATTAATTGTCTGTTAGAGAAAGAGTGCTTTGCGAGGCAGTACCGCCTTTGATCTGCTTCTGTACATCACCAAGGACAAACTTAACCATTATTTTCCATTAAAATGAAGAACTTTGTTTGCTTGTTTGCCAGACAAAAGCAAAAGTCTTTGAGACATTGTGGCCCATAGCTTCACTTGATACAAATTGGCACGTCTCTTTCATTCCAGTGGAATTACACTAATTTTACACCTCGGAGTACATCTCGGAGACTTTCCACGTCATGTATAAACTTGAATAGAGATTCTGTATCATGAGGTGAGATCATAATGTGCATGTGTTTCACAGACTTAAAGCTATGAGGTCTGGGAATGCTTGACTGTTGCTAGTAAATACAATATGGTCTGGTAATTAAGTGGGACTGATTATTTATAAGAATAAGCCAGTTTGTAAGCAGAGCCAAAAAACAGTTTTCTCGCCACGGTACTCTTAATTAACACCTTTTCCTCACCAAAGCTGTAAAAGGCAAAATTATGGTTTTATTAAGTTTTATGTTGCTCAAAAAAAAAAAAAAAAAAAAAAAAAAAAGAGCTTTCGAACTTCATTACCATTTGATCTGTACACCAAGAAGTGGCCATTTTAAAAACGAGTAAAAGAATAGCTGAAAAAATGTGTATGTAAACCGACTCATACCACTGGCAAGAATATTCCTGAGGCAAACTGAGAAGGGACATAAAGCAATGCCAATTTTCCACCGTTCCATTTGAAAGAGAATAAATTGTGTTTTATTGTATCAGTTGCTTCAGTGAACCTGAAATAAAAGATGTTCAGGATTTTCTAACACCTGAAAGCGCTTAGGGAATCAGGCCAAGAGCAAATCCAGCAAAACGGATCTTTGCGTTTCCCATACAGATGCTTCAGCAAAAAGTGATATTAATGAAGGCTCGGTATAAAAAATATATTGAGAAGATGGGAGAGCCACTCTGCTACATCTTACATGGGCCAGGGGGGCTGGGAGAGGCAAGGAGCCCCAAGGAAGGATAATGAAGTGAGGCTGTAAGTGGCTTGTTAGGAGCACTCAGGGTTTTCCCCCTTAATTCCAAGATGTTGGCACTGTTCCTGGTCGCTCCAGAATTTATAGATGGTCGAAATGTCAGTTTGAATGGCTTTTTGGGATCCCACCTTCCCCCGATACACAAATACCTTTGTATGAGTTGAAGAAGAGCTGGGTTTGGCTGGTGGAGGTCTGCCTTCTGGCTGAGCGGTTCTCCACCTGCCTTTTTCTTTCCTTCTTATTTTTGCAAGCTTCACACTTAGGAAGACCATAATGCCGTTCACAAGCCCTAAATATATTATTTAGTCTAAATGGAAAAAAAGAAGACGTGTCCAGGAGCAGAATGGTTTCCGGATGTTCCAGTTCCTGAGGTGGAAAACCCCATGGTTAGTCAAAGATAATCCTGTTATTTCCACCAGTTTGACAGCAGTGTAACCATCACTTCCTTTTGGGTGGTAATGGTGCTGTATCAGTGCTGAAGGAGAACAAAGCCAATCCCTCCCAGCTTCTGAGTACAGAAGAACTTTTGGACCTCCATAGATGTACACTTCCTTGTGAGCAGCTGTAATCCAGGACAATTCTTCCTAGGTTCTTTGCATTTAAACATCAAATAGGATGTGCAACTTCAGAAGTGTTTTCTATCTGTAGAGAAAATCAGAAAAAAAAGGGCAATGTTGAGAACTTCCTTGTAACAAATTACTGCTGAGAGCCAGCTCAGCATTACTGTGTACTTGAGCAACAGCCCTGAGTTCATAAAGTTAAGGAGTCATTTAATTGAGATTTTTGTATATTAAAGGACAAGTCAAATAGATTTTTTAAGCAGGCAGAAGTCTTGCTGCTTTCTTTCTGAACAGGGTCTGGTAAGTGACAGCACAATTCAGCATTATGTTAATGCACCATTTAGTGCCCCATGTTCCCCAGCTGCAGTGCTACATCTGTGCCCATTTCAAGTTCTCAGTTAAACTGGAAGCAAAAAGAATGGATTGAAATGGTGCATTCCAAGTGTCTCTCACATAGCTTTGCTCACAAGCTGAATGGTCCTTTTTGTAACCAAGAGGACCAGAAGCAGCCTCCTTTCCCATCTGGAGGCCTTTTTAAAATCTGGCTTTTACATTTCTTAATGGCAGCAGTGAGAAAAAAGCATAGCTTACATTGATGCTGTGCATGCAGGTTGTCTGCCATTGCAATGGGCACAATGTGCTTCCCCAGCCAGTGCGTGGTTGTGCACCAACCATCCATTTTTATCACTTTCAGTTATTGTTTCCTTCCTCGCCACAAGTATTTCCCACAGTGCCACTGTTTTCTATTGGCCTCCTTACTCAGCCAAGCTAATAGTTAGGGGCACACTGGGCATTTTGTTATGCTTTTTTTTATGTTCTGGTAGGCATGAAAACACTCAGTAGGGATTCCATTATGTTTTAGCACTTGTGTTGAAGGGTGAAATAACTTCACAGCCTGTCAGAGTAGTGATGCATTATGAATAGTTCCTTCTTTATTCTACATATTTTTATTTAAACATTCTTGACCATGTTTTGTAACAAGCTGCTTTCACTGTACTAGACTGTCTGGGGTAGGATGATCTGTTTTAATTTTCAAATGACCATGAAAGATTGGAGAAAAGCCACAAACAAGAACATTCCTGTATTAAGTTATCATTTTTTTTTTTCCATGGATCTGAGGCTGGAGAGCTGAATCTCGGGAAAGAGTTTTTAACCTTCATTTGCTGTTTTGCTGCTCTTGCTTCCAAAAGTTTGTGTTTTCACCCGACTGCTTACTTCACCTCAAACTTTGACAATTTTATCTCTTCCATTATTTCTTTGAAGAGGGAATGTCAGAATTTATGAAGGCAAAGCAGTGTCAAAACCCAGGAAGTCTGTGCTCATGTGCCCCTTTTTTTTTCAGATAATCTTTGTCTTCAGAGCCTTGTCAGCTCCTGCTTTTCCAGCACCGCCAAACATCAGATTTGTCTTCTGTACTGTGTTGCTAGAACTCATCACCACATTCAGCTGAGTAACTGCACCAAGCTGTGGCTAATGAACATCTCTGATGAGCTCATATTCATGAAACACCCTTCGCCAGTATCAGTTGCATGAAGGTCACACAACCGCAGCGAGGGGTACTGCTTGGGGACTGTGACCAAGGCCAAGGACACTGCCTCAGCATGAGAGAGGAGGAAAGGGCATTCCCCTGCACAGCTCACAGCTCCTCATGGTGTGGCTCAAGCCAGCAGTCGCCGAGTATTCCTGATTGTCCCTCCCCTCTTCAAAACGAGCATCGGTGATGGAAAGACTTTGCATACTTACTAAATGAATTTAGGGCAAAAAAACTTGTCAGTCTCTTCTTAATCTGTGCTTCTACACGCCACAACTCTCTTCTGGGTTTAACTTTTAGAATCCCTCTGGGGTTGGCTGAAGCCACCTACCGCAGTGGTACATCAAAACGTGATTATGTATCAGCAATAGCACGGCCTTTGTCACGTTGCCCTGTATGCTGGCTTGTGCTCGTGGCTAAAATTTCTTCAATAGGCCATGGCAATATATGTCACCTAGATGACGACCTCTAAAACCAGCTTACACACTGAATTATAGAACACTGAGTGAAAACAGGAGCAATTTCTTCACACTACCCAAGATGTCCCAGTCAGGGGCGTCTGCTGCAGTTTGCCCTAGACCCCAGTGACAGTGAGCAGGACACGTGCTACCAGAGGCTGGCTGAGAATTTGGTCATGACTCAGAGTGTTGTTAATCTTCCTTCCTTAGGGTTTCCTTCCTCCCTGTCTCCAGGAAGCGGGTCCTGCACCAGCTTTCTGCCTGGAACAAAGAGTGGCCCCACCGCGGCATCTCAGCCTCACCTCCTGCAAGAGGAAAGGAGTTCACTGCTCATGCAGCCCCATCGGTTCCTGCTCAGCCCAGGAAGGACAGAGCTGCTTGACTGCAGCCTCTTGTCTTGGTGCTGCTTCTGAAGGGAAGAGCCTGTCCGGGGGCTTAGCAGAGTGTGGCCTGGCCAGGGTGTAGCACTCAGTAAAGGAAAAGATGAGAAATTTCTCTCCTAGGCTTTACAGTCCTCTGACAAAGTTCGTTAACAATATGTCCCTCCTGGCTTGACCTGAGTTGGAAATACTTTTCACTGTTAGATACAAATACATCCTAAGAATGCTAATAAAGTATTTTCCAATTGAACCAGCAGAAAAAAATAATCAGGGCTGATTAGAATAGATGTGTGAGTGGTTTCAGTAGTGTAGCTGTGTAAACTGAAGCAATTGCACCGAAATTATAGCAGGAATTCTTACGTAAGCATTAAAATACCTTGGATCCGTCCTTGTGCTCAATTTTCATTGACTGCCTGTAATTGGAAGCATTGAAAGGAACCTTTTGCCTCTAAACCCTTAGTGAGCTATAACAAAGTTTCTGTAACATGATGTAGAGTGTGCTCAAAATAAATGAATAAATAAAAATAAAAGAGGAAATTTTAGAAAGCTCTGCATCATGAATCTAGACTGGCCCTTTAAGGATACCACACGTGGCTGGGTTTTGCAAAAGCGATTCAGTAAATTTCACAGCACAAAGTCAACAGTCCCTTGTTCTTTTGAACAGTTATGTGGTTTTGGGGAAAAAAAAAAAAAACCAAAAAAAAAACCTCCACAAAAACACCTTCCTTTTGTCTCAAGGTTTTCGAAGCTTGAGATTATTTTTTTCTGTTTTTGAAATGTAGATTGGCAATTCTTTTATTGACCTGTTTATTACAGGAATAACTGTAAACTGCAGGGCAAGATTGCTCCTGCAATAGTAGTTTGTGCTCAAAGGACACAAGCCAGGCCTCATGCTCTCTCCTGCCTTACTTACATTTTATCAGCTGGAAGTAAATTAGTAACATCCCAGAGATGATTTGCATTCACAGGCTCAATGAAAGAGAGGCAATGCAGGAAAAGTAATCACACAGGAATGTAGAGAACATTAAAAACAGCAGGAAAAGATAGTATATAGTAAAAACACAGGTGCTTCATCATCATATTTCCACTCGAGTGTCCATATCCTCAAATAACCTGCAGAGAAGTCCCTGAGGAGGAGGTGGTGGGAGGGCTGTGGAGGATGTAGGACATGGAGCTGACTCTCATGGCTTTGAAGGGTCAGAGGCAGCAGGAGGATCCTGGTGAAGCTTCTTTTCAGTGATAAAAAGCTGTTTGGGCATGGGCTGGGCTTTCCAGTGAGTTACCTACTTGTATTTTTGCAGAACAGCGAATAGGACCCATGAGTTGTGTGCCTAACAGTCACAGTGGTTTGTGAACAGAGAAGAGAGACAATAAACCCTTTGAGTTTGCTTGGCCTAGAATTCTACAGGTAATGACTGAACAGCAGGAAGAACAGTGAGTCCTTGCTGGAGAAAGGAAAAGCAGAGGGCAGGGCCGTGTGATGTCAGGAGTGGTATTTCCAATGCTGTGTGTGTTGATGCTAAATCTCAGTAAAACAGATGGGAGTCCAACACCATCCACATACATGTTGCCCTGATTACGTGCTCCCTTCTTTGCTGTAAGAAAGGTGTTCAGATAACCAGAGCTGTGGAGTAGATGTCATGTTCGCTTTTTAACATCTCTGATGAGAAGAAGAAAGGAGAGAAACCATGCATGCTTGCCATTAGAAGTCAGGAGCCCGATCCAGAGTCTATTGAAGTCATCAGAAAGGTTTCCATTGACATCAGCAAGCGCCGGGATGGGCCCCCAGAGCTTCGCCGCCTGCTAAGGACATCTTGTCTGCTGTCAGCCAGGGCTCCAGGCCCAGGCCTGGTCCAGATGGATGCCCATGTCCCCCCTCCTTGTTGTGTGGTTGCAAGGGTAGCCTGCAAACAGGGGGACACAGGTTTTAAGGCTGGTTCCAAACATGGACCAAGCAACAGCATATTGCACGGCAGCCTTGGGCTGTGCTAAATTAATGCCATCTGCTCCTGGCCTTCCTCCTCTCGCCTCCTCCCACCTCCTCCCTCAGGGGCTCCTGACAGTGGAGAATAGCTGGAGTACAGTCACAAGCATCACGCCTCTTCCTGTCCCTAACACACCCTTTACACCCTTTGTTTCTCTCTAAGTGTCAGGGGTGGAGTAGGATCCCAGTAGCTGGCTTGGAACCAGCTGGCAGCATCTGGCCAAGCTTGGCCCCATTCCTCCCAGGCTCGGAGAACCTGAAGTCGGCAGAGCCTCAGCTCTGCAGTCTCCAGGGGTTAATGTTTGGGGTTTTTTTTTCTCTCTTTTTTTTTTTTTCCCCACCAGGAGAAGAGCTATTCTCAGTGACATCACTGCCCTCCCAGCTGAAAGCTTATGAACTTTCCAAATGTGGAGGAAAGTTGCAAATACCGTGTGAAATCTCTTCTCACCCTAGGTTGAAGCCTTTGCCAACAGCCCTTGCAGGGAAACTCCCACTGCTAGGCTGAGAGTTCAAAAGGTAGCAGCCATTTCTCACCACGAGTGTTTGTGAAATGCAATTGAAAGTAAAGATCCTAATTACATTTGGCATTTCTAATAGTCAGTCTCCTGCTAAACAAATGACATCATTTGTGGCATTGGCAGTAAGAGAGCCCACTGTAAGGAGCTGTAAACAAGAGTCCATGCAGCCTCATTCTGCTTTAACAAAAGGATGGGGAAGGGGGGTGAGTCTTGCTCAATGACCATGATGCTCCCATTTTTTTTCAAGCATTAAACATGTTCTGATACCTCTGCAGAACGGTTTCGAAATGAGGAAAGACGTTTAGAAAACTGGGACTGGCAATCAGGGGAATCGCTGCACTCGGGCTGGGGGCACGGTCACTTTTCTGTATCTGAGCTTTGTCGGTATTAAAGACATCTGAAGACTGAATTGATCTTCCTCTTGGTTATTGAAAGCTATATCTGAAGTTTTGATGGGATGCGTTTTCCAAAACAGGAGTTACATCCACAATTCCTCTCAGGAAAAATAAAAACAACAGTTGTGCATCAGTGCTTCCTTCCTTACACTGCACTGCGTGTTGGGTCTGGTGGGGGTTAGGAAAAGGTTCTGCACCAGATGGTGGTGGGTATGGAACAACTCCTAGGGCAGTGGGCATGGCCCTGAGCTGCCAAAGTTCAAGGACAGTGCTCTCAAACATGGGGTTTGGATTTGGGGTGGCCCTGTGTGGAGCCAGGAGTTGGACATCGTGATCTCTGTAGGTCCCCTCCAACTCCATGATTCTGTGAGTTCAGGCTCAGTCTGTGTATTTTCCAGTTTGCCCCCGTGCAGCATGCTGACCCCATGACCGTGGTGAGGATCAGTGCAATGTAACGAGCTCTGCCAAGGCCACAGGATCCTTCCCTCTCCTTCCCTCCCAGCCATCCTGCTCTGCTTACTTTGTGATATTTGAGGGCATTCCAACGTAAAGTGCTGCAAACACAGACCATTAGCTGTAACAGGATGCGGTTGGAGGCTTTTTGATATCCACATGCCCGTAACCGTAACCTGTGTTCAGCTATTTTCAGCCCCGAATGCAAATAGAAGCAACATTTGCATCCAGATTGCCCTTAGTGCATAGATGTGATGGGTGATAATTTCAAACCACAGTGTAAGGGGAATCTTAAAGTGTCTTTTTCGTGTCAGAGATATATCTGCATATATTCTCACCTGGTACTAGAAATAGGTGCCCTCTGTCAGATTCCTTTCTAGAGAGTTGCTGTCACTGCTGCAGAAGATCAACCCTTTACGTGGATTGAAACTTCAAACAGGATCTTAATACTTTCTCACTGCTCAATTTTTGAAATTGCTGTGCTCCTAACAGCTTCCTTTCCGTACGAACAGATCTTTCTTTTTCCTTTGCAGATGTATGGCATACGTACTTGATCCGGTAATGTGGAAATATCCCCTTGCCTACAAAGGGAGATGGGTTCATAATGTTCCTTTCTCATATTAATTTCATTGCAAAACACTGCCTGAACCTCATGCCAACCCTTTTGGGCTACTAAGACCTCATTCATAGGCGCACTCGCCATATGGAGTGTGAAAGAAGCCATTTATGCCTGATAATGATAATAACCAGCAGCTGGGAGCTGGGAAAAGAAAGGAAAATACAACCCTAGAGAAGTTTACAGGAAAGGACGTTCAGCGCTGCCAGCAGGGTGAGGAGGTCACACATCTGGTGGCTGGTTGAGCTCCTTCCTCCGGGGTCCTACAGCCAGCCCATTCTGCCCAGCCAAGCTGCCAAGAATGAGCAAAATCTGGCACAGAGGAGAAAAAGCACTCAGTTTAAGCCGGGGTGAGGACTACAAAGGAAGCGTTTGTGAAATCCCTCAGAAATCGTGTCATGTTCATCCTCATTAATCATGGAAAAACTAACAAACAGGGATCGCATTGACCTGCGGGTGCTAACTCAGTGGTCGCAGGCTTTCTGGGCGCAGGCTGCCACTGTTCAAATAAAAAGTGTGTTTCTGGGAAGCCAACTGCAAACCACCTTGCCACTTGTATGTCCTGCTTTAAGGGGCCACAGGCATTACTGCTTTATTCTGCTCCAGCAAGGCCAAAAATGGCAAGCATGCGGAAACTGTGAGCGTGAAAGCTGCAGCTCATCCTGGATGCAAAGATCTCACCCAGGTGTTGATAACTGGACCTCTGCATGAGTGGCACACACAGGCCAGGGTGAAGCTGATGGTTTCATAGCAGAATCTGCCACTGTAAACTACCACATGGTGTCCTAGTGTCTTCTTCCCATGAAAACAAGGCGATGGAGAGCTCATTTGGAGCTCCACAAGTCACTGAAATGTATAGAGGTAGAGCAGTGGGGCCTACGCTTACCTGAAACCTAGAATAATACTTGAGTTCAACCTCCAAGGGCTCAGCAATCCACGGGAGGAATATCTCATTACCAAACCCTCTGAGATCTCACAATAGTTTTCCTTTGCTGCTGCAGTTTCAACATCTCCAGCATTTATTGTAAGTTATCTCAAACATTCACTGCATTGTTAGGTTTCTGTTGATCTCCATCTATTTTTAACAAAAAATAAACTCAAATGCATATTGGAGAATGATGTTTTTTCTCTTGAGTATCATAAGGCTGCCTGATCACATCTTTTCCTTGCACTTAGTTCGTTGGTTTATGAATTATTTTCTTGCACTGAGTACATAGTTGATAGTTTAATGGTTGAAAGCGATTGTTCTCGAAATATGGATGGAGTTGTCATGGCAATACATTGCGAGGAAGATTAAGGCATGCTTAAATTAAGGCATGCATTGAATTCTCAGTTGTTTTAGCTACTCTTTCCTTGCCATGTTTGGAGAACATCATATCTAGTGAAATCCTCAAGGCGTCTTAATGGATTACCCGTCAAGTGGTGACTAACCAGTGCCTTGAGTCACCAATCTGCCATCCCTGGAGCCAGGCCAGTCCCGTGCAGCACGCTCTGGGCTTCAGGGGCAGGCAGGACAGCCACTGGGCTCCAGCACTGTGTTTTGCAATTCCAGAGATTCTTTCCACCCCCTTTGAACTGAATCTTGAGCAGACAAACATTTGGCTCCAAGACGCACAGGAAGATTTTCAAGAGTGAAGTTCAGACAACAAGGAGAGCTGGGTTTTGAGGTTCTTTTTTTTTTTTTTCTTAAAGGGTTTTAAAAGCGTCGATAGCAATAGATGGGCCTTAGGAGATTTTCAGGATTGCTTATTGAAAGCATCGCCTCCAGGGTTGCCTCCTACACACCTTACACAGCAATTTGTTCAGCGAGTATCACTGCAGGGATCTCTGTCAGAAACTGATGAGGAAGATATTTAACCAAGCACCTTAGTGTTTTTGCTAGCCTGGTAGCGTTTCCGCCTCGAAATGCTGACACCAGCTGAACATCTGGTCCTGTGCGAGCTGCCACGGGGGATTTTCACCCCGTGTGCTTTCACATGGGCTCAGCGACAGCCCGAGGTTGTGGTGGGTAGGTGGGAAGGACGAGGTGTCACTTCCCAAAGCTCCCTGCAAGCAGCCCACCTGCATGTTCCTTCACAGCAGCTTAGTCTGTGCCTCCCCATCTAGGCACAGTGGTGAAGAGCACACAGAAGCCTTATCTCTGACAAGTTCAAATGAGAAAGGAGCACTATCACCTGTGACTCTAACAGAAGCCCTATATTTGTTTCTTAAGCACCTATCATTGTGGGCAAAGCTAATCCACAGCAGCAAGCATTTGCAGAGGAAAGTTGGTTGTCAAATCCACCAACGTGCAGTAATAACTTATTGCAGCTGCCATCAGCACCTTTCTTATCAGCCCAGCAACTAAACGTTCACTGCCCTGTACGTGATCTGCAGCCTGCAGCCAAGATGACCCCAAGCACATGGGAAAAGGATCAAAACAAAAGTCATGTGACGATTCCTAACAGAAACTACATTATCCATAGAAGAGACAAACACACATGGCCTTCAGATTCTTGTGAAACAATACCAGGCCCGCGTTGGGGCTGCGACTGGGAAAAGCAGATGGTGCCCAAACGAGAGAACGCTGGAGAAGTTTAACATGCACAGCACATTTCAGGAAGTCGTAGTGCTTTTGTGTGCGCAGAGGAGAGCTCATTGCGAGCTCATTTCCACATTGCACTGATGAACCTCACGTGGGAGAGACTGCAGAAGCAGAATGCAGAGCAGGATGGCTGAGCTCGCTGTGGTTGGGTTTCTGCCCTCGTGTTCAGGTGCCCCTGCAGGCAGAGACCACCTGTGAGGATGGTGCTGCCTTCAGGTCAGGAGCTACTGAAAAGTGTAGGAACATTTCTGCAGAATTTCCTCTTAAGAGAGGCTTTTATCCACTAGAAAGCTTCAGTTGGTGCTCAGTCATGGGAAATGAAAGGCACAGAGCATCAGGGTCCCTGAGTAGGGAAACAGCCCACCCCCACAAACCACATTTTTTACTACTTCAGAGATGCATTCCATTTAAGTCTTGTGTTTATTTCTACAAATGTAAGAAAACTCCCTCTAGCTACTTACTAATAGGCACCAGAACTGTTGTTTTGGATAGGACCTCGAATCAGCTTTGAGCCAGTAGGATGTAGTAGATGATCTGCTCAAGTCCTTTTTGCAGTGACTTCCATAGTTTTATAAACCTCCTTGCACTCTGCAGACCTGTGCAGATCACATGAAAGCTAGCAGTATCGTTTCTAAGGACAAGTATGTTTTGATCCTTTTTGTTTCTGTAGAACCATTTCCGATGCTCCAAATACATGTGGAAAATTTATGGTATGTTTGTGGCTGATGTAAAAGTAAGACTCGGTTTATGGCTCAACCATGAAATCTCATTAGCTAAAATGGACATATATACACGAGGTTCACACGAGCTGTGTATCTTCCATAGGAGCATCCTCTCCTTTGAGCATTTCTGTGGTCCTCATCACGTCTCAATCCCAGCTCTGGGCTCCTCCTCCAGCCTCCCATACAGACAAAGCCAGAACAACTATCCTATGGGCATCTCACAAGGCTGAAAGTCCCCTCCTTGCCCGGAGCATGGCCGTGTGGTGACAGCCCCCATTCACACTCTGAGCACATCGCTGGCATGGCATGAGAGCTGCCTGCTGGAGAAACACGCGAAGCAGCCACTTGAAAAACAAAATTCCCCACTTTCTTGTGCATGTGGAATGAGCATGATTTATCTGGGAAGGAATTTGCCCTCGGCGTTGATCTCCTTAAAAGAGATGGTAACTAAAATAGCTACAGGCTGCTCGAAAATTAACCAGTTGTCGTGAGCAGGGACTTTCACAGCTTTTCCCCGCATCCTAAGGCTCCTTCAGTCATTGGTGCTGATGCCTCATCCTGCAGCAGATGGCAGCAATGGCTCTGAATGGGGTCAGCACTTTGGGATGACTTCTAATTGAGGAATCCCAGGACGCAAACATCTTCCCCAGAAAAAAGAGGACTGCAATGAAGCAGGGTTAGAATCACTGTTTGGTGGCACAGCCATTATTGGCTTCGTAGCATTTGTGAAACTTGTTGCTGGTGACAAAATCTTCGTTTCAGTGTTCTATGGAGAAAAAAATAAGAGAGCTTATTGAAGGGTTTAATGAATCTTTGAAGACATCGCTGCAAGGATTGCCAAATTAACCTGCCAAAACAGCATTACTGAGCTCCTGGAAATTCACGACAAGGAAACTCTTGTTTAATGTGCCTCATTTATGTCATCTTATTCAGAGGAATCAGCAGGTGTGTCTCTCTGAAGCACGGAGATGCTAATGGAGACAGCGTGCAGTCATTCCGTGCCTTTCTGGAACTGAAGAAGAACTCAGACAGAACTCTTTCCTCTCTTCCCAAAGCCCTCCCGAGGCAAAGTGGGCATCCAGCCTCTCTTCAAAGATCCCACTTTCGTTTTTTCCCGTAGCAGAAACCAGCATTTATCTCCCTCTTGCTTTGTGCTTCACTGCAGCTCAGATGCCAAATTCCAGCAAACTTCCATTCAGCACTGCCTCGGATACAGAGATATCAATGTATTGTGTTTGCAGTGTCAGGGTAAGGAATAACCAATGAGTTCCTAGGGCATAGCTCAAATACCTGCCCTCTGCAACAGCCACAGTGGCACAAGTGCTCGCAGCAGCCAGTACCAGAGGGATATCACTTATTTAAATTTATATAAATATATATGTTTCCCCCACGCTGCAGCTAGAGATGCATAGGCAAATAACTGAAGATGTGCTGATGCAGAGGGGATGGTGCTGTAGCTCGCCGCCTGGGTTCTGGGCAGGGTGGAAGAGCAGTCATTCTTTGCATGCTTTCAAAACTGCTCCATCTGTCGGCGAGTGTAAGGGATATCCTTAAGCGAGAGTCTGGTTCCAGCTGAGGAGCTCCCTGCATCCAGCCCAACAGCAGCTCCTTCAGCAGCATCGCAGCAGGCTGCAAATGCTCACACTGAGACTCAGGTCTTCAGCACCAGCGGTGATTCACCTACATGCACCCCTCTGCACTCAGCTCCCACTATCTCTATGTCAGCTCTGCTCCTCTACAGTGGAACACTTCTAATGCTGTGGACAGCACAGTCACTAAAGAGCAGATATCTTGTACAGAAATGAAGCAAAGAAATTGCCCATATCTGGGTGAAAAGAAGCATAAAAGCCTATGAGTTGCCCATCAACATATCAACACCGGAATATAGCAAATTCCTCCTTTGTTTAGGAAGCTGTGGAAGGCCTGCCTGCAGGCTGCCATAACACCAAGATGCTCTTATCACATCAGCTTCAGTGCGTGGGAGAGGAATTGCATGGAATCATCACAGCTACATCTGGAAGGGACCTTCCAAGACCTCCGGATCCAGTCTGACATCCCCAGGGCAGCTGTAATGACCTTTAGACAGGGAACATCTCCATCCCTCCAGAACAGTTACTGCTGAGCCTGCAAATAGCCTGCAAATAGCAGCATCATCCCCTGGCTTTGCTAAAGGTACATGCTGCTGGGCATATGAGATTTTGTTAAGACAGTGAGAAATCTTTAATGATCAGCTTCATAATCCCTACGGAAAACAGCACTGGGAAGCTCCCTCCAGCTAGTGCTGGGCTGGAGCGCAGCACCCTGCTGCCAGCAAAGGTTGGAATTGCAAGCAGAGCCTCTCTCTTGCATTGTAACACAAGGTGATGGAGGCCACTAACAGCAGCAGCAGAGCCAATAGCACCAGCTCCCAGCCACCCGCCCTCGTGCTAAGGGGTTCTGGGAACAATGCTGGATTGCTCCTGCTTACTAAAACAGGAGCCGTTTTTACAGCGCCATTTAAACGACTTCCTCAGGAAATTTCACAGGCACGCTGGAAGGCATTGATTTCAAGCAGAAAATATCCCAGCAGGAAACTCCAAAAGGAAAGATGTGCTGTAATTATATCTCTTCTGGGCTTGCAAGACAGAGGAAGACAAGACAAGCTAGCACGCGCACTGAAGCTATAAGGCAAAATAATGCTGTAATTAATACAAGCAAAGCTTTTCAGAGTGCTTTCTTGCAATCAGATTTTCGAAGCCTAAGTGCACACTTTTCCATTTGGTTACACACACGATCGCAGCAGCGCTGCCGTCAGTGGGCACAGCCCATCACGGCTCCACAATCAGTTAAACAAGCCCAAGCAATTAAGTACCCGTGATGGTTTCTGGTTCACAGAAAGGGCCTAGGATGCAAGCTGAGGCTTTCAGTCAATGTCTAGAAATAATAAATGCTTTAACAGAAGGAAAACAACAGCGCAATAAACATGGATAATGGCTCTGAGGTCTGTAATGGTTTCAAACTGCCACAACTATCGACATTCCTTTTATGCAGCTTCTCTGAAATTACCTTTTCTCAGCTCATTTAGGATCTGCACACATGCTTTCTCTCCTTAGTAAACTGAAAATTAACCCATGGCAACTTTTTGCTTCAAAGCTCACACGATTTCCCAAGCATGGATGGGTTTTAGGGTGATTATTTAGGTAGTTATTTTCTGGATATCTAAGCAAAATTCCCAATAGAGAAATAAGGGTTGGAGGAGAGACTAAGTACATAACTTTTTTGTTCTGCTTGTTTTATTGAAGCATTTCAGGATGTGTGCTGGAGACCCCCAGCATCTTGCTGTAGATCCCACAGTAAGCCAGCAATGGATCCCAGGTTTCCCATGGTCCTGGCAGCCTCCACTTTACCCATAGCACTTCTGAGATGCTGATGTAGGCAAAACAGTTTGAAGTCCCTTGATGTTATCTTGCTCTCTGTCCCTTCGCTGAAAGAACCCCACTAAGATCCTTCCAGTGTCCCAAAGCCATCACAATTCAATCTACCCGACAGTTTATTTACCGAGGTGCTAACCCTTGTGCCAAGGTCAGCCACAATGAGGTCACAGCCACAAACTGCGTGGTGCTGAGGAACAATGACTATTCTCACTTTCAGCCACCCAGGCTGCCCTTGAACTCCCGCTGCACGAGGCCATCGCTCTTTGCAGTGCTCTCAGCAACTCTCCAAAGCATACTTCCATGCAAAGGAAGAATACAAAGAGGGGGTTGGACTCTGTGGGGATTTGACCACGCTGCTGAAAAAAGAGGGAAGAGAAGAAGGGGGAAAGAGAAGAGAAGAAGGGGGAAAAGAAAAGGAAAACAACAAAAGACTCTACAAAGAAAATCCACAGTTGCAGCCCAATTCTTGCATCTGAAAGTTCGTCAGACACATTTCAGACTTATTTCTCTAAACCTGATTTTACAGGAGTATTTGATGCAGAAGGCTTTCATCTCCCGCTACTACCATTTAGTGCCTGTTTTGCCTTTGCCACATGCACCCCACTACAATCATCGGATTTATTTATAAAAGGGAAAATCACAGTGACTTCTTCACATTTCTCCCCAGAACATCTCTATCTATTGCAGCTTGAAGAAAAAAAGAAACAGAAGAAAAGTCCGTATTCTTGGTGCAAACACAGAGCTTCACAGCTAAGTACTGGGCTGATGGTTGGATGTGATGACCTTAGAGGACTTACCAGCCCTAACAGCTCTATGATTCTAAGTTCCACAAGCCCACTGTGCAGGGGAGGTGCTCCTGCTTTCCCCCATAGCAACTTGTCCCACTTTCCTCTCCTCGGAGCCAAACAAGGGCCGTGCTCTCACCGCAGGGCTTGGCTTTGCACTGCTGCCAGCAGGGCTATTAATAACCCTGAACAATAGCTGACCTTGGCCCGCACAAGCTCCGGGCTGCCCTGGGCTCACTTTGTCCTGCAGCTCCCATCCCGCTGCCTTGAGCACGGCCCTGCCCATGGCCACCGAGCCCTTGGGTGCTGGGAGGATGCAGCCCCACCATCACTGCCACACTCGAAGCTCGATCACAAGGCCCCCAAAAGGACACAGCCACCGTCTCTCTCCTTCTGTAAGCACAGAGAAAAGGTCACCAGTTCCCCGCTGAGCTCTGTAATTAGGCAGAAGCAATTGCTGATAGCAAAGCAAACTTCGAAACACAAAAGCAAACTGTTCTCCCTAGCGGTTTGCTTCCTTTCTTCCTGGAAAACAACGCAAGGTGGCTCGCTTTTCCTCCTCGGTTATTTTTGCACGATCCTCCCCTGCTTGCTCCGGGCTCAGCCGGCCAAATCCCCTCTTATTTTTCTTTTTGTTTCCCTGTTCTGCCCTCGGTTGCTGATGCGGGGAGCGGCCCCGGGGTCGCCCAGCAGAGGGACCTCTCGGCCAGCGCTGCGCTGATGCTGCCGGCCCGGCCCCGCTCCAGCAGCGCATGGGAGGAAGGATGCACAGCGACGATGGGATGGGATGGGATGCTCCTGTGCGAACCTGGCCGAAAGAAAGCCAAAGAAAGTTCCTTTTCTATCTAATTTAGCCCAGAGAGCTGAGCTTGCTGCTTAAGTTCAAAGAAAGGGGACCTTTCAATCCCCCCCCACGTTAACATTTTTAATTAGGAATTTGATCTAGTTCTTCCTGAATTTGAGATTTCCCAAGAGAGTAAAATGGACACATTTCTACAAAACCATTTGAGAAAGCAGCTTCCCTATCTCCCAGCATGAACCATTCCCCTCTGGGAACACCACACTGAGGAGGACAGGCAGCTGCCCCTCTGTGCACGCTCAGCCCCTCCAGAGGCAGATCTGAAGCCTGCACAGACCAGTGGGGCTTTATCAGAGCAGCTATTTGAGGCTGAATAATTTCCTCCTCCCTCTTCTAATAGCATCTTCAGCTGGCGTGAGGCCCGGGGGCAGGAGGAACCTGCCAAGGAAGTAGTTCTGAGCTGCAGCAGCTCTGCTAGGAGACGGTAATTTCTCTCTAGCATGACTCGGAGTATAAATAAGCTGCAACAACAATTGGATTAGAGGCTAGCTTGCCTCCAAAATCCCCAAGAGAGCAGCAAGAAAACAAGGAGAGGATATAAAGCTGCCCAACAGGCAGCTCATGCCAGCATACACCCGCAGCAAACCTCAAACTCACAACCAAAACCAATCGGGTCCCAAAACACCAGGAAGATGCAGCCCAGCAGCACCTAGAGCAGCCACCGCTCCTTTGGGGCCACGGGAAGAGCAGAACATCTCCTGCCTGTGCTGCTCAACCCTGGGAAGTGGCAGGCCACCCCACGGCCTCTTTTTGCAGAAAGAAACTGCACTTCAGTGCTCAGTTGGATATTCCTTTGCTTTTTCATGTTTGCCCGGGTTAGCACGAGCAGCCTCAAAGCAGAAATCTCTTGGAGGAATGTTACTGCTGACACTATTTGGAGAAAAAGTTCAGGGGCATGTAAACACGCAGAGCCATTTACAAGCAGAAGCCTGCGATTAACCCCGGTT
Organism: Callipepla californica brunnescens; assembly: GCA_023055505.1. Taxonomy (NCBI): domain Eukaryota; kingdom Metazoa; phylum Chordata; class Aves; order Galliformes; family Odontophoridae; genus Callipepla; species Callipepla californica. The sequence continues at coordinate 15,329,620 of JALIRH010000014.1, forward strand.
TCCTGAGGGTTTCCTTGGAAGTGCCTCAGCATTGCTACTGTATAGGAGTACACGTGGCGTGACAGGAGCACCAGCACTGCAGCACTAGAATGAGAGGCACTGGCCTGAAGTTGTGCTGGGGGTGGGAGGGAGGTCAAGTTGGATATTAGAAACAATTTCTTCTCTGAAAGAGAGGTCAGGCATTGGCACAGGCTGTGTGGGAAGATGGTGGGGTCACCGTCCCTGGGGGTGTTCCAGGACTGTGCAGATATGGCACCCGGGCATGTGGTCAGTGGGGGTGGGGGTGGGCTGAGGTTGGACTCCGATTCACTGAGGCTCTCAGATCCCCGTGACTGCACCAAGAGCCACAGGACAGCAACAGCGCTTGCTACTTTAAAAATGGTTGTTGCCTGGTTTATTTTTTCTACATCACAGACTCTAAAACCGCGGGAATGAAACCATAGTGAAGAGCAAAACCTTTCCTTTTGAGCTGGAAGCAGATGGACTCATCTCAGATTGGTTTGGGGGTGGCTTTTTTTGGAACCACGATGCCATGGTGATAGCTATAAGAAAACCTCCTACAGTTTGGACACAGTTCCCACTGACATAAGCAATTTCAAGGATTCCCAGTGCGTTGTTGAGGCCTGGAATGAGTTTGGCTGTGTTGGTGGTTTGCCCCATTGCGCAAGCAGGTCTATCCCTCATATCCACTGAGCCACAACCACCTCCTGCTCCCATACCAAGCCCCATCACTGCCCCTGCAGGCCCAGTGGACTGGGCTCTTTCTGAGCATGATCTCCTCACTTCCACTCTCTTCTTTCCATTCATGCCTTAAATTTTCTTTCTTTTCCCTTCCATTCCATCAGACTTTTCTGTTTTCAAATACATCCCCATGCATCTTCATTACATTTTTCCTCCATTTATTGGTGGGAAAGATATTCCCAAGAGCAAAACCAAACTATTAAATCCCCCACAAATGCTTCATTCCACCAGCCCTGATAACACACAGAGCTGTTCTTGCATCACATACCTCTCTCACAATTCCTGCATGCATTACAATGCCTGCCTCTGTTTAGCCTCAGGTTTAGGTGGCATACGTGTATACTCAAAAAAAAAAACAAAAAAAACCCCAAAACTATTCCTATCAGTTTTTAGACAGATCTCTGCAGCACTCACAAACAGCTCTCACTCCTGTGCACACAGCATAAGTGGCAAACAATGATCGCAAGCCAAATCACAAGCTCTCTGACTTATGTGCAGATTAATTCTCGTATTGATGTTAAGGGGGTTTCCTTTCTTGATATGATCATTTCCTTTAACTGCTGAACTTGGAAAGGAGCCGTCCCCTCTGCCATTGTGCAGGGCTGAGCGGTCCCTGGGCGTGTTCTCATATGTGCAAGTGCTGCCAGGGCCACCACCGTTCCCTGTCCCAAACGTGGGTCCCCGTGGGTATGATGCTCACAGTGCAGTAGTGGCCACAAGTACTCCTGCCATACCATACTGCCTGGAGAAAATTCTTTACTCAGAATCATAGAATCATTAAGGTTGGAGAAGATCTCTAATGTGTCCCACTCCTGGAGCTGCCCAAGGCCAGGCTGGATGGAGTCCTGGGCAACCTGAGCTGGGGGGGAAACAGTCCACGACAGGGGATGGAACTGGGTGGCTTTGAAGTCCCTTACAGCCCACCCATTCTATGATATATCCTCTAGTTTCACCCCCTCATGCTCACTGACACAAGCATGCCTATGCTGCTCTGATGAGCCGTAAGCATCACCACCCCACAGCAGGCTCCAGACAGCACCTCACTCACCTCTACTTCTGACTCGGTTTTCCCACTGTCCCAGACGTGATTTCAGCACCAAGCAGTTTCATCGTCAGCGGGAGCTACAGTGCTCCAGGAGTTCCTTGTCTGCCTGCTGATTAATGCACCACAGTCTTGGAAGAAGCAATTAAAGATAAAAATAAAAATCAAGGAATTACAGAAAGGAAAGATATTCCCTATGGCCAAGCTTAACTCCCACTGAAGTTCCCATAACTCTCTCCACTGGCGCCAGGGGGAATTGGACCAGTTTGAGAGACAACGTATGAATAGATGAGAGATGTCTGTTTGAGTCATCTATATATACACAGATCAAGCTCCTTTCTCTGCTGGATCTTTTGTTTCATAAACAGCACTGCTGTAAAGCACGCTGCCCTCCCATCACCCCAGTGCTGCTGAGTACAAAGCATCACCTCTTGACTTTCTGTTGGACTACGGACTCAGTTTTTCCTCCCTGTCAGCATTTACTTACGAGCATCAATTTCACACCAACATCTTCTCACTCTGCATACCACCGCCGCAGGGCAGGAGGGCTTCAGCAGGCCGTGTCCTCCGTGGTGTCAGTTTGTGAGAACATTTTGCCAGATGGCATCAACCTCCCTGCCCAGGCTCACTGCATTCCCAGCAGGAACCTGCCATCACCATGTCTCCAGCAGCGCAGGCTTTAAGCAAATTGAAGCCTGAAGAGCTCTTCAAGAAAAGCAAGGGGATGTGGGATGGCTTCCAGATCCAAATCCACCCTGGTCTGACTGACCAAAGAACTGCTCTGGTCAATTGAAGGAGATTAGGAGCATCCAATTTGTTTTAAGAAACAACGGCTGAAGGCGCTGACAAAGAGAAGAAATGTGTATGATAGAGAAGCCCTTAAGAAGCACTGACAGCACATTTGAGACAAGGAAGCATTTCTAGAGCCAGCAGTTATTAAAATAAAGATGGATATATACAAGATAAACCTGAGGGCAAGTAGGCACTCCAGGTCCCCTGAT